>CM040170.1:25847540-26592540 GCA_022606695.1 Vaccinium macrocarpon | reverse complement strand
CAAAGGAGTCAAAAGGCAAATCCAGTTGATATTGTGGCAGGAGCACAATCTGATAATCCTCCATCCACCCATCTCCACGAGCAAAGTATTGGATCTTACATCGGAGCTGAGCGGTTTTTGGGTTTTGTTTTTTTATTGTTTTTTTCAAATCGGTAGTATCTTATGTATGCTTTAATTTGTGGTAATGGCATATACTTTTCTTTTGCTATAAAAATAGTGTAGCTAACATCTGTCAATCCCAATGTATATGTAATAAATTCATTTAAAAAACAACAATTTAGAGGGTAGGAGTAATTGATATATTTTTCATTTTTGTGCTATTTTCTTCTCTTATTTTTTAGTAAATTAGTATTGGACAATGACTTTTTAACCAAAATGAATACATACGACAACACATCGTTTAATTATTGCTATTTTACTTTATGCTATTCATGATCCCGTGCATAGCATGTGTTTTATGCTTGCTAATTTATACAAAAAAACTACACAACTTGGCGTGATATCAAATGATGTCTGCCCTCAACAGTCAACCAGGGCCGGCCTGGGGCCTAAGCCCATGGCCCACCTAGAAACCCCCACAAAAAAGCCAATTTTTAGGCACTCCACCATTTTATACCTGGGAGCATTGTAACAACTTTTTGGACCAAAATAAAAGAAAAAAATTCATTAGGAGTGACAAAAGAGCCCAACAATGTGGCCCAATGTTTAAAAAAGACCCAAAAATTATTGTGGCACAAAATTTTAAAAAAGGCCCAAAACTAAAATTTATTTTTAAAAAATCACAATATAAAAAAGGCCCAAGTATAATTAATACTTTTGCTTCTAAAATTGCAACACTTGTAATATTCAAGTGATACTCATGCGTTATATGTATCTAGAGACTTCGGGTTTTAATTTTTCCGTTATTATGTAATGCTTGTAGAACTTTATATTATTTTGATTTTCTCGTATAGTGATTGTTACTCAAAAAATTATTTAGGTGTTGTACTTGAAGGACACAATTTTTGGGTTAGGTCTAGAGCACCTCAAATCTTTGGGCCGGCCCTGTAGTCAACACCGTGACTTGAATTAATTAAGTGATGGATCTTTAGGAGTCAAAGAAATGATTAAGTGACAATATTGAGTCGGTTCGGCTGGGTTTAGAAAGTAAGTGACAATGCGTGGTTCGGCTCGGTTCCTTCCAAACCCGAAAGGCCGAAATACCTCCTAATTTACGATTCAAACTTATCCCGACAAAAACCCAACGGGTTTTCCGTCACTTTGACCATATAACTGTAGTCGACAGGGATTGGTTTCGGTTTGGTATTTTCCCAACCCAATTATTACGTGTTTATAGATAGAGAGAATGGCTACTACACACCCATTAAAAGTTGTGTACCATAAGCACCTATTGTGTAGTACATATTGTGTCATCTTATTGGCAATCATAATATTTTTTAGGGTTTCATAACTTTTGAAGAATGTGATTCGTAACATTTTCTATAATTCATAACATTTTAGCGCGTCTCGTAACTTTTATAAAAAATCATAACTTTTATTTATCGATTCGTAACTTTTTATAGGGATGCATACGATACTCACTCAAATAGAGGGTGTGTATTGTTCCATCGATGTATATGAGGATGTTTTGTGCAAATGTAAGCATATACGAGGGCACACGTCATGTGTGCATGTATAAATGAGGGGAATTTCTCTTCGTACCCCTCTTTTATAGTACCCACCTTTTCTCTTTCGTTTTTTTAGCTGCCAACGACCACCATTGCCAAAGCCTCATCACTTGATCTTGAACCTCCATCGCCACCCATCATTCATCTTCAACTTTTAAACTCCCACCCCTCCATTTCCACAGTCAGTCCCATCCATGACATCTTCATTTCAACTTTAGAAAATTTTGATTGAGTAAACTTAGATTATTGTCCCAGATCGCCACTTACAATCGAGCAAGCGCGTGCATGAGAAAGAGAGAGATGGACCTATAGTCATAAAATGATAAAATGTGGGACCTTAAAATCTACAAATCACTCATTCTATTACGGTTCCATCTCATGAAACATCCAAACTTGTATCATTTGTTGAATAGTCGAAGAAATCACGAATTTCCAGTGCCGAACCCTCAACATCTGTTCGGATATAATTGCGAACAATCGACCAACGCCCAAATTTATAATTTCTCAAACAATCGACAATTGTTTGAATTTACCATTTCAAAAACCTTAGACCATCGTTAACAAATATTGTTTGGATTTTTAATTTTTAATAGTTAACAATTGTTGAGAGTTATAATTTTGAACAATCTAAAATCGGCCAGAGTTATAATTCCAAAAAATCAACGGTGATGGCCCTCTTTATTTTTTTGGTATAGTTGAAGATGGTGGTTTGGATAGATGTGACGATAGCTACTGATTTCCAAAATTAATAGGAAGTGGTAATCGTGGGGGAAGGTGGAGATGGTGGTGGTTGGATTTGCTTAGAAATGGAGTGAAGATGAGGTAGGGTGAAGGAGGAGGGTACGGTGGTGGCTATTGAAAGTAGAGGTGGAGAAGAAGATGAAGGTCATGGCAGTGATTAGGGTAAGCGACGTCGTGGTGGTGGTGGCAGGGCCGGCTCTGAGTTTTTTGAGGCTTAAAGCGAATTTTTTAAAGGGAAAAAAATGGGCCTTCAATCTTTTTTGCATAGTGAATGATACTTGAGAAAGAAAAAACATTCATAAGGAAGGCAATGCAATAATTTGAGACCATTAGTACTCATAATCAATAGCCATTACAATATATTAAAATATTATTCTTCTCGCGTTTTTAGCAGCAAAAATACTAATTAAACTTGCATAATTAAGTTTCTCCACCATAGCCTTTTCAATAGACAACATAGCCAATCCGTTCAGTCTCTCTTGTGACATCATCGACCTAAGAAAAGTTTTGATTAACTTTAACTTCAAAAAACCTTTTTCACCAAAGGCAACTATAAATTGGAATAGTCAATAGTATTTTATACGCAATGCAATCCACACATTCAGAAAAATAAACTATCCATTGTCTTCAAGTAATTGAGCACATCAATGGGCTTTCTTAGCTCGTTTGGTAAAATTTATCTCAAGACTTTCAATTCCGAACATAATCCTTCCTATCAATATTAGAAAGCTTATCTATTTTCAAAATATCTTCAAGATTACATTTGGGCCCTTTCACTCGGGTCTTATTTTAAATTAGGCCCTCAAATTTTTTAGACAAATTAAACTTAATTTTTTTATTGATACCTAGTAACTATATGAACCTATATTTTTGGGGGCCCCAAAAATTAGACAAAATTTGAAGACTTAAAGCGGTTGCTTTACAGGCTTTAGCCCAAAGCCGGCTCTGGGTGGTGGTGGGAAGGGTGAAAGAGTGGTTGGTACTGAGAAAGTGAGGGAGAAAATAGTGAAGTTAGTAAGTGTGGGCATTGAGAAAAAAGGGGGTGCGAATAGAATTTCTTATATATGAGGTCATTCATGTTATTATATATTACGATTTGTGTTAGGTTTGATTTGAATTTCGCTTCAGATATTGTATAAAATCAAACCCGAAAACGGAAAATCTGTTGGTACGAAAATCAAAATTGCGGTTACAAGATCGGGTAAAGATCGATCACCTCGATTGATGCAACTTGATTAACATATCTATAATTTCAATTTTATATCGGTTTAGATGCCAACTGGAACTGGCTATGGGTCTCCAATCAAAAGGTGTGCTGAGGGCCTAGGAACTTTATATGCATTTGCTATTGTCATCCCCATAAACGAGCTATACTAGTTCATACTACCAAATAAGCTAAGCCTTACTTATTTTTTAGTAATGATGATATTTCTTTAATAAGTTAGATTTACAAAGTTGAGGTAAAAGTTGATGTAAAATGTATAAAGTAGAGGTAAAAATTGATGTGAAAAGCATAATGATGATAATTTTTTAATAAGGCCTAATTTGGCCTAAAAGCAAAAACAGATTATTGGTTTTTTTGTTCTTTTTTATTCAATTTTTTGATGCATTTGTTAGTTTCGTGTCAAGATTTTATGGTTTCTGGATTCAATAATCCACCTATTTTGGCTTTATTCAAAAAAAATTGAGTTTTGACCATAATTTTATACTCGTTAGATTCGTCTCACCGGGAGGAATCCAAAAACCACAAATCTTGACGAGAAACTAACAAATAAAAACTTTTTTTGAATAAAGACAAAACGAAAAAACCAATAATCCAAAAATCACTTTTAGGCCAAATTAGGCCTAAGTTGGAGAGCCAATGACAGGATGGTCAAGATTGGCGCATCCACTTCCCAACAGGTCAAGCTCAGTCGTCAAAAATCACGCCTAAGGCCAAGCGGAGCATAACACGCCTATTTGAAATAATTAATTCTGAAACTTCCCTAACGCGTGACTTTCTTCTCTTTTCCCACTCCTTACTTAAACCCTAGAGTACCTTAATGAAAGTGCTTAAAACCTTAGGATACCCTATAGAAGTGCCTAAACCACTAAAACCATATAATAATAAAAAAATGTATCCTAAACCTAAACCCTAGGGTACCAATAATGAAAGTGCCAAAAATCCTAGGGTACCCTGTGTAATTGCCTAAACCACTAAAACCCTATAATAGGAAAACGAACCCTAAACTAAAACCTAGGGTACTTTAATGAAAGTGCTTAAACTCTCAAAACCATGTGAAAATGCCTAGATTTCTAAAATCCTATAAAATTGTATGATATTTTAAGTGCCTAAACCTCCAAAAGAGTGACTAACCCCAAAAAGAATTAAAAATGGGGGGCATGAAAATATCAATCTGAAGCAAAACCTAATGGAACCTGTGAATTGCGCATGAAAATATTCTATTTTAAAGAGTGAGGTCATGAATGTCATTTTATATCTAGGCTAGACATAGCAGTAATTTAAAAACCGATCATTCAATGGTAATTAAATTTCTCTTTTCTAGACTTAAAAATAACTGTGAGTTGAATTTATAAAATAACACACTTAAAAGTAGACGAGAGCATCAAATAAGCTTAGCGGGCCAAGCCGAAACTTGAATTGGGCCAAGCAAGAGGAGCATTACTAAAATAACCTTCCACCCTATTTACCAATCGGGCTATGTTTGGAAGTTAAGGAAAGAAAGAGAAAATAATTAAGAAAGAAATTAGAGAGAAAATTGGAGGAAAATTTAGATAGGAATTTGATTATTTTCCTTTTTATTCTTTAGAAACCGAACAAAGGGAGAGAAATTTGTTTTCCTTTCTTTCCATCTTTCCCCAACAACCAAACAGAGCCTACAATTCCAGAACCTTCCCTCCCTTCGATCACCATTTCGGCGCAAGGTGATTACACTCATCAGCTACAGTTATTCGAGAGAGAGAGAGAGAGAGAGAGAGAGAGCAGAAATTGCGAAGGAAGGATGTTTAAGAAGGCAGTGGAGGCAAAGACACAGCAAAGATTGTCAGGTGCAGACCGTAAGAAGTTGAAGAGAACTATCAAGGAACGATTTCCCAATGCCTACGATGCCTATATCGACGTTTTACTCCCTCCTAAGGTAATTGAGCGGTGGCTTCTACCTAATCTTAACTACACTTTTCACGTTATCTCCTGCGTTTACGACTCAACATTAATTTTGAGAATTCATGTTTTTTTTCCAATTTTTGTTTCCTTTACGGGTCTTCGTTTGTTAATCAAGATTTATCTAGTAGTAAGGGATTAGAATAGAAGATTAAGGAAGGGAAGAATGTCGGTATTGATTAGGTGGCTGGCTTATCTTATTAAACTATTCAATAACCGACGTACTTTTCAGGCTTAGAACTGGCTTGAAGGGAGAAGTAGCTGGCTAGAAAAATTCCTGTTATTTGTTGTAGAACTAAGCTCACATTGATGGGAAGGTTTGGCACTCGTTCGCTCCCTTACATTGCTCACCCTTTTCATCCGGTCAGAAAGTTCATGGCCGGGAAAGTTACGATACCCATAGGAAACGGTTCTCTCATGTCCCAGGGAAAAACAAAACATTTGTTGTAGCATGCAGTGTTAGGCCTCTTAATTTGCACATTTTGCATTGTGAAGTTTTGAAATGGAGAAGGAAGGATGCAAACATCACCTATGGGTAGCTTTTTGGATTCTGATACATATCATCAAGATTAAATGCCCTTGTGATTTCTGTTTTGCACTTGTATCATAGGCCTATCTTAGTATGATAAGTATGGCCTGAGCGAGGTGGATAAAATGAAAGCTGGTTTAATCAGCAGCAGCCAGACAACTGCAGGGATGGATCCACTGGTGAATAGCTGATCTTTCTTGCTACTTGCCTTCTAATTCCATCTCATATCTTAGCCCCTCTTTCAATGTAACGTTTACTTGAGATACCCCTGTCTCTTTCTCTATTTTTGAAATGTATAGAGACTGTACAAGATGAGAAATTGTATCTCTTGCTTTGTTTTTGTAGATACAAGGACAATTATCTGGGAATAGGCGGCGAAGGCATAGACATAGTCCACCGTGGAATCATAATTATGATGAGCGTTCACATGGTGGTTGTGGTTTTGGTGGCAGAGGTGATGACAGAGATCGCCACCACCATGACCATAGGTCATGATAATTTTCTTGGATTTAAAATTAAAAAATTATGATATTTAGTACATGATTAGATCATATTTCTATTAAAACAACACAACAACAACAATAACATAATCCATTAAGTCCCCAATAATTGGGGGTATGGGCGGAGGATGGATAGGAGACAGACCTAACCTTTGACAATAAATGCACAAAGTGGCTACTCCCAGAATACCACTGAAACAGATGGACTGGAGACAGACCTAACCTTTGGCAATGAATGCATAAAGTGGCTTCTCACAGAATACCACTGAAACAGTGGTCCCCCTATACCATCGCATTTACTATGGAATCATGCCCTCAAATCAAAGCGAAAAGGCATCAGAGATGGCAGACCCAAGAATCATTTTGATTTATGTGCACATTACCATGCTTCTTTCATTCAGCATCCAGAGCATTGGCATTGCACAAAAATTTCTATTGAAACAATACTGTCAAAATAAGAATTGGGGGCAATCTGAGCGAGGGCCAAGTTAAAATGGCCCAAAATCTCTTTGGCGATTTTGTTGCAGAGGAAGAAGAAGGCTACATTCCACTTCATCATTTTGATTACCAAAAACATTCACTGTATAGAGATTATTAGAGAACATCGAAAATAATAAGAATACCAAAAGTTTGGTTTATTGGATGTCAATAAATGCATGATCAGAAAGAAAAAGAACAAACTCCCATAGAAGACAAATGTGTTCTGGTCATGCATTTATCGACATCCTATAAATTAGAATTTATACCCAACACAACTATAGACAATTTGGATACTTTTCCGGATACGAATGACATTAGAGACCCGAAGGAGCGATGGTACCTTGGAGGAGACTGAGGTAGGACAGCCAACTCATGAATGCTTTTTGTTGGCTTGTGGTTGGATTGTTATAGAGGACAACTTGCAGCTTCTGCCATGCCCGACCTTTGTTAACAGAAACGGTAATACTATATAGGGAACCACGTTTTTTGATGTACGGTCGGGAATCTGGTACACCTACATTCAAGAAAAAGAGTAAAAAAAGAAAACACAATAATTTTCATCTGTAAATTTAGTGAGGATAAATATCCAGCCATCGAAGGAAGAAAAACGGTAAAATGATAATTTTCATCTGTGAATTCAATTTTTACCTGGAATTTTTTTGGTCCTGCATTCAATTGGCAATTCGTGGATGGACCATACAGCTTTCTCTCAATTTATAAATGTATGAGGTTGCTTATTTGCCTTTTTTTCCCTTTCCTTTTCCTGTTTATTTGATGCTGTTTACAGATATTGGTAAAGGAAGATAAACATAAGAAAGAGGTTACACTATTTTCTGTTAACCGTAGCCATCCGGAGTATGCATCCTTCAAGCCTGAGAAGCGGAAAGTGGAGAAAAATGAGCAAACCACTGATTCCAGTCCAAATGAAGGACACATCCATAAAGTTGTGGAAGTGATAGAGGTCTATAAACCAAGTGTGCATGTGAATCCCATTTTGGCTTCTGTAGGAGCTGATATAGGGGGACTTTATCTCGCCTCAGAAGCCACTGATGTTGTCTTTAGGTATATTGAGCAAGAAAACCTGGTTAAACCAGAAAACATGTCCATTGTGGTTTTGGATGCTACACTATGTGATGCTTTGTACAAGGGAACTGTCAAGAAAGGTTCAACTTACCCGACTGAAATTCATAAGAAGGATTTAGGGCCTACTTTTATCAGTGGAATGCAAGCGCATCACAGAGTTACTAGAGGAAAGGAGTCAGTTGTCCGCAAAGGTGCTCTGAAGACCATCCAATTATTGACGGAGCGGAGGCAAGGTAATAAGAAGGTGACTAAGCTCTCAGGGTTGGAGTCATTTTTGTTGGGTCCTGAAGCATTGGCATCAGAGCTGCAGAAGAAATTTGCTTGTAGTACATTGGTGGCAGAATTACCAGGTTTGGCATCTTATCATTCGCTTCATTTAAGAACAGCCCTTGTTTTCAGTTTGTTAGAGAACAATAGGCATAATTTCAGTGTTTCCATTGAAGTTTGAGAGATGTCACTGGACCAACTTCGTTGTGGCTATTCATACATAGGTCTTCAAGACCTGGAAAGCATCTTGACTGGTTCCTAATTTGTATGTGAATGTGGACGCTTGTTAATCATACATGCTTAGTTTTCTTAATTTCTAAGATGGAGGATGCTTCATCATTGCTTACTCTGGATACTGCAACACTTGATGCAGATGCATCTGATTGGTCTGAGGTCCTTCTAAATATTCAATTCTCATTTTAATTGTTGACTGTTAGGATACATGCTTCAAATATTTTGTTATTATTTTTTCTTTGATCAAGAGAATCCAATTCTTGTTTTTATTTATAACTTTCTTTCTCTTGCGTTTTCAGGTAAGAAGGGGCATGAAGTTCTTATTCAAGGGGGTGTGATTAATGATCTTGGAAGACATCTGGTTGAGCAATATGGTATCCCAAAGAGATACATTGAAGTTTTTGATAAAACCAAGAAATGAAAATTGAGGTCAGTTTTCGGCCGAGATCCTTCCCTTTTGTGGCAGGACTTGGAGTTTTGTTGTGATTTGGCTTCCTTGGTTGATTGTATAATTGTTAACTTGTAGCAATCTACCAGCCTAACAGAAAGTTTCCTCTCCCTTTTGAACCGTACATTACTTCTCTTCTGTTGATAGAAAACAAGGAATATTTACTTTCTTGAAAACAATTGAACTGGATGTCTGGAGTTCTAATAGCTGTATAATAGAGTCTAGGTTATCAAAATCAAAATATAAACCACCATGAGAGTTTTTTAGTTTGTCATGGGATGTGGAGAAATTCGTACGGGCACAGTTTATTCCCTTTGTCATTATTGTATGATGCAACCAAGCTACTAAAAAAAACATCTCTCTTTGTAGTTCTAGTTAAGTTATTTCTCCAAAGAAATATGGTACAATTCTAGACCTCATTGATGCTTTTTGAGAGTTTCGTTTAGAGAAAACTTAAAGTAGTTCAACTATTAAGAGTTCGACTTTCATGTGGTGGATATAGTTGTGGGTCGTATCCTTATGCATGCTCACCCTAAGCGATATTATTTGACGTTGTTACCTTTTTCGGGGAATTTCTCAACCTCTCACACTTGAATGAGTAGACTAGTAGGTTTTATTTATTTATTTATTTATTTTCTATTATTTATTTATTTTTTAGTAGTAGTTTTTTTTTTTTTTTGCCCACACCTCCGCGGTCACAAATCGCACCTAGATTTCCCTTGCCTAAGGCTAGAACACAAGAAACGTGGCCGCCTGCCTGCCGGGCACACTGCTATGGCCTACAGTGTACCATGGTGTAGGTATTTTTGAAAGGTTGAGGACCACTATAGGTTAATAAGTAAAAAAGTAAACAACTAGTAAAGTAGTTGTAAAAGGATTCTCAACTCTGAGAGCTCTTTAAGTGAACTTCCTATCAAATGTATATCGCACTTGGACAAATTCCAGGATGCCAAATTGTGCATGCATAGCCTCTTCATAGCATGAGCTTCAAACTAGATCCTCCAACAGTATTTGGAGTAGTTTCGTAGACTAGAACCTGAAGTATTATGAACAAATATGGCCCACGACAGGAATTCTGTGATTGGTTATTTGGTGATTTGAGGCTTGGACCCAACCTAAAGGGGGGTTCAACGACTCATAATTTCTTTATATCCTTCCAAACTCTTGCTTTGTGGGCGCACCAAGAGTCCACAACTATGTTCCACATTGTTCATTTCATTGAACTCTTACGAGTCTATGAGTGAAGAAAATCACTAGGAGTCCATGACCCGATTTCCTGTCCCCATCGTGTGTCCCTGTATATATAAAGACTCCCTTGTACCCCAGTGAGTGATGTTATATTGATAGATGAACTGTGTGATTGGTTCTTTAGTGCTTTGAGTCCACCTGAAGGGGGTTCACCTCCTCTCCGTACTCTATTTCTTTGTACTATAACTTCCACTCTCTTGCTTCGTGGGCACACTACGATTGCACGACTATGATCCAATTGTTCATTTCGTTTAACTTGCAAGAATATGTGGAAAAACTCGGTGTATTCTAAAATTGATAAGCTGTCTGCAAAACGGATGGAAAAAATGTTACAAACTTAAATCGTCCATTTGCAAAACAAAATGCAATTTGTTCATGTGCCGATTAATATGTGATTTAGCTGTTTTTTTGCCAATATAATCTTCGCTATGGATTTTATGAGAAATGGTTTGAGACATGTTTGCAGGCACCACTTGAAGCAATCGATTCAATCACAAAAAGTCAAAAACAAATCTCCAAGTGGAGGAAACTAAGCAAACTTAAAAAAGGTGACCGAAAGGGGTGGAGTTGTTTTCCATGTCCATTGCTTCAACAACCGCCAAGGGGAAAAAATGGCACAACAGAAAAGAGGTTTGCCCAACAATAGGATTGTGTGCTTTAAAAGCATGATGCATACAGCACATATTAGATTGAGCCAATCTTATTATTTGTTCCATGTACTACTTTTGTGGAATAAGAACAAGCTACCAAAGCTATTTCGTTTTATACGCCATATTGGTGGAGCACCATATAGCCAGTGCAGGTATTGAATTCAACAAGTTCACGCATGTGGATTTCGTGACTTGGTTTGGTAGTAGGTAACACGCATTAGGTAGTGCATTTTGTTTCGGACATATATGCATTCATGACCGATGCAATATACTCGTATGCGCGCAGTGCAAAATTCAGTAAGCGGTCCCTAAGGGGACTTGGGGTTCTTGTAGTCTAGCAACGCACTATGAGCTTGACGGGCATTCAACAGCCTTCAAGAAGTGATCATCATGATCCGGAATGTTTATACAGTTTGTTAAACGCACTTTACCGGTAAGAGAGCACTTTTACAGGGCCGTCTCCTCTAGGGTCCCTGGTTCCGCCCGAACAATCTGAAATATCAGCAAAAAAATAAAATAAAAACTGTAGCGTGACCACATTACCATAACAAGTGGGTCACATAATCTTTCTATAGTCCTTCCATTTTGTTCTCAATTGTAAGACTAAACTTGAGCTCTTGATTCTCGATCTTGCCAATTTAGTGTTTTGCAATGTTTTTGAAAAATACTTTCTCTGCAATTATGGACTATATGTAATGTTTTATTTTTATGGAATTTGCTTGTTTGTCAAAAAAAAATAAAAAATAAAAAAATTGTATGGTGGGCCTGGACAAAGGCACGCCCAACACCATTATCTATTATACATTTTTATGGGACCTAAGGGCATCTCTAGTGCACTATCTAAAACAGTTTCCTAAAGTGTTCTAACTAGTTAGCTAAGAAAAACTCAAAAAATGGTTTCTAGTGCACAAAAATTGACTCTCTAAAATCCTACGTGGCACCCCAAACTACTTAAAGTACCATAAGTGACTAGCTAAATTTAGGGAGAGACTTAAGGAGCGAGAAAGAGGAGAGAGATAGAGAGAAGGGAAGGAGAGGAGAATTTTGTGGGACCACTTGGCACCCCTCACCACTTAAATTAGTCCCACTCTAAAAGTTAATGAAGATTTTTAAAGAGCCTCATTAAAATGCATTTCTCCTTGGAGTATCAATATGTGGCTTAACAATTTAACTTTAAAGTTAAAGTAGAGAGCAAACTCCTCCAAAACCTCAAAAATCAGCCTCACCAAACGAACTCACCAATTTGAAAATTTCTTAACTTTGCTACAGTAACTTAACAAATTTAGTGACCTACGGTTCACTCACCAAAAGAGGAGGGGGGGGGGAAGAGTAAAAGTTTAAATAGAGAGTCTGATTCTGTGAGTTTTTGATAAAATGACTTACTAAAGTTTGAATACATAGTCTAATTTTATGAATTTTTTGAAAAGTAACTTGCTAAATTATAAAAGGTGTTTTTTAGGTTAAATTTGGTATTTTTTTTATTTTGTGTGTCAGATAAGGATGCCCTTAGCTAGCTAACTAAGCTCTTAGCATACAAAATAGGGTCTCACATGTGCTTAGATGTACACTTTAACAAACATTTTTTAGATGGTGCACTAGAGATGCTCTAATACTAAGTGTCTGAATCCAAGAAAATGACTAGGGAATGAGTGTGTTGGGGTACCACTAAATAATCATTCACAGTGAGTAGGTATAATGCTCTTCACGTCTAAATATTTTGGCAGCAAGCGATTCAGATTTGTTTGGACAAGATATACTTTGAACTGTCCATGGCTGACGAAGGAATGACCGTCATTTGCTGGCATCTATGTTGTCCCCGAAGGGACAACACCCACCCGGGTCTGTGTTAAAGACGAGTCTCTCAAAAGGACAACTTTGTACTAATTGAGTAGTTTTTGATAGTAATATATATACGTTTACTAAAAATAAAAAATAAAAAGGACAACTTTTGAACGACATTTGTTGCATATATGCTAAAATCTATATAATAAGGAAGCTCAGATTTGGAATCCCTACATAAATCCAAGGGTCGAGACTTAACATGCCCTAAATGAATGGCTGGGATTTGTTTTAACCTAGAGACTTAAAGACTGGAATTAAGAATTGGCGCCCCAAAAAAACGATTGAGGAACAGCCCACTTATCCACGACTACCCCTAGAATCTCTCCCCCGTCCATGAGCTCTCTTCCTCTCTCTCTTTCGCCCTCTCTCTCTTTCTCTCAAACACAGAGCCACCCTCTCCTCCTCTATCTCTCTCAAACACAGTAGCCCACTTATCCACGACTATCCCTGGAATCTCTCCCCCGTCCATGCACTCTCTCCCTCTCTCTCTCTCTCAAACACAGAGCCACCTTATCCCCCTCTATCTCTCTCAAACACAGCATTTTCCTTTCTCTCGGTCCTCTACCTCTCTTCTCCTTTCTCTCGGTCACAGCCACACACAGTGCAGAGATTTGGAATCAAAACTTCCGCAGCCCTGGGGGTTCACGCAATAACTTCCAAATTCGCATCGGTAAGTAGTAAATCTTCATGAATTTGTTTTCCAAACACAGAATTGATACAGTTTTTGAGAAGGGCATGTGTAACTTACTTCCCTAAAATCATATGCTTACTTGCATTTTACGTGTTTGATGAAATGTGTGAGAGAAGTAGAGATTTGATTATGAAGAAAACATTTGGATTGCTAATTTTGTAATTTGATTGGGCTAGAAGATAGAAGGTAAAATAGGCGTTTTGGGGTATTTCATTGTGTATTCCACACATAACAGATACATGATCATAAAAAGAAATCTAAGTCATTGGTCACACAGTCATGCTGAATAGCAAAAAAGAAATCTAAGTCATGGGTCAGTGGTTTGATGTTGATGGCTACAAAATTATTAAACTGCGCTAATTGGATCTTTCACTGGTCGTGGTACATAGAAAGACAGTTCCTAAGTACGACAGACACACAAAGTGTACACGCCTACACGGCACAAACACGATCAACACCCAAATCTCTCAAAAGCATAGCCTTTTCTTTGTCTCTACAAGTTGCTATCACTGTATTTCCAGCTAATTTTGGAAGCTGCACTAATTTGGGCCCAGGAGGGTCAACTGACCCGTTGTCTCCGTGTGGCTCTGCCCCTACCTTTGAGACTGATTTGAATTTTTCTTTTATGAAACTGATACTAATTTGAGCATGAGAATGAAACTTTGAGCAGTCAAATTTGATAAATACAAGAGCCATCATCAAATATTAGTGGAAAGCTTTCTTTGGCTTTGGAGTATTATTTTGAACTTCAAGGGCACACTTGATTATTCATTTTTGGTCATTAGTAATCAATAGATTTTCAACCTTAATGTTATGTTATGTGTATAGTTACTCATTCACAAAAATTTTATGGATGGGGAAAGATTTTTAACTACTCCGAATTTGTGAGGTTTTATATGTTTGGTTCCGTACAGAAGGAAGTTTAACATTATTTATTTGTTTGTTCAAGTTAACAAGTCAATTAATATGTTTGGGCAATTACGTTAGCCATCACCTAGGGTGCTGACCTTGAAATGAAAGATCTCTTGGTGTTTGTCAGCGGTGTGTCAAAGATTTTGGGTACAAGATTGATTGGTTGACCTTGAATTGAAAGATCTCTTGGTGTTTGTCTGCGGTGTTTCAAAGATTTTGGGTACAAGATTAATTGGTTGACTATGTTCAGAATTGTTAAATTTCTGTGTAGTGGTTGTGTAACACATATGAAATGTATGCAAATTAGTATTTGTTGGTGCCTCAGTTTGAATTTGGCTTTATCTTTATCTTTGGTTTTCAGTGTTTCATCTTACCACATCTCCAATGGTTCTAGCCAAATTGTCATAGTTGGACATTTTTCAGTATGTAGAGTGCCATTTGGCCTTTTTTCCCCTACAATGTTGCTCCGTTGCGGTGCTACATTAGCTATCAATTTAGGTGTGAGATACTTAGATAACAGAAAATGACTGAAACAGATAGAATACCTATTGAGAGGTGATTTGGATTTTCACATTCGATAAGAGTAGTACTGAGGTGATTCCATGGGGTGTGGAGAGCAAAATAATAGATTATTTGCTGGCGGAAATGCATTAGTACAGAGAGGTGTTAAAAAAGGAAAATACATAGGAGTGCTAATCCAACACTACATACAATGAAGGGACCCTTACTTTTGTACTCAGCCGTTCATCAAATCCAAACTTATTCAGACGACAAAACTTTAAGTAGAGCGTTGGAGATATCAGTTTGGAAAGAATAATAATATCTAACCGACAATTTGTATCCGGTCCACGATCGGCTACACAGTCTGTGTTTCGCTTTTGGACAAATTCCCCAAAATTCACTGTTGACTTCAAAAATTATTTTAAGAATAACTGTGCTGATGGAATTTAGAGGAAAATTCTTTGAAATTGAATCTTGAATTCTGTAATAAAAATTGGGTTATCACATAGCAGGACCTTTTAGGCATGAGATACTTAGATCACAAAAAAATGTTCGGAACCATTGAAGCTGTCACAAAATGTGCTATTTTTGGCTAATAAAATTGGCAAGGAATCGAAGATAACAAAGACAAAGATTGGCTTTGACAACAAAAATTTTATGCTACTGGAGATGATCTTTTAAATATCATTTTTCTCTTTGGGGGCAGTTCTATTTAAGTTCTTGCATGCTCATGTGCTATTCAGCTATTGTTTTGCTTTTTTAAAGGTTGTGTGTTATTACTGCTGCTGGTGTTTTTCTAAATGTAACTGTTGCTGTTTTCCTATTGTTTTCTTCAATGTTGCTGGGTGGAGAATTTCTGCTCTATTCGATATTGGTGGATACTCTTATATTATGGTTTATGCTACCATTCTCACTGATGGATGATGGTGGTTATTGTTGCTGGATATTCTTATATTATGGTTTATTGATTTCCATTAGTTAGATGAAGTTCAATCAATTTATTATTGCTCTCTGTTCCGAAATTCGACAGGGGAATTTCAGAAATTCAAATTGTTAGAGCGATGTGGGTAAGGGAAGAAGCCAACAGCTATCATCAGTGAGATTGCTGATGACATGAGTTTGGATGCAGTCTTTATGAGCATGGAAGCGATCCATTCCAAGCATGTGGATGCTAACCTTTTTGGCGAAATTCATCCCTTGCCCTATCTTACTTTTGCCACTTTAGAGTATTCCCTACGGCCAGTTCGGTTGAAGTTTCAAAATCTTTTTCTGATTTCATTTTTCGAGAACTGTAAAACTCTCTCTCTCTCTCTCTCTCTCTCTCTCTAGATCTGTTTGATAAGTGGCACTGGTCTAGGGAAGTGTTGGAATTGTTTGAAGACCTGAAGTGCTGAAATTTTCGTTTAGCCAATCCAATAATTAATTGACACGTAATCGAAAGTGTCAAACGTGGGTAATTACTCGTCAATGAAGATACACTGGATTAATAAGATAAGTTAGTTAAATACAATGTCATTATCACTTCAACGATGTAGAAACAGCTTATTGGCAGTTCTACGAAGTCATTCTTTGAAATGGAGATTGGAGCGGCCTTATAATATCAACTACCAAACATACAAGCTCCGTGTAAATTAAGTAAAAGCAAGGTGATTGGCGGTTAGAGCAACGTGGAATCTTACGGAAGCGGTTATTTCGCTAGCGTGTTATCATTTTAGTTTGTTGAACAAAGCGTCGCGGGGTAAAAGTTGGAAGGAGAAGAATTCAAATTGACGTGGAGGAAGAATAGCTATAAAGCTACCGAGTGGAAGTTAGAGTTTGAAACTTGGTAGATTGAATTAAATGGGCGGGGAAGTTCAAATACAGTAGCGTCTATAAATAAAAAGAAATTGAAGAGTAAAGGAGACGAAATGTACGAAGCTTGGCAAGCGGTTTTGTTATTTAGCAAAATAGTTTTAGGTTTTTATTGCGTTGTGAAAATAGTTTAGGGTTTGAACTCAATTAGTAGATTAGGAAGTAGATTAGGATTTATGCTTGATTGTTATTATAGCAATCAGCATATTCAGTTTTTCTTTTTTGCAACTGATAAATACATTGAAGTTACGTATTTGAAGTTGGAGCAATTTGAAGTAAGTTTATCTTTGATTCATCAATCGAAGTGTCTTATTTTCTTTATTGTTTTTTGATTTCCTAAGTTTATTGGTTTGCATTTTCCTCACTTATTAAGAAAATCCTCTTAATTGAGGTAATTGAACCAACAAAACACAATCGCCTGATTAGGTTTGGTTTTCCAAAAGTTAATCACGCGGGAGGAGATTAAACTCTCCTCCTGCAGCACGCCAAGTATTTCAATCATTTTCTATTCTGCAAAGTAAAAACCAAACACACGCAAACCATTTCCATTCCCCTTGGGCTTGGTTTTTCATTTGCTAAAATAGATATTTGTTAAAATTAAGTGCGTGATTTTAACAAATGAAGTAGAGATGTGATTTTATGTTCAATGAATCTGGACATATATATATTCAGATTCATTAGAAATAAAATTACCTTCCCATTTCATTTGCTAAAATCAACTAGTTAATTTAATAAGATTTTCATTTTGGCAAATAGAAAACCAAATCTTACAATCAAACGAAAACATGTTCTCCGATCACTCTCCTCCGCTCAATCGTCTACCTAAAAACCCATAACCAGCCACTCAGATTTATTTTTTTGATCTCTACTTCCCTCATCCCTTTCGATCACTCTCCTCCGCTGGCATTATTACAGGTAACTCTCCTCTCCGATCGGTACTCTCCTCCTCTTCGCCAGATTTATTTTCTGTTTTCTATCTACTGGAAACTCAAGAAAGATAACAAAAATGTTCATGCTTGCTGTTAATATGTAGAGATAATTTCGTGGGTTTGCTAAAACTCTGTTTTCTGGGTGGGTTTGCCTATACTTCTGGTGTATGCTAAGGGCTCTTTTTGGGTAGGTTTGTTCAACCCTGTTAATTTAAGGTTTTGTGTTTTTTTGTTGTGGAAAAATCAGTGGGTTTTACTTTACTAATACTCTGTTTTTTAAAAAAATAATTTGGGGGATTTGTGGTGGGGAATGTGGATGCTTGAATTGAGTTTTGTAGGAAAATACACTTGTTTTACAATTCGGTAGAAGTTTGGGGTGGGAGTGAATAGCTTCTATCCCTCAAAAGAGGTTTTGCTCAATTAATTATGGCCGGTGATTTCAGTGCTGGGTTTTGTTTCAGGGTATTCCTCAAAAGCGTCATTTTTCCTTCGTAGAAATGATGTGAATAGATTTCTCAGGTTATTTAGGTTTTTTTAAAAGCACTTGCAGAGAACTGTAATTGAAGGCTCCCTTAACTCTTTCTTATTGGTCTAACTATTTTTCCATCCCAAATAATGTTTATATAGGTTGAACTCCTCCAAAAAAACAGTGTTGGAGTTGCAATCCATGATGAACGGGAACTCAACACCATCCGAGTTGCGATCCATCCACATGGCCAAAGGAAAACAAAAGGCAATAGGTGCGAACAAGCACAAAGATAATGCCTTGGTATGAATCTTTGTACTTTTCTACCCAACTTTTACTTTTGGGATATGAAATTCGTTGGTTAAAATTTCAATTTAAGCCCCCTTTATGCTTTTTTCATCAAGTCTACATTTTCTTCATGTTACTTCTTTAACCTCTCACAACTCACTCTGTAGGCTGAGCTTTGTCAACACAGAAAGCGAGAAAGGCGCTTAAAACAATCCACCACAATTCCCTTGGGACAACGCTTACAAGTAGACCATCAACAAGGCAGACAATGTCTTCAACCGGTGGAAAATATAAACTCTTTGTGAACGAAACTGTTCGGGTGAAGAATTAATCGGCATCCATTTCACACTAAAAACACTAAGGCCGGTGAGTCCACTCTCACCTATGTTCCGTTTGTCTTCTCTCATCCCTTCTTCGAGTTCACTAAGTCCGAATTTTGTGATCTACTTTCAGTTTCAGCATTGTAGATCTGAGGGAAAATGTGTTGCTGGGTTGGCGATTCATCATTCATCTACATCAAAGCCACACGGTGGTAATAGTCATACTGTGAGTTTCCTCCTCCTTTTCCCCCTTACTCTCTGTTTGTTATCCAACTTATCTGGGCCTCTTTTTTGTTTCTTTGACTGGTAGTTTGGTATTGTGACAATGGATAGGGGTTGTCAATCTATTCGTTGGTTTTCTAATGTCTGTCCTTTTGTTTCTAAAATATTGTTGTTGTCCACTTCAACAAAATCTATGTGTATTGAAGTATAGATGTTGATTACTGTGATTTCTCCCCTTATTCCAGGTACACAAAGCATGCATAAATTAGTGCATAAAGGAAATGGAAAGGTATTCCAATTCTCTACATTTTTATTGCTTTCTCTTTTGCTAATTTTGTTTCTCTGAGGGTTCTTGGGGGTGTTGTGGAATTTAAGGATCTATTTTACTCGAATCCTCTTGAATTTCCTTTGCCTTTTATGAGCACAAAACATAGTTGTTGATGTTGATTTTTGTCATTTTAATGATCAAGTAGGAAATGAAAATGCTACGAATGTTTTTCTTTGTTGTAGTAAGGTTGAGTTTTGCTTCTTTTTTTTTTTTTTTTTTTGATCGGCAATAGAAAAAATTTATTAGGGGGAGAGGGATTCCAACCAAAAGTTGGAAAAAAAACCAGAGGGCGGAGCCCAATACACCTGAAGGCCTAAAGTGCCCAGATAAAACAAATGAAAAACATACACCCAAAGGCCAACAATGCCCAGATATAACAATAAAATCACAAACAAGACCTAGCCCAACAGGCCAAGCCTAGCCCAAGAAAACCCTAAACCTAAACCACCGCAATCTTGAAGCAAAGCTCCATCAAAAAACCCAGCCGCCACCACCACCACTGTCTGTGAACACCACCCAAACCACCACGCCACCATTGGCAAACCAAAGAAGGCGAAGCCAAACAGAACCAACAAAATGAGCTGCCGCGGAAGCTCACCAATGCCGTTAGCGAAAAGGCCATGAAACACCAGCGATGACCATGGAGGGAGACCACGCCGAATCACCACACCATAGCAAGGAAGAGGAGTGTTGGTGTGTCGAGATGGTTATGGGTGGGTGTGAAATTGTGGATCTCTGTATCAATGGGAATATTGGTGTTGTTCTTATTATGTGGTGGTTTTGTCTGTGCATAGTTGAAGTCTATTTCTTTACAACCCATATTTTACTCATTTTGAACTCTGTTTCTTTTAGCACTTGCTAATTTCATGCTATCAGATTACAGTGAGGTAAAAAAACTCATCTCTTCCTTCATGTTTTCCGTACACCTATGGATTTCATGTTGACTGATTTTGATTTTGCAATGTTGGCGTGGGAGACGGAGACAAATAAATGGGTGTGGTGGAAAGTAGTCAGTCAATCTTCCCAATGTACTATTTATATTCCTCTCCTTGCAGAACCCAAAAAATGATGTATTAAAAAGCTACCATAGGTATGGGCCGAAAGCTCTTTTGGCTTGAAAATTATTTCTTTATATCTGTTTGGGTGAGGAAAGTTATCATTCTTTATTGATTCTTTGCATTACTCTCCATATTATGCATAAAAGAACCCCACCCACCTCTCCACAAGCCATTGAGGTGATTGGATGCTTGAGTTGCTTGACGTTTCTTTTATGTTCTACTGTCGTTTTCTTAACCCTAGCATGTTCGCCTCTCACACGTCTCTCATTCTCCTCTTATTGATTTCAGAACTTAAAAATGTAACCTCTATCTCCCTCCTCTGCAGCCGATTCCTCTCCTCCCCTCCCCAGGTATGTCGATTCCTTTTTTGTTCTTGGGTTTTTCGTTCTTTGTGAGTCATAAATCAGGGCTGTGAACAGTACTTACTTCATGATTGCTTTCATTTGCTTTCTGATTCAATGGCTACTATCTTATGATAGAAGACAAACCATTAGCAAAATCCCATGGAGTCACTGTTTTAAATTCCCAAGATTTTTTTCGGCGAGGAAGGCATTAGATTTTAATTGCCAAATAGATAGATTTTTGTCGGCAAGGAAGGCAATGGCAAGGGATCTGGTACTGCTGCTTATATCCATATGTTAGTCTTGATAATGGTTTGCCCTTAAAGCTGGCCTAGAAAAATTCTGTCTTCCAATGGGGGAATTATTGAATACCATCATCTTTTAGCTGAAATTTTTATTTGTACAAAACCTATGTGGTCGTATAGATTTTTACAATCTCCACTCCGTTATAGTAACTAATTTGGATCCTCCTACCTTTGCTTTTACCTTACGTCTCGGTGAATATTTCGAATATTGCTTATTTTTACAATCTATTGGGCACATAATAGTAGCTTTTTTCTATCAGCAAATCGATTTACGTAGGAGTATTTTTTTGGGCTCCACAAGGTTTGGTACAGGATGCATTTCTAGCGGGGAGGTCAACAGTGGAGGGGAAAGGGAGACCCCTCCTCTTGACATTTCGAGTGTCCGATTTTGAATAAGCATACATCACAACCTTCAATGGGTTCATCTTCCTACCAGATTTTAAATATTGCTTCGGGGACATTGTCGAATTCTAGGATGGTGTTTTTTACCACTGACGCAAATCTTCACTTGAACCCTGAATATTGCTTCGGGGACATTGCCCAGATGATGGTAAGGTTTCTGGTATTTCCATTGATTTGTTATAGGTTTCTTGGTTTGAATGGCTTTGATTTATGCGTAGCAAAAAAATTGTTTAAATTCCCACGATATTAATTTCATGATTTGTTTGTACAGAGGTCTTCAAGACTCCACGATTGGTGATGCTAAGCGTTGGGTTCTCTCTTTCTATCTCGCACGCCCACACCCAACACACATTGTTCATTAAATAAATAGTGATTTCCCCTATGATTTTCAGGAGTATTGATTTGTTGTCATAGTTCTGATGGGATTGGTTTTTTTGTTGAATTTATGTCCTGAAATTGGTTAGTTGGACCATGTTCGAAGTTTATTTGAAAAATTACTTCTTGGCGAATTCAATGGTAATGCATTGAATGTACTTACTAATTTTGGACAACTTTGTTGTCATTAATCATTGTTAGTTCTGATTCTTTTTTTTTTTTTAATGTATTTCCTGAAATTGGTTAGCTCATGTTCGAAGTTTATTTGAAAAACTACTTGGAGAAAATGGGTCATTGGTGGGGTTGGTGAGTAGTAGACAATGGCTAATTAGGTATAACTTTGCCGAGAACGCGTCGTGCCCGGATAATTTCTACTAAAACAAAACCACAACACTAACATGAAGCCATTAAGGTAAAACAAAAGCCATTGAGGCAAAACGGTAGTTCATAAAGTTGAGTTCAAACAACCTCGACGTGTCGTGCCTTCAGGCACAGGCAATTCACTAGTACATAAAGTTTTGCGCTCATGGTAATTTATCGTGCACAGGGGCATTTGTTACCTTATAAATTTGATGCTATATTTTTATTTCAATAAATTTATCATACAACCCGAACGACAGTATCAAAATTAATAAAACAGTTCACCATGAAAGACGAAAATATAAATTTAACAAATGAGTAAACAAATGTCTCTTACGAAACACAAACAAAATATAACAAATCTATAACCATATAAAGTACACCACAAGTCTCTCCCAATAAATTTACCATATTCAAATTGTTGGACGGCCCGGATATGCCAAGAAGGCTGTCCAAAAACGCATCGGATGTTCTGGATTGAAACACGTTTTTTCTTTTCTTTTTTTAAAATCCGGAATACACTTTCAATTCGGACCGTCAATTTTCTCATAGGTAAGGTAATAAATAGGACCCTTTCAAAAAAAAGAAAAGAAAAGAAAGGTAATAAATAGGACGTAATAAATGGGAGGTTAGAGATTTTGCCTTTCATAAGGACTAGGTATGAGGCCTCATTCTTTGCATGAAGTTAATGCCCATTAGTAACTAATGATTTATAACATTAGTATGTGATGGAATTGAAGCAACTGATTGTGAGTTTTCATAGGAAATATGTGCCGTGAAGGTGGCCAAAGATGTGCATCTAATAGGATATAATGAGAGGTCACAGTTGTTTCCATAGGAGATATGTACATAATTTGTTTAGGTGCAATTGCAATTCAAATCAACAGATGCTAGCGTAAACTAATGCTAGTTGTCAAGACGGGTGCCTAAAATTGGAGCAGAATATTTATACATTAACCTTGAAGTTCAGGTTTCAATGACAAAAAGATTTGGGGATTGTTATAGTATACTACTGTTTTATAACATTAGAATGTCAAGTAAATAAAGCAACTTATTGTGCAATGTTCATGGTTTCATCAGGTGTGAATTGTTTTTATTTTTAAAGATGTGCATCTATTCCCATAGGAAATATGTACATAATTGGTTTTTGAGCTTGGAGCAGAATATTGAGATCGTTTAAAAGATATTGGTGACCTTTTTCTCAAGGAGTTTAACATTGAAAATACCAATTTGGTTCCAATTAGGAGCTAATGCTTATATGAAGGCATTTCCGTTTAGATAAATAAAAGCATGTGTTTTAAGAGATAATGCTTATATAAGTCTTCTCGATACAACGGAAAGTCGGAAATAAAGACAAACAAATCGGAAAAAAACAGAGCCTTTCTAATATCTTTAAAGGGCAACACCAAAAGCATTATCTACTAAGAACTCCATGACTTCATTGGGTGTGCTGGACATAGCCATCGTTGGAAGGTCTTGAGAAACACCGAGGTTGGCAAATTTTTCAGCAACTTGCAGTTTTGGGAATACCATCCATGCTCTGTGGTCCTTTAAGAATCCCCCATATGTCAGCTTCAAGGAAGTACACTACACGTAACCATTTCCCTCTTCCCCTGCTTGAAAATTCCCCTTGCAACCAGCCGCTCCGGGTCTCTCCCATCCTTGTGGAATTTTTCCTCAGTGCTGCAGCTGGAGAGGATCACTAAATCATTTTCATGGCTCGAGTACAGTTAGCCGTGTGTAAAGGATATGCTTCAGGAATTTCTCCGACATATTTATAGTAAATGCTTTGTGACATCTTATCGAACTACTGATTTTTTTCCAAACGGTAATTCTCATTCCTGATGCAAAAATATAAGCTAGTTCGTACTTTTACTTTATAGCAAGCATCAAAACTAGGTTGATGTAATATATCTTAGAGTGTATATGGTTCATGGATTTGTGGAGGAATTTACCAAGGGAAAGCAATGGATCAGAAAACCAAAAGAAATAAATTTATCTTCTTTACTTGTTTTTTTCATATCTGCTGCCTATTTTTGGTTTCGCTATTCTTCCCCTCCAATCTCTCGAGAAATCCAAATCCAGACAATCTCAGTGAACAATTTGGATAATCTCACAAAAAGAACACAAAGAGAGAATTAAATCATGGTGGTTCTAGGCTCACATTCCATTTTCCTACCACGACAAGTCATATATTTAAAACATCTTATTGTATGCTATAGTATATATCTGGTTACCTTCTGCTTGAACCTTGTTAAAGCCACGGTAGCCACCTTCACTGGCTCAAGAGAAAAATGATTAACTAACTGTTCCTTCCGCTTAGCAACACGCTTTCTGAGAACAACAGCACTTGGTTCGAGATTAGCCAGATAAAGATCATCTTGTACGTTTTACCACAAAAAAATAAATTACTTTTTGTTCGGCAAAAATAAGTAAATCTATATTAAGAGCTGAAATATGATTGCAAGGAAAAAGGGTCAACCTTTTGTATTGGCACACACCCTTTGCATCCGTTATTGTTCACAACTGGATTCTTGTTCATGATCTCTTCTTCATTATCAGGTCTCATCTCAATCACAGTCTGGCGATTCGGTTTCACGTGTAAAATGTCAGAAGAGTTGTACACTCATTACAACCAACCTTCAATTCATTACTTTAATTATCTTATACTGTATGTCTGATTAACTGTGATATTGATTTATGTTTCATACCATATCTTAATTAATAGGGTTTTGTGAGTATTGTGTGATGAATTCGTAATAAACACCTCTGGGATGCCAAAATTACAGCTTTACTCAAGACAAAGTATATAATAGGAATCTAGAACCACATATAATAAATATCTTGTATAGCAATGTCTTGCCCTGAATTTGCCCAAACTATCAAAACCAAAACTCATCTATGCTGTAGCTCCTGATAATATTTAAGGTTCAACAAACAACAAGTCAATAATTGAAAACCCTAAGTGTGCAATGTATTGGAGATCACATACCGCACAGTGTTGATTACTGAACTATGAGATGCCTACAGTAAAGGCTTCATTTTTCAACTTACAGCTCAAGACAAGAAAAACAAAAGAGAAAACAAGCCTGCTGGTATGTGTAGCTAAGCAAACAAAATCAAGAAAATAGAAGCTATTACATTCGAGTTAGTCCTTTTACCCAACAAACAGAAAACCTTAGATTTGTTTGATTTGAAAGTAAACTGTGAGTACCTTCCCTTGTATCTATTCTCTAAAACGCAGAGAAAGCAAAGTCATAAAAACAAAACCCAGATAGATAAAGAGGGATATTCTCAAAATTTTCCAAATATAAAGGAAATCTGACTGCAAGCAAGAAATCGAAGGCTTCAACTTGATGCCATACCTGTGATAAACAAGCAAGATCAAAGATCTATGCCTCAAGAGAGAAAGCAAGAGAGAGAGAGAGATTGATGAAGACAGATGGGAAATATCTTGTTCCGCATGCGAAACTACGAAGATGCAAACTATCTTAGCCCTGCAGATGTTTACGCATTGAGGAGAACAGGGGAAATACGAACCCACCCTCACCCAAAAACCAAAATACAACACAAAGATAGGACATGGAGGGCCTTTTCAGTACAGTTGGGGAACCCTGTGTGGTAATTGGACTCAAAACCCGCAAATGACCACAAAGCCCAACACCAAAATCATTAATTACCAAGTTGGCTGAAGAAAGCCCAACAATTGGAGGGTTAAAATTGGGCAAATTGGGCAAAATATGGTAAGCCATAGAATCAAACATTGTACATTTAATAGCCTTTGGTATGGATAAATAAGGATATAATGGGCTTTCATTCATTTACAGGATGATAAGATATAATCCATGATGATGTCATAGAGTAGAACACTAGAACATAAATATGGGTTCAGTTTAGGATGCCTATTTAATTTTGTCATATGCTAACTATTGATACCTGCTAGCTTGACTAAAAAGAGAGACTTACAAGAGTTCAAAATAAAATAAAAATAAGACTTTAAATAAAATAACCAGTAGCTCTGGCAAAATGTCTGAAGTTGTCACCTGTCAGCCATCCTTGTGCCACTCTAAGCATCCCACCACTTCTGCTGGCCCTCACTTGTCTCCAAACTAGGAGAGCTATTTGTGTCAAAAGCAGTTTTCTCCACTTGGTACAATCCCTTACCCACGCCGCCTTCACTGACTGCACACACAGGGCTTCATACACAAATCAAACCCAGAAACGGATACGCTAGAAAGAGGCTGAAATCGTAATTTAATCGCATCGTTGTCCCACTCTAATGCGTCCCACCACATCGGCTCGCCCTGAATTTCCTTCAAATTAGGAGCATCATTTATGTCGAGTGGGAGTTTTTGCAGCTTCGGGCAATTCATTATAAACACCTCTTTCAATGATTGCCAACACATGTGAACACCTTTGAACAAACTGTCAAATTCGGGTAATTGCTCGAGGTGCAAGATTCTCAATTTGGGTAGAGACTCATAGTCGAGCTTCTGATCATCTGGAATCATCCCCTTGAGTCCCCGACAGTTGCAGACTTCCAATTCTTCCAAAGTGGATAGTTGTTGAACCATGAATCCACTTGAGAAGAGCTGCTCAATTGATGGACAATTAATTAAACGTAATGATTTTAGATTGGTAAAGGTGTTTGCATTTGGTGGCAGTGGTAGTAATGGTCCCTCCTCCTCCTCCAAACAAAGAATAGTCTTCAAATTGGACAGGTTGACTAGATCTAAATGTTCTAAATTTGGAAAAGCACCCATTTCTAGCCCATTTTTGTTGACAATTTTTTCAAGCGCATCACATTCTCGAATGATGCACCATTTTAGCTCACACATGTTGCGCACGCCCACTTCTGAAAAAGTACTAAGTTTTCCATGACCAATAAATATGAACCAATATGATTGACTGAGTACATCCTCTATGGCTGAGGGAAGGCTGCTACCCCTTTCTTCTTCTTCTTCTACTCCTCCTCCATAACATAGCCACCTATTAAAACTTCTTCTCAAATACTCACAGAGAGGTTGTGGGCTTTTACTTATGTCCACATTTATAAGGAATTGGAATTTTGTCAATCTTCTCTCCTTCCATGATATGCTATTTTCTACGAAGTGTTGCAGATTACCTACTGTCCCGAAATCAAATTCAAGGTCAGAAAGTGAGCTCAAGTTGCTCAATTCTTTCGCAACAATCTCTTGACTTTCATCATTCAAGTGAGTGTTTAGTTTAAATACCTCCAACTGAGACAGCTTGCATATCACTCCAGCAGGAACAGCTTTCAAAGACTTGCAACCGGAAAGGACTAGCTGCTGAAGACTGTCCAATTTAGATATGGAAGTTGGCAAAGATTCGATAGCAGTTTCTGACAGATCCAAAACTCGGAGGTTAGGCATGTTGCTAAAGAAAGTTTCTGGAATCTTGTTCAGATTATAATTACATTGAAGCAACAATGTCAGAAGCTTGGGGCAGTCAGGCGATTTTGGCAATTTGCGCAAGTCATTACGCATAAATGATATTCTTGTTGCCATTTTCCATTCCACTGCATCTGGAATCTTCCCTGAAGAGATTCCAGCTCTCACCAGATGTTGGGGTTCTTCACCTTTTGGGGAAGTCATTGCCAATACCAAGTCTCGAACAACATCATGCATCTTCACCAAGTCGTTGTCATCGTCATCATCATCATCGTAACCTTTTTCCAACAAAGATGCATCTATAAGAGCTTGCAATATTGCATCTCCCTGATCAAATGCCTCTGCAAAAGTAAGGTCTTGAGAAAGAATCCTCTCTGTTCTTAAATATTCTATCAATTCAGCCTTGTCGATCTTGGAGTCTTCTGGATACAATCCACAGAACAAAAGACATTGCTTTGTTTCTGTATTTTTTAATTGATCATAGCTCACCTTTATAATTTTGAACACTTCTTCATTCATCTCTTCAACGAAAGACGTCGCAGGTGACCTTAGTTCCCTTAAAAAATTCCTCCAAACGTTCACATTTTTCTCCTTCCGTAACACACCACTTACGACCTTTAACGCTAGTGGCAAGCCATCGCACTCTCTGACAACTTCTTCAGCAAGCGGTTTGATGTCAGGAAGCTTCACGACATCTTCCACATTTGCGTAAAACATCTCCCAAGCTTCCTCTTCTTGCAAAACCTTCACCTTCACTTCAGTATCGGTTCCCATCTTACGACAAACTTCCAATTTTCTAGTTGTTAAAACAACTTTGCAACCACTGTCCTGAGAAGGATTTGGAAACCCTATAGCAACTAAATCCACCATCTCCCAAACATCATCTAGAAGTAACAGGTACTTCTTGCCGTGAAGTCTATGATGCAATTTCCTTGCTACTCTCTCATCAGACTCACCCTCAGTTATTTCTACTAATAAACGCCGCGCAACTTCCTCTTGTATCATTCTAATGCTTTGAGATTTTGAGACTGTCACCCATATCACAGAATCAAATATTTCTGTGATTTCTGGTTTGTTATTCAAGAGTTTCAAAACTGTCGTCTTCCCTACCCCGCCCATTCCCCAAATACCAATCTTTGGAGTGTTCTTGTCTTGAATTTTTCCAATCACCATTTCAAGTATAAGAT
Source organism: Vaccinium macrocarpon (assembly GCA_022606695.1). NCBI lineage: Eukaryota > Viridiplantae > Streptophyta > Magnoliopsida > Ericales > Ericaceae > Vaccinium > Vaccinium macrocarpon. The sequence goes on along the minus strand of CM040170.1, from coordinate 26,563,744 downwards.
ATGCAGATTTTGAATACTTTGAAGCATCGTCTGGCAGCATCTCAACTGTAGCTGGTGGTGCATCAACGAGAAACCCGTTTTCAAACTTGGACTGGTCTTCGAGTTCTTTAATGCCATCAATCATATTTACCACTCGCTTGCCAAGCTTTATACGAGCAAAAATGTCAAGACATAGTCCCCCAACACATTTCTTCTCAACATCAACCTCCGGCTTTATGGTCTCATGAACCTTTACTATCTCGTCCACCTTTTTTATCCAACCATTACATTCTTCAGTCAGAATTTTCTGTGGATTCGATCTTTCAGCTTGGGCAAGAATATCCTCTCTTTTCAAACCCAAGTCATGCGCTTTTTCACAGAGCACTTCCCAGTTCTTAGACAATTTTCTGCCATAATTGATGCGTCTGGCAATAGGAGCCCATAAACACTTCCCAATCTCACAGACAGGTTGGGCGATGGCTCCAGCAACTGTAAAATGCAACAAGCAATAGGATGATTAACAAAGATACAAAGTTTGAATACGGCTGCGAGTTTTTGAAGGACGAGCAATTTGTTGCAACTAGCAAAGTTAGCTTGTTTAATTTCCTTTGTTGCTTTTTTTTTTTTCTCACCAAAAAAGTCAACACATGTATAACAGACAACCTACAAATACAAGAGAAAAGGGTTGGTGAGGAACCAACAAAAAGCAAAAACACCAAAAACAAAACAAGGCCTACGACAAACAAGAACTTATTCCAAAAAGAGCAGAAAAACCCATCCAAAATAGAAGAAGACCCACCAAACCAAATTTAGCTTGTTTCTTAGTGAACATAACCAAATGATTTGTTACCAAACGACCCCTTACAGAAATGCTATTAGATCCTCTCCTGCCTTCGACTTAAGATTTGACTCATTTGAGTAAAATTCTTTACTTGGTATGAAGCACTCAAAGCAAAAAAAATTAATTGTGAGTACAATTATTGGAGACGTATTTGATAGCACACCGATAAGTTTTGACACAACATAGAGCATCGAAAATTTCAGTAGGAAAATATACTACCTTCATTTGGTACAAGTAAACTCACTTTTACATAGGTTTGGGTCAACATGTGGTATAAGGTTTTAAGTAACTTTTGCCCCAAACTTAGATTTGAGTCTAGATTTTCGCAAGGAGTGGAGATGCCCTTACTGTTGAGATTTAAGATACAAAAGTACTAACATATGATGATAATGATCCATCTCCAAACCGTGTTTAGAAATTTCAAGATTTTTAGGATATGAGAAACTACCTTGAACTTTCAAAGCTGTCAATCTATCAGCACGCCAAAGCTGAAAAATCTTTCAAAGCTCAACTTGTAGAGTTGAAGGCTCCACTGTTTGGTGTGGCCAAAAAAATAAAAGTAAAGCTGGCTTATAATTTTCGTCGAGAGAGAGAGAGAAGAAATTTCCTCCGTGATTCCGTCTCTTAGACACAATTCCATTTTCATTCTACAACACTACAGATCTTCCACACATTAAAATAATGTATGCATGACCATACTTGTTTAGGCAATTCTTCTACAGCCGCACGCACTTACACAAACACAATAATGTAATTTTGTTTATCTACTTAAAAAGTAAATAAATATCACCTATTTTCTAGGAAACTCATAACTCCAAGCCTAGCCTCGACAATCAGGGTCCATTTAATTTCTAATTCTTGGGGTTTTTACTTCTCTTGTCAAAAGTACTCAACTAAATTCCATACGATTTGACCCAAGCATTTAATTCTTGATCTAAAATTCTATCTGCCCTTACTAGGGAATGTTGCGACTCATGAGAACATGGTACATATTTTTGGAGTGTATGTGCCTTCCTTAATGAGCAAGACTTTTGACCCTAGGATTAGAACGAACTAACTAATGATAAAATTTGCTTGGTCCAATCTTCCATTACCTAAGTGCAAAAACATAAATTCAAAATGCAGCGAGAGAATACATGAATGTAAATAGAAAACATAAAATTACCTTCAGCCATGGAGATAACTGGAAAATTATCAAGACCCTGAGAAAGAATCAGCTATTTGCTTCAATAATCAGAGTAGTTCACTTTGAGAAGCAAAACTGTTGAATTTCAAGGAGAACCTTGACCTGTATATGCAGAGTGTTCAGTTTGGATCAGAGGAGATGCTCTTTTACAATTTGGATTGTATAATCAAGAGAGAGACTACTTAGCAAGCCATTTCCATATGTAGACGAAATGGAGAACTTTTCAGATGAGTTCCAAGTTTCTAAAAAATTCTAGGAAGGAAAAAGAGAGAATTAAGGAGCATCGATTCGCAGTTTCACACCAGAATTCGAGCTATTTTTCATCGTAAGTTGGGCTCTCACTAGTAGGGATGGCAACAGATAGGAGCGGGGCCGGATTTTGCTTCCCACGACCCGAACCCCAAATGGGTTATCTACCTCCAAACCCGCTCCGATCCCCGATGGGGGATTTTTCAGGATCCCCAAACCCGCCCCTAACGGGTATCGGATTACCCGATTGGCTTCGAAAACCCGAAAACACAATCTACTGCAGCTGCTTGTATAATAGATGGCTTACAACAGAAAGGAGCAATTCTAGCAAAATTCTGGTCATACAACAAAAATAAGAGGAATTCTAAAGCAAGAAAAAATGGTTGACTAGTAAGTAGTAAACAACTATTTCTAAAGCAACGTGAGAATCTATATCAAATAAACAATGCATGGTGCAAGAAAAAATGGTTGTCAACATGGGTTTCTTTAACAATGTCTGGTGCAAGAAAAAACGAGATTTGAGAATAACGAGACAAATAAATAACAATAATAAGACAAATAAACAAATGGTTGATTTCAAAGTATGTGAGGAAATATGAAGGCTTATTTGCAAGAAGACCCCTTAAACTATCACTTTGTTGCAAGAAGACCCCCTAAACTATCACTTTGTTGCAAGAACACCCCCTAATCTATCAAACGTGCCAACATCACCCCCTCAACTATCAAAATCAAGCAACAACACCCCCTCCATCCAAATCTGTTAAAAAAGTGGGTGAAATTCGACAGAAAAGTTAAAAAGTTAAATGGAAAAGAAATTTGGAACCCCAAAATGACCGACATGGGGGTATATGAACACCCATCTCTCTCTCTTCACTCCCAGGCCGTCACTCTATGTGTGTGTGTGTGTAACTGTGTGTGTATACCCAGATTTTGAAATGAAATCTAAATCTCAATTTCAAAGAAACCCAGGCTTCTCTCTCTCTCTCTCTCTCTCTCTCTCTCTCTCTCTCTCTCTCTCTCTCTCTCTCATGTATGTACAAACCCAACCCAGATTTTGAGATGAAATCTAAATCTCAATTTCAAAGAAACCCACGTTTTCAATCCGAGATTTCATCAAACTGTTTGAAACCCAGTTTTTAACATTTGATTTGTAACCCAGATTTCATCAACGTGTTTCAAACCCAGAACATAACATAGCCTTTAACATTTGAACCCACATTAGAACCCAGATTTTTAAATCACATGTGAACCGTAAACCCACATTTAAACATTTCAAACTTTATGATTTGTACCCAGATTTTCAACAAACATTGTCAATAACCACATGGCTACCCAGATTTCGAAACCCAAAAAGGAAACCCCAGTTTCGGTCTCAACAGAACCTAGATTGTTATGAACAATTGATTTTAACATAACCCAGGTTTCAATAGAATCCATAAAATGGAACATAATTTCAGATTTGAACCTACCTTTGAACCCAGATTTTGAAACCCAGAAGCAAACCTAGGTTTCAACAGAACCCAGATTCTTAGCAACAATTGATTTCAACGGAACCCAGGTTTTACTCAACAGAATCCACATTTGATTACAATGGAACATATGAACTGCAACTTTTACTCAAATCAGAGCAATCAGATTCTTAACACAGATGGATACCCACATTTTGCAGAAATTTGGCAGCTATGGGCAGCTCTAGTAACACAACAACTTCACAGTTCAATGGAGATGAAATGTGCTTAGGTGTATATATGTACACACACACACAGAGATAAGTGAAAAGGGAGAGAGAAACTTACCTCCGATGGAGTAAAAATCGGTCAGTGAGGCGGTGACTCACTGCTGAGTCGATCCTGAGTCGATCGACTCGATCTCGATCACCTGGAGTTGAGAAAGGCAAAGTGGAGTTAAACGTAAAGTGGTGGTGGGGTAAAGTGTGCCCTATCTGACTATCTCATCATATATATATATATACACGAAAATATTCTCTTAAGGGAGCCGCACCAAAATTTGGTGCGGACTTGGCCTTTCCGGATCAAATTTTGACGATCTGAACCGCTCAATGTTTTCAAAATGCATTTTCCAAGGTCCACGCTGAAAATCTTCAAAAAAAAATACCCGGAAGGGCTTGATCTAAACAGTTTTCGATAAAACTGTATATATGTACAGTTTTATCGAAAACTGTTTAGATCAAGCCCTTCCAGGTATTTTTTTTTGAAGATTTTCCGCGTGGACATTGGAAAATGCATTTTGAAAACATTGAGCGGTTTGGATCGTCAAAATTTGATCCGTAAAGTTGAAAAATGCCTTGGTCCGCACCAAATTTTTGGTGCGGGATCCCTTAGGAGAACGGGACTCTATATATATATAGAGGTAATTAAATAATCATCCTCTTTTGTCACTCCATTTAACTTTTCATCCCTGTCATTTTGAAAGGTTATATTTTCATCCTTTCAAAGTGTAAATTACCTATCTTACCCTTTTAATAAGATATTCATATTCATGTGTTTATTGTCTTCCAAAATTATTGTGATTGGATATATATTTTCAAAAATTTCAAACATTCAAAACAACCAAATCCTCTTGATTTAGTTTCCATTTTAAACAAATAAAATTTGAAACGAAAAAAAATTCAAAAAAATCATCGTAATTCAAAAAGCCACCACTAGTTCATCGTAAAATTTTGTATAGTCATGGTTAAAAATATATGTTCACGACATCTTCAATGATCATGGTATAAATATTAAAACATCAATTTTTTTATGGTAAAAATAACTTAATGACTTATAAACGTGGTAATAACGGTTGAATAAACAACTTGAATCATGGTAAAAAAAATGACATTAACATAATCTAGATGTCACGGTAAAAATCGAATAAAGAACATAAATCATGGTAAACATAGAATACTTTTAGAACTCAAATCATGGTGAAAATACAAAAACATCCAATAGTTTTTATGGTAAAAGCAATTAATAGAACTTAAATCATGGTAAAAATCCTAAAACATACAACAGTGTTTATGGTAAAAATTCCCAATAGAACTCAATTCATGGTAAAAATCCTAAAACATAGTTATGGTAAAAACAACCAATTTAACTCATTCAAAGTCCTAATAGCCCTACAAAAAAGAATCCTAACAACCTTCAAAACACTAGCAAACCTTTTAGCTCCATCTAATAACCTTCATCTAAATATAACCAGTGTCTCCGATGAATCAATGTACAAGGATCAAGAAAGAGCCGCTACCACCACATCTTTTTCTTCCTGAATAAAGATCCACGACATTTTTTTTGTTCCTAAACAATTATTTGAAAACACACTGAAGGGGGAGAAATCAGAGGAGAAGATTAGGGATTATGGCCGAAAAAGGAAGACGATGGTTTTCTATGGTGGACGAGGATGGGCGGTGATCGTGAGGAGGAGGGGCGGAATCGGAAGTCAAGTCAAGAAGAGGAGGATAATGGTGGGAGGAGGGGGCCGGATGGGGGAGGTAGGTAGGCAATGCCCGATCAAGGTTTCTGCGATGGGGCGTGTGAGAGGAGGACAAATGATTTTTTGTGTATGAAGTTTGATTTGTTTGGGATTTCATTGTTTACAAATTAGTTTATGTTTTTAAAAGGGATGATGATGATGATGGAGCATGAATTTGGGATTGGATCTTATCCCCAATCCCTAAATTATGGGGGAGTCCTCAAAACTTTTAAATTCATCCTAATATTCCTAGCACCTATATATATATAAAGGGCAATATGGGATTTTTTTAAATTTGGGGATGAAAACATAACTCCAAAAAAGAGACGGGATGATTTCATAGTTTCAAGTAAGTGGAAGGACGATTATTTAAGTGCCCCATATATATATATATATATATATATATATATATGGGGTGGGGTTTTTTTGTAATTAGTGTATCTCTTGGGTGAAACTGTAAAAATAGAGTATAACTAAATATTTCAGGTCGGGTTTGGGACAGATGTTTACAAAATCGAACCCGAACCCGAATCTGAAAAATATTAAATTTCTCCTCCGAATCTGATCCAAAATCCGAATTTTACAACAGAGATCCGCTCCAATCGGATCGGATGCCGGGTGGAGGCGGATCGGATCGATCCTAAATGTCATCCCTACTCACTAGCTACTAAGGGAGATAACGGGAGATATAAGAGCTACAGACGTTCAATTCCTCCAGAATTCACCAGAAAGAGAGAAAGATGAGGGAGGGAGGGAGGGAGGGAGAGAGAGAGAGAGAGAGTTCATTTTTCTAAGTATCACAGACATACTGCTCCAACTTTGATCCAATTATTGAAATGCTGGATAAGGCTACAATAACACGTGCCCCTTATTTAGGTGTGTATGATACACATACTTATAAAAGTTTTTTAATAAAAGTTACGGGACACCAAAATGTTACGAACATAGAAAATGTCGAATCATGTTGCTGAAAAGTTACGAAAAACTAAAAAATATTACAATGGCCAATGAGGTGACACAATCTGTACCATACAATAGGTGCATATGGTACACACCTTTAATGAATGTGCATTATAGCCATTTCCTGAAATGCCTATCGAAAACAAAAATTTCCGAGTGTTCACAAACTGACTTAGTACTGACAATAGTGTACTCGTTTTATTGAATGAAGTTGAATTGAAGTGTTGTAAAAAAGAGTGACATATCTCGAAAGCACAATAAATTGGCTTTTGAGTTTAGATCAATTTTGTGGAACAACTCCTTAATCTCAAAATAAAACGAGAAACCCAATAGCTATGGTGATGACGAGATGATCTAATGGTTGTGATTAGGGTTGTAGCGGTTCGGTTTCAGTCCGGTTCATGAGGGATTTTGAGTGAACCGAGTAAAACTGGTTCAGAGAGAACATGGAACCGAAACCGGTTTTAGAGTGGTTAGTTCGGTTCTGGTTTGGTTCCATGGTCGGTTCAGTTATAGAACCCACTACCCAGCTTGCGAATTGTTAGTCCAAGTCCGCCCACGGGCTGGGCTAAGTGGGCTTTTCCTTTTCAGCGAGCCAAGCTATCTTTCAAAAGTTAAAGCCTAGGCCCAGCCCACAGGCTTATCCTAGTAGGGCGGGTAGGCGGGCTGGGTTGGGCTATTTGGGAGGGCTAAATACCTTCTCTTTTTTTGTTACAACTGAACCTTTTGGAGTAATTTTTTTTATTACAGTTGAACCTTGTCTAGCCTACCATATGCGGTAGCAATAATACACCATGCGCAATGCACCATGAGCAATTGTTACCCATGCAACAAATGGATGGTCAAAGTTGAATACCTTTTAAAGGGGTAAACATTGTTCATATCTTTTCTTTTTTTTTTTGGAAATTTGACAATCAAACCATTGTTTATATAAAAAATCTCCACCATCAGTGCATATGTTCAGTTGGATGGTCAAAGTTGAATACCTTCTCAAAATTTCAATGCATAAGTTTAATTTTCTATTAGAACTTTACTCCGAGATATATACACATAGTTACACACATTTGTCCAACTATGTGTATATGTATTATTTGGTACATTTGTATTATATCCTTTTTTTTGGGTACATTATATATATATATATTACATCCTATGTACATTAACCGTGCAATAATGCATTAAAAGTGTATCGGGCTACGGACGGGCTAGTATCTCAGGTCGGCGGGCTAGGCTATCGGGCGGGCCAATGGGCCGGCAGGTTGTAACTAAAATTCTTAGGCCCAAGCCTGGCCCATGGAAAAGTCAACCCGGGCTAGCCCGCCCATTTGGCTTGCTCGGGCTTGGGTAAAGGCGGACGGGCCTTGCAAGCTTTGGGTGGGTCGTGGGCCAACGAGCCAAATGACGAGGCCTAGATACCATCACATATTGGTGCGAACTCCACAGTGCATCATTTTTCTGAAGGGACGTTACTTTAATAATTCAACCTTTGTCTCGGTTATCCTCCTCACGAGGACACTCACATGGGATGGTCAGACCTCTGTCTCGGCTCAATAATGCAGATAAAGTCTCAACCAAACCACGTGGTAGGGACCAGAGGGTACACATCTTTTCACATGCTTCTCCACATAAGAAAAAATCTTCTGGTGCTTCACCATACCTTAGCCCTTTTTTCTTCTTTTCTTCCCAAGTTAATTAATGCACTAAACGCCTGTAGCGCAATTTTGTGTATGCATCAAATCTCATCACCATAATATGAATCGTTCAGCTTATAGAGTTCACTCAACATATCACATTAGCCAAATTTATTACCCATTGGAGCTGATGACCTCTCCGGCATCAGCTCTCCATATTAATTAAGAGAGAGAGGAGAGAGGGAGTGGGAGTTAGCCACAAATTTAGTACCCATTGGAGCTGATGACCTCTCCGGCATTGGCTCTCCATATTAATTAAGAGAGAGAGAGGAGAGAGGGAGAGGGAGAGGGAGAAGCAGATTGGTAGACGGACTGAGGGTAAGTTTCCCGCTTTTAGTTGAAAATGATAGAACTCCTTAAATTGCTAAAATTTTTAAAAGTAATTGATGTATTTTCGGATAATGACTTGTCTTGAAATCCATGTTTAAGAATTCTAGAGAATGAGAAATGAGCTGTCAATCTATTGACAAACCAATGCTGGAAACATCTTTCAAATCTCAACTTCCTAAGTTGTGGTCCTTGTGGGCTCCCCTGTGTGGTGTGGGGCCACACACAAAAAAAAAAGAAGCTGGCTCATAAATTTCATGGGGGCGAGCGAAAAAATTTCCTTCGTAATCTCTTACACACAACTCCATTTTCATTTTACAATAACATGGATCTTACTTGTCTATGTAATGTAATTTTGTTTATCTACTTAAAAAGTAAATAAATATCACCTAGTACTTTCTATGAAACTCATTCCATGCCTCACCCCAAGTTTTGCTTCTTTTTATAGCTTTTTCTTAGGCTGTATGTGGATCATGGATGGTAGAAGGGATTTATTAAGGGCTGAAAAATTAGGCTGTCTGGTAGTAAATGTATTTATATGGGGGGATTAGGAAAGGAAACTGAGGAGACTACAAAGTACAAATCAAAGATCCAAAGTTCTAACCACAATCTTACATTTGTGATATTCAACTCGGTATATATGGCTATTGGGTAAATTAGGTTTACCCCCGTGGTTCTACCTTAAATCACTTTACCTGTCACCATTATAAATGTACTCATAACCTCCCTGTGCTTTGAACTAGAGTGTAAAGGTGACGGATTTTGCTTATTTTGTCTGTCCATGTTGTGAAAGCTTTTGAACACAAATGAGTGTTTGTTTCACAAGTTTTGGCTCAAAACATTGACTACAAACATAATGAATTGTTGCATTGATACATGACTGAACCTTCCCACAGAAGGCACACTGGGCTGAGAGAATGCCACATTTGGTGTCTCCGTTGGGTTAAAGGTGTATATCCTTGACTTGAAACCTGCATTAATAGGCCAACGTTAAATCACTGAAATAAACGTATTGAATAAAAAACCCGTATGTTGACATACCTAATTGGCAAAAACTGTCTTCGCATGTGGCCGGTGTCTTGAGTAGTCCTTACTAGCGTAGCATTGGAATTAATCCCACAAAAGGATACTCGTCGGAGTTGTTAAGAACTTAAATGTTACCCGTTTGATGAACTTGCCATGGTTCCATCCCTTCAATCCCCTTCACTGCATATTGTCCAAATGGGGGGAGGATGCTCGTGAGTCGGGTAGCTATTGAAGGGTAAAACAGGCAAATGGGAGATTACGTTTTCTGAAACGTTTTCACCACACGAACATTTAGAATAACCAGCGTCTGTCACCTTTACACTCTAGTTCATACCATAGGGAGGTTATAAGTACGTTTCTAAAGGTGAAGGCATAGTAAAGTGATTTTGGGAGAAACTACAACGGGGTTAATGTGTTATTTACCCTTGGATGTTGGTTGTTGGCAAATCATGCTGGTCTTTCGTTAATTTTTCAGCTGTTACATTCATTAGGTGAGCAAAGAAGATGCATTGAAGATGTATAGTAGTATGGTCACCCTTCAAACGATGGACACAATATTCTATGAAGCACAGAGGCAAGGGAGAATTTCCTTCTATGTCACCTCAATTGGAGAAGAGGCCATAAATATTTCATCAACTGCTGCGCTCACCCCAGAAGATGGTATCTTGGCTCAGGTAAGAAATCAGATGAATGTAATATTTGTATAGGTAACCTATTTCTTAATTCTTAAACACTATATTATTACCACAATGGCACAATATATTATGTGATATCAAGAAGTTAATATCATTTGTCAAACTGTAAGTGAGTAGTGTAGATACTGCTCATGATAGATTATACTTCTCTTCAAATGGTCTTTCCTTCTCCCATTTCACAATCTTTAGGTTGCAATGATTACCGAGGTTTTTGAAAATATGTAGCGTAGGTCACCAATTATAGCACCCCCTTGAGCTATTTATGTGTCCAACACGACTTATCAAGCTTTCCAACACGCTTTCTTATTGATCACCAATTATATGAAACCCTTGAGCTATTTATGCATCCAACGCAACCTATCAAGCTGTCCAACACGCTCTCTTATTGATAATCTTGTGTTGCCCTTGGAGATGAAAATATAGACATGGAAGAGAAGCAGAATGAAAGAGGGAAAACAAATTGGAATGAGAGACTTGAATCAAGACCTCCCATACAAACATTTGAAGCGAACTTATGTTCATCATGAACAAAATTGAGTTTTATTCGACTGAATTTCAAAAGTCATAGAATAAGAATTATGGAAGAATTACGGTGTTTATATGCAACCAAGCTCTAATGCATGTAAAGCCAAGACTAGTGTTGGTGTCCGTAATGTACAAGTTGTGAAAGGGGAAAGCCAAGCGCCCTTTTAGTACGTACAGCTCCCAAAACTAGCATCATAACCCTACTTTTTAGTGAACATACATTTGTTAATATTGGTTCTAACCCCTATAAATGAACTATGGTGGGCCCTTAGGTAGTGAAGTTGTAGCTGCACTAGTTGCTGCAGTGCATTTCCTACAGTTGCATTTGCTTGTGCTCCTTTGTAGTGGCTTCAACGCTTGCTCATTGATTTTGTTTTTCCTTATTTGTTTTTAATGTCTTCATAGACCGCACAGGTTTCACTATTTTAATATGAGTATTTAGTCATCGGTTCAAAACATACACATTTATATATTCATAATTTCGTGGTGGAGTAGGCTGCGAATTGACATGTAAATGTCAACGCAGTACAGGGAACCTGGTGTCCTATTGTGGCGTGGTTTCACCCTACAAGAATTTGCCAACCAATGCCTTGGGAACAAAGCTGATTATGGAAAAGGAAGGCAAATGCCAATTCATTATGGCTCCAACAAACACAATTTCTTCACCATTTCATCCCCGATTGCATAAGATCCTATTCCCCTTTAGCAGGTTTTTTTTTCTCCTGTGCAACTTTCTTAGAGTTGATCAACCATTCTTCTGGCAGCATTGAAAATTTTCATCACTTTTTGTGCTCCTCAAAACTCAACTTCCTCAAGCTGTGGGTGCAGCTTATTCTCTCAAAATGGATGGAAAAGATGCATGTGTTGTCACTTTACTTTGGTGATGGCGGCAGCAGTGAGGTAATAACACAACTATTTAGTTATGATTCTGAACATACCACTTTGATGCTATGAATTTGTTCTATTTCTTTTATTTTGTCTCCCGGATCCAGGAGTTAAGCTTTTTTGTTTTCTAATTTGTGGCTAAATGTTCAGGGAGATTTCCATGCTGCTTTAAACTTCGCAGCAATTATGGAAGCCCCAGTTATCTTCATTTGCCACAACAATGGTTCGGCCATAAGCACCCCTACATCAGAGCAGTTCCGAAGTACTTATCTCCTTCAACCTTGCAATTTCTTTCATGTTAGAGGCTGCATTTCTTTTGTTATCTTGTTTTGTACATGTTTGCGTCCTTTTTAAAGGGCAGAATCACCACTAGCGCATAATATAAGAAAGAAATTGCACGTATGCAATTTCCATTTGTGCCACTTTCAGTGTGCTCAAAATGCACATCCTATGCTACATGGACTCAGGTGCAGGTGTCGGGTGCGGATATTATCTAAGTGTCGGATTTATCTTGTTCTCCTATTAAGAATTGATGGGCTCCGTGAATACAAGTACAAAATAGTATGCTTAAAAACTGAAGGAAGTAGGAATCAAACCGATGTTCTCATGGATAGATCACACAAATCCAACTAGCACAGTAGACTCGCCTATTTGCAAAACTCTTGACATACATAATATTTATTGTTTTCCTCTATTTGCGGGCCCTAATATTGGGCCCAAGGCTACCACCTGGTGGGCCTATGCCCAGGGCCAGGCTTGGTCACACACATCACAGAACCTGAGTGTTGAGTGCCAACAAGGGTACTTCTTGCATGTCTAAGAGTCCATGTGACAGTGCACATCAGCATGTGTGAGTGGAATGGTGCTTCGGTATGTGTTTGTGTGAAACTTTTGTCATGCTACAGTACATTTTCATTACTACAAAAATAGATAAAGATCTTGGTTATTTGATGTGACCTTTCGCTTTTAATCTCACATCCAAAACCGTGGTCTATCAAGGCGTAACCAAAGTCCTATTTTTTCAATCACGGTTTTTAACTGTGACAAAAGGCCCATAAAAACTAAGATTAATTCTATAAAAGCGTGATCAGTAAGGTAGTTAAGGTCTTGGTTCTTAAAAAACTGTGATCTTTTGTGTAGGATACAATCTCAGTTTTTAGTAAAACCGTGACCTTTTAAGATTATAACATCCCAGTTTTAAAAAAACTGTGACTGTTTCTTTTTCTTTTATTTTTTTTAAAAAAAGAAACCGTGGTCTATAATTCCTTGAAAGACCACGTGACTGTTTCTTTTTCTTTCTTTTTTCTTTCAAAATTCATCATAGGCTAAAGGTTTATACGAAACTTCATTAATTAAAAAATTAACACAATAATTAAATAATAAAAACTGCTGATCATACAAAAAGACTAATGAAAACATTAATTATATTAAGAAGCTAATATTCACCAAACTTGTATGTGTTCAACATCGAAAGTTGTTGAAAGAATCCAATATTCTAATGAGAAGCAAATCAAATTAAGGAAACGGTAGCAGAATAAGAATGGTGGTAGCAAATTAAATTAGACAACAAAACTAGTAACAATGATCTGAATCACTCCTTCGAACCCTCCTTGTCAAACCGCAATAGCAGCAGCTAGCAAGCTGCAAACAAAAAAAGCCCACGTACAACAAAAATAAATTAATATAGGGATGAGTCGAATGACAGCAAGTAGCAACAGTCTTTTTCAAGCAAAAAGGTAACTATGCAAAACAAGTGGACAAGAATTAGTTAGGTTCATCCAGTCATGTTAACAATAAAAGAACAGTATGCCCTGTGATCTACTACATAGATTGTGTAAGGACTCCCGTGATTAGTGTAAGGACTCTCGTGTCTAAAATTGCAGAGCCCTGTGAACCTGCAATTCCTAAGAAATTGTAGCTCGAAATCCCATTTTAAAAAAGAGGCTTGGTTGAACTTCAAATCCACTATGCCAGGCTTCTGAGAAAAACCGGGCATGTTTAGTGCCCAAAAGACTAGAACATCCCCAATATGTTTGAAATGACACCAAGAGACTTAAAAATTCTGAAATCCCTCCCACTATGGCCACTACGAAAGAGTTTCTACAAAAAAGCACATTTCTAGAGGATAGCCCTCCGTCTAATCCATAATAGTCCAAATCTCTGAGGAATTTCAATGTAAACAGTGGTTATGATCATTTGATGCTATAGCATAGTTGGCAGAGAGTAAAGGAGAGAATCTAATGAAAGCATGAAATTTTAATCGGGAGAAGGAAATAGAAAAATACCTGAGGTATCCTTATCTCCACACCATAAAAGCAGAAAGTCTGAATGATTCAGGCGTCTACAATTCACCACCGATATGCAATATCTTTCCCAAATCTGTTCAGATAATACACTGATTTATACAATACACTAGATTCCAAGAAATTTCTATGTGCATCAATACCAATCAAAGCTAGTAGATTTCAGTGGCCATAAGGCAAAAAATTAGGTGAAGTACCCATTGATCCGAGAGCATAACACAGATACTAACCCAAGGGAAAAATTAGTCTAAGCCAAGTCAATGGAGTACCAAAATATTAACTTAAACTCCTGTCAAAGTTACTACTTAGGATCTTCCATCTTACTGGATACCACAAAGTGAAAAAGATAAGTTACACAGTTAATTTTGACCAGGCTAGATTTGCTGAGTTAAAAGCTAAGAAGCACAGACACTGCAGCAAGCATCAAACACTATAGCAAGCATGTGGGTCCAGCAACACTATAGCAAGCATCAAACACTGCAGCACATGCACCTGGTCTAGTTGGCCAATAGACGGTGGCAGCAAGCATCACTAGTTACTATATATTTCAGATTTTTTTATTTTATTTTTTAGTTTGATACCCAGTCAATGCATCTAACCAGCATTAAACCACTGAAAAGATTAAACTGAAAATGAATATCTGACGGTAATCATTCCTGTGGGGATTAAGACATACTAATGAGTTGAAAATGAGTCTTGGTTATTGCCTAAATCAATAGACTCCTCAGGCAGAGCTAACTAGTCAACAAGTGGAATGGTTAAGAAAATAAACTTCACCCAAATCCTCAAATAAGACATTATGATATATGCACTAGGAGTCTAGGATCTATCCTGAGTTTTTCTTTCCATAAAAGACCACTGTCGTCCAAAACGAAACTTAATCTATAAAAGTACTAGCTAAACATATTAAAAACTAAAACAGCAATGGATACTTTGTGAGGAGCAAAGCTACAATGAACTGAAACAAATGAGGAAAGAATAACTAATCTAGAGTGTTCAACCCTACACAAAATTTAGTATAGATTGAATTCTACCTGACGTCAACATCTTATGAAATTCTGAGCAAATCAAAATTCAAAAGTAAACCAGAAGCAAGAAAGGGACAATGCACTATGCTTTTTCCAACTGCACTATATGCAACTACATTAAGAGGAATAGAAAACAAGATGTTGACATGAGTTCGTTACCGCCCAAAGCTGCTAACTGATCTTTTACTACTCTTTCCTTTCTCAACTTAGACTCAAATTAAATCCCAGCATGATTCCTGCATCATCTGACCCTTGTACCCTGTAATAAAAAACAGGAAGTCTTTGTTCACAACGAACCATCGCCAAAATTTATTCTCTACTTCTAAAACCACTTCAGTAATGCTGTACAGGCTAAAAATGCTTGTAAAATAATTAACTAAAATGGCATTTAAAAAAAAAAAAAACAGATAACTTCTAAACTTAGATGGCTATACAAAATTCATATCTACCGGATGTCAAAAGATTGTTTTGAACTTGGACTTCAAGAGATTGAATCACCCCTACTTACCTGCGAAAATACATTCAGAGCACGATTGTTAGCTAGATACATTACCTAGCTTAGACAATATGAAAATTGCAATAGCATAGACCAATTAAACCATTAGAAACAATAACATGTAGGCATAATATTTCATTGGAAACAAACGAAGTAGGGGAAGATGAGAGCTTGAGTTTACCCTAAAAGAAAGAGTGAAGCTGTTTTCTGGTGGCTTATACTAGAAATGAAGTGGAGTGCTGAATGGCAGCTGAATCAAGCACAACAGAGAGTTATTTTGGCGATATCATCCAAACGAAAAGTGTAATACATGTTCGGGGTAATTTTGCTTGCAATTGTCCTAGCATCTACCAGGATTCTGTAACCCATAAGAAGTGAAAGAAAAATACAGTATGCCCTAAAGTGGAGCAAATTAGGGGCTTCAGAAATTAGGGCTTATCGAAGAAAACTAAACAAAAAAAGTTCCAAATATACATGAATTTCGATCGATTGATCGATCGATCGATCGATCGAGAGAGAGAGAGAGAGAGAGAGAGAGAGAGAGAGAGAGAGAACTTGGGGAAATCAATGACAGAACTTGGGGAAATTACACTAATGAAATGGTAGAACTAGTGCAAATGTTTGATAAAAAATGGAAGAGAAACTTTATTGATAACTCTGTGAACGATTACAGGAAACGAGAGAGAGAGAGAGAGAGAGAGAGAGAGAGAGAGAGAGAGAGAGAGAGAGAGAGAGAGAGAATCAAGAAATGGAGAAGAGTACCATACAATCCACACCTCTCTGTTACAACATACGCCTTCATATACTCTCCCTGCCAGTCCAACACCTCACTAACCAACTAACAAACTCAGCCAATAAACCGACTTGAACTGCAGAAATTACATTTGGCATCCTACATTTACAACAATTAGGATAAAGCCCACAATTCCTATCATTACATCCCCCTTGAAAGCAACCTTGTCCTCAAGGTTGAAAGAAAGGAAACCTCTGCAGCAAATTACCAAGCCAAATGAGCACTCCAGGAACAGAATTGCGATGTCACCAAGCCATAAACCTCGAAGTGCATTGCCCACACCAATAGCCTCGAGTCCAACTAAGAGCTGCAACACCAATTCAAGTATCAAAATGGACAATCTCCTAATCCATGGCAGTCCTTGTACCTCGTCCAAATCATCAGACCCAACAAGCTTCTGGAGGACACAGTAGAAAATTGGTTTCAAAAGGTTGTTCCTCGCAATGTGGTTCATCAGGTGTTCATCACTGCGAGAAATAAGAGTTCGCAAAAATCGAACAACAGCAACCACAAAATATTTTCCCCTTCTACGTGTCAAGGACAACACTTTATGTATCACATCATTAAGAAGAAAGTTGCACTTTATTCTGTATGGATGGCGCAAAACACAAAAGCAGAGCAGTTCAAATATGTTTAAAAGTATTTCAGGCTGTGTAGGGATCATATCAGTGCTTCCATTGGAGTCTGTAAATTCGCGGACTGATTGGCCAACGCTGGTAAGAGAACATGATGATGTTATAACCTCAATCAGTTGATCCAAGTGCTCCTCGAAGAAAATCCCAATGATTGTCTCTCTCAGTGATCCTCTGACCAGAAGTCCAATCAGGGGAATCCCTTCCTGCCGAGTAACATAAGAGCGCGAAAGATTTGGATCCTGATTAAGGAAGAGAATAAGAATGTCTGTCCCAATCAATACAAGCTTTTTATCCTGGTTCCGCAAAACATCACCAATGATGCCGAACTTCCCTTCATTAACTAGATCCCTGTATAACCAATGTTGCTAGACCATCTGCAAACTCTTGCTTAGAATACAAAACTCATGCAAGAAGAGAACCAAAATTTTCTTTGACTCCATGTAAGTGGTAGACGACCTTAATCTTGCAAACAACTCTTGAATAAATGTGCTATCGTCCTTCAACAAAGAAACAACAATGGCATTATTTGAATGGATTATTGAGTTGAAATTAGCAATAGTTGCATCATCCAGGGCTCTAGGCAAAATGACATCCTTCAAATAGCCACCTCTGTATGTCCGGTGTATCTTTGACAGGACCACCAGATCTTTAATTGGTAAAGCCTCCTTAAAGACCACATGCTCTTTTAGAAAACTGCGATGATGTTGGACATGAGGTATATCTGGATCATATTCAAGAGACCCAATTATATCCATGATGAGCTCATCACCTAATATTTTCTCAAATATCTGAGGGCTATTCAGTAAAATGATCCCTCCGACAATTTTGAATATCACGTGAAGACCATCAACATTTTCCAAGTCTTCGCAGACTCTAAACACCTCCATCCGCTTCCTAAAAAAATCTTTATCATGCAATATGAGCTCTGTTATGCGCATCTGATTAGCAATGCCACTCTCAAGAACGGTCTTCAAGATTAAAGGAAGTGTAGACAGCTCAACTGCAGGCAACTCCCTCAATTCACTGCTGACACTATGATAACTATCATTGCTAAGACTATTGAAGTTCAGATGTCTTTGCACACTACTGATTTGATCCCATATGTAAGAGCACCCTGCAGGCTCCTGAAAGCTAAGAGCCAGTTCGGTTGAATACTCTGGATCTCTCCAAGAGATTATTGCATCTTCTTGGTTCCAGTAAATATCAATAGAACTGATATGGTGCATAAGTAATGTTT
Source organism: Vaccinium macrocarpon (assembly GCA_022606695.1). Classification (NCBI taxonomy): domain Eukaryota; kingdom Viridiplantae; phylum Streptophyta; class Magnoliopsida; order Ericales; family Ericaceae; genus Vaccinium; species Vaccinium macrocarpon. Next base: position 26,545,417 of record CM040170.1, on the reverse strand, counting down.
CATGGTCTTCTTCATCAATGACAAACAAACCCAATTCTTCGGATCGCTCCAAATAATCAACAGTAACATGCCCAGTTCCTTGGTATCCCACTTCCCACCATCATTCAGACGCAAGACTTTAATACGTGTAGCATCATTTTTTGCTCTTGAACCCATATCCGCAGCCTCGAATCGGGAATACTTCACAGCTTTTGACAAACAACTGTCTTGAATTTGTCGTATTGAATTGCAACAAGGCTTCAGCCCATCATTCCCTTTAGTATTACCCATTTCCACCAAGGGCTCACTTTCTTTGTCAAATGATCGAACAGTTGATGTGCTTGTAGCTTCTCCACATTTTCTTGCCTTTTCTCCCCAACTTGCCGTCAAATTTTCAAGAAATATTCCACCCGGATCCCAAATACCAGTCAATGCCGCCTTGCAAATCCAGGCATAACGTATGAATATGGCTGAGTCACCCGGATGCCAAATCTTGATTGTTCCATCATCCCAAGTTCGAAAATGGCAGATTACAAGAGGTTTCCTTTGACACACACAATGTTGGTCGTTCTTGAATTTCCGGCGTTGAACCCATGTATTCCTGCTATCTAATGTTCGATCGGAGCGATGGCGCAAGAATGGCGAGTGGTGGCTATTCGAGACAGAGTGGTTTTTTAGGATCAGAACCTTCTCCGAGTACTCTAAGCTATCCACCAAGTAGCTAGCTTCTGCGTCTGTGGCGTGTCCCCTCTCCGATTGCAATTCCACTTTTGCATTGCCATTTTCCATCTCTACTTCTTCAGAATCCATTTCTTTGATCAGCAATTCAAAGGAATTATGAATTTCCTTTAATTCCCAACTGCTTCTACACATATCGACAGTAGATGAATGGCCATCTGGCTTTTTGGCGAGGGTCTGTGGTATCTTGTTGACAGAGGGTTTCCCCAACACCAGACCCATCTCCGAGCACTCTCTATTTCCCGTTGAATCATCGGACTCTACCTTGACATCCCCTTCAAAACACCACTGCAATTCTTCTTCAGTGTGTCCGTTCTTGGTCTCTGATTCTTCACGACCCAATTCACTGTACAACAATTGGAGATCATCAAGATTTTCCCTAATTTCCATGTTGCTCTCTATGAGTTTTGTGATGCCCTCAATTGCTTTAGAGAGCAATGCATTGACCGCTTGAAAATCAGGACGCATGGATTCTAAGATCTCGTGTATTGACGCCATGGCCGAAGATCGGTGGCTCTGATACCCATGATAGAACTTGGGGAAATCAATGACAGAACTTGGGGAAATTACACTAATGAAATGGTAGAACTAGTGCAAATGTTTGATAAAAAATGGAAGAGAAACTTTATTGATAACTCTGTGAACGATTACAGGAAACGAGAGAGAGAGAGAGAGAGAGAGAGAGAGAGAGAGAGAGAGAATCAAGAAATGGAGAAGAGTACCATACAATCCACACCTCTCTGTTACAACGTACGCCTTCATATACTCTCCCTGCCAGTCCAACACCTCACTAACCAACTAACAAACTCAGCCAATAAACCGACTTGAACTGCAGAAATTACATTTGGCATCCTACATTTACAACAATTAGGATAAAGCCCACAATTCCTATCAGAGAGAGAGAGAGAGAGAGAGAGAGAGAGAGAGAGAAACGGGTTCAGGGAGAGTGAAGGGCATACTCCGTGGAGGCGGATGATGGTGTGGCGCTTAGCGTGCTAACAGCCGGTGAAAGTAGAATCGATCACAGATGGGTGGGCATTGTCGGTGCTGGCGTCGGATGGAAGACCCAGAGTACGGTGGTGCTCGGGTGGAAGAACATTGGTATTTTAGTGCTCTGGTTTGCCTCTATGCAAAAATGGAATACACTAGGTAATGTAGAGAGGTGATGGATGGGAGCCGTCAATGGTGCTCGCTAGTCGTCGAAATCGTCGTACAACATTTGTAATTCATTAGAGACAAAAAAATCATCAGTAGTGTGGAGCCCTCTTTTTCTATGGTAGTTCTTTCTGGCAGTGATTAACGACGGAGATGGTGCCTTCACTCTCAAGCTATGCCTAAGCCTGCACACTCAACATACCATTAGCACTGGACTGGATCGCAGAGTCCAGAACGGTACTCCGAAGGTCAAGTAAGTAGAGGAAGAAGATAAAGTGTAGATATAGGGTTTTGAGAGGAGAGTTGTGCGTACCTTTCTTGAGTGATTGACTGGATCTCCAAACACAGCTGTGCTCATCACATGACTTAACCGCTCGGCTGACGTCACGATGATGAGCCCAAAGGAATATACTGCAAGCACATGCCTCCAATAAAGTTGCTACACATGTTGTAAGCGTTCAGATGACGTCACTTGTCATGATCACGGTTTGTTACAGGCACATGCAACATTAACTGCTCTGCTGACTCAGCATCCAATCTTTCGGCATATCCTCGCGTCGTGAAGTCAATTTATGTCACCCCTCAGGTACACCCCAAGGTCTTCTGATATCAACTCTAAAATCTTACTAATGAATCAAGTGTAGGAAAGGTCTCGGCAAAATCCGAGACGATGGACCGAAGCCACACTTGTCTTGTTTGCACATATTGAACCATACGCCGAAGAGTCCCTCAAGATCAACCTCTTGAAGAATAACAAAGAGGTATCTCTTCAGATGGGTAAGGTGCTCGATATTATCGGACCCCTACAATAGCCCCTCAATCCCTCCATGCAGTTTACTTAACTCAGGAGGGGTTGAGTACTCGGGTGCCGAGTAGGGTCCGTCCCGAGCCCCATATTTCGAGATAAAGCTCATTATGAGATTCCTTGTCATCACCGATTCCTTAGCCATCCGGAGCCTGCCACGTGTCCCCTACACGTAGGGTTTCTGCAGCGATGTGACAATTGTAGTCATGTCGCGCCTATTGCTGACGTATTGAGAAAGGGCTGCTACGGTGCACCATCCTTTTGGACACGTGTCACACTTCTGCTGGCCAAGCATATGTTGGTCCGAGTTCCTCCCTATCGCCTGAAATTTTCCCGCCCTCAGCCATTAATTTTTTAATCTCACCTCTGGCTATAAATACCGCGGAGAATGTAGAGAGAACACTTTCTCTCTCTAGTTTCTTGAACCTCAGACCTTCTCTCTCTAAATCCTTGAAGCTTTCTTGCCAATCAAAGTTGTAGCAGCAAAGTTCACTCCAGATCTTTCAGGTATATCACGTTTCTATCATCTTTTACTTGTTCTCTCCTTGATTTCGCGTCTGCTTTTGCCGTTCTTCAATCGATTTTCACGCGTTCTTGAACAGTCTTTTCTGGGTTTGTGTTTTAGAAGATGAACAGTCATCTTCAATCTGCTTTTGAGGTTGAAGATGACTGCTAAGAGGCTTAGCGCTTAGAACTTCCCCCCTTGGCCACGTGCGCCGAGGGATTTCACCTCACACGTGCACTTTGTTAATATGAGATCTCGAACGTCTGGTGGTACGCCAAGGAATAGGTTGTTCGGCACTGGTTTTAGGACCCATTGCATATAACTAACGATCTTTCACAATGCATTCTTTTTGTTAGGTTTGGCGCCACCAGTCGTTGAGATCTCCTCAGATTCTGAGAGCTTAGGATCTGAGATTTCCAGCACCGCAGCTTCTTATATCGCCCACCTTCTCCGTAAGTATAGTGTTCGACAGATGATTTCAGTAAACCCGTAGATGAGAGGCCCCTTCAATCCATACGTTCGAACCTTGACCCTGTAGTTGAAGAACCATTTGGATTAGAGGAAGAATGGGACATTTCGGATGGCTTCCTCGAGGACAGCGATGCCACAGAATCCGATGACCGCTCGGGATAGGGACCCTTCACCACAGGAACGACCACGAGCACCGAGCGCGCAACAAGCGTTAACTCCGAACATGACGCAGATGCTGCAGAGGAAGTAGAACAGGCCATTTTAGCTGAGATCGGTGTTGGTGGGTCCGGAGAGGGTAGGTCGTCCGGTGCGGCCTCAAGCAGTGGGAAAAGAAGGACCCCACTTGTCCCTATCTTCATTACTTCTCGCACGGTCAAGTCGAGTATGATAAGTGTAGAGAGAAGTACGATATACCGGATGGAGTGTCGGTTACACTCATCTCGAAGGGGATGGTCCTGAGCTATGGTCCCAATCATCTGATTGTTCCGGTGATGGTGATTACTGAGGGTGGTGTCCGGTTTCTGATGAACAACTTTATCCGAGCGGTGCTCAATATCTAGTTCCTTTCTCCTGACCAACCAACCATAAACAGCTATCGAGTGATAAATTCAGCGTACGCGTTAAAGCAGAGAGATAACCTTGAGCTTCGGGTCTGGGATCTGTTCGATCTTTACGCCATGTCTCGGAACCCTAAATTCGGAAGATATTTCCTAATGACGAGGCCGAAGAAGAAGCAGATTATTGAACACCTCCCAGACTCCAACCATTTCCAGGATATTTGTGTCATGGTGTCGGGGAATTACAGTTTGCCTTTGACTGAGGATCCTTTCCCGTCCCCACCCTTTCGGGGTGACCATAGTGCTTGACCGTTCGGGTGATTAAAAATTAACTAAGATTTCGTCCCAAGCGTAGGACTATCGACCGGTGCAGCACAATAAATCTGGAAGTACCGGAGTCGAACCACAGAGACGGTCTACGGTGTTTCACTCAAACTATGCCAGCTCTATGTTTGTAATCGGCTCTCAGGTAGCCACCCCTTGATCAAAATTGGTAAATTGTCTAACTAAAATTACTGAAACTGAAGGCTACGAATTAAGGAGGGAGCAACCGTGGGAACCCGGCACTCGCAGCTAATCTGACCAATATTCACTCGGACCACAATGATTCAATTTATTGATTTTAGAGTAAGAAAATATTTTCTAACAAATGCGCACCCCCTGTCACCAGTTCTCGTGCGCATACGAAATTCGGCGATGCCCGGGTTTAGTTCGTTAGAAAAGTTCCGTTCCCTAAAATTGCCGAAAATTGAAGTAATTCGGTCCCGAGGTGAAATGTTGATCAGATTAGCCACGGGACACCATCGTCCCGTGGTTGCACCCTATACGACTACTCACTCGTGATAATAAAAACAATAGAAATAATATTAAACCTAGATCTAGACATGCTCCAGAATACGAAATAAACAAAAGATACGAATTAAACAAGTACCAAAGAATAACTTTATTAAAGAACGGGAATTAATAACGAATTACCGGAATGCGAGTAATTGTTCAAAGCTTGAAAACTTGAAAGGAAGAATACTCAAAAGAGAAATAAACAATATTCGGAGCAAAAAACAACTCCCCTGTGGCAGCCCCTATTCTTGTCCTTTTATATGTGAGAATTGCCGACCTAAACCAACCCTATACTTCCTTTTCTTTTTCTTTTCTCAGCCATGTAAGCCCATTCCCCAACTGTTTCAAACCACCGGGCCCCATGCTTAGTTGCAATAATAAACAATTATGAGGCCCACTTAGAGTACAAAAGTCAAAGTCCAATTGTATTGCTACTCATTCACCTAAAATCAACATGTGCTTGTGCCCATCGGTATAAGCACCGCAAGAGAATTGATGTAAGCGCCATGAAAATTTGCTATGCGCTGACTCCGCTTGACCTCTATCAAGTGCTCTGGCGCTACACCACTTTTTGGTGTAGCGCCAAGGACCTTCTCGCTTCAATTTTGGACCTCGTTGTGCCAATCTTGAAATGCTCCAAATAATTAGTGTAGCGCTCCCGGACATATTTTCTTGAAATCTTGCTCCAACACTTAGTCTCCACAGTGCTCCTTCTCAATCCACGTACACGAGCCATCCGGACACTTTCCGTTAGCACCAAATCACCTCAATTCCCTGCAAATTAAGCATAAACACCCAATGCAACCACGTGCACATATAAAATAGAAAATGAGGATTAAATCCATGATAATTAGGCCAATTCTACCCGACTCAGTCGCTCAAATGCAACCATTTCACGCGCCAATCACATAGTTAATACTCTTTACTGTTGCTTATTCTTGCAGATTTCGTGAGTAACGTTTCGTCAAGATTTACTAACTTTTATGTCTTACAGGTCCTTCTCCGATTACTCGGCGCCTGAAGACTTGTGCCAACTCCTAAAGAGCACATGAGTTGTATTAGTGCTCCGGACGCCTAACACACGACGTTCTCAACTACCAACCGACCTACAGGTGTTGGTTGAAGAAGAAACCTGCAAGAGCTCGGAGACCAAGGAAAGGGAAGGGAGTTGCGGAGACTTTGATATCTGCACAACAGAGAGTCAATTTGGAGCTCAACCTGTCGGGACACTCCGAGGTAAAGAAAGAGTTCTCATAGACTGCACTTCTCCCGATGCCTTGTCTCAAGAAGAAGGAAAGATGCCTCCAAAGATTGACCTTGCCTCCAGGTTAGCCGAAATGGCTGCTAAAAGCAAGAAGGCTCTTCAAAGAGGAAGGAGAAGCCGAGCTCGGGGTCTGCTCTAGCAAAGGACCCACCTCTGGATGAACCCGGGTCTCTATTTATGAAGATGAGAGACCAGCGAAGAAGCCAAGAGATGAGACTTCACGGCCTGGGGATTCCGAGGGGCTATCTACAGGGGTTGATCAACCGAGTAAAGGGGGTCCGAAAATTGAGTTGCTCACGAGGCCATGGTCCCCGACGCTGGTCAATGCCAAGGGAGGAGCATAATGAACACCGACAGTGTTCATGCCGACTCTCGTCTGGGTTTGGGCCTCCTCCCTGCCCTTGCCTTGAAGAATAACATGGCAATGGTCCCAAGCAAGCTGGAGGACAATCTCTACCACTTCTCTTCATTGATAGTGCAAGTAAGTCTTCACATCCGAACTCCTGAATTTTGTATTTGAAATACTTGTTTTACTCATCTTGCTTTATTTTTGTGCTTGCAAATTGGACAGTCTATGCTAAGGCTGCACGATCAAGTGTTGGAGCTTAACGGCAAGGCGAAGAAATACAAGAGCCGAGCAGATGCTGCTCTGGCTAAAGTGCAAACCGCTGAGTCCTGTGCCGAGGAGCTCCGGACAGAGAATGAAAGGTTGAAGAAGGAGCTGGCAGAATGGAGAGAGAGATCCGACCGATGACTCGAACAGGTAAAAGCCGAGCATCAGAGGGCTCTGGAGGATGCTAAACAAGAGGCTCATAGTGCTGGTTTCGCCGAGGCCGGGGAGGCCTATGCTAGAGACATCCTGAAGCTTGTGAAGGATGGTGAACAAAAAGGCTTCGGAAAGGGATATCTACATTGCTGTGATGTCTTCGGCATTGCTGCCGAAGATCCTAGGCGTGAGACTCCAGTGATGCCCATTTCTCCTGCGGCCAAGGATATTCCCGATGATGACGATTCCGAAGATGTCCTCTCTCCAGATGAAGTTCCTGGGTCCGAGAAGTCGGTAGATGAAACTCTTGCTGAGAAGACCACAGATGACAAAGCTTCTTCCGAACAGATTCCATCCGAGAACACAGCGGATGAGACCATCAATATAACCCCTTAGGACAGGGTTTTCTTAAAACTTTAATTTTTAATGTTTTGTCTGGACGGATCTGAACTGTTGGATTTTGCTATTCCAGTGGTTGTAATATTTTAAAACAGGTTTCTAATGGAGATGGCACCGAACAAGTACCACCAAGCCATGCTCTGGTTTCACCGAAGTGGTGAAAGTTTTGTTTTGAATGAATTTTTTTACTTAGGATGTAACCTAAGTTTGTTGAATGTTTATTTCCTGAATGAATGTTTTTATCGTTTGCATGCGTGCAATATGCTCTTATTGACTGGTATGAAAACCTTTTCATCACTTGGAAAAATTCTTAAGGAATTCATCCTTTCTGATAGCCCTTGCTTCGGGACAAGTTGGGAAGTAGTTGCTCAGCTTGTGCCGAAGTAGTAGTTCTACTAACTTATAAATTTCCACTGATAGTCCCTGCTCGGTTCTAATTAGAGGAAGTAGTTGCTTAGATTGGAACCGAAGCAAACTAAATGAAATGAAAATAAAATTTTCCAACACTTGGAAAAAATTTCCCACTGATAGCCCCTGCTCGGGTCTAATTAGAGGAAGTAGTTGCTCGGATTAGAACCGAAGCAACACTAAATGGAATGAAAATTTTCTAACACTTGGAAAAAAATTCCACTGATAATCCCTGCTCGGGTCTAATAAGAGGAAGTAGTTGCTCGGATTAGAACCAAAGCAACACTAAATGGAATGAAAACTTTCCAACACTTGAAAAAAATTTCCACTGATAGTCCCTGCTCAGGTCTAATCAGAGGAAGTAGTTGCTTGGATTGGAACCGAAGCAACACTAAATGAAATGAAAATCCTGGCGTGCGGGACTAGGTTATTTCCGAGGTGTTAGTAGGAACACCAAACCTTGACAAAGTAATCTGAATAGCCAATAGTTGTAGCGAAAGATTCTCTTTTCATTTAATATGCGAACACCGTTGATAACAAGAGCAAAAGGGCAAAACAAGCAGCCCAAATATATTTTCTTCTAACAAAATTTTTCTTAAGCATAGAACTTCCTAAGCTTAGTGGCATTCCAGGGGTTGCCGATAGGTGTGCCATCCATTTCTGCTAACTTGTAGGATCCATGTTCGGCTTTTGCAATCACCCGGAAGGGGCCCTCGTAGTTCGGTTTGAACTTGGTCTTCTTGGACTTTTGTACAACCTCTCGGAGGACGAGATCGTCTACATTGAAGGGCCTTATGCGGACATTTTTGTTGTATCCCCGAGAAACTTCTTGCTGATAGGAGGCATGTTTCAGGTGTGCTTCTTCCCTAAGCTCTTCAGCTAGGTCAAGCTCCCTGTCCATGGCCTCATCATTGGTGGGCACATCAAAACTTTCTCTCCGAGCTACTGGGATTAGGGTGGCTAGTGGGAGAACAACTTCCATGCCATATGCCATAGAGAATGGACTTCGGCCAGTGGAGCGCCGGGGTGTGGTTCGATTGCCCAGAGAACTTTTGGGAGCTCTTCGGCCCACTTACCCCTCTTCAAAGTTAGGCACCTCTTGATTCCAGTTGATATTGTTTTGTTTGACGCTTCAGCTTGTCCATTTCCTTGTGGGTATGACACCAAGGAATGGAAGATCTGGACATTGTATTTCTTGCAGAGCTTCTCGATCGCTTCGGCCACAAATTGGGTCCTGTTATTCGAAATGATCGCATAAAGGACACCGAAGCGAGAAATGATATTCTTCCAAAGAAATCGCTCTACGTCGATAGCAGTTATGGTGATTAGGGGCTCGGCTTCCACCCATTTAGTGTAATAATCCATCGTCGTGATTAAGTGTTTGAAACCACCTGGGGCTGTTGGCAACTTTCCCACTATGTAAAGTCCCCATTGAGCGAAGGGCCAGGGGCTGGTGATGGGTTGCAGGATTTTGGCTAGTTACAGCAGATGAGAGGCGTGTTTTTGACATTGCTCGCATTTCTTGGCATACTCCTCGGATTTCTTCTTCATTTTCGGCCACCAGTACCCTTGAGTGAGAGCTCGGTGGGATAGTGATCGTCCTCCAGAGTGGCATCCGCTACTTTCTTCGTGGAGCTCTCGGAGGACGCTCTCAATTTGGGAATCGTGGACAATCATCAAGTCAGGGCCTGTGAAAGACCTTCGGTACATTCGATTGTTCGGATCCAGATAGAAGTAAGAGGCCTTGCACCTGATTCTGTGAGCTTCCTTTTTGTCTGTCGGGAGCTTCTCGTGTTTGAGGTAGGCATATACTTCATTCATCCAACTAGGATCGAGAGTTATAACTAGGACTTCCTTTATCTCTTGCTCAATGCTTGGACTTTCTATTTCTCCTAGAAGAATGGTTCGGTTGGGACAAACTGCACAAGCCGTTCCTAGGGAGGCCAGAGCGTCCACGTGGGCTTTTCGCTCTCGGCCTACCCATTCAATTTCCACAGATCCGATCCCCTTTATCAGCTCCCACACCTTGTCATAGTACTTCTCCATCCTTGTGTCTTTTAGGCTATATTGATCCTTGATTTGGTTCACAATCAACTGCGAATCACTGTATACTTGCACTGTCTCGGCACCTAATTGTTTAGCCATCTTTAGGCTGGAGATTAGTGCATCATATTCAGCCTCTTTGTTCGACGCCGAAAATCCAATGGTTAGCGCGTTTTCATGCATAATACCTTCCGGAGAGATCAACACAATCTCAGTGCCAGATCCTCGGCTGTTTGACGCGCCGTCCACGTGTAAGCGCCATACATCTCCTTGGAACATTCTCCAAACCTTGCCTTTTCTATCTTCCGTAGGTTTCTCGGCTTCGGCCGGAGTCCCTAACATTGTTCCATCTGAACCAGCCTCCATTGTGACTTCTTTGGGTAACTTTGGGTTGACTTTGAGCTCAGGTGTCAATTCCGCAATGAAGTCTGCCAGAGCCTGTCCCTTGATAGCTGTTCGGGGTTCGTACTGAATATCGAAGTTTCCCAATTCCAGGCTCCATTTGGAAATCCGAGTCGAAATGTCAGCCTTTTTGAGCACGGTTCTCAACGGGTACTCGGTGACCACTATGATGGTATGGGCTTGGAAGTAAGGCAACAATTTCCTTTTGGCAGTCACAAGAGCTAAAACCAATTTTTCAAGAGGGAGGTACCTTGTCTTGGAAGGAATCAATGTTTTGCTGGAGTAGTAGATGGGCTGGAAATTAGCCCTTTCCTTCCATACAAAGACTGAGCTCACAGCATGGCCGGATACCGAGAGGCAGAGGTACAAATCTTCTTCGGGCATGGGCATCACGAGGAGGGGAGCTTTGGAGAGATAGTCCTTCAACTAGCCCAGCGCTCGGTCACAATCCTCGATCCACTGAAAACTCCTTTTGCTTGTTTTCAAGGACTCAAAGAAAGGTCGACACAGATCCGAAGACCGGCTAATAAACCTGTTGAGCGTCGCGGCCATTCCTGTGAGCCTTTGAACTTCTTTGATGGTGCTTGGTGGCCTTAGGTTTTGGATTGCAGTTATCTGTTTCGGGTCCGCCTCAATGCCCCTCCGAGCGACCATATAGCCGAGAAATTTTCTAGAGTCGACACCAAATGCACACTTCTCGGCATTGAGGCGTAGCTTACGCTTCTTCATGACCGCAAAAATTTCGCCGAGGTGCTCCAAGTGATCTGAAGCGTGCCTGCTCTTGACAACCATATCGTAAATGTATGCTTCCATAGTGTCCTCGAGCTGTTTGGTGAACATTTTTGTGACCATCCGCTGGTAAGTAGCCCTAGCGTTCTTGAGACTGAACGACATCACTTTGTAGCAATAGGTCCCTCGGGGAGATATGAAAGCTGTTTTCTCCTGGTCCTCTACTGCCATTGCTATTTGGTGGTACCCGCTTTAGGTGTCCATCATGCTGAGCCAAGCATGTCCCGCCGTAGCATCGATTAGCTGGTCAATCTGTGGTAGAGGGAAGCAATCCTTTGGGTAGGCGTCGTTGAGATTGGTGTAGTCTACGCCGACGCGTAGCTTCCCATTCTTCTTTGGCACCACTACGGTGTTTGCCAACCATGTCGAATATTGAACCTCTCAGATAGCCTCGGCATCAACTAGCTTCCCGACCTCAGCTATAACAGCGTCTGAGTGGGTCGGAGACAAACGTCTCGATTTTTGTACCAGGGGCCTTCAGAGAGGATTGACGTTGAGAGAGTGGGAGATAAACTGGGGGTCAATGCCTAGCATCTTGTACGGTGTCCAGGCAAAGACCTCGATGTTCTTCTTATGGAACTCCACCAATTGCTCTCTTTCAAAGGTTGTTAGGGTCGATCTGAGAAGAAAGTAACAGGTCCCATCATCATTAATGGGTATGGTGACGAGGTCCTCCACCACTTTCTCCTTGGCAAACGACCCGACGTCTTCCAAGACCGGAGCCTCTGGTTCTTCAATGGGTCTCGGCTTCGGTTCTTTCTTCTTCTTCCTCTTCGTGGTTTTCTTCTTCATGTGGACGGCATTCACTTGGCGCCTTCTTGCCACCATTTGTTCGCCTTTTATGTCTTCTTGCCATCCCTCGGCACCAATAAACCGAACAACTTGGAGATAGGTTGAGGCGATGACCTTCATTTCGTGTAGCCAAGTTTTGCCGAGGATGGCGTTGTAAGGGCTCGGCGCATCAATGACAACAAATTCCATTTTAAGGATTCTTGAACCCGCCTTCACCGAAAGAACGATCCGTCCTACCGGCCAGATCGGAGCCACATTGAATCCGAAGAGGGGGAGTCGGCCAGCATCAGATGGTCCGAATTCAGGTTCAGCGCTTTGAAGGCCGAGTATTATAGGATCTCGGTAGAGCTTCCTTGATCTACGAACACTCGCTTGACCTTGGGGATTCCCATGTAAACGAAAATCACCAGGGCATCGCTGTGAGGCAGCTGTACATCCTTTAAGTCTTGCTTGGTAAACGTGATAGTCCATTGCTCCTCACGCTCCGAGAGCTTTCGTTTGGCATTTCCTCCAATGGTAAGAACCTGTGAGGAGGGGCTCGATACTGCCCGAAGTGCTTCGGTTTTCACTTTAGTTGCCGCCCCATGGATCACGTGGACAATTACTTCTTTCAGAGGATTATTCTGTTGTGGCTGCTGCGCTCGGGCCGCTGTTCTTTGTCGGTCAATGAACTGGTTCAAGCTCCCCTTCGTAACCTGCCTTTCAAGGAACTCCTTGAAAGGTCGGCAAGCAGTGGTATAGTGTCCTAGTTCATTGTGATAAGTGCATTTTACCTTGCAGTTGTCTGGCTGGCCTTCGGCTGTCCCCAACTTATTGGTCGGCCAGGTGAACCAAGGTTCTCGAGAAATGGATCTGATCAACTTGTAAAGTGGTAAGTTGAACATCGTCGTTATGGCAACGAACTCGTTAGGTTTCAGTTCTCGTTCCCTCCACGAGTCGTAGTCCTTCTTCCACCCTTTACCATTCCCTGACTTAACCGTGTTAACTTTCTTTTTTCCTGAGTAATCAACATTGCTTGCCTTGTGATTTCCCGAGGTCCTTGATAGTTTTCTTTCGGATATGATTTATTCTAGCTGAGCAAATTTTTCAATGGTTTCCATCTGCCGGCTCATGTTTGCCGGAGGGTGGAGCAGTAGTTCTTCAAAGATAGCCAAGGTTTCATCCAAGCCGTACTTAAAAGATGTGGCAGCCATCTACTGGTCACAATTTTCAATGGCATTGTATATTTCCCAGTAACGCTCAGCATACACCCTCAATTTTTCACCGGATTGTCTCTTGAGACCAACGAGCGCGTCAATTGTTTTTGGCTGTGTACTGTTTCTCACAAACCGAGCAGTGAAGGCCTCTTCCAATTCTTCAAACGAACCGATGGAGCTCAGTTGTAGCTGGTTAAACCAAACTAAACTGACCCCCTATAGGCTAACCGGAAAGGCCTTACACATCATGGCTTCATCGTAGCCATAGAGTCCCATAAGCCATCCTTGGCGTTCAGCCTGCGCAGCACATCGCTCGCCCCGAGTTCTGCAATGGGCTCCTTCCTTTTCCTAGAACTTCGAGCCTAGTGAGGATCTATTTCCGCTCGGTATTGTTTTGACTCTTCGGTACGTGGGTCCCGAACGATAATATAATCACCGGTATCATCCATGTCGTACTCAGGAAAGTGTTGAGTTTCGCAGTCTCAGTGTCTCTGAGGACTTCGATCCCGGTGGTGGGTTCTCCTACTCAGTTCTCGATCCACATGCCCTTTCTGGCGGTCATCACGTTCTTGATGGTGATCGTGCTTTGTTGATCTGCTACGGATGATCTCTCAGCCATCCGTATCATATTGTACCGTAGCCTTTCCATGGTTAACATCATCACCTTCGCCGTTACGGCATGATGCTCGGGACCCAGAACGCCCTGTGGTAGAATGAGAACTGGAAGAAGAGTGGCCTCCCGTCCAAGCGGTGCGGTCTGTACGCACGATTTTTGAATGTCTTCTCAGAGAGGGATTCTGCTGTCTTGGTAGAATTACTCGTCCCGAGGTGTCGGTAACGATGAAAGGCTAGCCCAGACGATCTTTGGTCAAACGACGTTGAGTTTGGTGAGTAAGTTGGGTTGTCTGAGCAGCCGCCTCAACGCCCCTGAACGCGAGGCTGAGGCGGTGGGTTGTTTCTTTGTCAGAGCTTCATTCTGAGCCTTCATAGCAGCCATTTGCTCCTGCATCTGCTGCACAGTGTCTAGAGGATTGGGGCTTGGAGTGAAGCCTGAAATGGGGTGGGTAACGATCCCCTCCTCCGATGTTGGCTCCTACCGCCGGAGTGACGTTTCCGTCGTCTTCAACGATCGCCATGGAAGAGCTGAGAAACAGAGGAAGAGTACCTTCCAAGAAGAAGAGAAGAATGGCGGGAAGGTGATGAAATCAATCGGTCCCCAGCGGAGTCGCGAATTGTGGAGCCCTCTTTCTCTGGTAGTTCTTCCTGGCAGTGATCAGCGACGGAGATGGTGCCTTCACTCTCAAGCTATGACTAAGCCTGCACACTCAAGACACCGTTAGCACCGGACTGGACCGCAGAGTCTAGAACGGTACTCTGACAGTCAAGTAAGTAGAGGAAGAAGATGAAGTGTAGATCTAGGCTTTTGAGAGGAGAGTTGTGCGTACCTTTCCTGAGTGATGAAGTTTAGCTTTTATAGGTGAGCCTTGACTTGATCTCCAAGCACAATTGTGCTCATCATGTGACTTAACCGCTCGGCTGATGTCACGATGATGAGCCCAAAGGAATATACTACGAGCACTTGCCTCCAATGAAGTTGCTACACGTGTTGTAACCATTCGGATGACGTTACTCGTCATGATCACGATTTGTTACGGGCACATGCAACATTAACTGCTCTGCTGACTCAGCATCCAATCTTTCAGCATATCCTCGCGTCGTAAAGTCAGTTTATGTCACCCCTTGGGTACGCCTCGAGGTCTTCTGATATCAACTCTGAAATCTTACTAATGAATCAAGTGTAGGAAAGGTCTCGGCAAAATCCGAGACGATAAACCGAAGCCACACTTGTCTTGTTTGCACATATTGAACCATACGCCGAAGAGTCCCTCAAGATTAACCTCTCGGAGAATAACAAAGAGGTATCTTTTCAGATGGGTAAGGTGCTCGGTATTACCGGACCCCTACAAGTAGAATCCTAAAATTGAAATCTTTCCACCGAAAAAATCCAAAACACACCAAAACATGTTAAAGTTCTCTAAAAATGTTCTGAAACATTGAGTGCTTCGACACCTGCCAGAAACATCAACCAATAAAATTTCCAGTTGTTGCCAAAATGTTGCGACACTTGCATTATAATCCAGCCAAGTTTCCGAACCGCTTTTTTCTAAAAAATTGCTACAAAATTTCCACGATGTTTCCTTTTCCTAGCTAACCAAAACAACATACATAAATGATTCGTTACCCATGGTGATTTAAATGTTGTTTTTGGGTAAATAAGCTTGAAATTAAAAAAGGCTAAGCGAATGTACAGCCTATAAAAGGCATACCCCAGGGAGGACAAAAAAAAGAAAAAGAAAAGGAAAAGAAAAGTTGCGTGAAATAAAGAGGTGGCCACAAGGGCTACATAAGGGTAAGTAGGAGAAATACAAGATAATCAAATACAAGATAAGCAATTGATGCGGTGACAAAATGTAAAGCTTGAATATCATGCATTCCAGTAGCAATATACTTCCTTAGCACCATCAGCCACAGCAGCATAGCATATTGCTCGGAATTAGCACATGAGCAACTAGATTCTGGGAAAATTTTGCAAGGTTGCGTTTGATTTTTGATAATCCCAGTAACGTCACAGGTTCACAAACACAAAATAGTAGTAGCATACTGCATCAATGCATGGAACAGCAGCAGAATGCAGTACAAAATCCACCAATAGCAATCAATAGCAGATTTGACCAAGTAGAGAGTGTACCATACGGCTGTACGCAGTAGTAGGTAACTGAACGTAGTAGCAGGAACATGGCAACTGTTGGTTTTGAGCATAAAAATAACAGCCACAGACAAAGTGCTTAATCTGGGAATCACCAATTGGGATAGTAAGTGTCAGGATCTCAATCCTGGATGCAACAACAGATGTCTGAACGCAGCAGCAGAAAACAAACACAAAATCTAGATATGGTAGCATAACAGAGGTGAATCAACCTTGAAACAACAGCACCTTGTACTGTACCTCTGAGATGAAACTGAGCATGGTGCTTACAACTGACATGAAATCTCATAGATTGTACTGAATACAGGAAATACCCAATAACAATCACCCAAGTAGCTCAACTAAATGTAACACATGCAGCAGCTAAAGCATCAAGCAAGTAATTGCCTCAGCAACCGCAACATAACTAAAATGGAATAGCTAGCTCATCTAAATGCTAAACATGCAGTGAACAAAGCTAGGGGCAAGTAGCTGCCACTGGAGGCAATGGGCAAACACATATCTTGCAGGAGTATGAAGCCACATAAAGATCCAAATAAGCTACAGGGTAATACCTAGTATATCCAACCGAAAATAAATGGGATAGAGGAAAGAGAAGAACTCCCCTTCCTGGGCAGAATTTGTGGGGGGTTTAGAGGAGTTTAAAGGATGGTGGGGGTGGGATACAGGCTTGTTACCTGAGGTCAAGGTAGCTTTTGAGTCCATCTTCCCTTTGCTAACGATTATCTAGTCATCTTCACCAGGAGGAGGGGTTTGAGAATCAACTTTTGGTTGACAAGTATGATCAAACACTTTACAAATTTGGCAACTTGATGGTAACCATTGATACTCAACCCCTACCATGACTGATTCAGCATTGACTGCAATAGTGATATCAGTTGGAAGTTCATCTGCTGCACTAACTTCAATGCAAATGCGAGCAATATCCAAACGTTATTTCTTTGCCGTGGACTCACCTACATGGATAGGTTTCCCTATGATATTGACAATCTTACTGAAACCGACTTCAGTCCAGAATTCAAATGATAGACGATGAAATTTGACCCATACTGGTATTGCAGGTGGGTGGTTTGTGGTGGGAACGAGCATCCTCTTCCACTCTTTGAGGACCAGATATCTTCGAGAAAAGAAGTAGGGACCTCCTTCCAAGACTTTTAACTTGGACTCCTCGTCTTGGAATTCAAATAGAAAACATGTACCAACTTGTTTTACAGTAAACTTTCCATGGTCCTTCCCGACTGCTTGGGCTGTTGATCTAAGCAGTGGCAGTGGCATTTTCCCATCAAGGAAGTGACCAACCAAGCATAGATTCCAAACATCATCGTCTAGTTGGGTTTCATCGAACTCCACATAAGCATCTTTTCCCTTCTGTAGCTCAGGGAAGTGGTGGAGTTTCAGAGAATCAAAGGGAGCTTGCGCAGTAAACAGAGTAGCACATTTGCTAGGTTTGCCCTGGTTTTGAGGGACATGTGGTTGGGAATTGGGGTTTTGTTCCTCTCCATGGGAAATTTCTAGAGATTGTATGTTTGTGGTAGTGGGAATTAGGGATTGGTTTGGGATATCTACAGTGGAAGTGATGAAATCCTCTATCGGATGGTGAGGAGAAGAATTGTACCTGGGTTGTGTAGGAATAGTACCCATTCCTCCTGTAATGCCAGATTTCTCAAGCTCTAAACCTGTGGAAGTAAGGAGATGGGCAAGGCGATCCTTTGATTCCTGGTGATTCATCCCCTCTTGGAGGTTCTGTGCGGGACTTGATGGAGAATTTGTGGGGCTGTGAGCATCATACTTGCGATTAGGGTTGGATCGGAAGGGGTTTGGATGTTTGTGCTTAGGGTTTGCATTTGAGAGAGGGGATTGCGGGTTGTTGAGACTCACCTGTTTCCTCCTGACAAAGTACGAGTCCATAGCCTTGGATCCGATGTCTGCCAAGGATGAGTTAGGGTTAACTGGTTGAGGAAGATTTGGGAAGATATCTGGTTTTTGCAAATCAATAGGTTTAGAGGGTACGAAGTTGATGGCTGAATGGGTTAATCCAAGTTTTGTCTGTTGAGGAGAGGCGACTGTTTTGGTTTCAAGACAATCTGAGATGGAGCCGTCGGCCATGGTTGATCGTGTTGCGTTGGAGTTGTTCTTTGGGTGGGTCGAACTCGTATGCTTCCTACGGACCACTTGCGAATCCAGGGCTTTGGATCCCAGATCGTATGTACCTGTGGTTGAATCCTGTTCCTTAGCTAGATTTTCACCTGATTTAGGTCCAAGATCTTCCATGGAAGAAGAGGTCATGCTCACCACTTCTAGGGTTTTTCACAGAGATCTTGTGAATTGCCTAAGAGAGATGCTGACGTCATCTTTTTTCTATCAAGTTCGATTTTGGTGATTTAAATGTTAGGCACTCACGTATCGAGTTGGACACCATTCTACATCTGATGATTCCACCAAGTATCGTTCAATCGATGAAATTGACCACTGGAAAACATCAAGAGATCCTATAGCTAGATTTAGAAGATGGGTCGACGGAAACGGCTGGTGGAAGGACAAAGATGAATTAGAGCTCCGCGGTAAAGTGAGAAAACAGGTAAAGTAAGAGACGTGTTCGCATATATAGCTTTTGTTGTACCTATTTTTTATTCCAAATCTTGGTTCAAAAATTTCTTCTGAGAAATGATGCTTTTTTTGCAGCTATTGCATGCAATTCAGGTGGCAGAGAAGGTAGAAAAACCTCCACTCTCAGACTTGTTCACAGATGTATATGCAAGTATGCCATCAAACCTTACTGAACAAGAAGAAGCACTCAGACAAACAATCAAAAGACACCCACAAGACTACCCCTCTGATGTTCCTGTGTAGAGTATACCTAAATGCGGGGGTTAAATGACGGCGGCAACAATTATGGAAATATAAAACTTGAAGTTATGAAGCACGGGTACTTCGAAAATAATGGTGTATCCATACCGAATTTATGTACTGGTACAACGAGAAATGTGTAACCAAACTTGTTTTTATTGTTTCTGTTGCACCCCAATACCCAAGCGGTGTTCAAATAAAAGCTTTCAACCATACAGAAATGACGTCATTTTCATAACAAAAATTAAGTTATGCTTAGCATAGCTTTAAGAATAATACGTGGGGAATATTTTAGAAGTGGTCCCTCTGAAATCTCAATTTCAAGTGTGTCAATTTTAACGGTATACTCCTACATAATGTCTCAATTTTGTCCCTCTTACTAACGGCGTGAGTGATTGAACGGACAGTATTCAAGGGCAAAATTGGCATTTCCCCTTCTAGAAGGACGAAATCGAGGTGTGCCCTCAGTTGGGAGGCTTGCAGCAACAAGCCATCTAATTTTCTCATATGGAACACCTAAACAATACGTTCAGAAGTGATTTTTCAAAAAAAAAAATAAATGAAATTGTGAGTGAATAATATCATAAGATTTATTTTATGGTTTTATGATGTTGGTCAGATATTGTTAATGGAATAGGTTATAAATGTATATGTATTTCTTTTTTTTTTTTTGCCAAGTTATTGGTTTGTTTATGCAATAATATAATTTCAGGGTAATTCATTACTATGCCTCTCATATTCTTATGTTGGGTAATTGCTTGATTGAACTTTTATTCTTTTTTTTTTCTTACTTTTTTTTTTTAAAAGTCGTCTCAATTTTTTTTTTTAAAGTTAGAATAGATTTTGGCATAATGAAATGTTGATATGCTAAGGGCTAAGGTATTTTGTGTCTCTTTACTTTTGTTATTTCACACCAAAGTTTTTTACTATATATCTATCTATCTTAAAATAGAAATTTGATAGCGCTATTATTTCCATTATCTCTTTTGTTAATGTTGTTTTCATCTTCTGTTCATGGAGTTTTGGATGCATTAACTAATTTTAATTTGTTGCTTTTAAAGGAAACTATATCAATTTTGCAGGATGGAACATGAGATCGATATTAATCCTAAAAAGAAAGAATAATTTATGAACGCCAAAAAATCAAAGGTTGGCATCATGAGAATATCATGTATGACTTTATGGTATGAACAAAGTTAATTATTTCATACTGTCTCGCTAATTCTTTGATTTTTTTCTTTTTTTAAGTAAGGAAAATATTTAATTGTCCAAGAAACATTTAAATCATAAATTTTATCCTTTGAATCCTGCTATTTGAACTTTGAAATTTCATACACACACCATATATACACCTCTATTCGTTAATTTAAATCCAAAGTAAAAATTCAATTGTTTGAAAAAAGGGAATTTGGTTTTTTAGGATAATTAGATTTGTAAGTGGGTAATCAAAGAGTTTCAGATTTCATATTTTCTTCCATGCATAGCAACATACATAGCACTAGTTATATTCTACATTTATATTATTCCAGCGTGTTTTCGTGATAAGCTCCCAGTGCTAAATTTCAAAATACATTTATGTCTTAAATGTTGGTAAAATCTAATTGGTATAAGATAACTTAGCATTTAAAAAAAAAACCCATTATTTAAGGATCAACTTAATCTATTATCTTAAATTGCACATGTTGCAGTGACAAAATACACTCTTAAAATCTTTTTCATTCTAATTTTTTTCTTTCAATAGCCGTGCATATATAGCACGGGTTCATGCTAGTTTAGTTAATTGCAAAAGGTTAGGTATTTTCTTGCACACTGCGCACTAGAGAGTTCACTAGAGATGCTCTAAACTAAAAGCTTGTTCACTTATTTGACCAGAATTAGACATTTTATTGTTAATTGAATCGTCTGATAAGTGTGGGCAATTAAAGCTTGAGTTCTGGCACTCGCAGCTACAAGCACAGTTAAGTGGGAACACAAAAGTTCGACCATGTTAAAAGGAGTTCAAATAGAGTGTTAGATTGGATCTATCACATTAGAGGGTTCAACAAAATCTCCATCTGTCATGTCATAACGTTGACATACACTCTTGAATAATTTTTCTTTCTCGTTGAGATGTCATTGTATTGATGTATTTGGATCATACCCAACACGGTTTTCATACTTTCACAGGTTAATTTGTAGCTCTAAATCAATGAAAAGTAAGAAAAATAGTCACTTCTCCATATTTAAGGTTTTTTTCCCCCCTCATTTGATCTAGGGAAAAAAAATACCCAGCCCAAATTGATAAAGGGATAGATTATATGATGGAACTGGGGTTGCTTCCTCTGATTTTTTTTTTAGATTGTGGGTGAAGCAAAATCATTGCCATCTTGTAATTTATTCTTTTCTTTAGTCCGTTGGAGTACATGTTAGATGTTATGAGAATTAAATTATATTAGACTACCTATACATGTTCCAACTATTACAATAATGACTCCAATGGATAGAAATTCAATAATTACAATAAACGTACTTTTGTATTTCAAAACATCATGACTTTTGGTGAGGAGAATCTTGGGAGCGACAAGTAGCATGAGTTGATTGTTTTGTCGTTTAAGGTCTTGAGAGAAGCATGTTACTTAATTACCTACATCAAAGATTATGAATCTCATTTAAATTTGAAACCCATATATCTTGTCTTACATAATAAAACAAAGAATCTTTGATTCTATATTCTATTCCAATCAATGAGTTATCAACAAGAAAATAAAAAAGTAAAACGTAAATTCACTAATAGAGAGTCTGAATATATTATGACAATTCTTATTTAATTTATTATAGAAGGTAATTGGTGGATATACTAGAATTAAAGTATAACAATATTAAGAGGAAATCAGTAAGACAGTAATCTATGGTTTGGAAAGAAAATAAATTCTTGCAAAATTGGATCACTTGACATTTTTGCAAGCGCTAAGATCAGGCGAATCTAACCTCCGCTATGAAAATATAACTTTCCAAATGAGGCTTATATAAATTTAAAATTTATAATCAAAAAAATTAAATTATTTCTTTTATATAAATTTAAATTTAATAATTAGCAAAATAGAAACCTCATTTTTGCACTTTTTTTTATGAAAATAACAGAGAAAGCAACAAGTGTCTCTAATTTTTGCACTTTTTTATATTGTAAACTCCAATATGAAAATGCCATAAGACAGTCTTATTCTTTCTATCTTATGTATAATAATGAATTTTCATGAAAATAACAGAGGGAGCAACAAGTGTCCCTCATTTTTTGCACTTTTTAATATTGTGAACTCCAATTATGAAAAAGCCATAACACGATATTATTCTTTCTAAAAGTAATGATTTTATAAAAGATTGCGTTTGATTTTATTTAACTAAGGAAAGTTATTTCCATAAAATGAAAGAAGTCTTTAAATTGGTGTAAATATTTTTGAAAAGAAACTCATGGTAAAATATAATTTTTTTCATGCATAAACATGATTTCCCAAAAGGTTGAGTAATTTGGGACGGAGGAAGTAGTTAGGATTTTCTTTATAAGACTAAGTTTGTTAACGTGACAGTTTTCGAGCCTAAAAAAGAAGTTTTAGTTACATACACATAAGATAGATTGACATAAAAATATTAGCAGAGTAATTGTTGTTTGTATGCATTCTATTTGAGTGATTGAAAGTGGGTTAATGCTATTACATAGTAACCTGTGTATGTAAGAAACTATCCCTTCTGCATCGTTAAACTCATTCAAAAGTTATTCAGTGGAAGTTCTATAATGGATGTAAGTAACCACGATTCCAGCAATTGTAATTTAGCCTTTAGAATCCAGAAGTGTTGGTATTCCAGCTGTGGTTTGTGATCCTTTGTCTTTTTTCAAAGAGTTGGCATAAACATAGTATGAGATATCATACTTTTCCAAAAGATGGTGCAACATCTCATGCAATAGAAGGTTGCAGGTCAGACCAATAAAGGGTACTCAACAACAGTCCTAGTAAACTATTATTGAACATTAGAAGCAAGTAGCAGTATTTGTCTTTTTAGAGATAGTCATTGCTTGACCAACCGAGTGACTAAAAATGAGACGCATCCCAAGCGTAGGATTCTCGACCGATGTAGCATAATATCCGGAAGTACCGGAGTCGAATCCACAGAGATGGACGAACGTGTGCAAGACTCAAAGATGACGGGTTCACAGTTTATCTTGGCTCTTAGGTAGCCACCCCTTGTTTAATGATTAATTAACTAAGTTGTCGGACTAATTTACTGAATGCAGATTAAAAACGAGAGTACAGCCGTGAGAACCCAGCGTCCGCAACTAGCCTAACCAATGTTTACTCGGGCCACAATTATTCATTTTATTGATTTTAGAATAAGAAAAAGGATCCCTAACAAATGCGCACCACCTGTCACCAGATTCCGTGCGCATTTGAATTCTGACGATGCCTGGGTTTTGTTTGTTAGAAGAGTTTTCGTCTTCTAAAATTGCTCAAAAATTAAATTAATTCAATCCCGAGGGAAGAACATTAATCAAACTAGCCACGGAGCGCCTTCGCCCCGCGGCCGCACTCTACGAAACTACTCACTCATGACTGTAATAACTGCAGAAATCAAATTAAACCTAGATCTAAACATGCTTGCAAAATAAAAATATAAAAGTAGAAAACGATACCGAATGTTTGCAGCGAGAGAACGGATGCGAAGAACAAGAAATCAAAACTGGAAAACCTAAAGAACTTGAATTAAACTTGAATCTAAAATAATCCTGAAAACAGCCGCAAAAGTTAAGAAAAATAAAAACCTAAGTTATGAACGAATGAATCCCTAATTTAGAGTTATAACAGGGTATTTATAGTAATCCCCTTTAATTTACAATTAAAATCCTAAAACAAAAAGGATAAGCTCTTGGTAGGGCTACACCAAAAGTGGTGTAGCCCTACCTAACCCATTACTAGGCAAAGTTAAGCCCGCGGTAGCGCTACACCACTTTTGGTGTAGCACTACCTAACCCATTAACTCTCATTTTGACCATTGACCGCCCTTTGACCGGTTGACCTTCTAAGCCGCTCGGTATCGCTACACCCATTTTGGTGTAGCGCTCGTAGACCTTATGTTCACTTCCTGAGCCCCGTTTTTCCACTTTTGAGCGCTCCATCAAAAACCTTGTAGCACTCCCGACGGTCTAAATTGCTTTCCTTGAGAATCCACTTCGACACTTAGTCTCCACGGCTTCGCTCTGCAATCAAATCTTGGCGCTAAAACAGCCTTATTTTCCTGAAAATTAACAAAAACACAAAAACATACCAAAGCAACACGTCAAGTGGAAAATAGGGAATAAATTAGATAACAACGTGTTAAAACTACCCTATTTAGGCACTTATATCTACGATATTGCGTGCTAATCAGTCATGTTGTCATTGTTTGGTTTGGTTTGGTTCAGTTCATGTTGTTCTTGTTTGTTCAGTAGAGCCTAAAAAAGATGTTTTAGTTCCATACATATGAGATAGACTTGCACAAACATATTAGCTGTTGCAATTGCTATTTGGATGCATTCTATTTGAGTGATCAAAAATGAGGTAATGCTATCACCTAGTTGTCCATGTAATTAAAAATCTATCATTCTAATGTTTGCATCTATAAACTCATTAAGCAGTTTTTCAAACTATATTGGATGTAAGTAATCATCATTCTGATAAAAAAAAGTAAACAAAAATTCCAGCAATTGTGATTTAGGTTTTAAAACCCAAAATTTTGGAATAATAGTGTAATTTATGATTTATTGTGTTTTCTAAAGAGTTGGTATAGAAATTCATACATATGAGACGTCACACATCTCTGATGGTCAAACATCTCATGCTTCAAAAAGTTGGTCAAACGCATAAAAGGTCAACAAAAGTCTTGGTCACAAATCAAACTCAATAAATTCATTGCGCCATGCATAACACAGGTTCAATGCTATTAATTTTTATTCCAATGCGTATTTTCCTTATTGTTAAGTACTCCTATACTCTATGTTTTTATGTACTTACAAACCTCATATACATATCAAGTTGAGTTGTCATAAGCATTTGCGCATAGAAGAGTTTTCATAACACTATTACTGATAGGTGCTCAAAAGCACTCATTTAACCCTCTAATTAACACTTTAATAGTCCAATCATAGAGTTTCTTGATGACTTATAATGGTTGAATTGTGTTTGTAGGCTTTGGAGAGTGCCAAACAATTAAAAGTGCTAATTGGAGTCAATACGATGCAATGGAACACAAAGTAGACGTATAGAGCTTCGCAACGGTCCAAGAATCCCATCATTTTGAGTTTGGATGAAACCGGGGCGAGTCCGCGAAATTTTGGGCGACAATTTGGATTTTCCGCCCGAGCGGGAATCAGATCCGCCCGGGCGGTTTTACTCGAGTCAATCACAAATTAGGGCGTTGACCACGCTTTTTTGGGTTTTGTTATAAATAGGTCATTGCTCTGTACGTTTTGGGACTCTAGAATATTTTGAGGCAAGTTTAGAGAGAGAAACGCGAGCCGTTCCATGGGTTCTTCAACTTCTTCATCAAATCAAGCATTCGTCTCCATCTCCATGGTCGGCTAAACAACTTCTAGGGGGAAGATGAAGCCCTGGTTCAAGTAAATTTGTTTATATATAGGAATTAAGTTTATTCATTCAAATCAGTTTTTTAACTAAGAACCTTTTTCATTATGATCAGATGGATTGAATTTAATACTTTCAATTAATTGTGTATTTATGTGCGTGATCTCAAATACCAGGTTATTCAACAGTTTTCTTCGCTTGAGCTTGGGTAGCTAAGATGGGTTATGCTCGTGACGGATTGTGACACTGGATAAGCTGTGAAAGAGACGGTTTGTACTAACGAGACGGTCCATGATATGGGATAGTCCATGCCTGTTGACAACTCAACTATCTTCTTGACAATTGCAATTTGAATAATAGCCCTAGCCTATACATAGCCTAGTTACGTGGCCGGGGTGAATTCGAAACCCTAGATTCTCTCTCCATTAATTTCACTCAATTTCATTATTTCTTACTTTATTTAATTTCCAAAAACAAACCAATCACTCAAATCTCTTTTTTTGAATTAAATTAGAAATTAGTCAGAATTAACGTAATTTAGCCAAATTGTCTCCGTGGATCAATACTCAAACTTAGCCACTATTCTTCTGAGTAAGGGTTAATTCCTTGTTTTTATAAATTTAATTTTGATACGGAACGACACGGTCAATTACCCAAACTAAGGAAAGAAAATATCAACCGATCTCTAGACGCTTGTTTATTGCAAATAACAACTGATTTTTATCACTAAAATGAACAGTTATCAATAAAATATTACTAATATTATTATTTTTTACTTTCTATAAGTCAATTAATTATATGATGTTTGGAATCCTTGTAATCAAGAGATATAAATGTCTTTAATGAATTTAAGTTTTCTCCAATCAAATTAGAATTGACTTTTCTCACTAAATGAACATTAATGATCCAGGTTACAAATATAGAGAGAAAGCCCTCTTCTCCAATTTTTCTCTATTTTTCCAGCTGCCCTCCCTCCTCCTTTCTTTCCCTCCCCCAAGGCAGCCATCCCACCTCTTTCCTTCCCCATCTTCTTCTTCTCCTTCTCTCATCTCCTCCCTCCCTAGAGAGGACTGATCGCCTGCTCTCCCTATTATTTTTGGACAATGGCGACCCAGATCTTCCAATCTAGGATCTCCGACCTTCATATCTGAGCTTTGTTTCCGGATTTGTGGGTCCTCCAATCACATCAAAGCAGATTGGTTGTTTTCATCATCGTTGTTGTACAATTTTGTGAGCTTTTTTTTTTCTTGTTTTCTTTTATATATTTTCGGACCGGAAGTGTCCTTTTTTAGTCTTACAATATAAGTTTTTTCGGTTCAAAAAGGTTAGAAATATTGTAGTAGTAAACTTTTTTTTTAAAAGGTTAGAAATATTATAGTATTAAACTTTTTTTTTTCTCCAGTACAAGCAAAAAGTGTTAGTATGTAAGTGTTAGATGGTGGGGATCGATCCCTCTTTGAATGCATTGAGGTTGAAAGAGTACTTACCCATTTGGGCTAGCCCTCACTTGTTGCATTATTAAACTTTAGAAAAGTTAAATATGTATATCCCAACTGGAGTACTACCAATAATCAAAAAATGAGCTGGTGGCCTATCTCAGTTGATAAGAGTGATGTGCTTGCCCCATGCTCACCCGGGTTCAAAACCCAGCCCCTCCCCCATCTCCCTCTAGAATGTAGGGTAGTATCATTTATTGTATAAGTTTAAGGTTCAAAAAAAAAAAATCAAAAAATCCCTTAACAAATATAATGAGATTCCAAGATGAAAGGTAATAATATAAACTTGATTGTAAACTAACCTATTCTCAGTTTTAAGCTCGACTAACGCTATGACCCAGACTTTGATAACAAATAACTAGCATGAATCCGTGCTATGCACAGAGATATGAAATAAAATGATGTGTTTTCCATTATTATTATCAACTAAATTTTTTTACTTTCAACCACAAAGTGTACTAAAATATTGGATTACTTAGATTAGATCAAAAGAGTATAAAAATTATATTTCCTCTCCGGTCCTCTTGACTCTAATTTTTCATGGTGATTAATTGCTATATAATCATAATCAGCGATGAACCCATGCGATGCACTGATAAGAGCAACAAATCAACTTTTCATGCATAAAATAAAACATATCAAATTTTCAAACATAAAGTTCAAATATAACATCAAAAATTCATCTCACAAATATTAAAAATTGAGATTATACTTATTTGCTCCTTCGACGTGCTTCATTCACAAATACAACTGTCGCAATGTCCTCAAAGGAATTCGCCCAGCACTTACCAAACATTTTACAACAAAAATGACAAAGATCAATGACAAACTGATTTACAGAGTATAGTTTCCATGCCATTAATCTTGCCTCTCATGTGTCTCTCCCACTTATTCTTATATGGGTAACAACCTGAGAAAAAAACAAAAAACTAATTAGTATACTCGATCAATAAAAAAAAGGTCAAAGCAACTATAATTTGTTAAGCTCATAATTATTTACTGAGACTAATTTTTGAAACTCATCCTACAGTGGCACATTAACCTATCATTGAAAGAAAAATAAAAAAGATTCAGGTAGGGAACAAAAGAAAAGTAGAAGAACATCAATAATAAGAATTTTACCTCAGAAAAAAAATATATTCAATCTCTCTCTCCCACTCATGGGGTGTAAGCTTTAGAATTTGGATTAGTAGATATCAGATATATATAGACACAATTTTGGATTTTCAACTAATCAAGTGTGGAAATAAGTATAGATATTTGAAAGACATAATTGAGTAAGTTTTGAAAATGAGATTATTACCTCTAGGTCTAGAAAAGAGATGTCTAATTACCACTAAGGTAAGTCATTTTTTTTAATTAGCACTAAGGTAAGTCACTCTTTTTTGGAGTTTAGGTTTATGGTGCACTATCCTATTATAGGATTTTAGTGGTTTAGGCACTTTCATAGAGTACCCTAGGTTTTTAGGCACTTTCATAGGGTACCCTAGTCATACAGGTACCCTAGAGTTTAGGTTTAGGTAGTCATACGGGTACCTTAGAGTTTAGGTTTATGGTCCACTTTCCTATTATAGGGTTTTAGTGGTTTAGGCTGTGGGGGGTGAATTCAGTGATGGATCCTCCTCGGGCCAGCCCGACTTCCTCTTCCAATAACCTGCACGCGTAGCAACCCGTTAGAGCCTGCTTGTCAAATTCTTAGTATAGGAAATAACAGTCCCAAGTGCAAAACTAATAACCCGACGTAGCACAATATCCGGAAGTCCGGAGTCGAACCCTCAGAGACGAAGTCGGTGTTCAATCCTAGAAAACGGGGCACTAGTTTGAATTGGCTCTTAGGTAGCCACCCTTCCGGTTGAGAAATTCTGGATTTTAAGTAAGTAATTAAGAGTAGACGCGACCATCGGGATCCTAACACACGTAGCCGGTCCTGAACCTTTTCACCCCTTCCGTTCCTCAAGAATTATCACTCCATATTAGGATTTTCTCTCCCGGGGGCGATACACTGTTTGCGTTATCACATACGCCACGAAGAATGAGTTGCGTGACCCATTCCCCGTTCGTGTGGATTCCGACAATGACAGAGCTCGGCCGTTCTTAGAAATCCCAATATGAAGATTTCGAACAAACCATGCAAAATTGGGTGAACGAATACGGCACCGGCCACATCGTGTTATTCACCCCATGGCCACATCCAGAGATTACGCTAGCATGATAATAAAGGTTAACGTGGAAACTAGAATCCTAGATCTATGCATGGAAATAAGAATGATAAGTAATTAGGATTCAACAAGAATAATAGCTAATAGATTGACAATTAAAACCTTAAACAATGCTAGAATCTGCAGGGAAAACGGAACTAAATCGATCAATAATAATGTTACCGAAAGAAGAAAACTTGCCCTAGCTGTCAAGCTCCAAGAAGAAATTGCAGGAAAAACGAAAATCTAAGTCCCCTATTGAAAAATCCGAAAAACATAGGTATAGGGTTAGTTCCCCAACCAACAAAACGACGTAGTTTAAGGTCTTCAGCCATAAGCTCTCGGTATCAATACCTATAATAGGGGTATCGATACCGATCCCTTATCCTCCTTTGACTGGAGCGTTGACCGTGTAAGCTGTAGGTATCGATACTGGTTTGAGAGGTATCGATACTAAACCTTCTGGAACAAAATTGCACCCTTTTAACTGATTGGTATCGATACGGACATGAGGGGTATCGATACCGAACTCCTTCAGCTTGTACTTTCAAAATCCAACTTCCAAGACTCGTTTCCCGCGCCTCCACTCCTTCAAGCCATGCACACCCACACAAGCCAAAGCCATTATACCTGAAAAACTTACAGGAATACCAAGAATACCATTGTGCACGCATTAAACGGAAACCAACATTAAATCGCACGTCTAACGCATTAACTCCCCCTACTTAGGAGCTTATACTTACAGTATTGCGCGCCTATCAGAGCCCCACCGACCTCTTGCCGGCGGGCACTCCGATGGTCAAGTCAGTCTCTAGAGAGAGAAAGCCAATATAGAGAGTAATTTGGGTGTATATGAGAATGTATCCCTACCTTTAGGGTCTAACCCTTGTATTTATAGCTACTCATGTGCTTGCCCTCCAAGATAAGCATGCTCACACACGTGCACATGCTCACACACGCGTGGTGACATTACCCCTCATTACACTGGGCCCGTGGCCCCAAATGAGTCAGCTAGACACGTTAGGATGACACCGCCTCATCACGTCGGCCCAGGCCCTTGTATGGATTATTCCCACAACAATAGCCCCTCAACTTCTCGTCTGTCCCTTATGGACACGAGGAGTTGATCTTCTAACTGTAGGAATAAATCCTTTTTCAAAAAACTGGACTATGAGGTCCTCAAACCTTTTCATCAAACCGGACCTTCAAGGTCCTCAAATTCTTCTTACCGAACCGGACTTTCGAGGCCCATTAGAATTTCAAACCGAACCTTTAAGGCCCTCAGGATTCAAACCGGACCACCAGGGTCCTCAACCCTTTTGTCAAACTGGACCGTCAAGTCCTCTAATCTTTTGTCAAACTGGACCGTCAGGTCCTCAAATCTTTTTGTCAAACTGGACCATCAGGTCCTCAAATTCTTTTGTCAAACTGGACCGTCAGGTCCTCAAATCTTTTATTGAACCAAACCGTCCTCAAATCAAACCGGAGCGGTCCTCTTTTTACTCAATCTTCCAGAAGATCCCTAGCCCTTGTCCTTATCATAGACTCTTGCTTAGTCAAGGATCCGGCCTTATCCACGGGCTCTTGCCCATCTGTCGGTCCCTTCCTAATTATATGCACAATCTGCAAGGACTAAAACGTTGAGTTCAAATTGATTAATCGTATTAACATGCCTAATCATGCACCATAAAACCGGACCGTCCTCTAATCAAACCGGAATGGCCCTCTCTGTTGTTTATCTGTACCAAGTGGCGTTATATTGACCGTCGATTGGAGAACATATCGGGACGCGAATGTCAAAAACCCACACAACCCCTAGTGCTATAGGGAGCTACGTGTCCATATCTGATTTGTCCCGTGCTGTAACCGCTGTCTGTGCCGCATCATTTCCCGCACTGAGAAATCTTTTCGAATTTCCTTCCCTTACCTTCTGATGAGAATGAAACTAGAAGCCATAGTCGCGGACGTTTACGAAACAAACAATAACCACATGGTTGAACTTCTTTTGAGGCAAGCCCCTGATATGAAACCGGACCGTCCTCTTTATAAACCAGAGTGATCCTCTTCTGTCTAATCAACAATTATCTGGATTCGGTGAACAAATTACCTGAAAACCGTTGCAAATGACTTGCAACTCAACCTTTTCTTCTTTTAGACATTTTGTGCCTCATATTCGCCCGACACCTGATTCACCACGAGTTCGGAATCACTGTAGACTAACAAATCTTCAATGTCCAAACCTTTTGCAATCTTCAAACTGGCTATAAGAACCTCATATTCGGCTTCATTATTTGATGCCAAAAAGTTCAATTTCAAAGCGTGCTCATGTGTCGTTCCACAGGGGGCGATCAGAATAATGCCAGCCCTGACCCTTTGTAATTCGAAGCTCCATCTACAAATAGCTTCCATATATCACCAAGGATCATCTGCCCTGGCATTCCACTTTTTCCTGTTCGGATGCCCTTTCCAGTCTTGTCTATCTCCTCTGTCGGGGAGAATTCAGCAACAAAGTTCGTCAATACTTAAGCCTTTATCACTGTACGAGGTTGATACTTAATGTGAAAGTTCCCAATCTCTACAGCTCATCTGGATATCCAATTCAGGAGATCGGTCTTCCTAGTCTTAACAGCGAGAAGAGTCTTTCCCGTGTAGTAGATGGGCTTGTGCTCCTTCCCCTCTTGCCGCACTAAAGCTGAGTTGATGGAATGTGGAGAGCTGAGGTAAGTCTTTAGCTTCTCGATAGCTATGTTGCATTTGGGAGGTCCCAACGAACCTTTTGTTGATTATCTCTTTCACCAACTAAGCCTTCGGCGCTCGGAGATTTACGTTCGGCCAATCCGCCGCATCATCACTCGGCAAAAATACCGTCAGCTTGTTGACACAGCTGACTCCATGTAATGCTTTTAGGAAACTTCCGGCCTTTATCTAGTTGTTTGATTCACTTATCTCTTTTTCTTTCATGAACTTTGTACTTTATCTTCACATGTACTTCTCTGCCTTTCGTGGACCGACTCCTAGCACTTAAGAATATGCCGTGTCCAAGGTCTGTGATATTGTCTTCATGATAGCTGACCTCACACATACCAACCGTTCATTCCATTTTTCTGCTTATGCTTCTTTTCCCAAGCATCTTCAAGTTCTTCTTAGTACCACATACCATCCCCTACCCCCCACTCTGGGTTGGGCCGGGACTCGTTCTAGTGCAAGCCAGAGTTATAAATAATATATACTTTTGTAGAAAAACCGTCCACATAGGACTCGGTCTGGACCAAGCCAAAATCAATGATTTCAAAAACCGTCCCCTTCCCCCCATTCTAGGTTGGTCTAGGACGTAGCCGTTTTGAAAATTTTCACAATTTTTGATGAAGTTTGAGGGTCAGCCTCTCTCAAAAGACGAAAGACACTTTCTCATTGTTGCTTCTTCCAATTAAACAAAAAGCCCTGCTCTCTCAACAGAATCAAGAGTCACACTCTTTTGATTATACCGAGAGCCTCACTTTCTCAAAAAGTCGAGAATCTAAACCTTGTTCTTCAACCGACGAGCATGCTTAGATCGAGGATCACTTCCTCTCAATTATACCAAGAGCTACGTTCTCTTAACAAGACCGAGAGTCGCACTCTTTTAATATACTGAGAGCCCCGCTCTCTCAACAAGACCGAAGGTTTCCCTTCTCAAATAAAAATTCTAGGTTGCGTATCATCAACCAAATAAAAAATTACCCTTTTCAAATTAGATTGAAGTTTAATCCTTCTAAAAAATTCTTCACTTTGATGAATTAAACCTGTCGAACACGACATCATTGCTGCCTTGTCGGCCATACCAATCACACTAACTTCATGTTTTTCATTATATGCAGTGAGGCCTGATCTCGAAGAACTTCCTCTAATTCAAACCGGACCATTAAGGTCCTTAGGATTCAAATGGACCAACCAGGGCCCTCAATCCTTTATATAAGCAATGAGGTCTGATCACAAGGTTCTCTCCTCTATAAACAGTGAGGTCTGATCTCAAGGATCTCTCCTCTATAAACGTGAGGTCTGATCACAAGGATCTCTCCTCTATAAACGGTGGGGTCTGATCTCAAGGATCTTTCCTCTATAAACATGAGGTCTGATCACAAGGATCTCTCCTCTATAAACGGTGAGGTCTGATCTCAAGGATCTCTCCTCTTATAAGCATCAAAACCGATGGAGTGATTAAACCGAGAACCATGTTCTCTCATCACTTCATCTCGATGAGACCGAAGGTTGCCCTTCTCAATCGAATGTCATAACTTCTTAATCCCCTCGGTCATTTAGCAAGACCCTGGGTTATACTCATTTGCTCATTTATCCTGCAAATGAAACAAAGCAAACAAGCAATTTTTGCAACAAACGGGCACGGCCACAACAATTGGCTCAGCCAAACAAGTGAAACAAAGCAAACAAGCAATTTTTGCTACAAACAGGCACGGCGACAAACATTGGCTTAGCCAAACAAGTCATCTACGTTTGGTTTAACCAGCCAATAACCATCCTTTTTAAGCCTTCAAAACAATGAAAACTTGGCATCTAAACAGAACATTCAGCATGCAAACAGAACATTCGGTTGATACATGGTGAATACTTAGTTTTGCTTTAAAACTATCAAAACAATGAACACGTAGCTTTCAAGCCATCAATACGTGGTTTCAAAACCATCAAAACAATTAATATCCGACTTTTAATCAGTAAGCAGTAATAACAGTTACTCTTCTTGGTAAAACACCGAAGAAGTAATCACAAAACAAATAAATGCAACTGACACTGCATAAGGCCACGATATTCACTTATAAAAATAATTACGGGACTCATACTTATCTTCTAAACCGTCCCCTTCTTGGGTTTTTTCAAAACGATGAAAACTCAAAGTTTAAACAATTAACACTCGGCCGGTATGCCGTGAATACTTGGTTTTGCTAACCATCAAAACAATTAACACTTACTTTTTAAACGGTTAACACTAGTGTCTTTCAACTTTTTGGTAAAGAACTGAAAAATCCACATGTAAATAAATGAGTGCAGCAAATAATACCGAGGCTCAACACAAGCCCCTCACTACTCCGGCAACGCGAAGTAATTTCTATCTTTACGGTAGTAGCAACCACAAATTAAATGGACCACGCCAAATAAATCCAAACCTCAATACAAGTCATTGCTTTAAGGCTTTCAAAACATGAGGTTTGTAGCAAAAAATAATACCGAAGCTCATCACAAGCCCCTCACTACGCCGTCAACATGGCTATGGTACTTGCATGTATACTAGACATCTTATCACCAAGATAATTTCTAAAAATAGCCCTAGAAACTCTTAAATCATGCTTTGATACTTCAAATAATTTTTAAAAGCGGGGAAGTAAAACGTACCGGTAATTTCAGTGTCAAATCACCTCAAATGGAGGCTACAGTTGAATCTGGAATGCTGAAATTAGTCAAGAACATATCTCGAACCCTCCCAAAAAGGGTCTCAACCGGTCCAAAAATATTTTGAACCTCAAAATGTCCTCCAAATGGCCTCGAGACCCAATGATCTTCGTGTTGAATCACCTCAAACAGAGGCCATGGTTGAATCCAGAATGCAAAAATTAGTCAGGTACATGTCTTGAACCCTCCAAAAATAGTCTCAACCGGTCCAAAAATATTTTTGAACCTCAAAATGGCCTCCAGACTCAATAATTTCTGAGTTGAATTGTCTGAAACGGAGCCCGCAGTTGAATCTGGAACGCAGAAATTAGTCAGGCACACGTCTCGGACCTTCCTAAATGGTTCCAACCGGTCCAAAATTATTTTTGAACCTTCAAAAAACCATTTAAATAGCCTTTTGACCCTCAAAAAATCTTATTTGAACCTTTTTTATAGCCCCTTTGAACCCGCGCGTGGCCCTTATGATACACGGAATGGGCCTTCTGATAGCCTATGAACCTTTTGACCTGACCGCATGACCCGTTTGACATTTTGACCACGCGTCTGAACCTTCTGAACGCACGCGTGGACCTTCTAGACCGTCTACTGATCTGTCTGACCTTCTTTTTCCTTCGGATGTTGCGTGCAGCGCGTGATGACCAGCTGCACCGAGTACCTCCTCACGTGCCACAATCTATCGGCGCGTGAGGGCCACCTCCAGCGTTTCCGGCGTCGGGCCTTACAGATCCGTAATCGCTGTGTGGAGACAAACAAAGCCCAGTGGTTCAATGTTGCTTTCGACCAGCCCTTACAGGAGAAAAACCCAGAAATCCCATTCGGTGCCCTTCGCCGGCGTTTAATCTCCATTAACGGCTTACTTCGGCGCTGAAATACGTCCTTGCGACCACCAATCGACTTGGATGAATGAGATACACAATCCTTATTGGTCAAATCAAGCTCTCATACAACCCTGACATCACCCTGCGACTAAATCTAACTCGCCACACTCGCGCCACCTTCAAACGGCGCGTGAGCCTTCTTCCAGCGTCCTCTTGTGTCGTTCTTCACATCCCCGTGATCGTCTCGTCGATGGGAACAAAACCCTGTATTTAGAAGTCGTATTCAATCGATGTAACTGAGATCGATTTTCAACAGAGCTTCCATCTGCCTTGCGCCGATCTTCAAATCTTCCGTCTGCACTGTTCCGGCCACTGTACTTGGCCGTGTCACCATCAATGGATTCGTCTTCATGAGATCTCCAACCCTTGCTAGTCGGATTCTGTCCTTGAATGACGTTGATCTCATCCCAAACAAACCATCTCCTTCGTTCTTCCAGATCCGCCAGGAACCACCAAGAACAGATCCGAAAATCCTCCTTTTCCACCCGAGAACCATCGGAAAAACACCAAAAAACTTCTGTCCCACTGGGCGTGCCAATTGTGGGGGGATTCAGCGATGGATCCTCCTGCGGTCACCCTCCTCCCTCCTCCATAACACACTTGCAGCGTAGCAACACATTTAGAGCCCACCGCCTCTTGCCGGCGGGCACTCCGATGGTCAAGTCAGCCTCTAGAGAGAGAAAACCAATATAGAGAGTAATTTGGGTGTATATGAGAATGTATCCCTACCTTTAGGGTCTAACCCTTGTATTTATAGCCTCTTATGTGCTTGCCCTCCAAGATAAGCATGCTCACACACGTGCACATGCTCACACACGCGTGGTGACATCACCCCTCATTACACTGGGCCCGTGGCCCCAAATGAGTCAGCTAGACACGTTAGGATGATGCCGCCTCATCACGTCGACCTAGGCCCTTGTACGGATTATTCCCACAACATAGGCATTTTCATAGAATACCCTAAGATTTTAGACACTTTCATAGGGTACCCTAGTTGTAGGGTACCCTAGTCATAAGGGTACCTATGGTAACCTACGACTAGGGTACCCTAGAGTTTAGGTTTAAGGTGCACTTTCCTATTATAGGGTTTTAGTGTTTTAGGCACTTTCATATGGTATTGCTTTGACCTTATGAGAATTTTTCAAAGTTGGGCTTGATCTGATGGTAATTATGGGATCCAAGATTGACCTGATGGTAAATGTCCCATTGAAAATTTGAAATTCAAAAATGGGCTTGCAAGATTTTTGGATTTCAAATTTAATTAAGATGTTATGACAAATCTTTGATGTACGAGTATATTATGTCACATGCTTTATCAAAATTGCATATGACAAATCAACAAAATTACGACATTTGTTGCGCTCACAGCTCTTCTCACGAAAAGTCATTCTGCAATAATATATAAGATAATGCATTATATGCCTCCTTACACTTCTCAACTGCAACGTTAAGGAATGTGTCAATATTGAACAAGTAGAGATATCCCTGATCTTCTCTCTAGCTTGATTTATAAAAAAATATTTGGTGTCATATCTTGCGGCACAAAAACTGAATGTGCTGACGGGTGTGTTAGGACCTCAAGAGTGATCTTGATTTTGTATCAATCATAAAAAAGGAGTGATCTGAGTTATATAAAACAAAGCATACGGAAAATTTGTGTAATTCACCAATTAGGTCAAAGATATGGATCGAAAGTTAGAATGATACAGTAACAAGTAGTCTTTTTTATTTGGGCTCCCTATGAAGCTTAGTAAATTAAGAATGATAAAATCTGACCAACAGTGCTCAGGGGATCAAAAGAGAGAAGCACAACAACCTGGAGATTGGTTGCATACGGGAGTTGACTTCCATTACTAGTTTGGTTAACTCCTTGTTAATCAATTGTTATT
This sequence comes from Vaccinium macrocarpon, assembly GCA_022606695.1. NCBI lineage: Eukaryota > Viridiplantae > Streptophyta > Magnoliopsida > Ericales > Ericaceae > Vaccinium > Vaccinium macrocarpon. Next base: position 26,508,204 of record CM040170.1, on the reverse strand, counting down.
TCGCTTCGGGTCCGTGGCGGCAAATGATTATTATGAGATGGGGTGCCAACTTGGTTGAGATGGCTCCTCTCGTTGTAATACTTTTTGCATTTGCCCCTTTTAATCTTTGTAATGCGTTTTTAAAAATTAATAAAATCCTTTTTCGCCGTTCAAAAAAAAAAAAATCTTTCAAACTCCAGAGATCAAAATTAAAAACCAAATTGAAGAGCTTGATATTTGTTTTATGCTACAGTACAAATCTTAAGATCTACCACTCCCTTTAAGTTTTTGTTTTCATCTTTTAAATGTGAAGAAAAACAGTGTTTGACATTTTTCTTGATTTTTGTGCTTTATTTTTTTTTATTGTTTCGTAACTATTATAATTTTCTCTAGAAAAATAAAATATGAGATATGGTGCAAACACAAAAAAAGAAAAAAGAAAATTGTCCTTGAATTCTTTTATAAAATATCAAAACATACTTTTCTTGTCAAAATTTGATCAAAAGGTGTCAGGAAATACTAAAAAACTTAGGAAATTGATATTTGCACTCCTAATTTTGATGCAGGGGCTCCAAACTACAGTAATTTTTCAAAATTACTCTTTTGCAAGTTCTATGATTTACTTTAGGCACTCCAAAAAACATTTAGTCTTGTTTCCTTTACTTTAGACACTACAAAAACAAATATATTTTTTTATCAGAAACAAAGTAGATAGTTGTTCAACTTCTTTTACTACATGTCACTGAATTGCCTACTTCCATATGAATGTTTCCTTGGTAGAGTCTTTATGTTATTGTCTCCATGTTCTGCACTAGGACAACCTGGACAAGTGGTCTTCGGTCTATGTTTGTAGAACGCTCCTTTTGTCCATGCAAAGTCTATTGAGACTTCTATTACTTTTCCTCTCAAGAGTTCTCTAATTTTGGTGATGTGCTTTGTTTGTCTCACTATGAGTTTTAAAATGTAAATTTGCGGCCGTTATGAAGATTTTGAGGGAAAAATGGTAGATAATGAGTACGATAATATAAAGATCTTGTGTCCCAGCCGTTATGAAGATTTTGTAGCATCAACATTTTCAATTGTGTGCTATTTATTTTGGAGAATTCTTGCAATGTTTAGTTATTATTATTATTATTATTATTATTATTATTATTATTATTGTTGTTGTTGTTGTGCAAAGTGGCGTAAAGCAATCTGACATAGATGCATATTTAGTGTTCAGAGTGGGTAATTTTATATTACCGCACTCTCAACCATTACATAAAGAGATGATTCTTTTCCACACCTAAACAGACACTCTAAAAAATAAAATTACAACTCAATGTAAATGTGTGTTTTGTCAAACGGAATTGCCAAAACAAAGAACTCCGAAACTTGGTCCTTACAATGATCTTGGAAGAAATCTGGTTGAGCAATATGGTATCCCAAAGAGATACATTTGAAGTTTTGATGAAATCAAGAGATGAGAATTGAGGTCAGTTTTCAGCCGCGATCCTTCCTTTTTCTAGTATGACTTGGAGTTCTGTTGTGATTTGGCTTCCAGAAAGTTTCCAGTAGCTAGCAATCTACCAGCCCAACAGAAAGTTTCCTCTCCCTTTGAACCATAGATTACTTCTCTTCTGTGGAAAGAAATTAAACACGGAATATTTACGTTTGTGAAAACACTTGAACTAGATGTCTGGAGCTCCAATAGCTGTCTAGAGTCAGGTTATCAAAATCAAAATATAAACCACCATAAAGAATTTTTTTACTCTCTCTGTTCCAAAATAAGTGTCCCTTACTCTCTCTCTTACCGTTTTTCAAATTAAAAAATGAAGTTCTTCCGTGTATCGTGTTTCGAATTTTTTTGCACCGAATTAAAATACTCAATGAGTAATTTTTTATGGGATGTAGAGAAACTTGCAAGGGCACAGTTTATTCCCTATGTCATTATTGTTTGATGCAACTTTGGACCTTTGGTTGATCTTACCAAGCTACTATGAAAAGCACCATCTCTCTTTGTAGTTCTAGCCTTCTAGGTAACTTATTTCTCCAAAGAAATATGGTGCAGTTCTAGACCTCATTAATGCCTCTTGTGAGTTTCTTGTAGGGAAAACTTTCAACCATTACGCCTTGTTTGGATGGGGGCATAGCCTCCCATATAAGCCATTACCCCCTCTTATATTGTGGGCCCCAGCTTTTGACCCCGTTTAGCAACCTTCTTCTTCCTCCCTGATAAGCGTTCACCCCTCTACGATTATCCCTCGCGAGGTGCTTGCCCCTGATAACTTTTGGGCTCCTCTCACCCTACCCAAAAGTTATCCGAGAGTAGAAGGCGTGGTGTTTTGACGATTTCAGCCCTCGTAATCCCGTTTTATGAAGATGTTGGACACCATTTCTGTTGCAACACCTGAGATTCGAACACAGAAGCTTGTGGGTTGCGATTTGGTTGCAATTTGTTGGCGATTTGGTTATGAAGAAGGTTGATGCTATCAAAAGCTATGGTTGGGTGCTGTCAAATATGAAATGCTTGGAATGCTACTAGTAATTACTCATTTTTTGAAGATTACTGTATTTAGTAGAGCCTTGTTTTTGTATAAGCTATGATAATGATTTTGGACTTGTTACCTTGGTATACTCATGAAATTCACTTTTGGCTATTTAAGTTGAATAGTTGTACTTTTTGTATCTACTAGTTACAGTGCTTTGTGCGTTGCATGGGTGTAATGCCCGAGTGTTTTTTGGTTTTGTATTGTAGGGTTTTATGATTTAGAGTTGTTTATATTTTTCGTTAGTGTAGGGTTTTCACTTTATTATGGATTTTTAGTATTTCATTTACTTCCAGTGATAGATTTAGATATTTTGGGTTTTTTTTCCAGAAGTTTCAAACACGTCCTACCGTCTTTCTCATTTTTTAATTTTTTTTTACAATGGCATACGTAACCTTTCTTTCTTTCCTTTGTATCAACATAAGTTCTAAATAAGACCAGCTATGAGTTTTTTGACGTCTGAAGTAAACTTTTTTGATAAGTAAAAAGATAAATTGTAAATAAATGATTTACTATTAAACTTGGAGTAGTTCAAAATAAGGTTTCAATTGTTAACAAAAAAATAGTCACAGTAGACGGTCTACAAAAAAGGGAGGGAAGAAAAGAAAGAAGGCCCAGGAGGGTTTTTCTGTAATTTCACATGCCTTCGTGTTCTGCTGTTGTCTAGCTGCTCCGTCACTTGGTCCACTTCTCTCTCTCTCTCTCTCTCTCTCTCTCTCCCCTCAACTGTTGTGGATTCCACTGTATCTCAATTACACAGCTAATATACATATACGCACATCTCCAGTCTTGAACAAAGACATGCGCAACATCTTTACAAATTACGATCATCAAATACAAATTTCCTCTACCGATTTTCATTTTCTTCTCGTTCGTTGGCATTTCCGCTGATCCAATTTCCGCTGGACACAATAAATTTTTTAATTCAATTTGTTAATCTGTTGAATCGATCACTTAAATGAGTAATAATAAAACCTAGAAAGAGAGAGGGTACCGAGGAGACCGAGCGAGAAGTTGTTGATGATGGTGGCGATGATGGCGATTCCAACCAAGAAAGGCCAGTTCCGGTTCCATTCTCGCCGGAAGAAAACGGGCCACAGATCGAACTGTTTCATCTCTCTCTCTCTCTCTCTCTCTCTCTCTCTCTCTTGTGCAAAGGAAGGTGAAAGGAGGGAACAAAACATGTAAAATTAAAAAAAGGGTACGTGGCTATGTGTGGTCCACGAGGGAAAACATGTGTCTGAGAGAAACCCAAAACTCTCAACATCTGGCCACTGTTGAGCGTTGAATTCTCAGACCACCACTTGAATTCTCGTTAAAACCCTTACCAATAAAGACAAGCCAAAAGCCTAAAAATTGAACAAAAGGGGATACAAAGGGAAATATTAGTACGGTCTGGGAAGTCAAAATCGTCATTTAACGAAAACCATCGGAAAGACCATAAAGGACAACCAATGGCAGTGAAATCACAACAAAACCAACTCACGTCAAACCAAATTGAAGGGCAAATCTGTCCCAAATTGACATGCCAAAATTGAAAAAACCCTCTCATAGAGGGGCAAATTTTCTAGTCCACACCTCCCCTCCCGTAAATAAGAAAAACATGGGTTTTTTGTGTTGCAAATTATTTTTTGGAAAATCCGAGCCGTCCAATGTGTTCATAAGGTGTTTTTAAGGGTCCCCGCGAGAAATCTTCAAAAAAAAATACCGGGAAGGGCTTGATCCAAGCAGTTTCCGCAAAAACTGTAAATATAAAAATTTTGCGAAAATAGCTTGGATCAAGCCCTTCCCGGTATTTTTTTTTTGAAGATTTCTCGCGAGGGCCGTTGAAATCACCTTCTGAAAACATTGGACGGCTCGGATCGTCAAAAAAATGATCGGATCATGGAGTCCCGGATCCCGGACTAGAAGTGGAACCCTCATAGAGGGCTTCTTCGGTTTTGGATTATGTTGTATGGGATATTAATTTTTTTTTAAATGTATAGGTTGAATGGTTGGTAATAACAATAATAAAAGAAGTTGGAATAACAGTAGTAACAGTAATTTAAAAAAAATTGAGGATGACAACCAACCATTAAAATTGACATATTAAAAAAAATGATTTTTCAAATAAATTTATTACAAAAAAAATTTTTCAATGAAATAAATTAATATAGCTTGAAATTGTCCCAAATTAATTAATTAGATTAGGTTTTGCAATTATATAGTTAATTTAATACATAATCAAGTTTTTTTTGGGTAAAATACATAATCAAGTTTAACACTGCACGAGGGCAAAATAGTCATTTGATAGTTTTTTCTATCTTTCACCCCCTCTTATTTATAAAACATCCAAACGAAATCAAAAGTTATCCCCTGTTTAATATCTCATCCAAACCATCTACTTTTTTTTATCCCCCTCCATAAACAACACATCAATGCGGGCCAACCCTCCAAAACTTATACCCCCTCTTATCTTATCCCCCTCCATAACTTATCCTCCTAAAAATAATCCATCATCCAATCGAGGCCTTAAGGGTTTCGACTTTCATGTGGTGGATGAAGTCGTGGGTCCTATCCTTGTGCACGCACACCCTAAGCGATATTATTTGACGCTGTTACATTCTTTTGGGAATTTCTCAACCTCTCACACTTGATCAAATAAGGAGTAGTCTAGTATAGTTTTTCTTTTTTTGCCCACACCTCCGAGGTCACAAATCGCCCCTAAATTTCCCTTGCCTAAGGCTAGAATGCATGAAACGCAGCCGCCTGCCAGCAGAGCACTCTGCAATGGCCTAGGTGTACCATGGTGTAGCTATTTTTGAAAGGTTAAGGACCATTACAGGTTGATCGGTAAAAAAGAATAGGATGACTACTGCAGTTGTAAAAGGATTCTAAACTCCAAGAGCTTTTTAAGTGAATTTACTATCAAATGTATCACACACTCAGACAAAATTCCAGGATGCCGAATTGTGCATGCATTAGCCTCTTCATAGCATGGGCTTCAATCTAAATCCTCCCACAGTATTCGAATAGTATGGCCCACGACAGATAAATTCTGTGATTGGTTCTCTAGTGGTTTGAGTCCACCTGATCGAAGGGGGTTCACCTCCTCTCCATACGCAATTTCTTTGTACCCTAAACTTCCAAACTTTGGCTTTGTGGGTACGCCAGACTCCAAGTCTATGATCCAATTGTTCATTTCGTAGAACTTGCAAAAATGTGTGGAAGAAATCAGTATATTCTAAAATTGATAAGCTATCTGCAAAACGGATGGCGAAATTGTTACAAACTTAAACCGTCCATTTGCAAAACAAAATGCAACTTTTTCATGCACCGACCGACAGGGACGGATCTAGGAATTCTTCACAGCGGGGGCACCAATGCTAAAATCAAGAGCAACTAAATGATACTTCAAAAATTTAAGAAGCTGATGACCAGGGGTGGGGTGGTGGTCAGCCGGATGTGGAGTGGTGATTTTTTTGAATTATATGTTTGAAATAAGAATTTTTTAAAATTAGTGACATCTCACTAATTTTTTTAGTTGCCAGAAGTGGTCGGCCAAGAGGTGGGGTGGTGGCCAGCCGGAGGTTGGGTGGTGATTTTTCTGAATTTTATGTTTGAAATTAAAAATTTTAAAAATTAGTGGCATCTTACTAATTTTTTTGGTCGCTAGAAGTGGTTGGCCAGAGGTGGAGTGGTGGTCGGCCGGATGTGGGGTGGTGATTTTTTTTAATTATATGTTCTAAATAAGAATTTTTTAAATTAATAACATCTCACTAATTTTTTTGGTCACTGGAATTGGTCGGCCAAGAAGTGGGGTGGTGGTCGGCCAGAGGTTGGGTGGTGATTTTTCTAATTTTATGTTGGAAATTAGAATTTTTAAAAATTAGTGACATCTCACTAATTTTTTTGGTCCCCAGAAGTAGTCGGCTAGAGGTGAGATGGTGGTCGGCCGGAGATTGAGTGGTGATTTTTTTAATTTCATGTTCGAAATTAGAATTTTTAAAAATTAGTAACATTTTACTAATTTTTTTTGTCTTTACGTTCGATTGCAAAAGTTCATTATCCTTCTATTTAAAAATGTTAGATATTTTTTGTTTTTATGTTTGATTTCAAAAGTTCCTTGTCCTTCCCTGTAAAAATGTCAAATATTTTAAATTTTTGGCTAAGTGGCCCTTTTTAAAATGATCAGTTTAAATTGATACTTTGATAGTGCTCCGCAAAATTTTTAAGATGATCAGTTTAGATTATATAACGATTATATCTCAAAAAGACACATTTGCGCTACTTGACACACTATACCAAATCTAGGTGTGTATTTGTAGAGCGCTAATGCACTATAGAGATGTTGGGTGCCTTTGTGTGCCCAGATAAAATTCTGATGAATCGGTAGATTTGTAGAATATGCTGAGTAGATCATGCCCAAAAAATAAAAAAATACTTTACTACTCACTTTGTAGAAGTTTTACAAAATTTCTGTAGAGCCTTATATCCCTCAGTGCATTGGTACACTATGCACTACCGAATTCTTGCCCATAATCATAGCCATTGTATTTGAGTGGTGTTAATGTCAAAATCATTTATATTTGTGCCAAATTGTGTTTATATTTTTGATGTTTTGAGTGGGAATTAGGCATAATTTTTCAAATGATTTTAGCAATTCAATTACTAAAATCAACTATGATTTTAATAAATGAGTTCAATATTTGCTAAAATTATGGTGGACTTTAAGCTAAAATCAATTGTGATTTTAACACTTATTGAACTCATTAGTTAAATTTGCTAAAATCATTTTCCTTCTATCGCAGAACACACTACATAGCTCTGGTTCACGGTTCACAGTTCGGACATCAGTGATGACCACCGGCAGTTCATGGCGGGACCAAATTCCATGGACCACCCGCTTGCTAATCGCCGCTCATGGACTACTCACTGATGCCGCTCGTCGCTCCAACCTCATCCGCCGCCTCCTCCTCCTCGAACCCAAATCTCCACCCTCCTCCACCAACGGCGTCACCTCCTCCGATGTCACTGTCGACCCCTCCCGCGACCTTTGGTTCCGCCTCTACCTCCCCTCCACCACCTCCTCCTCCTCCACTCTCCCTCTTATATTCTACTTCCACGGGGGCGGGTTTGTAGCATTTGCACCGAATTCCATTATCTATGATAAATTCTGCCGCACGCTTGCACGTGATCTCCAATCCGTCGTCGTTTCGGTCAACTACCGCCTCGCCCCCGACCATCGCTACCCTTGCCAGTATGAAGACGGCCTAGAAATCTTGAAATTCATCGACGCCGGAAACTACTCCATCTTACCCTCGTCAACTGATCTCAACCGTTGCTTTATCGCGGGCGACAGCGCTGGAGGAAACATAGCCCACCACGTGACGGTCAGATCAGGCGATCATGTGTTTGAGAAGGTGAGAATTATCGGATTGGTAGCGATACAGCCGTTTTTCGGCGCGGAAGACCGCACGGAATCGGAGCTCCGGCTCGCTGGGGCTCCAATGTTGAACACGAAATGGACGGACTGGATGTGGAGGTCGGTTTTGCCGTTCGGATCGGACAGGGACCACGAGGCAGGAACGTGTGCGGCGATGTAACGAGGGTGGTTAAGTTTCCGTCGACGGTTGTGTTGGTGGGTGGTTATGATCCGTTACAGGACTGGCAGAGGAGGTATTGTGAGGGGCTAAAGAAGTGGGAAGGAAGTGGAGGTGGTTGAGTTCTCAAACGCTATTCACGCCTTTTGTTGCTTTCCTGAATTGCCCCAGTTTGGGTTTAGCAATTGCGAAGTTGAAGGAGTTCATTCAAAAGCAATCAGCGGTTAGCACTTTAGCAAATACCAAATAGAGGTGCATTGCCTGTTACATGTTCGATGAAATTACTGCGACAAAGGGAAAGGATATGTCCCAAGAGAAGTTTCCAACTGATCTATTACCCGTGACTTGGCTTCTTAGATTTCTCGTAGTAGAAGTACCACCCGCATAATGTAATACATAAAAACCGCACTTTTCCGCAGGCGTTAATTTGACCAAATTAATAATTTACTTTGTTAAATTAATAATACATAATTCACTTTTGTTAAATTTTTATTAACTTTTCGTGTATTATTAGTTTTTCTTGATGAGATGAATTAAAAAAGTAAAAAGTTATGATTCAAGCTCAAATTATTTTTAATAAAGACAAAAATAAGTCAAAAAAACAAAATTTAAAACTTATTTACAATTTTAGGATGTTTCTATCCCACTGAGCTGATAATAGAACATGACAAAGACAAAAAAGAAAAACAAAACAAAACAGACACTCCAATGTACTTTTTTCACTTTTCTACACACTTTCATTTATTTCTAAACGCTTTACACATATTTTAATATGTTTTTTAAACCTTAACGATAACCCAGTGAGTTGATTTTAGAGTTTTTCATTTTGGAAAGTAAAGGTAAAAATTGATGTAAAAGATGTAATGTAGAGATAAAAGTTGATATAAAAAGAGCAATGCTGATACCTCATTAATAAGTTGGATTTATGAAGCAACATACTTAAAAAGGACAGCGTGAATAGTCCTTTCGGATTATTTTTGCTAAAATACCCTTAAAGAGTTATTGCTAAGTCAGCAGCTACTTACTGATTTTTCGGTTCTCTGATACCACTGCACCTTGCTATATTGGTGCAACTAAAAATTCAAACCCATATATGATATGCCTGATCAAATCAACTCAATTGATTTGTGTCGCATGTACAAAATTGTTTCTTGATTACTATCGGCAGATTCCCGCTTTTTTTTTTTTTACACGAAAATAAGAAGATTGTATTAATCAAAAGCCCAACGACACTTACAAAACGAAATTCATTACAAAAATATTGGACAAAGCCAAACAAATCATCTAAATAGAGAACAAGAAATGCACGGATCCGGGGGTGTTAGAAATTGGCCCCTGAAAATTTCCCCAAATGACGTCGTTTTGGGTGATTGCCACTAAGTCTACTTTTGAGAAAATAATTTTCATTGGGTCAAGTTGGTTTATTTATTTTTTTAAGTGCTTAAATTCAACGTGACTAAAACTTAAACTCAAAGTGTCTAAACTCTCAAACTTTGTGAAAGTGTCAAAACTCCCAAAGTGTACGAAAGTACCTAAACCCCCGAAATCCAATGAAAGTGCCTAAATTTATAAAACCATATGAATAAACACCTAAACTGTATGAAAGTGCCTAAACCCCCAAAATCCCATGAAAGTGTCTAAACTTCTAAAATCTTATAAAATCGTGTGATACCCTAAGTGCCTAAACCCCCCAAAAAATTACATAGGAATAATGCACGTGGTTGTTTTGGTTTTTAAAAAAAAAAAAACGTAAGCTTGGCCTAGTGGTTAATTAAGTTTCAACCCTGATCTAGTGGGGATTATGTTTCCACAAAAGCCCCATCTCTTATGTTCTTAGGACTCAAAACAACGTATTTTTTAGAGATTTTTTTTGTTGTCCCTTTTGACGCCATCGTTTTGGGTGATTTTCATGGGCAGATTTCTAGCACCCTCGAATCCGAAATGCATAAGGCAATCGATGTGTTTCACCCCAACTCAGACAGAGTCTGACGCAAATAGCGACACTTACTAGATTCATACCAACTTACCAAGAATAAACATATTTGAAAAGACTTGGTGCTAGTTGGAGTTAAAAAAGATAATAGACGATCGGATGGACTCCAATCAAGTATGTGCATACCAATGAACTCCCAAAACTACAGATTTTTAAAGTCACCACGAGTTGCCTTGCCAGCGATATCATGTAGAGTAACAACATTTTTGGTATAGATATCATTGTAAAACAATCACGTTTGAAAGTACCCAATTTGTAGACGAAACTAACAACTCTCACAAAACGAGAGACATAACCTTCTCAGATCAGACGATAAGTCGTTGATCTGAAGTGACAAAATAAGAAGGAAAAAAAAAAGAATTGTAACGCCCCCAAAATTTGGTTTTGTTAATAAGGAAATACATATACAATAACTGGGGTTTTACAACAGTAACCCATAAGAAATTACATAATTCTTCCTGCCAAATACAATTATTCTCTACAGGGTTGACTAGGTTTCTCTACTCCATCGCACTTCTGTCTATTCCGGCGGTATCCTGCTCTGCTCCGTAGGCCTTCCAACCATAGTTCTCTCCTCCTGTCCATCTCTATAGTCTAGCATAATACGTCAGAGTCGCAGAGCAACATCGTGGTATTATGCCAGGGTTACACAAGTGTAACACCGTGAGCCAGGCTCAATAGTTTACTACGCTAAGCTTCTAAGTAGCAATTCTAGAACAATATATTCATGAACAACATATATAACTTATGTACAGTAATCATATCATGCATCATGTGTGTCCATGCGGATCAGAGTAAATATGCGCAGTAAGATGGTGTCTCGTTTCAGTGTCTCAAAACTGTGCTACGTGTCACTTTCTCGAAAATTCTCATTTCGTTTCTCAAAAACACATTTCATTTATCAATCGTTTTTCCCAAAAAACTCAGTTTTCTCAATACGGTGCCATTCCCGGCATTCTTCTTCAAATTTCATTAACTCCCACCGCTCTGAAAGTTATTGGTCCGCTTACGCCTCCTTTCAGCTGACGGCACCAACCTTCCATTTCGAGACCGGGTGTGGTGCATCAACTGAACCTAACCCGGTCTCTTTTGCGGTCCCGTCCCCCATGACTCACACAACATAGTCCCGGCTCCCTCGTCTTACTGATCCCCACAGTATGTTTCAAGGCCCGTTCACTATGTGGTGTGCACGCTTAGCCCTTACCACCAAGTTCACTCCACGAAAATGGGGATTGCCTGCATTTTGCACTACCGTATTACTTAACCCCAACCTCATCATGGCGCACTCACATGATGGGCTACAAGTTAAGATCGCATTACCGTATTAATTCCAATCCTCCAAGTTCTCCCGGAACTTGAGGTGGCATCTATTCATCTTATCACATTTCATTTCATTTCATTTCTCCATAAATCTCATTTCATTCTCCGAAAGAAAATCTCCATTTCATTTCTCGAAAATTTCATTTCGCATTTCAAACTCATTTTCATTCTCATCTCTATTTTCTCATCAATAAATATTAAGTTTCGCGTCCGGTGACATAACGTATCACGTACGTGCTCGGTGTCACATGCTCAAATCACGCCCATGCAATATTTCATAATTTCCTCTAAATTCAAATTCTTTCAAAATCACATTTCTCACATAAAAATCATGCATAAAAATATACTAACTCTCTAAATAATTTTGTTTCCTCTAGAAACGTTTCCCACATAAAATCATACATTTTAATACACCAATTTCCCTCAAAATAATATTCCTTCTAGCAATTTCTCCACATAAAATCATACACTTAAAAATTCTCCAAAAATAATATTTCCATTTCTCTCAATTTAATCCTCATCAAAAATCTCCAAACTATTTTTTATTTCTCCTCCAAAGAAATAAAATAAATCAATTTGCTCTTTTTCAAAATAGTTTAAACCAAACTCTTTTCTAGAAATCCCTTGCCAAAATTCACCACAACTACTTGTAGACTTTCTAAAATATTTAAAACTCTCCCAAAAATATTCTTTCTATTTTTCTAGAAATTTTCTCTCAAATAATCTCAAATAAAATATCTTTTTCATATCTAGTAAAAATCACACTTTTTTCTTCTAGAGAAGTTACCAAATAAACTTACTACATACTTTATAGAAATCTTTCTAGAAATCTATATGGAAAGTTCTCTTTTTATAAAATCAACTCCATATTTTTTTGCCAAAAATAACCAATAGGCTTTTCTTTCTAACAAATCTCTTATAAAAGAAATTTCTCCATTTATAATATCCTAAATACAACCAATAAGCAAAACAATCAAGATTAATTATTTCTTTCTAGAAATAATAACATAATCATACAAGAATCTTGTCTAGTGAAACACATCTACTAATTAACTTCTAATCACTACTAATCACTTCTAATCACCTTCTAGTCACTTCTAATCTCACTAATCCACTTCTAATTCCACTAATCAACTTCTAATTTCATGAATAACTATTCTAATTAGAACCTCATAACATGCTTGTTAAACTTTCTAAATAAAAATACTCTTTCTAAATTACTAAGAACATACTTAGTCACTTAACATATGCATAACTTAACTTAGTCAAACTCTATAATCATGCCTAGGAACTTAATTAGAACAACATATTTAATCTAGAAAAAGCTAATTAGAAGAGTAGTTTAGTAAACTACCTTAGTTTCCGGGTGTAAACCGGAAGCCGATTAGCACTCCGTTGGTGTAGAAAAACTCTTAAACTAACTTAACTCCCACTAATTAGCCTAGTAAGTGGCTAATTAGAATCTAACTATGTTGGTTAAAGTAGTTGGTTTGTGGGATTTTAGGAGATAAACAAAGAAAGTAGGGTACATGGGGTTCAATAGCACACAAAGGGGTGTTATTTATAGGTAAATGGGAGCCTCCCTCTCCCCCCTCAAAACTTTCGGCCCTCTCTCCCTCTCTCTACCGAAAATTCCAATTGGTGCATGTATGGGAGTAAATGTTGAGCTAAGGTGGCACATGGAAGGTACCTTAGGTGGAACTCTAGGCTAGATTAGGTCCTAGCTAGGAATCTTTGTACAAATTACTTGTGAACTAAGTAAGCATGGGGGAATGTATGGAAACTCACGTAGGAAACAATGGTGGGGGAAAATAATGCCTCTCCATTGTGTAGGTTTTTAACCGCGGTTATCTTTTGTTCTGGGGGTGTTTTAAGACTAGATACACCTAATGTGCATGTGAAATCATTTAATAGCTATGGGGTAGCCTTAACAAGCTATAAGTAAGGGGAATATTCCCTCCTTAAAACATGGATGCATGTTTCTAGGAAACTTGGGGTGCAAGGTCAAGATAACTAAGTCTAGTTTGTGTAGTTTGTGCTCAAATGCATGTATTGTGTGGGTATGCAAAGGTTACTCCTAAACTAGTAAGGCTTATTCTAACTAGTTTTGGGTATTAAGCTCGGTTCCCGGGTGCTACGGTAGTGTAACGGATGCGTTACTTGGTCTCGTACGCGCGTATACATGGCTAGAATTCTAATTATTCGATTTAAAAGAATAAAATAATATTTTAATAGAAAAATATTCCGATAAACCGAAAATTAAAATAAATAATTAAAATATTAAGCGAAATTTTTTATTTACGAAAAATCCGGGTCGTTACAAGAATGAACAGAGAAAAGAATAGTATCATTACCCTCCCTCCCACCAGTCCCACCACCATGCAAGGGTATTGAAACCCTAGGGGGGCGGGGTAGGAGGAAGAGTGATATTTGTGGTCGTTAGGGTTTTCAGAGAGGGAGAGAGGGTAAGAGAGAGGCCTTTGAATTCAATTTTTTTGCTGCCACGCGGCCGATACTTGACCGTAGCAGCCACTTTAGATGGTCGGGCACCAAATATAAAATTAAAAGGGTCACGATCGATACATTTGGTTCTCATTACGTATCATTTGATACTTTTCCTACTACAACCCTGCTTCAGCTACTGCCATTTAAAACCTTGTTTGAGGCCCAAAGTAATCTGTATCGGCATAGAAGATAAATAAAAAACCATAGAGTTTTTGCAATTGCGATGTTGCGCATCGTCCAGCTTCTGAGACTCTGATGTCTCATGCCTCAGCCTATCCTGCCCCGTATGGCTCCGCATTTCCCACCATTGTATTGGTAGCATCTCAAAATCTATGAATGTGAAAAATGAATTGGTTCCGCTACGGTATGCCGAAAAATTAGGATAAATGTCAGGGCACGAATGTAATAGTACTCTCCGAATTATGGTTAAATTCTTATAGCAACTTTAATGGGCAACTTTAATGGGTGCAAGACCACCGGTTCCCAGACTCCCTGTGCCTCTTTGCTGAGAGAATTTGGACCATTAGATTATATATTTTTGTTTTTTATTTTTTTATTTTTGAATGATCTAATGACCGAAAATCCCTCACATAGAGAAATCTGGAAAGAAGATCTCCGCTGACTTTAATGGAAAGCCATTTTTCAGCCCAAATCCATTATTTGGCTCGAGGCCTGAAAAAATGAGCTCCAACAATCGGCCATCTCTCAATCCAATAAATTTCTTGAATAGTCGCGACATGACTGTTAATAATGCTAGTGAGTATTCATCGCAGCTGGGACCCTTTTTTGCTTATGTTTTTTGTTTTCTTCTGCATTTCAACTACTGGATGAATGTATGAACAACTTGATACCTTCTTTGGAGAGTTTTGATTTTGAAAAATGGATTACTCAACGGTGATGCCTGATTTTTTTATATTTTTTTTTATTAAAATGGGACAGTAAAGTACATGATCAATGAAGTAAATGAAAAAATAAATACAATTAAACCGCACGAATAATCATTGTGGAAATGAAAGATAAATTAAAATTTTTCAAATTTGTTAGACACTTAAACGGTTTCACTAAATTTTCCAAGTTTTACTTGATTTAGGAATAGCCAATTGCGCGAGACATCGATTATGTATAGATCGGAGGGTTTTTTTTTTTTTTTTGAAAAAGAGAGAAGATTCCATTAGTCGAATCGCTACCGGATACAAATATAAGCAAATACAGCTGAAAAAACAAATGAAAAAAAAAAAAACTTGAATCAATTGAAGAATACATTTCCCGTATTGGCTACTTCAGTTGTCTAATTATCAGAGGAGTCGTTTGCGCCTTGTCAATCTTCAGTTGTCCTAATAGTTTCACTGTCAATAAAGCTTCTGCACAGAAATTGACCGATACAAACCAAATGTCGATTGTTCTGTGGCACGGTCTAGATTGGAGTTAATCAATGTTGAAATGTGCTCTTTTCTATGTGACAGATGATTCTAAAGTGGTAATTTTTGCAGGTGGAGAGGGCAAATAGGGACCCTACTCTGGAATTATTAACTTGCAAAGTTAATGCGGGTCAGCTAGCTACACATGCACTGGCCATGATAATGACAGACCACATATCTTTATTCCGAATTTGTGTGGGTGGGATTATTTTTTGGCCAATGCTTTGTTTCTAGTATGGGTTTTGGTACAAGTGGAGGCAGCGCAATTTGTTCGGCAGTTGAATTGTCATCAAGGTGGAGAATGAATTGATTAATTTCTGCACATATTTTCTATGTTTGGTGGCTGAAGAAATCATTTCGGAATTTGACTCCAATTGGAAGATAGCTCAATGCCATCATTGTTGGCTTTATGATCACTGAGAAATTAATCATGCGTGACTCAAAAATAGAACCTTTTTCTCCTTATATAAACCTGCCCTTATAAAGCTGTAAAACACAGACAAGAACGGAAGAAAAAAAATACTAGCGTTGTATGCTTGTAGTGAGAGAAAATATGGTTTTATTCATCGTTTTGTTAACTGTTCATCAGGTGCTGAGAGTCAAGTACTTGGGTTTTGTCATTAGCCCAGCATTTTGAACTGATCATTATCATATATAAGTAAAAATCATCTCTCTCCCGTTTTGAATTATTCTCTTTCCAAATACCGACTTTGATGCATTTTGAACTGATCATTATCATATAAGGCTGAATTTTTCATTTGATAAAAATCACTAGACTTGATAAAATCAACTAAGATGTCAGCAAATTTTAGTTAACTTTTGCTAAAATCTTGGTAATCAACCAAGCTGGATTGAGGTCTGAGGTCCATTCGGCAATTAATGGTTTGAATTATTTTGCATGAAAGATAAATATTAGAATGATTGCAAGTTAATCCGGACTGTTTGTGGAGATTTCAGGATTGCAAAAATCTTATCGGTGATTTTATCCAATGGCTGACTCAGTCAGAGATCAAATGTGGTATCGGTTTTTATCCCATTATTCTAGGAAAATGACAACTGTTTGTGTTGTGAGCGGAAGCTATCTATTGGCTGTCCCCTCCGATGGTGATAAATTACAGAACTGGTTCACAACATCATCAGATATGGCCACCGGTACAGTCGCCAAACACAGATCATGGCGGGAACAAATCCCCTGGTACAACCGCCTAGAACTCGCCGTTCTCGGCTTCTCGTTTGACGTCGCCCGTCACTTCGACTTCTTCCGCCGCCTCCTCGTCCTCCTCGATCCCAAATCTCCACCCTCCTCCGCCAACGGAGTCACCTCCTCCGATGTCACCGTCGACCCCTCCCGTCACATTTGGTTCCGCCTCTACGTCCCCTCCACCGCCTCATCCCCATCCTCCAATCTCCCTATCATATTCTACTTCCACGGCGGCGGGTTTGTAGCATTTTCACCGAGTTCCGTTCCCTACGACAACTTGTGCCGCGCGCTCGCACGTGATCTCCAAGCCGTCGTCGTTTCGGTCAACTACCGCCTCGCCCCCGAACACCGCTACCCTAGCCAATACGAAGACGGCCTCGACACATTGAAATTCATCGACGCACGGAACTACGCCGTTTTACCCTCCTCAACTGATCTCAGTAAATGCTTTTTGGCCGGAGACAGTGCAGGCGGAAACATAGCCCATCACGTGGCGGTTAGATCAAGCGATCACGTGTTTGAGAAGATTAAAATCATTGGACTGCTGGCGATCCAGCCGTTTTTCGGCACGGAAGAGCGCACGGAATCGGAACGCCGTCTCGATGGAGTGGCTCCGTTGTTGAACATCAAACGGACGGACTGGTTTTGGAGGTTGTTTTTACCGGTTGGATCGGATAGGGACCATGAGGCTGCTAATGTCTCCGGTGAGGAGGTGACGGCGGTTAAGTTTCCAGCTACGGTTGTTTTGGTTGGTGGTTATGATCCGTTACAGGACGGGCAACGGAGGTATTCCAAAGGGTTGAAGAAGAGCGGGAAGGAAGTGGAGGTGGTTGAGTTGCCACACGCTATCCACTGGTTTTACAGTTTTCCTAAATTGCCCGTTTTTCGGATCGCAATTGCCAAGTTAAAGGAGTTTATTGAGAAGCAATCTGCAGCAGCTACCATGTAGATCCACTCTTTTGCGCTGCAGGGTTTCCGATTCCGTTTTAATTACTATCCGACTAATGTACGTCCTGATTGTCACTTTAATTGCTTCATGGGATTGGTGGTAAAAGTTTCTTTATGGAACTTGAAAATAAAAATTTATGAAAGATGCACCAATTAAGGTTGCTTCAGAGGATTCCGTTTCAGTTGTGTTGATGTTCGAGTTTATGTTTCCTATGTTCTATGTCAAAAAGTTATTAATTAAGGTCATATGGGAACTTAATTATGGAAACAAAAGGAAAAAAAATGATTATGAAGGAAAGCATGAGCAAAATATATTATGCTCAAAACTATCTTGCATTAATTTCACTGCATACTACCAACAAGTAGTGAACTCGGACTATGTACGGGATGAGTTGAAGTATACTCGGTTAATGCAATTCAAAGTCAAACAATATTATATATACAAATACTTAGAGTAGTAAAACATTATCACAAACATATTATTAGTGTTCGTAGTTTCAAAATGTTGTTGTCAAAACCGGAACCGGGGGAGGTGTTGCGCAGTCTCGTGCTATGCAGGTCATTTCGGCGCTGCGGCAGCACCATTTTGACGATCGGAGACGTCCACCGCATAGAGTTCGTCGAGTAATACAATTGTACCAAAATTCAACTTGATCGAATATTGTTAAGTGTATCATCAGAACAAAAATAAGTTGAAAAAATTAGAACACTCATTTGCACCCCCTGTTTCCGTCAAAATTGATGATTTCTAAATCCATAGCACAAATCATATGCGTAATAAGTAGACAAAATTAATTAAACCGTTGGTTTTGAATTTGTGATTTCGATTGGCCTCACTACAACAAAAATTACCTATAGCGACGAAATGTGGCGAGGAAATTCAAATTTCCTCGCCAAATGGATCTTTAAGGCGAGGAAATCGATTCTATCAACAAAGGGTACTTTATGTCGATGAAATTATCTTCCCTTGCCAAAAAATAAAGATTTAGCGAGGAAATGAATATTTCCTTGCAAAGAGCACTCATTTAGTGACGAAATTAACTTTCGTAGCCAAAAAGCTAAGATTGACGACGAAATTACCTTTTCCCATCAAAGGACACCCATTTGGTGAGGAAACATTCATTTCCTTGCTAAACGGCACCCATTTGGCCTAATCAATTAAATGTTGCAAAAAGTTAATTCTTCCCCTCACTATCTCAAAATAATTTTTTATGATCTTTTAAGTGTGACTGTGTTAGGCAATTAAAAGCGATATGCATCATTGGGATGCTAAATGATAACCAATTAAGGAGGAGGAATACGGATGGTGAAGAAAATGGAACAATGCCAAGATTGTATCCTGCAACGCTATGCAAGAGAATGGTTCAATATATAAACATGGTGTGCCACATCTATTATAATATATAAAGGGGAGCAACATTTTGATGTGGATTATTTTTTAGGCTAACTCACATTTGTTTTCTTCCCTAACTGCCCCAAAGAAAATAACAAATTTACAATTTGTTTCACCTTTGCACCAATAACTGTAAGGACAATGGAGTAAATTGGAACAGTGCCCCATGTTTATAGGTTTTGCAATTACCATCACTAAGGCCCTGATTAGATGGGGTTAAAGGAAAGGGGATAACTTTTGGAGGAGGTATAAGGTCTGATGTGACATATTTAACATGGTTTGGCTGGACAAAAATGCATGGGGGTAAATTGTCACCCTTCAAAAGTTATCCCCGGAAGAGAGATAGAGGGGTATAATTTTTGGACACCCCTCCCCCTGTCCAAAAGTTATCTCCGGGTGTAAGGAAAAAATAACACCGGTCCTCTTCCTTATTTCAACTACATAAAACCTTATCCTCCCATTTTATCCTTCATCGAAACCAAGTACTATTTTATCCCCCTTTTTTAATACCTCACCCAAACTAACTACTTTTTTATTCCCCCTCCATAAATATCACATCAATGTGAGTCAATCCTTCAAAAATAATATCCTCTTTTATCTTATACCCCCTCTATAACTTATCCCCTTGAAATTTTAGCACCATCCAATCAGGGTCTAAAGCAGTTATCTCCCTTCTACTTCAAATCTGCGCCCAAAATCCAAGAAACAAACCTGCGACTTCATTTAACAAGTACTCCTCTGTCACAGAAAGTTGGATCTTTTTTGGATAGCGTACCATTTTCAAATGTCTATATCTTTCAATGTGAATGTCAAAAAATGGGCAATATAGATCTTGTTTGATAGATTTTAATTAGTTCTATTAAACAAAGTTTTCAAAATCACATAAAAATTTATAAATAGAAAGATATGAACATTCTAAAATGGCACACAATTCCAAAAAGGTTTAACTTTTAGGGATGTAGGAGTACAATCATGTCTTCTTTTTTAGTTTTGGAAAATTTTTACATTTTCCATGTAAACCTCTCTATATATGTGTACAACTGTCTCCATCAGTCACATGCTTTTGTACTTCTCTCAACACAGGGAGGAATTACTCAATGCCTAAAGGGAAATGCATTTTGTCAAGATCAACTTTTATACAATTTTTTTTTAAAAACAAATATTTATTGTGACATAACTTTTGTGTTCTCCCCTTTGTCCAATGGTTTGTTTTGAAGGTTTTTTTAATATTCACAGTGTTATAGACTTTGTGTTCTCCCCTTCATGTGATATTGTATTTATTTTTATACTATTTTTTATTCCTTAAAAAAAAGATAACACAATGCCCACACAATCCAACGATAAACCCGATGCTTTTGTTCATAATTTTTGTAAAAGTTCAACTTGTACACGCATCGCGTGTGCCCCGACTTCTAGTGTTTTGTGTTGGGAAAATAAGAGAAATGTAGCACACACTCAAACAATCTATTTTATTAATCTGTAACAAAATTACATAGCACTATGCTCTCACACACACTAGATATTTTCCTCTCACTTGTGATGGGGGAAGCCCCAAATCTTTATATAGAAAACTAGAGCTACAATACCAAAAACATGTAGCCTACTTCTTTGCATTATAACTTATCCAAAATTTTCCACTTGCAAATCATATCTCTGACTCTCAAATTTCCCATGCGGGAAATACAAGTCAAGCTTATCTTTCGACATCCTCCCTTAAGCTTGATTCCCTCTTGTCATTGCAACTATCTCTCGTGTTCTTGTCACGTCTTGTCCTTCTCTTCTACTTGAGCCTGGTGGGCTCCCGTCTTGTCTCCCTCTTGTCATGGTGACATGTCTCACGTCAACATTCTGTCACAAACCCGTCTAGTTTGGTGCTTCTCATCTAATCAATCAAGTCTCGTCAATTCTTATGTCATGTCTTGTCCATCCTTTTCATGTCTCGTCTGTCCTTTTCCCGTTTCGTCTATCGTCATATTTGATTTTACGCATGCAGTGCCCAAATCCTGCATCTAATATTTTCAAAATCGCGTTTGATTTTGTTCCGTCCCGTCTTGTCTACTGTATCAACTTCTCATCACTTTTGGCATATAGGTAGCCAAAAATTTCGTCTTCATCTCATCATCTTGAAACCTTCTTGTCCCACCACTCAAAAACACGCATGGGTACATTGGCAACGTGTCCGCTACACTTGAACTCATGCACCGTATTCTTTTGGCACGTGCATGCTCTTTGGAATGTACCCCTTGCTCTTCATCATCTCTCTTCAACATTAGTCTCGTTTAGTGGGGATGAAAGTGAAATCTTTGGAACTTTTGGGATTTAACTCAATGGCTCAATAGTGTTGGGGGTGTAGTGTAATTTTTGTCTTGGACTTCAATCATTCACCATACAACTTCTTTTTCCCTTCTTTAAAACATGTTGGCTTTAAAAACTTTTTGAATCACCAACTTTATCTTGTCTCTTTCTTTCTTTCTTTCTTTCTTTTTTTTTTGGCTCACTTCTCTTTCTTCTCCAGTTCTTGCTCTGCTCCTAAAAAACAGAGCACTACCACTCTTCGAACGGCTCTTGGGAGCTTGTTTCAACTCCGATTTTGACACTGTATGCACTAATGAACTCATCTCACTGAGCTCTTTCTACTTCAGCTCTCCGAATTGATTTTGGTTCACTTCAAGAAATCAACCTGTCTGGCTCTTCATCGAGTCCAGATGGTCGCCAAATTCTTGACCTATCTAGCCATCATTTTTGTCTTGGCCCATCTGGCCATTCAACTTCGTTTTGGCCCTTCAGCCCTTCGTCTCCATTATTGGCCCATCTGGCCTTCGTAGGATAGATGAGACGCAAAGAGAAAGGACAAGAAGTGAAGAGGATAGATGAGACAAGACGTGATGTAAGAATTGGCGAGGGGTGATTGAATAGGCAAGAAGCACCAACCTAGACGGGTCTGTGACAAAGTGTTGATGTGAGACGTGTTACCATGACGAGAGGGAGACAAGAGGAGGAGCCTAGCCATTAGGCTCAAGAAGACGCGACACGATGGGAGACGAGATGTGATGAAGAGAGACAAATGTGTTGACAAGAGAAAATCAAGTTGAAGGGGGTATGTTGAATAGGAAGCTGGATTCTCTCACGTGGAAATTTGAGAGTCAAAGATGTGAGATGTAATTGGGAAGATTTTAGATAGCTATCAAGTATTGAGATAAGATATGGTGCAAGAAAGTTAAAAATTAAGGTTGCACGTTTTTCTTTTATTGTTGTTCAAGTTTTCTATGTAAAGGTAGTGTATGAGTGCATTCAAAGAGTGTGAAAATAGAAGAGAAAGAGAGAGCAATATGGACGTGGGAATCCCCTTTTTGGGGATTTCCCCCGCCAATTGAAGGTGATTTTGTTGATATTCGATACAAGATTTGGGCACTCCATGCCTAAAATCAAATATGATGACGGAAAAGACATGAAAAAGATAGATGAGACGAAAATAGAAAGGACAAGATGTGAAGAGGATGGATGAGACGAGACGTGACGTAAAAATTGATGAAATGTGATTGATTAGGCAAGAAGCACCAACCCACACGGGTTTCTGACAAAATGTTGATGTGAGACATGTTACCATGACGAGAGGGAGACAAAACGAGGAGCCTCCTCAAGAAGACGTGACACGATGGGAGACGAGGTGTGATGAAGAGAGACAAATGTGTTGACGAGAGAAAATCAAGCTTAAGGGGGGATGTTGAATAGTAAGCTGGATTTTTGCACATTTTTTCATTGTTGTTCTAGTTTTCTATATAAAGGTATTGTATGAGTGCATTCAAAGAGTGGGAAAATAAAAGAGAATAGAGAAACAAAGAGAGAGAAAAGAAGCGGTGCCCCTTATTTTCCCCACATATTTCAATAAAGTCATATATACAAGACCTTTTTATTTTATTTTATAGAAAACTAGAGCTACAATACCAAAAACATGTAGCCTACTTCTATGACTTCTTTGCATTATAACTTATCCAAAATTTCCCACTTGCAAATCATATCTCTGACTCTCAAATTTCCCATGTGGGAAACACAAATCAAGCTTATCTTTCGACATTTTGGAAGGGTGAACAGGTTTGGGATGGACCTCCTTAAATGTAGGGATGTCAAACGAGTTGGTTTAATATGGGTTGGGACCAGGGATGGCAACAGGTAGAGTATGAATCTGGAGACCCTATTCCATACTCAATCATTGATTGGTGGGTTGCTATCCCGCCTCCATACCCATTGGGATATTAGATAAAGAATCAAACCCATCACCTGATGAGGATCAAGTTTCCCCGAATGTACCCATATCCAAACAAACCAAAAAAAAAAAAAGATTTCAAAAATGAAAATAAATTGATATTTTTATTTAGAAATGTAATCTTAATTGATATTCTTTGAATATTAAGTAGTTTACGGTAAGTAGTAATTGATACAAGTTGCTAATCAAAGTGGTAATTAACCCTAATCATTTCGTTTTATAATTGTTACACGTACATACCCAACCCAATCTATTTTATAAGTAGTCAATCCCAATCCATCCATTAACTCAGTTTTTTTTTTAATGGCCAAAAAAGAAGAAATTTTATTAATCTTTGAAAACACATTAAAAAGATTAAAAGAGCCAAGGCAAAAGGCATCACAACGTAAGGAGGCGTCTAACTAGGTTAGCACCCCATCCATTAACTCAATTAGTAAATATTGGGGTGACCATAATAATTTTGGGGTGCCAGTAATAATACAAGAATTTAAACAAAAATTCAAGTTGATTTTTTTATAATAATAAACAAAATTCTATATAACAATACATTTATTTTCACCAGCGGCATATGTGTGATGGGAAGGGAGACCATCATTTTCAAGGGGAAAAAAATGATGGTAAGTTCATGCTATATTAGATTAGGAATGACGAATGCCAAAAAAAAAAAGAAAAAAGTTCATGCTATATTTTTTGTCTTAATAAGAGTAATGTCAAAATATCACTCGTTTTTACTTAAAATACCATTTCTTCCATTTAGTTAGATGAAATGACTTTTTTTGAATATGAGAAATCTTTGGGACTAAACACCAAAAATACCGGTTAGTCCATAGCGTGAACTCACCCTTAGTTGACCCATGCTAAGCTACTTTATTTCTATTTTGAAGTATTGTTAGAGTATTTTTATTTTATTTTGGTTATCGACTTTCTAGGGGGCATTCTGAATTTTGTGGAGGATTATTCTATAGTAATTGTATGCGTTTTCTGTCAATTTGATCTTCTTCATTTTATTTAAACTATTTTTATTTTATTTTTTCCTTTCAATGCTCGTGCATAGCACGGGTTCAGGTAGGTAAAAATAATTAAAGCAAACACTTGCAAACAAAAAATGGACCATGCAAATTAAAAAAAAAAAAATCAAATCAAACAATCCTAACACCCAAATTACTATAAACAGATTGATGGTCGAAGTGTAAGACTAAATTTTGATTTAGTCATTGTTATGGCCCACGTGTTTTTAATATGTCATGGGATGCAGATAAATTTGTAAGGTCACAATTTATTCCATTTGGCATTATTGTTTGATGCACCATCTCTTTGTAGTTCTAGTTAATTTATTTCTCAAAAAAAAATGATACAATTCTAGACCTCATTGATGCCCTTTGAGGGTTTCATGTAGGGAAAATATTGGTGCAAAAATTTGAGAGTGTTCGAGAAACTGAACGGCTTGATGATGGTACTTACTTCGAGGCACATTACTGAGTCGTTTTCCGAAAACAGTATTTGCCCTCACCGTTTGGTGTGCACCGGATTGATAGTGAATCTGTTCGAGAATACAACGAAGCCCGATCAATTCAATGATCTTCTGCCTACGTCTACACAAATAAAGGGCAGACAGAATACCGAGTCGAAAATAGGATCGAAAGAACCAATAAATTGTTGGTACCGTTTTTGTAGAGTAACGGTACAACAAAAACTAGAAAGCAATCTGTAGAAATTCTGGCAAAGTAACACGGCTAGAATTCGGTGTAAAATGAATGTGATTTTGGTGTTATATATAGACCCAAATGTACCTTTTCACTTTAGGACACACCCCTTAGTTAATAGACTTGAGTTTGGGTCATAACTTTCTGTTTTGAGTTGCATCCGTTCACGAACCATTGTCTGAAAACCGCGCATAGACTCGATGGTAGTGATACCCCAAATTGGGGTATTGATACATAAATATTCTGTTTGCGAGATAGCCCAAAGGTATTGATACCCAACATCACTGGTATCAATACCAATCCATTCCAACCCATATGCCACGTTAGCAACACCTTACCGCCAAGTGGCAATAAGAAAGGGCGCTTATAAGTGCAAAGTGCACCATGAAAGCGCCACATTGTAGCCACATAGCCCATTGTCACTCTCACGCACGCACTCGCAGGTGCAGGTTCTTATGAGTGCATTCCATCACCGGTTATACCAATAAAGTGCGTAGCAACATAGGTGTCATGCCACTTAACACTATGTGAATATTATAGAAATGTTCCCATATATAAACCACTTAACATTTTTCTCACTAGCCAATGTGCAACGTGGGACAAAATCAAAACACGAAAAAAAGGCTTTCTAAAGAGCACAAGGAATATTTTGATAAAAACCCCAAATAAACACCCATTTATTTTGATAATTTCCAACAGAAAAAACTTCAACTAGTTCAACCATTAAGAGTACTCTCATGTGGTCGATATAGTCGTGGGTTCCATCTTTATTCATAGCGACATTAGTTGACGTTGTTACCTTAGTTTTTCGGGGAAATTCACCACCTCTCACACTTGAATAAGGTGTAGTCTAATTTTTTTTTCTTTTTGCCCATGCCTTCGAGGTAGGGATGGGAATAGGGAGGGTAGGGGTGGATACCACTATCTCCATCCCTGAACCTATATCAATCCTCATCTCCTTGCCAATTCTCACCGGAGATTTTATTTTAACCTCCATCCTCGCCTTGATGCGGGGAACAGGGATCCCCATGGGGAATTAGGAATCCAAAAATTCATGCACTTGCCATATTGTCACGCCCTCAAATTTAATAATCTCAACATACATAAAATCCACGTGGAAGAAATCCAAAGTCTTATATTTACTCATTTGAATAGTCAAAGTCAAAATATTATATTCTCACTAAAAATAGTCAATAAGTTCTAATAACGAAAGGCCAAATCCCAAAAGCATAAATACCGAGTTTAAGAGTTATTACATTGTCAAATAGTAAAAAAGGATAAACTAAGGAAGTTACAAAATCATCTTTCCAAAAATATAATATAAAGATGAGAAAATAACTTCACGCATGTTAAAGCTCCATGTAAGTATCAATTGACAAGCATCCAACTTCATGCTCCATGCCGTGTACCTAAAAATTGATAGGTTGAGCTCACTAGCCCATTAAGAAAACTATTCTACCAATGCTAGGTGTATAAATATAATACATTCATAATGAATGAGTATGGGGATATACGCGACCAATTTACAAGGTTAAAAATGAACGGAAGGCTATAATTCGATCACGAAGTAACCAAAGTGTATCCAAGTGTCCAAAATATGTCCAAGTGTCCCAAAACAATTTTAAATATCCAACCAAAATCCAAGTAGTTACCAAAATCCTCATTTTTGGTTATCGAAAGCAAATTTTCACCAATTATGCCAAATTAATCAAAATACATTATAACCGATATTTCATAAGAAAACATTCCTCAATTTTAATAAGGAAGTATCCATCTACCGGATTTCATCGGCTCCATGCACCTCTGCCGGATTTCGTGGTCTCCGTGCACCCTTACCGGATTTCGTGGGCTCTGTGCACCCATGGTTAAGGACACCAAACGGGTGAACCCTAGAGTTGATTTTATCCAATAATATCAATTCAAAACCATTTGTCTTTCAAAAGTTCTCAAAAGTCTCATTTATTCTATGAGTTCACTATTTTCACAAAAAATGTGTCAACTGACACGTGTCCGATACATAAACCATGAAATTTCGTTAATTCACGTGTCCAAGGGTTAATTTTATGAATTCAAAGTGGATTCGGTGTTCAAAATGGTGGTATGTATAAAAAAAACACAAAGAAATTGATGATCGGGGACCAAATGGCCCAAAACAAGGGATAGCCTCTGGAAAACAGGTGCAACAGCCCAAAAACAGGGACAACAAGCAGATTTTCACCTTAGAGGTGTGAAATTTCAACCCAAACACAAATGTGAAGTTCTAGGCCAAAAATTGGATATGTAATGTAACTAATGGACATCAAAGTAGTGCAAATCAACCATCAATTGCATCAAACAAGTACTCAAATCATAAATTACAAAATTTAGCTCAAACAAACCCACCATGAAAGAAATTCATGAACTTGATGAAATTTAAGAGCTAGAACAAGTTATATGCTATACATCACACAAATATAACTAGAGGAAGTAGAATTTGTCTTCCTACCTCAAGATTTGAGCTTCAAATGAGTGAGAAAATGAAAGCCCTACCCTCCAATGAGTTCTAACCCGAAATATGAGTTTTTGGTGCGAAACAAGCGCAATACAAGCTTCAAAACACCTGAAGGAGGTGATAAGGTGGGGTTCTTGAAGGTTTTGTGAATTTTGGAGCTTAGAGCTAGAAAAAATGGAGGAGAGGAGTAAGATAGAGATCTGCAGAGAGAGAGAGAGAGAGAGAGGGAGAGGGCTGTTTTTTTTGTAAAAATGCAAGCACAAAGTGTTTAAATACTGCCACCCTATTACAATTACATCCCTAAACTTTCAAATGTATTATAAACACACCTAAATGCATTCTACCACTACCACATTGACCCATCTTAGTCAAAATTGAATTCCTCACAATTACCCAATATTATTTCCCGAAAGTAATGCAAAATTATGAGTCTTTAGACATATGTATGAAAGATGTACATATTTTTTTAACCAAAACAGAAGATGATCATGTTGCTCAAATGCATATAATCAGGATGCAACTCACAGTTTCAAGCACACAACTCACAGTTTCAACAAACATCAAATAAAAATCATAAATTAGTTTAAGCAAATCTCTAACAGTTTAAGTTATAAACTTATTATCTGGATTTTTTTTTTGTAAACTTATAATATAAATATACTCCCTCCGTCCCAATTTTATAGTCTTTTATGGGAGTTCGTGCCACTTTTCAAAGTGTTATATCTTATAATCTATGATGTTTTAGGTAATTTTGAACACTTTGTTTAGTAGATTAAATCAAGATCTATCAAACAAGATCCATATTGCATATAAAATGTATTATCGATTGAAAGATATAATCTTTTTTTTATCCGGTTAAGATATAACAATGGATTATAAAATTGGGACGGAGGTAGTAATATATATGAGTGAATGAGGAAGCGGGGAGGGTGAGGGAATAGGGAGGAGACTGACAATATCATTCCCTAATCGATCTCTGAATTTTTTAAAAAATAATTCTCATCCCTTACCTAATCCCAAAAAAATCTCTAAATCTTCTACCCATTCGGAAAGGAGATAGATAAGATCGGTGCGGGTTGGCCGAGATAACCATCCTCACTCCGAGGTCACAAATCACCCATGGGGAGATTTCCCTTGCCTAGACAAGAACGCATTAAACGCAGCCGCCTGCTAGTGGAGCACGCTGCTATTGCCTAGGGGTACCACATGGTATAGCTAATTTTTGAAAGGTTAAAGGCCCACTACAGGTTGATTAGTAAAAAGTACTTCCTCCATTCAATTTTAAGTATATTAATTTATAAATTCAATTTATTAACAAAACATTATCATTACACTTTTCTCATGAATTTTTACCTCCAATTTACATCTATTACATAAACTTTTACTTCTAATTTTCAAATCATTCTTTACTTTTACCCATTAACTATTGACCCACTAACTTTTCAAAACAAACACTTATTAAGAAACAACCCAAATAATTGACAATAAAAAAGGGACAGCGGGAGTAAACAAAAAGTAGTTGTAAAAGGATTCTCAACTCCGAGAGCTCTTTAAGTGAATTTCGGACAAATTCCAGGATGCCAAATTGTACATGAATAGCCTCTTCATAACTTGAGCTTCAAACTAAAATCTTCCCATAGTATTGAAATAGTTTGTAGGATAGAACCTAACAAATATGGCCCACGACAGATAAATTCTGTGATTGATTTGGAGGCTTGGAGCCCCGCGGCCGGGGAGATTTCTTTACATCCTTTTAATGGTTCATTTTGTAGACCTTGCAAGAATGTGTGGAAAAAATCAACGTGTTCTAAAATTGATAAGCTGTTTGCAAAATGGATGGCAAAAGTGTTACAAACTTAAATCATCCATTTGCAAAACAAAATGCAACTTGTTCATGAGCCAAACATATATGCGATTAAATTGATTCTTTGCAAATATAATCTTTTCTATGAATTTTACGAGATGAACGGTTTGGGTCATGTTTATAGTCATATGGGTCTACAAAAGGAGGAGTTTGGAAAGGGGTATGGAGGGGAGCTGAAGCAACTTGAAGCAATCTAATCAAGAACAAAAACCAATTGCAAGTGTGACGGATATTGAGCATACTAAAAAAAGTTGGCCGAAACAGTGGAGTTGTTTTCCATGTCCTTCCCATTTCTTCAGCAACCACAAAAGGAAAAAAAAGGAAAAAAATGGCACAAAGAAGAGGATTGCCCAACAAAAGGGTTTGTGCTTTAAAACCATGATGCACAGTTGCACACAGCACATATTAGATGACCTTCCTTAGTTTTTTTATTCCATTTCCGAATTATCATATATATATATATATATATATATATATATATATATATATATATATATACACGAAAAACTTCCTATCCAAACTCCCGGATTTTTTGACCTCCACCTTCCCTTTTTTTTTTTTTGAAAATCCGAACCGTTAGATGTGTTTAAAACGTGTTTTTAAGGTCTAACGTGAAGATTTGACAAAAAAAAAATACCCGGAAGGGCTTGATTGGAGCAGTTTTTCATAAAAACGCTAATAAAACGGTTCGGATCGTCGAAATTTGGTCCGGAAAGTGAAGTCCGGACGGTAGGTCCGTAAATAGTGGTTTGGATAGGAATGGGTTCCTATACATATATATTAGGGGTGAGCAAAAAACCACCCGACCCGCCAACCCAATCCGACTCGATCCAAACCGACGGGTTTCGGTCGGGTTAAAAGTGTGATCGGGTCGGGTTCGGGTTAAAAAATAAGTAACCCGATATGATCGGGTCGGGTTTCGGGTTTGATGTTTTAAATTTCGGGTGACCCAACCCGACCCTATATATAATATGTACTCATTCGGTCATTCCAGAAACTTCATTCCACATTTCCACTCATCCACTTCACAGTTCACACTTCTTCACACGGTCACACCTCTCTCTCTCTCTCTTCCGTCTCAAATAGCAGCCCCCTCTCCCTCTCAGATCTCTCATCTCTCTGACTCTCTCACCAACGAAGCCAACGGGCGACGAAGCCGACGACGGCAAAAAACACAGACTTCAGGGTTATGTTCTCTCTCTTGAGCGTTCGTGTGTGTGTTATTGTGTGTGAGATGAGATCTGTGTGTGTGAGACAGTGAGAGAGATTTGTGCGTGTGAACTGTGAACTGAGATTTGGGATTTGCGTGTGAACTGTGAACTTAGTCTTTGTATTTATCTATGTTAGATCTGGGATTTGTATGTGTTTTGTGAATGGAATATGTGGACTGTGATTTGTATGTGGTTTGCGTGTGAACTGTGATCTCTGCCCCTCTCTCTCTCTCTGTTTTGAGATCTGGAAGTTGGATTGCGACCAACCCGACCGACCCGAACCGAAACCCGACATAACCCGATTCGATCGGTTTGTAGGGTAGTTCGATTCAGTTTCGGGTGCTGATTTTCACGACCCGATGGAAACCAACCCGACCCGAACCCGACGCAACCCGACAGAACCCGATCTGTGCTCACCCCTAATATATATATATATGTGAGTGATTTGGCTAATTTGGAAAAACTGATTTTTTTGTTTTTTTCGTTTTGTTTTTATTCAAATTTTATTTTACATTTGTTAGTTTTGCGTCAAGATTTTGTGGTTTTTGAATTTATCTCATCGAGACAAATCCAAAAAGTATAAAATTGTGGTCAAAAGTAATAGTTTTTTGAATAAAGCAAAAAATAAACCAAAATAAATCAGTTTTTTGGATTATTTTTTGTCTTTATTTACAAAGCTTTAAGTTTGGCTAATAATTTTATACTTTTTAGATTCCTCTCATCGAGACAAGCCAAAAAAACTACAAAAAATTGACCGAAAATTAACAAATGCAAAAAAAATATTGAATAAGGACAACGAAAAAACCAAAAAACCAATTTTTTTCAAATTAGCCAAATCACCCCGACTGAGGCATACTTATTGCCTGTACCATGAGGTCCATGACCTAGCTTTGATAGACTTTTGTGGAATAAGGAGAAGTAACCAAAGCTTTTTCTTTATATACCCCAATTTTTTGTTTGGTGCAGCCGCTAAACATAGACATACCTACATATGTGCAGCACCAAATAGTCAGTGAAGGTATTTAATTCTAGTACAAGATGACACGTATATGTGGATTTTCTAACTTCGTAGTTTTTAACAAATTCTAGGTAGTGCATTTTGTTTTGTACACAATTCTATTCAAAACCGATGCATATAAACTCACATACGTCCAGACTTCGAACATAATTACTTCCGAAATTTGATAAGGGTTCCCCCTAGAACTTGGAGTTCTTGTAGTGCAGCAATGCACTGCGAGTTCGTAAGGAATTCCGAAAGCAACTTTCGAGAAATGATCATGGTGATCCAAAATGGTTCTCTTATAATGTTTGTTTAAGAAATTAAATTTTTTGAAAAAGATATTGCTCAGAGATTGATTGCTACATGGTCAGACAGGTATTTGAAAAATTCACGGTTAGAAGGATTAAGATCACAAACTGGAAGACAAATCTCACTTGATCATATGTTTATAATCGTATGATTAATTTGATTTTTTGCACTATACGAACTCTAGGTGAGTCCTGTTGGAGCACTAATGCACTATGTAGATGTTGGATGCTTCGGTGTGCCCAAATGAAATTCTAATGACTCATTGAGTTTGTAGAGTATGCCGAGCAGATCATTCCGAAAAAAAAAAAAATTAAATTGATTAGATAATAGTGTCTCAGTCTAAGAAAAGTAGTTATACAAAACTCGAACGGATGGTTAACCTTACAACATTAATACAAAACTGGAACAGATGGTTCGTATAATTTCAGAAATATACTATGACACAAATCTATTGTAATCCTCTAAATATCAATGGCCAATTAACATCATTTTTGCTAAACAAGCAATGCTTAGAAACTTGATTTAGATAGAGTATTCACTCTGTAGAAGTTTGACAACATTTTTGTTGGGCATATTAAGGTGCCCTAGCTATATCCAGTATATAAAAGCATTCAACTTAAAATCAATTGGCAATGAATAAGGGGTTGTTTAGATTGATATACTAGTTTTGGAGGGTATTTATTAGCCACCGTGTGACAAGCTCTAACACACTCTCACACGAGTGACAAACTCCTGACCTAAATGTGGAAAGGTAATTAAACAACGACAACACCATGGGGATCGTACTGAAATATGGTGCACTTATGGCACAAACAACAAGAAAATAACTAAGAGAGTCTTGTCCAAAATCCTCCAAAATCATAGCTATGATACCAGATTAAAGTATCCAATTCAATACCAATTAACAATGAGCGGAAAGGCTATGCAGACTCATATATTAGTTTTGAAGGTATTAATCAACTAACGTGGTACAACCTCTAATATAATATCCCCTCCGTCCATTTTTAAGTGTATTGTTTTGTAATCTATCATTCATACTCCCTCCGTCCATTTTTAGTAAAAAAATATCATTAATTATTATACTTATCACATCAATTTTTATCTCTACTTTATACTTTTCACATCAACTTTTATTTTTACTTTTCAAAATTATCCTCTACTTTACCCATTTACTCTTTACCCTACTAACTTTTCAAATTGACAAAATGATAATTATTCACATTTTTACTCATTAACTTTTCAAAATACATACTTATTAAGGGACAGCTCAAAATGAAAATATATACACTAAAAAAAAAAGAGACGGAGGGAGTATTGCATTGGCACACCATGAATTGCCGAATACTTGCCCATAATCATATTCTCCTACATTATTTTGTTTCTATTTTGCCTTGTAACTATCCCTTGTATCGCAAAGCACACCATAGAGCACTGGTTCACAGTTTGCACATCAGTGATGACCACCGGTAGTTCATGGCGGGACCAAATTCCATGGACAACCCGCTTGGTACTCGCCACTCGAGGACTAGTCACTGACACCGCTCATCGCTCCGACCTCATCCGCCGCCTACTCCTCCTTCTCGGACCCAAATCTCCACCCTCCTCCACCAACGGCGTCACCTCCTCTGATGTCACTGTTGACCCCTCCCGCATCCTTTGGTTCCGCCTCTACCTCCCCTCCCCCACCTCCTCCTCCTCCTCCTCCACTCTCCCTCTCATATTCTACATCCATGGGGGCGGGTTTATAGCATTTGCACCGAATTCCATTCCCTACGATAACTTGTGCGTCTCCAAGCCGTCGTCATTTCAGTCAACTACCGCCTGCCCCCCGAACACCGACTTGATGGAGCGGCGCCATTGTTGAACACCAAACGGACGGACTGGTTTTGGAGGTTGTTTTTACCGGTTGGATCGAGTAGGGACCACGAGGCGGCTAATGTCTCCGGTGAGGAGGTGACGGCGGTTAGGTTTCCATCTACAGTTATTTTGGTTGGTGGTTATGATCCGTTACAAGACTGGCAACGGAGGTATCGTGAAGGGTTGAAGAAGAGCGGGAAGGAAGTGGAGTTGGTTGAGTTGCCAAACGCTTTTCACTGCTTTTACAATTTTCCTAAATTGCCCGATTTTCAGTACGCAATAGCCAAGTTGAAGGAGTTTATTGATTGGTAGTAAAAGTTTCTGCACGCACCTTATAAAATAAGTTGATAAAAGCTGCACTTCTCCGTATGTGAATAAAATCAAGTTTGTAATTTTACAGTTGTGTTCATGTTCAACTATTGAGGAAACCAAAGTCAGTTTGGAACTTATTGAATGGAAAAAAAAAAATGATTAAGAAGGAAACAATGATGAAAATATACTAGGTGGTCGGTCTATTGCAAACCATTTAAAACTTTCTTTCCAACTAGAAGCTGCACATGCGATGCGTGTAAGTCGAACTTTGAGAAAACGTATGAACAAAAGAATTTGGCTTATCGTTTACTTAAAACAAAGGGCTAATTAACACAAAAAAAAAAATTGTATTTCTTTCATTTTTTGGTATTATTATGTACTACTTATAAAAGTTGGATTCCCAAAACAAGAGTAACAATTTTTGAGACGGAGGGAGTACATAATTATGCAATGTATTGTGACGAATTCCACGTAATCAAAGTAATAAACTATTATGCCAAGGATGCCACCACCACTTTTTTCACGATTTACTCCCTCGATTAGTCCCAATTTGTTTGCTCACTACGGTTATTTGTGCCTTTTTAAAAAATTTATAGTTTCAATCTATAATGTATTTTATATGCAATATGGATCTTATTTGATTGATCTCAATTAGTTCTATAAAACAAAATTTTCAAAAACTTTTAAAACACTGCAAATAAAAAGTTATAAACATTTAAAAATGACATGTATATTCGTAGTAAACAAATAAATTGGGACAAAGAGATAATATTTAAGTACTCTTTCATCAAAATTTGTAAATCAATCGTGTTAACTATAACAGAGAACTACCAATTGTACAGTAAATGTCTATCTTTGTTACCTACATAGATTTTCAAGTAAATGTTGTACTTTGACAAAAAATCCAATGTTGGAGATAGTGTAGTTATAAAATTATGTAAACAATTATTTTCTACAATAATAAGGTACACTATACTTAATAAATAATTACTTGATTTTCTGTTCGTATTTCATCCATTTTAGTTTTCATAGTCAACTCTGAACATAATTCCTTTTGTGAATCAATTGCATTTTCCATTTCTTTTGATGTACGATGTCCAAAATCCAGGAGCTCAAAATACAGTGGGTTTTCCAATTGCATGTCTGATAATTTGGCTGATTTGGCCCAATTTGTCCTCCGATTGCTTTTTTTTTTTTGTGTGTGTGTGTTGGTTTTGTTGTAATTTAATTGCATTAATGCTATGGGCTTTTGGGTATTTTGGTTTTTTGGGTTAAATTACCAAACTAACTCCCCAGACTTTTGCATTCTTTCGTTTTGTGTCCCCGTGCCATTCTAGCCCAATAATAATACTCCTGATCATAATAGACGGAATTCCTTACCTTTTTCGAGCATAGGTTATTTTGCATACCTAGTTTTTGTCATAATGTAGAGGGGTGTTTAGATATTTCCTCTCCATGCATTAGAGACAAATATAGAGAAGATCTAGGCGATTTGAATAGAAGTGAATCGATTCAATGCATTAGTTGGTTTGCTTTATTTTTTATGGGATAATGTGCAGGTAGCAGGTGTGCTTAACTTTTATTATGGCAGGAAATTGATAAAAGCTTTACATTTGTGGGTTAGTCAACACAGAGCAAGTGCAATAGCCTCACTATATTGAAACATTTAGGTATAATAGGGAGCTTAGTGTCAAATCAATTCTCCATGAGCCTCAACAAGCATCTTCCTAAAATGTCTTCACGAATAGTGCCTAAACAAATATGTAAGGACCCGTAATTTTAATTTTTTTTCCCTTGGAAATAAAGTTGGAAAATGTGAGGAATAAATTAAAATGTTTAAGTGATGTATTGTTGAATGTATTTAATTAGTTGGGGCATTTGTGCAATACACAAGTCATTACAGGGACTAGAGGTATAATTGTTCAAAAGTATTATATGTGGTGTGAGAGAGGAGAGAGACAAACACATCCCCTCCTCTCCCAATTCACTAGCCACTCCCTCTCTCTCTATCTACTCCTCTATTGTTCTTCATTTCTTCTCTCAAATTCTTCAAAAAACTCAACAATCCCACTCAATCCTTACACAAGTTCTTCAACTTTCAACCATGGGAGCTTGGATTCTTCTTGTTTTGGCCTTGGAAGAGCTCAATTTGGTGATTTCTAGAGATTTGAAGTTAGGGTTTCGCTCTCACTTGGATTACAAGCTTGATCTTTGCTTGAGGTAGGGAAATTTCTAACCCTTTTAAGTGCAAATGTGGTGTATGTGTGTGTTTAGTCAATTGATTGCTTGAGTTTTCATTATTTTGTTGATTTCCTTAAGAATGAACCATTTCCTCTTGTATCTTGGTGATATGTTGTGTTATAATGTTGTTTGAATCTTTCTTACATCTTAATATGATCACTTGGAACCAAGAAAATGCCCAAAAGAAGCCCCATGGATCATTTCTTTGCTTGAGAAATTTTGAATTTGGTGTTGTCCCATTAATAGGACTTTATCCCCTATCGATAGGAGCCTTTCACTTTTCGTTCTGGCCAATCTGATGGCTGCCTTATTGATAGGACTTGATCTTCTATTAATAGGAGCATCTGACGCTCTATGAGTTGGACTTTACCTTACCTTTTATCAGTAGGACTCTCTGATATTTCAATAGTAGCAAATTTGATCTCTCTCCTATCAATAAGACCTAACCTCCTATCAATAGGACACCTATATTTTTTGAAAATTTTCATGAATCATGATCCGTTGTTTGTGCCTCATTTGTGTAAGTTGTTGGTCACATGTTAGGGTTCGGGAGGGTCTCTTTGACATCTTTGACAATCGGGTCAAAATCTCCCTTATGGACACGTTCGGGTTACACGAAATATGAGTTTTGCGTGAAATTAACACATGAAAGTAAGGTGATGAAACATATAAACACCGTAATAATATTAATGAGCATGAAATTAAGTATGAATGTGGTAATGATGACACGGGCCCGAAAGGGTATGCCTGGAGTAACACGGGGCCTATATAGCATGTCCGAAAAATAATCAAATGTTTTAAAAGGAATGGAACATATATGGAAAATGTGTCGGGCGCATGTGGTGTGTTGGGTACAAGTTGGGTACGAGAGACAAGAGTAAGTGAAAACTAGTTGATTATGTGTTATCATTAAGCCCTTTAACCATTCAAATTCTCTCTAACTCTTGTTACATGACTTGGGTATTCTTGTCTATCATCCATATACATTTAATTTAACTTACGATTGTTAGACATTTCTGTACTGAGCTAATGAGCTCATTCTTACAATTTCAGGTATCCATCAAGGAGCATGATTATGGAGTGCTTAGAGTGCATGCATGCATTGTTTTGAAAGCTAAATGAGGAGTTACATTATCATGTTAGAAGTAGTACTTTTGCCAAGATCATTATGTAACTTGATTAAGTCTTCTCTTTTGACAATGATTTGTAAACATACTTAAAACTTATGTGCTTGTATATTTGGGTTATTGAGTACCATTAGACTATTGTAATTTGTTGACTTTGACTTTTCTATATTTCATTTGGACTTTGACGTGGCCCGTGAACTTGTTGACCGTCCACGTGGATTTTCTCAATGAATTATCCTTTAAAATTTCAAGGCGTGACAAAATACCCTCACTATTGGAGAGTAGGGATGGCCATCTCGGCCGATCCTCCCCGATCCAACCCGTCCCCTCCCCGAATGGCTAGGGGATTCGGAAATTCTTTCGGGGATCAGGTAGGTTATGAGGATTTTTTTTAAAAAAAATTCGGGGATCAGGTAAGAGATGGTATAGGCAATCCCCTCCCCAATCCCCTCCCCAATCCTCGCCCTTGCCCATTCCCCTCCCCGCATCCCCGTTCACATATATAAGTAAATTATTTTATAAGTTTATAAGTTTCTTTTTCCCCCGGATAAGTTTATAACTTATAACTTGTTGGTTGGTGGTATAAGAAACATTTTTTCCTTTACTTCTGTTTTATGTGGCACTTTTGAGTGAAATTATAATCTACCCACTAACCAAAAAAAAAAAGAAGAACCAAAACAGCGGTAGCACTTTTGAGTGACTTGATACGTTTTAATTATCTTTTGGAAAAAAATTTGTCATTAGCTTTGGGTTTTAATTAACTTCTTTGGTATTCATTTGAATAGTTTGAGTGAACTTTTGGATCCCCGATTCCCCGTGGGGCGAGGATGGAGGTTAAAAAAATCCCCAATAGAGATTGGGGTGGGGATGGGGATTGATGTAGGATTGGGGATTGGGGATGGAGGTAGTGGTATCCACTCCCTACCCTCTCCATGCCCATCCTTATTGGAGAGGCACTGTTCACTACCCTTCCCCTTTTTGGCCAATCATTGAGGGACACATGTCTCTCTCTCTCTCTCTCTCTCTCTCTCTCTCTCTCTCTCTCTCTCTCTCACACACACACACACACACACACACACACACAATAGGTAAATATATAAATATATATAGGACCCCCTTCAAATAAGGGACCCTTATTTAACTTTCCATGTGGACCTAAGGGCTTTTTTGACTTTTCGGACCAAATTTTGACGATCCTATCCGCTCAATGTTTTTTAAATGTGTTTTTAAGGGGGTACACTAAGAATCTCCGAAAAAAATATCCGGGAAGGGCTTGATCCGAGTAGTTTTACATAAAAACTATACATATACAGTTTTTATCGGAAACCACTCGGATCAAGCCCTTCCAAGTATTTTTTTTGGGAGATTCATCGCGTAGGCCCTTGAAAACACATTTTAAAAACATTGAGCCGATCAGATCGTCAAAATTTGGTTCGAAAAGTCGAAAAATGGCAGGTCCGCATGATATTTTTAAATAAGGGTCCCTTATTGGAAGTTTATTGTATATATATAGAAAGTAGGTAAAATAGAGTGTTGATAGAAAAAGTGTCAAATTATAATAGATATGTGCATTGTTCACGAACTTTTTTGGAGAGTTATTGTTAGGGATGCCCTAATCATCTCACATTTTAGAAAACACGCAAAAATAGGCATAAAACACGTGCTAGGCACAAGGGCCTGCAATAGTCTCTATAAATGAAAGACTAATAGTTTAAAAGTGTAAACAAAGGACATTATATAAAATTAAGCATTACTCGCTCATAACATCTCATCTCCGACCCAAACTCTAAAACTGCAATTGACAGTATATGCAAGCTCCAATTCATACTCTAAAACTCTTCTCTAATTGAGATTATGGGTTCTAATTGACTAACTATAAGGGATAGAGAGGATGATCGTTTATTTGAGAAGATGAATATTTTAATCTCTAAATGCATATAATTTTTAAGCATGATATTATATTTTACAAAACTAATATATATTATTAGAAATGTCGCAATATTATTTTTATAATAAGACCGATGTTGAATATATTATGACAAAAAATTAAGTTTGTAAATTCAAATTTTGGTGGGAAAACAAAAAATTGTTGGGCTTTGAAAGAAATAGAAAAAAAGCAAATGAAACAAATAAATCCAAGCTAAATAAATCAAGAAACTGTGATGGAGTTGACTCCATCTATAATGGAGCTAAATCTATCTACAATGGAGCTAACTCTATGTCAATACCAATAAACCTCTCGAAATGATTTACCCAAAGGACTTAACTCCCTCAAAATAAGAGTCTTCTTAATGACAAAGTGTTCAAAATTTGCACATTTTATAAACAAATCTCAAAATAAAAATTCAACACATCCCATCCACATGTCTATATATGCATATCACAAGTCCCCATAGGAAATATGTACTCGATATAGTAACTTCAAATTACTATGAAACATTAAATTTCTCAAACGTGTAGGTGAGGCATGTGCTTTATAACGATCCGGATTTTCGGCCTTTTTTTTTTGGATAGAGTTATGTTATTAAAATTCTGCTAAAGTTTATTTTTATTATTATTAGACTAATATCTTAATTGTTTCAAATTCTCATGTTTTTCCCTAAATTTTATTAATACACACACGCATATGAACATATACATATACTGATGCATATACATCTCCTTCCCTCCAAAGCAAATCTAGTCCAATTACCGTAACTAAACCCTCCTATCATTCCATCAACCCATCATTCAAACCATCACAAATATTTAACCATTTTTGGTCTTTCTTTCCTCTAGCCAATTAGATCTTTACACACCCCCAAATTACTTTCCCTTAACCCTTGAATAATAAGCCATACCCACACACTCCATTAACCACTATATTTTGGCCTAACCAGTAAAACTCATTCCCATTTCCATTTTTTGGCAGAGAGAGAGAGAGAGAGAACACATTCCCATTTCCATTGTTCGGAGAGAGAGAATCACCATCATAGATCCTCCACTTTCTTGTCTTCATTCTTTATTTTTATTTTTATTTTCCTTGTTAATTGCCGAGAGGGAGAGTGAGAGATTACTGGGTAAAGAAAGGAAAAAGAGGAAGGAAAAAGAAACGAAGAAAAGAAGAAGAAAGAAAGGAGAATAGGACAAATGTTTTCATGCACCCACACCACCAATTCCATTTTTGGGTATATACCCTTCATAAAACTCCATTTTTCTCCAATTTGGAGTGGTTTTTAGGCTTAGGTTTCATCATGAAAGTTTTAGATCACTTCGAGAGCTAAGTTTTAGACCCAAGAATAGCCCAGAACGATTGACGTTTGACGCCTTGATCATTTTGGATTTTAAGACCTCGTTTTCTCAATTATTACCCCTAATTTTAAATATTATTCTCATTTTTCTCTCTATCTCTCTTTAATCATTAACCCCTATTTTTAATTGTTATCCATATTTCTTCTTCTAATCATTATTAAAAATTGAAACCCAAAACTCAAACCAAACACAACCCGACTACTCTGTTGCTGTCCGAAATTTAGTGCGAATTTGTGACTTTCTCCACAATTTTTTTTCCGAAACCGAGCTTATTCTTCCGGACCAAAGGTAGATTACTCTAGACCTTTTAATTCTTAAATATATCACATGTATCATAGACTTTTTTTTTGTATCAACACATGTATCATAGACTTGATTTAAGTGTTTGGTGTTTGATTGATGCTTGAAACTTGCTTATAATTAATAAAACTTGGAAAATATGTCTAAGTGTTGAAATTGTCTTGGTACCGGTTAGATCAGTCAACTTTGGAAACTTATACAAAATACTACGATCCTCTCATGGGGTTGATTATTGCATCAAATTGTAGATACACTCCTTATCTTTAAATGGCCACTAGAATCACTTAAATTGGATTTATAAAACTCTAGAAAAACTGATTTTAATAAATGATGGCAAATCTAGACAGTCTAGATTCAAAGACGTTTTTGTATATCTTAAACTCATTTCTATGAAATATGTTCTATATAACAAATGTTGATAACATCCTATTATATTATATATCACATTGAATATCATAAATTTAGGAACTGTTTTGATATGCTTTTGAAATACATTTCTTAATAACAAAATTTGTTAGACTCAGGTAAAACATTGAAGTTCTAACAATTTATTGGAAGACTTAAACATTTTATTTTCCAAATCTGTTTTTACTGAAAGTTAAACAAGGTGTTGTGAACATGTATGAATTTTTATATCTCTTCAATTCATCTCCTTAAACCTAAATGATCAAGTTTTTACATAGTGTCAAAACTAGACAGATTCTGTTCAAACAAATCCCTTTTGGGTTAACGTAACTACTACTTTTGGAAATGTGTTCTTCAACAAAAATGTTTCAAACACCCTAAATAACTTGGCCATAGAATTTCATAGTAATTGGATTTTATTGATAGATGATTTTGGCTAAACACTAAGGTGAATAAAATATGTACTTTTAGGTAAATAAAGAGCTAAGCCTTAAAACTCATGTTTGTAGATTAATTTGATATTATCGTATGAGTTAACAAATAATCATTATTCATAGTTGTTAAACTGTGATGATATTATAAATTGTTATTTATCATTTCAAGTTATGGCATTGTTGATTAAGTAGTAAAGTTATCGAGAACGTAGAAAGCACATTAGGTTCATTGAATTAGTTGCGGACTTGGAGAGATCACCTAGATGTTTAAGTTCATAAAATTTAAATCAGGATAATGGATGGTGATTGATGAGGCCTAGGGTGGGCATCACTACAAGGAAAATGAGTTATAGTGACAAAAAATTCTTGTGGCAACTCAAAGTTGTCACTAAAATCATTCTTTTAATGACAATAGTAAGGTTGTTACTAAAATATTGTATTTAGTGACAATAAATGAATCTTGTTACTAAAAAGCTATATTTAGTGACAACCCGTAAACATTGTCACTAAAGAATATCATCCAGTGACAAAAAAATAAATCTTGTCACTCAAGAGACACATTAGTGACAATACGAATAAATTGTGTCACTAAATATATGTACTTTTTTTATTTCAACCTTTTTAAAATTAGATATCGCAGAAAGTTTTCTTAGTGATTAGATTCTTAATAGACTAAAGCTGATTATAAAATTTGAACAATTTATTTGAGAGAATCCTTCTGCATAAAGGTATTTATAATTTAAGGGAAATGGTAATGTCATAGTGCACTCGTTAAAAGTATTAAAAAAAAAACGCTTGTAATTTAAATTATATTTTTAATTGTACCTTAACGTACAATTGTACTTTTAAAGTGTACTCCCTTCATCCCTCTTCTAATGTTTAACTTTTTATTTTGGGTTGTTGCTTAATAAATGTCTGTTTTAAAAAGTTAGTAGGTAAAGTTTGTGCAATTATTATTTTGTCATTTTGAAAAGTTAGTGGATAAAGAGTTAATTGGAAAAAAATGGAGGAAAAATCGAAAAGTAGAAGTAAAATTTGATGTAAAAGTTGATGTGAAATGTGTAATAATGATATAGATTTAATTAGTTGGATTTATGAAGAACACACTTAAAAAGGAATAGACAGAGTACTTTTTTGTACAAGAGGAACCCATAAAGTGTATTTTTTGTACTCTTAATGGGTGCACTATGG
The DNA here is from genome assembly GCA_022606695.1 of Vaccinium macrocarpon. NCBI lineage: Eukaryota > Viridiplantae > Streptophyta > Magnoliopsida > Ericales > Ericaceae > Vaccinium > Vaccinium macrocarpon. The sequence continues at coordinate 26,465,337 of CM040170.1, read as the reverse complement.
CACCTGTTAACATAACCATTAATTTAATATTTTAGATTTCTAATGTAATATATAATACACATATGGCAGTTTCCAACGTTAATTTAAATATATTTTAGAAGAAATTGCAACGGAAAGACAATCTAGTGTAGTGGTCAGGAGGAGATACGTGGGAATCTTTGATAGCTGTGAGGTGGTGAGATCGAAACGCCCAGCCATCAATTTGGACATTCCTTTTTGATAGTTTTTGGTTGGTGTGACTAAAACTCACTCTATAGTGACAACTTCCTCTCTGTCACTAAATAAATTATCATTAGTGACGCAATTGTAAAAAGTTGTCACTATATATTTTTAGCAACACACATTAAGTGACATCTCTGTGACACCAAAATTTGCATCACTAAAACATTTTAGTAACAATTTTTTAACTTTAAGTGACAAATTCTGCATGTCATTAGAGGTCAATTTTTTGTAGTGCATCTCGCAGAATCTCAGTTTTATAATTGGCGGTCAGCTAGAGATAATGAAATTGAGGAATTATGCAATATTGGATATACATATGTGTTGTATGTGCATCCTAAGGTAACGTGCTGTATGTGCAACCTAACGTGCTGTATGTACGTCTCAAGAATATGTGCTGAATATATATGCACCCTTATGCCATGTATGTGCATCTTGAAGAATGATGGAAAGCTTAATGTTGTGATAATTTGAAAATGGATCCTTGTGAGGGAAGAGAGTTGAATCTCGAAATGAACAGATACGGATCGTAGTGATAATCAGGGTATTGGAATTATATGAATCATAGTAAGATAATAGTTTGGAAAGAAGGTTGAACGACGGGATAATAGTTTGCATATATAAATCATTATAAAAAAAATTATAGATAATTTTACGAGAGGGTGAATAGTATTTTTGGAATTTCTTATTTAGACAGGGGGAGTATTTAATTTATCGCTTCTACAATCAATGAGCTATCTAGCCCAATGGAAAAACTTAGTTTTCCTATCCAATAGGTACAAAGTTCAATTCTTATAAATATTTTTTCCCTCTTCCAAACTCATAGTCCCAAAGGGATTTCTTTTTTATTGGTGCAAAAAATAAATGACCAAAAACTAGTTTTATTTGAAACAATGAAATGAATCATGGAAAAAAAAATGGGACCAAGTAACTATCATTTTAAGGTTAGTTTTTCATTTTATATTTGTAAAAAAACCATATGACCCAGTTTTACGAGTTCTTCTTAAGTCCCGAGAAATTGAGGATTGGCCTTGTTGGGGACACCTCCGATGATCAAAAGGCTGTTTGGCTATTCAATTTTTGCATTTTCCAATTCTACTTATCACATTTTGGGTTTTCGGGAATTGTCCCACAAAACACATTTTCAGAGAATGAGCTTTGTTTTATGCCACAAAAAGAGGTGCGGAGCTACTTTTCACATTCTCCACTTGCAAAATGCATTCTGCACATTTCTCCCAAATATTCCTCCTAAATTCAAAAAACATTCTGATCATAATTCAAAAAGCCAAAAAACTAAAAAGTTGAAAATAAAAAACTGAAAAGTAAGCTCCTAAACACCCCAACATGATAGGCATAGGAGAAGTTTACTAGGTGTAACACCAGAGCTTGTATGATGTATTGTGCGGTTCTTGATTTCCTCAAAGGCTTTGGAAGGTGCCATGTGAAATCAAATCAATGTAGAAGAACGTGATTTTATTTAAATCTAATGTAGAAGAATACGATTTTGTTTACTCTCTTAATTGGAGGCAAAAATTACCCTCTCTTATTGGTTGAACTAGTATAAGTGACTCTTTCAATATATCTTTTGCTAAGGATTGGGGAGTTATATATACACTCCTTGGCCGTCTAATCGTGTTTTGGATGGTCCGCATGCTTTGATTTTTTTACAGATAAAAATAAGCTTAAATTAAATTAAAATTTTCAAATACATCTGGGTCATCTAAAACAAGATCGGACAATTAAGGGGTGCTGTTCCAAGTATGAATCACTTTCTATGGGATTCACACCATCTCAACCAATATGAGGAAAAGTAGAGTAAGAGGGTGAACCAAAAAATTAGGATCTTGCTACACGTACAGATATAAATGCAGAGAAAATGCACAGAACATGCTCAGAGATCCACTTTTGGGTCGTATTAAAATGGTGGGACTTTGGTTAGATTACAGATCACTTATAACCTTTCGATTGAGCTAAATTTTTGTGGAACCTTTCGGAAAAATGTTCTAAGAATAATGAACGGTTTGAATCACTCGTTTTAGACCAAAAATTAAGTCCCCGAGCATGCTTCGTGAATTTTTTGTACCTATAGATCGGTACCCGTAGGTTTTCTGAAAAGATAAAGAGAGGGAGAGAGAGTTACACGTGTTGTCACACAATTAGCCAACAAGTCATGAGTAAGAGGACCGGTACGTGTTGTCATCAATTGCAACAATTTGTTGTGCTCCTCTGCGCCAACCCTTTTTTGCCATCATCAGCCCCAAGAATTTCAATGTAATCGTAGTGGACAACAATTTGCTGATATTCCATTTTGTACCAGTTCAAAAAAAATATTCCATTTTGTAAGAATCTTTTTGGCCATCATTTGCCCGAAGAATATGAATGTGATAGTGTCAACAATTTGCTGATATCTACATATTCTCTCTGAATTTTGCACCAATTAAAACCACCGAATGTGGAAGGGCGCGGGCACATACAAAGGAGGGGTCAGCCGACCTCACGGGAAATTTTTTTACTATTACTACTATACTAAAAAAAATTTAAATTTGATATTTGAACCCCCTTATTTTTGGGGTTGAACCCACTAGATATTTGAACCCCCCTATTTTTAGTTGACCATCACAGCTAAACATGTAAGCCTCGCCACCGTGAAAGACATGCCGAATCCTCATTGGATTGGACATCGTCTCATCGTTAAATGGTCGGCCCATCACTTCCTAGCTCTGGCCTGATTCACATGTCTTTCCCCCCTCCTCCTACGTCCCTCCTCCTCCTATGACGCATATTATCTTGTTTTATAAATTGCCATGAAACACAAGGCAGCCACCACATAGACCAATGCCACACGTCTACCTATCATTAAGCATGTAAATGGCACATATGCCCATGCCCATATAAACTTGACAGCTAAAACTCTCATGCAATTATAATATTTTCATGTACTACTAGCCCCTTCAATTTTCCTTCTCTTTAATATACCACCTCAAAATCATTTAATCCTTACTAATTTGTAACTATGCACAATTCTCTGAGCACCTCATGTGCACACACTCTCACTTGATAGACAATTAGGCATTGCATGCTTCCATATACATCCACAACTCAATTCTTTATGATATTCAACTAACTGAAAATCCGACTTCATAAAAGAAATAACCTTTTATTTAAATACTGGGTATTACATACATGTTCTCTTCTCCCAGTCTACTTCGACACTTCCCATAAGGTAGAGAAGCCACTTCCCAGTCCATTTTGGTGGTCAATTGAAAGCCCTAAACTACGAAGGAGAGAGAGAGCTACAGAGGTACATGTTCTCTTCTCCAAAGAGAGGTTGATTTGTCTAGCTAAGTTATATCCATCTGATTTTTCTCCTCTATAACTCATGATGCTTGATGATCAACTTGAGAACTACATTGTTGATGTGCGCTCATGTGATGGAATGATTATGCAACGATTCCAACCTTCTGCCCTAGAAACCATGATGCAGCGATTCCAGAATATGAGAACACATTGTGGGCAATTGTAAAAGCCTGTGTAGCTTCTTCTTTTTTTGGTGAAAACTAAAAACAGTGAGTATTAATATATCCCTTTTGATGATATATATCTTTTTGTTTATTAGGTTGACCTTTAAATTTGATTCTTGTTGGAGCAAGATTTTTAGTTGTTATTACTATGACCCCACCCTTCCGAATTCGTAGAGTCGCCACTAAGGATCATTCTGGAAAATCCAAAAATACTTGAGGCGTAATTTTTGTTTCTATTCAATTCTTTTCTGCATTTGTTAGTTCTGCATCGATTTCTTTATAAAATATTGGTAATCTAAAAAGTCAAAAAAAATTGTAATAATATTTCAAAAGCTCACTAAAGACAAAAATAAACCCAATTTTTAAAGATTATTGAATTATTTGTCTTTATTCACAAAAAAATTAGTTTAGTAAATAATTTAATATTATTTAGATTTCTCTCGTCGAAACAAACCAAAATAGTAATCCACAAAAAATCAATGCAAAATTAAAAAATACAATTGTTTTAACAAATACTAAAAATTAACTTATTTGGTTTATTTTGCCAAAGCTCCCTTTAGCGAGGTAAAAATAAATATAAAAATCAAACACTAAAAATTTACAAATTTTGTTGGATGTTCTAATTAGCAGAAACTTTTTGAAGCCTTTGTAGTTAATTTGGAGTGCGTGTACATCATCTTTAAAAAAGGGTGAACATTTTCATCCCTCTTAGAGCATCCTCATTTGGCCATTTTAGACCACTTAGGGGCAGTTTTTTTATCTGAAAAAGTCAAACAACAAAAAGACGTTACTTCTTGCCACCACATTTGAGCACTTTATGGAGTTCATTAGGTTGGGCATTTCAGCATTTTTATTTTGGAATTTTTTTTAAAAAAACCTCCAAACTTTGACCTCAATGTCTAATAGACTCTTAAACTTCAATTACACTCTCAAACTACTACTCTATTAGTCAATTTACCCCTACCGTCAAAATTGATAACAGATTTTGCTAATGAGGCTTAATCTCTCTCTCTCTCTCTCACACACACAAACCCACCAAATTCCCCCTTCCAAATCCTTCCAAAAAAAAAATAGTCATGCTTTGATTAAAATGGGTTTTCCTATTTCCATCATCATCTCCCCTCACCATCACCATAATTTCTAGACTACACTACCGTCAACAAAGGCTGTGTGAACCCAAAACCCTGTTTCCCAATCATCCACTGCCAAATTCTACAAAACCACCACTAGTGAAGCCCGATTGGCCATTACTAGAGTGTTTTGGTGCAAGGGAAGCGACCTCTCAACCTATGATTGTAATAACTGTGCTACCAATAAACACGATAAATTCAAGTGAACAGAAGCTTGTACATGAATCATGGATTGATCTCTATAAATGTGTACATGGATCATGGTAAAAAATTTCACTTTGTAATGACAGTAATCATAGTATAATTTGTTGCCTAATATAGTATCTAACTTTAGGACCTCAAAGTTTAGTTATACATCTCAAAATTCTCTGTCTTATCTAGTACCCAATTTTAGGACATCGAAGTAAAACTCCAAATCCCAAAATTCTTTGCCTTAAGTGGTGCCCAATTTTAGGACTTAAAGTTTAATTTTACATCTCAAAATTCATTTCCATATATAGTACCAATTTTAGGGACTCGAAGTTTAATTTTTACATCCCAAAATTCTGTCTTATATATTACCCAAATAATAAGGAAATTTAGTCAATGGAGGACATTTTTAAGTTTATTTCAAACTTTGAGTTTTTGAACAAAGTAAAAAAAAATCAAAATAAACTGGTTTATTTTAATTTATTTTTTACTTTATTTTTTATATGTTTTAGAAATGCAAATTTTTACAACTACCAAATACAAATTTTTTTAAAAATAAAGACAAAGCCAAACCATATTAGTATAGGTTCGGACCGGCAGTTCAGACACGACCCTCAGTTAGACTGGGAAGGAGAGATACAGGATCCAAACCGAAACGCTTCCTTGTTTGGAAATGGCGATCTCAACAAGACTGGGAAGGAGACAACAAAGAAATGGGTTTTGGGGCCAAAGGCAACATCAACATCTGAGTCTGAGAGCTTTCGCTACCCGTAAAGGGATTCGTATTCTGTTGATAAGCCTTGCCGTCGTTGCTATCCTCCCTCCCATTTTCTTCCACTTCAAACTCAGGCGTTTTCATCAGGTTTCTTTTCCCTCCCTATATATCTCATTTCATCTATCGAAATTGTATTGGGTGTACGTATTTATGTCTTCTGTGTTCATGAATGTAATCACATAATCATGCCTGTTGAAAGATTATAATCCACATGTATTCTTCTCACTAGGAGGCACAATATATAGACTGCGTACAAGATAATTTAGGAAAGGAAATAATAAGGAAATTGTTAACTACCTAATTAGACTAATTACAATCTTCCTAATTGCCTAATTGATTACAACATGTGTATTACAATACTTCTTTCCCTTTCAACACTCCCCTCAAGCTGGAGCTTATACATCGTACACTCCAAGCTTGCGACAAATAGAATCAATGGAAGCCTTGGGAAGAGCCTTCGTGAAAATATTAGCAAGTCAAGAGCCTGAAGGAACAAAAGGCGTGCTGATCTCTTTGGACTCCACTTTTGACCGAATGAAATGACAATCAACTTCAATGTGTTTGGTCCTCTTGTAGAATACTGGATTATTAACAATGTGGATAGTAGCCTGATTATCACAATATAAGGGAGTTTGACCATATATTGGAATCCCAAACTCATGTAGAAGTGTACATAATCAAGTCAACTCACAAGTGGTATGAGCCATTGCTCTATACTCTGCTTCGGCACTAGAACATGCTACAATTGACTGTTTCTTACTTTTCCATGTCACAAGATTGCCACCTATAAATGTGGAATAACCAGTGGTAGAACGACGATCAACAGGAGATCCTGCCTAATTAGCATCTGTATACCCTTCAATACGAAGATGTCCAAACGCTTTGTAGAGAAGTCCACGTCCAAGAGCATTTTTAAGATACTTCAAGATACGAATCACAGCCTCCATATGAGAAACTCGAGGACAAGTCATAAATTGACTAACAACACTGACTGCATAAGAGATATCGGGCTGAGTGATAGTGAGATAAATAAGTTTACCCACAAGTCTTCGATACAGCGATAGTCAACCAACTCACCATCGTCAGGCATAAGTTTATGATTAGTCTCCATAGGAGTAGCAACATCTTTAAAACTAAGATAACCTGAATCTTTCAAGAGATCGAAAGTGTATTTCCGTTGTGATAAACCGATGCTTGCTTTAGAATGAGCAACTTCAATGCCAAGAAAATACCGAAGCTTGCCTAGATCCTTGGTGAGAAAACTGGAACAAATGTGACGAATCAATACTTGAATCCCATCATTGTCACTCCTGCTTTGATACCATGTTGAAAGATTATAATCGATATGTATTCTTCTCACTAGGAGGCACAATATATAGATTGTGTACAAGATAATTAGGAAAGGAAATAATAAGGAAATTGCTACCTACCTAATTAGACTAATTACAATCTTTCTAATTGCCTAATTGATTACAACATGTGTATTACAATACTTCTTTCCTTTTCAACAATGCCTATATAGATATTGTTGAATTACTATCTTTTAGTTTAGTTTCTCATCATTAATGTGAGAGAATTTGAAATTGTATGATTGATACGCGTGGAGTAATTAGGCTCGGCCTTGAGATTTCTGGGGCCCTAAGTACGAAATCAATTTGGGGTCCTTCATACTTGAAGAAACACTACAATTTCAAAAGATACAAATCATCTCAAACAAAAAACTTACAAGAATTTGAACGTCAAAGTCACAAAAAGTAGTAAACATTACATCTACTAGTAAGTATCAGTTGAACCTAGCTCTTGTTGCATTTTTAGAAGCAAACTACCATAATCTAGATTTGTTCCAAAATCATTTTCAATGGATAACATTGCTAATGCCCATTGCCCAATATTAGACTTGCAAAAACAAAAGTACAAGTCTATTAAAAAGAATCATACCTTAGAGCTGATTGCCTGATCAGCTGAATCGTACTCTATAAGTCGTAATACCCAAGTGTAATTCTTGATCGGCGGTGGCAGCATCGGCTACTTCTTTCTCTTTGGCCAAATCCCAATATTACGATTTTTATTTGATTTTCAATTTGGCCTTTGGGGTTGGGGGCTAGGGCACAAAACACTTGCAACGTGAGAAAAATAAAACAGAGAAGTAGAGAGAGAATGAGTGGCTGATGTTATGTTTTCTTTTCATTTTAATTTTTTTGCCCTTTTAAGTGCTTTAGGCATCACTTTCGGGCCTCTATAAACTGCTGGGTCCTTGGTTCTTATAGAATGAGCCTTAAACCATAATAGGAGGGGACCCTTTTTTGAGGGGCCCTAAGCCACCGCCTGGTGGGCTTGGGCCCAGCGCCAGCCTTGGGAATAATTTCGTGAACCCTTTCTAGGAACTTGTTTCATTAAACCTCTTTGGGATTCAATTATTAGTTTTTGTCTGATTGTAATAATGTATTATTGTTTCGGCATAAGATTGTGACTACTGTGTATTCACCGGCTATGATGCATTATATCTTTCCTGGAGATGAAATGGCAATTTGCATTTCTTGTTCTAATCTTGCAGTCACTTTGAAGTTTTTTATTATCCTTTGGCAATGAAGCTTTTCTCATTTTCTCACCTACCTGTAAGTTTTTGCAGATACAATTAAGAAAATGCGGTTGGCTGAATAATCCTCCTCTAGTATGTGCTCATGGTGGTGACGCCAGCAAGGCCTTTCCAAACACAGTATGCTTCCGTGCTCTTCTGATTCCTAGTTTAGCAGTTACCTTATTATACTGGTTTAGATTAGTTTAGTTTAGCAAGCTGGTGGTAACCCCACAATTTCATCTAAAGCCGGACATTCAGAGCCGCTCGAACAATAAATTATCTTAGACTCTTATTGGTTCTTTGCAAATTTGAGTTTTATTGCTCAAGATGGTAAAAGCCTTTTCCAACTCGTCTTGTTTGTAGACAAGCATGTGTCCTCGCATTAAGTATCAGTTTCAAGATTTTAGATTTCCTTTAAGCTTGGGATATGTTAAACTCTAGAGGAACTATATCACTTGTTTCAAGTTAAGTAGTCTGCACTCCCGCAATATGAACATTTCTTGATCATTGAAGACCCAAAGCCTTCGATTTATTCAGCTGCTCCATTGCAATTTGATCAGAAACTGCTCATTATGCAGTTAAAAGAATGTCCTGAAAGATACTAAGGAGTTTAGAGTGCTGAGTTTAAATGCTTCAATTTTTCCGACAGATGACTGCATACCGTGCTGCTCTCCATTCTCAAGTGGATTGCATTGAAATTGATGTTTCTCGTTCTTCTGATGGAGTTTTGTTTGCACTGCATGACAGGTAGACTTAACCTCTCATCTCTCTGCCAAAGAATTTACCGTTGTCTTTAACCAACATTTGACTCACATCATGAACAAAGTTGATTTTATCAACTTAAACTGTAGCTGAGACCTTCAGAATTATAGTTTACAACTATCGTAAATATGCAATACTCCATATATTTTGTCCCAAAAAGGAAAGAAAAATGTTCAATTCACTGAAATCTACTTGCTATTATACAACTGAAGACGAATGTGACCCAAGACAACCTTTGTCGAAAGTTTATAGTTCCTGTCAGGCATATTGGAAAGGAAAATGTGAGGAAAGTGGAAGCGGAAAGCTAGTCCGTTAGCAAGCGACATAATTCTAAATGTATAGAGTAATAAGGACATGTAGGGACAATAGTAACTCCTGGAGGCCTTACATCCTTTCCTCTTAAAAACTTTTGTCCTTCAGACTTGGCATTTTTGGAGTCCAAGAAAACTTTTGTTTGCTACATACAACAACTATATTGAAAATCAGGCTGTATAATTCGTGTTCAAATTGGAGTATTAGTGTACTAAATCCTTTACTTATTTTATCGTTGAAGCTCTTTTGGAGACTTGATTATCCTATGACAGGCAGGGATTTGCAGCGGATATCTGGGAACAGTACTAGCAAGGTTGGGTACTTGAGCGTGAAACAGGTGAAAATATCTGGCTTACCATTATATGTCTTGTATAAGCTGTTTTTTCTCCTATCATTAGACATATTTTCTGCTTCAGGCAATGCTCCATTTAGTTGTTTATCGACCCAGTCCATTTACTCCTTAGTGCAGGATCCTACTATGGTGGTTTCCTTTAGAGACATTAGCAATATCAGAACATGGGCTTCCACTATTGTATTTGTTACTTTCACACGTTAATGGAAGGGATGGAGAGAGACAATGGCTGTAGAGAGAGGACGTGGATATACAGAAAAGAAAAGAACAAGAAGAAAGCAGAGAAATATTAAGAACATGGGTCATAGAGGGATATAAAATGTTACAAATAGAAATAAATGGAAGAAGGAAATAGATGAAGAGAAGGGAGACGGAGAGGTAACCAACATACCCTTATGGAAAGGATCAACGAAAGAGTGGTCTTTCTTTTTGGTTATGGAATTGCTTAGGTTGCAAAGCAAGCTCCTGAATAGTGAACAGGCAGATGAGGTGAGGCGGTTGACTGCCAAAGGATAGAAGCGAATGGCAACCTAAGGTCCCCGCTTTCCTCTACTTATCCTTGGGCCTTCTGATGTAGTTGTCAGCAATCAGGAGTTCTTTTTCTCAAAGAGGAGTTCTGAAAGCCAGCCACTCACGCAATAGGGCTGAATTAAGCTGTGCACCTTTTTTTGGTACAAACACATTGAATCAGTTACTGAAAAAAAAGTCTTGTCCAAAACCTTCCAAGGCGCAACTCAATATGACTATATCCTGTTAAAACATCTAATTAATTGAATTGGGAACGAATGGAGAAGATTCATACATGAGATTTTGAAGTAATATTTATCCGGCATGGACAAGCTCTTAACATTGTAAAACACATAATATTCTTCCAAAATGAACCCTGTTAACCTGTTAGCGTTAAATTCCATCGCTCAATCCTCTTAAAGTCCTCGATAAATAAAAAGTACAGCAATATCAGCTGAAAGACTAACAAGACTAGTTACTCGATATTTATCATCTTCTCATAGGTTCCATGTAACTTGACTTGACAGCGTCGCTTCTAAAACAATACATTTATAGTTTGTTTGATAAGCGATGGAGGCTTTAATAAAAGGAAAGGAGATGGAAAAGGATTAGTTTTGCCTCGTTTTATTTTGAAGCAAAAAAAGAGAGGATATAACATGGAATTTGAAACTATCATAGATAAAAAGGAAAGAGGATGGAAGAAGGTAAAAGTGAGGAGGAAGATAAATGTCCATTTGTTTATTTGGGATTTCCTCTTCTCTTATACCAGAAACTAGGCAGAGTAAAGAAGGACAGCTATTATTTCTTTTCCTTTCGCTTTCTTTCCTTGGGCTCCAAATGCACCTGTAATGATATCAACTTCCCTTGTATGCTAGTTTACGGTATTGAATTTTTAAACACTTGAAACATTGTTACTGTATCTTTTAACCATTAGGGTTAAAGCTGTTCAGAAATGTGAGTTATTTGGACGATAAATGTGAGAAATGTTGAGCGCAATTATGTTCTAGTTTGTCGCTGCAGATTAAAGAATTGGTTATCAGTAATCAGGTCTCATTGGAGTTTAATGATGAAAGCATTCCTACTGTTGAAGATGCATTGAAGGTATGTTCAGGATCCAGTTGAAATATTTACATTCACTTTGAATCAAATGTAATGGTAGCACAAGGCTTGGGTTTCGTTAGGTTGGTTTGAATCAACTGTCATGTTAGCAGTTTCTCTGTCTATGTTGTGTTGTTTACGTATTTCTCTCAAGGCTTTTTGCAAATTGTTCTCTGACTGGTTTCACTGCATACACTTCAGTTCGTATCAAGTGCTGTCAAACAGGTAATTCTGGATTCTAAAGTTGGGCCACCATCATATGATAAAGGTCTTGCCAAGGATATTATGGCTGTCGTAAGTTCTTTTTCCTTGCTCATGTATGGATGCTCCAAGAAATTTAGCCTTTGGAAATATGCACACAAATTGGCTTCCCTAGGAATTTAACCCATCTTCTCACTCTTCTATTGGGATGGCTTCTTATATGCACTTCATCATAAATGATGTAGTTTTTCTTTAGTGCCTGTAAGCTATTTTTCCAGCTTATATTTACCTTAGACCACTAGTTGAGCAGTTAAAAAATATGCTAGAAACTCTAAATTTGGAATGGAACCATTGGAATATTAGTCATGTTGTGAAACCTTTGCTGTATTGAGAAACAGTGTGTGTAGGAAATGAGAAAATTATACCCGGAAATTTTAGAGGCATTAGGCATATGTGTTGAGCTGCAATGTTTGGAATATCTGAAATGCAATGGAATTACTAATTAGGAGCGACATCTTGTTTCTTTTGCTTGTTATTTTTCTTTATTTGTTTTGTGCCTGACTAATTTAAGTGATGACCATATTGTTATCTTATGATAATGCCTTTAGTGATTTAAGTCAAAGGCGTCCAACCTTTGTGGGTTTAATCAGGGAGAGGACAATTGAACTTTTAGATGATGTTGGCAGGGAAAAGTTATATCCTGTGATGTTCTCTCTCTTTTTTTTCCCTAGTAATATTTGATGCATGTGAGACTGAAAACTTGTAAATGTAAAAAATTTGGTAAAGATTGGAAGAGCTAATGCATTTGGTTTGGAGCTGTACCTTAAAGATGCAATTTATATGCTGACTCATGTTTGCCTCATTGCCATCAGGCACAGAATGTATGGTGGGAACAAAAAGGAGATACATTCATAATAATCCAATCTGTATCCCAAGATTTGAATATATGAAAGGCTATTTCAGGACTTCGTAGCATTGATAGTTTGTTAGGCATCCCTTTAATTTTGCTAATCAACTCCTGATCCATTTCCATTGTTGCTAACTGCAACAAAAAATATGGCCAATTGAAAAGTGCAGGATGTGCTGATATTTAAAATTCATTAGACTTATTTTTTGGCAACTGTTCCACAGCTTGCTCTGCAGCTGTAAAAGGTTTTGAGAGCAAGGAAAGCCTTTCCATTAGAATGGTGGCATATATAATAATTACTATCCATCCCACTTAGTACCACAAATTCATGGAACGGACACTACATAATTCTAGTATTTTTCGAAGCTTCTATGATTGTAATAAAGAAAATGGCAGTATGCTTTTGGAACTAGTTGATTTTGTTCTTTAGACCGAGGTCAATATCTGTTAGTGCCTTTAGCACGAATAGCTACAAATTCTTATTAATGTGGGACTATGCACTTCAAAATCATATCACACCTTGTGTTTGACTCTAGTAGTTGCTTACTGAAATGTTAGTCGTATCTTCAGTTGACCCCACTTCTAAGTTGTTATGTATCTGGTTTTAATGTTGAATTATTCAGGTTGAGAGAACAAAATGTAAAAATTGTCTTGTTTGGGCCAAGAGTGACAATTTAGCACGGGATGTCATAAAGCTGTCACCGGAAACTACGGTGAGAACTAGATCATTGTTTTTCTTGCCCCTCTCTACTTCTTTGTTGAGTAATATATGCGATTGCTTAGTTTTGGTTACATAATTTTCAGTTATACAAATGTATTTGATTTAGGATGATTCGGTATACCAGTGCTGAAATAGATGTCTCAAGTGGAGTTAAGCCTCATTAATGCCATCAGCTCCTGCCTTGATGGTCTTAGATCCATCTATTGGCTTGTAGATGTTCTCGATTGCTGTGATGAATCAGGGGTGATATTGCTCAATCTTATTGGTTCACATTATTTGCTGGAATTGAGCGAAAATCATTGCATCAAAATTAGAGGCATTTTTGGCATACAAGGTGTTGAAGCTGAGTTTTTTGACATGATATCATATACGTCACTGGAGTGTTGCCTTTGCAGGTGGGCTATATTGTCATGAAAGACCCATCTACTGGGGCTAGAAGCAACTTATTGAGGATGAGAGGTGCGGTTGTTGTTGGTGTCTACCACCCTTTAATTGATGAGAAGCTTATGAAAATACTTCACGGGTACAAATCTTTACTGGTCTTACTCTTACTGATCTGCCACAGGCCAGAAGCCAGATATTGTTTCTGGGAATCTTCTTATCAAGTTTGGCTTTAAAATTGTATTCGATCATAAAGCTTTTACGACTTGAAGAGCGGTTTACGTTGAGAAAAGAATTTGTATGGGCCATGTCTGTGCTTGACATTACTGAAGTGAACGTTGTTTCTTGTATGGTTCACTCCTTTCTTTGATGGCATTTTCCCTTTGGTCACTTGACCCCATTGAGGTTTCAAATTTTAATAGGATAGGTATAATATTTTTTTCGAATTTTGTATTTTTGCCCCTTGTATGTGGTATTTTTTGCCAAACTACTTGCCCTTCTCCTTACCACTGACCACACCAAATAATTTTTCTTGTAACTCTCTAATTCTCTTCACTACTACTTGCCCTCCTTACCACACCCAATTACGTTGAGTTGTTGTATGCTATCATAAATATGTTACTCCAAGAGCTAAATAATTGCTTTATTGATGTAAAAACTGAATTGCTTCTTTGTGTTGCATGTCTAAGTCCATCCAACTCATTTGCAAGTTTTGGCAACCAAAAGTTGAACTGCTTGGCCGAATTTTAACCTAAAGACTTCTCCAATACTAAGCTTTAGGCACTTTCAGATCAACTTGAGAATTTCATCATTGATGGGTGGTCTAGTGTCGAGTTTTCAAACTTGAAAGGAATTGGTGATTTTTCTCGAAAGATGGTTGAAACCCGAAAAGATATAGGGTATCCATTGGCTTTCAGGCCTTTGACTTTGGCTATAGTTTTACCTATTGCAACAGTGTGGGGGTTGCTTCTCCAATGGACCTCTTTGAACCCCCTAGAACGTGCAGAAAGGACGATGGAGGGTATGAAATTCGCCTGAAACCTAACAAGCTTGCTTGAGAAGAAGACGTGCACAGGTAACACCCTCGTTAGAGCCTAGCCTGGACGGTGGTGGTCTGGGAAGGTGCTCCGACGGTCTAGTAAGTCACCGGCGATGAAAGATGTCACTGAATGTGAAATGTGCTTTTTTTTTTAGAGAGAGAGAATGGGAGAAGAAGCTATCTTGGGCTTTATGAGCAAGTCCTCCTTTTATAGGCAAAGGGGAAACTTGCTCACTAAGCGCCCTGTGTGAACCCCACGTTGTCCTTACCTAACTCATCACGTGGGCAAGCTATGAGTATTTTTGCCTCCTTGGCTGATGTCATGGCTTAAAGTACCTTGATTGGAATGACCTTGGGGATATCACCCAGCCCGTCACGTGGTCCGTCTGACTCCTTGAGCCCGTCGTCCAGATGCCGCCGAACATCACTTCAATCATGTGTCACTTGTCACATCACTTGTATCCTGATCAGGTCTTGCCATCCCTTGGGTTCCTGTCCCGGCACCCCCCATGTCAAACGACCTCGCTCTCCCTCGGCAAGAAAGGCCGCGCCCCAGGATGTGCCCGCTGGGGTATGCCGCTCTTGATACCTTCGGCAGCAACACTGACATGATGCTCTCAAAGGACCCCTCGGCAAAAAAACTACTCAAATCGAGGTACCCACCATAGCAGGGTTGGGAAAGGAGCTGCCAGGTCCACTTGTCCGAGCGATAATCCCTGAGGGGAATGTCCCCAACCGATGCTCCCATGGGGGAGCCTCAACGTAGTCCATAAATACGATGTGCATTGTTTGGTGATTCGTCGAGCAGACAGGAACTTTCCACCCCTCCCAGGGGGTTTGACATTCGGTCTCTTTGGACCCTAAAGGGACCTCGGCTGCTACAATAGCCCCTCAACCTCAGCCATTGCCACTCGGTAATGCGGGGGTCGACGCATGGGCAGCCGAACGGGAGTATCTCTGGTTAACGAGGGATTGCAAGTCATACGATGGCCGAGAGTAGTGTACCCTCGCCATCCTGGATAAGGATGAAAGTTGTCGCGTCCATCTTTTCGCGGCTAAGGGCTAGGGAGTTATAGGGATGGCACATGTCATGATGTGGTTCACCCTCCCCTTCATAATAATGGCTTTCTGCAACCGCCGCAGCCCCGCCTCGATATCTGATGATAGCTGGCGTTAGCATTAAGGAGAGGGACGGCATCCCCTCTCTGTCCTTGACGTGTCCCTTCTCGATTGGCCCGCGGCATGTTGCTGTGACTCACATGCCTTGTCTTTAATTCAAACGGTTGGGGGAGCCCAAAGGACACTCCTGTTGATGAGTATAAGTAGGAGAGGAGGGGTAGGGCAAATCACTTTACATCCTCTCTCTCTCTCTCTCTCTCTCTCTCTCTCTCTAGCCCCCAAACCTCTGCAAGTCGCTTAATCCAGAGCACCTCCGACAACTGTTGATCATCGCCATCTCCACCGTCGTTCTTCAGCTCTACTGTTGCTGTTCTCTAGCTCTGCCGCTACAGTTTCCCGCCTCAGGTTCGTTTCTCTAGTCAAATTCTTCGCAAGCTTTGAGGAGAGGATTCATTTTTGTTTTCGTTTTCGCACATTGTAGATCAAAAAATCGTACACCAGACTCTTGTTTTGAGTCTTGGCGAATAGAGTGAATGCTTGGGAAAACCCAGATATTCATCTTTATATTGATGAACATCTCCTTCCGGGCGAAAGTCTTCTTCTGAGGGATCTTCCTCACGGATCCTTTGTGTACGAATATCCAACGTTTGAGCTTTGAATTTACGCAATCTTTACCAAAACCTAACCATCATTGGCTGTCATGGCACCTCAACGATCCTTCCATGGCAGCACACCACGGCCACTGCAACCACCATTAGGTTTGGCCCACTGCTTCACCTTCGACCCGCCCCTCTTCTCCCGCTGTCCCCCCCTCTCCAAACCCTCATCCTAGTTCCATTGTTCCTGAGGAGCCCTAATTCAAAAGAAGGAAAACTGAAACGCATCCAGGAAACCTTATTAAAGGTCATACCAGTGTAGAAGACATTATGTCCATTCAAGATACTAGTAAAGAGGACGCTCCCAGATCTGGGAAAGAAATGCCCAACAAGGCCAATAGCGGAGCAATACCGAAAAAGCCAACACGCAAGGGGCAACCAAGAACAAACCCCTTAGATATGCAGAGCTTTCTAATTTCACTACTTTCAGGCAAACCCAAGGGTACGAGTCTAGAGGCACTGAAGAAAGCTTTAGGTGATACAATTCCCGGCTCTATAAAGAATATTATGCCAATAATTGAAAGGATAACAACTTTTGAAGCGCCTGGACTATGTATCCTGAAGCTAGGAGTGGAGCTGCAAAACTACAAGAAACCTTTGTCAGAAAATGGACGCAAAAAAAAGTTAAAGCAGTTGGAGAAAGCTCGAATGAACTTTAAAGGAGAGCACTCTGGGTTTTCTGAAGGACAGAAAATTAACAACAATAGGAAAAGTGGTCGAAGCTAAGGAGGAGCTCAACGAAGATGAAATGACCGATTTCATTGTGGATGATAAAAAAACAGACAATGGGGTGGATCATGAAAAAGTAGATAGTGGTGATTTTTTGTTCTATATTTGGTGGTGATGATGAATACAAGCTCCGTAAACAACATTCTGTTGAGATGGACAAGAATGCTTTTGCTGACTGCTGGAGAAGGCTGAAAGGCGAATTCGAAGCACTTGGACTTTCTGTTCACAATTTCACACTAAAGGACCACTCAATTTGCACTATTGACATCCCAGAGAGACTGCAATTGTATGCACCACCAACAGATAAAACTAGTATAAATAATGAAGTGAATGGATTTGTAATCAGCTCAAGAATGAGCTAGTGATAAATGTGGACGACATCAAATGGTTTCTGAAGCTTATGGCTGTTCAAAAATTGGATGTTCCATTTATTGCCATGTACTGAAAAGACAAGTGCCTGAGCCTGTTTAAGGACCCAAATCAACATGAGGCTGATATTGATGATCATAACAAAGTTGGCGCATAAGGTTCAATAAAGTTGCATAGGTTACTTTGGCGCATTCAAGAGTTGGATTGAAGGTTGCTGCTTCTTTGGAATCGAAAGGATTTTCTACTGTCACACTACAAGAAACAGTATGAGGTATAGTCGGCGAATAGATTATACGAGGAGCTTCGCCCCACTTTGAATGATCTTATCTTTGAATAGATTATCAAGTCCCTTAAGGCTGCTGAATCAGAAAGAGAGGTTGATGATGTTAACTTGAAGTTGAACTTACATTTTCCCGCTATTGGTGGGGGTGAAGGAATACATCTCAGGAAGATATGGTAGTTGCTCAGATTAGGTGTGAACCCTCCACACGCAGAGAATTCCGTTGGATATTTATGGACAATGCCTTCGTATCAACAAGACTAACAAATAAAGGTCTTGTAACCATTGATCCTTTCCACCAATACGCACAAGTGAACAACATGGCGCAGTGGATTAGCCCATTTGTAGAACGTGTAGAAAGGATGATAAAGGTTATGAGATTCGCCTCAAACCTAACAAGCTTGCCTGAGAAGAAGACCTGCACAAGTAACACCCGCGTTGGCACCTAGCCCGGACAGTGGTGTTCTGGAAAAGCACTCTGACGGTTTAGTAAGTCATCGGGGGTGAAAGATGTCACTAAACGTGAAATGTGCGTTTTTTAGAGAGAGGGAGAATGGGAGAAGAAGAAGCTGTCCTAGGCTCAGTGAGCAAGTCCTCCTTTTATAGGCAAAGGGGAAGCTTGCTCACTAAGCCACTCGTGAGCTCCACGCGCTGCCCTTACTTGACTCATCACGTGGGCGAGCCATGAGTATTTTCGCCGCCTTGGCTGACGTTAGGGCTTAAAATATACCTCGATCGGAACGACCTTAGGGACATCACCTAGCCTGTCACGTGGTACATCTGACTTCTCGAGCCCGCCGTCCAGACGCCGCTTGACATCACTTCAATCATGTGTCACCTGTCACATAACCAGTATCCCTGGGTCGGGTCTTGCCATCCCTTAGCTTCCCGTCCCAATGCCCCCATGTCAAACGACCTCGGACTGCTTCTTGTAGTGTGGCAGTAGAGAATCCTTTCGATTCCGAAGAAGCAACCACGTTCGATCCAACTCTTGAATGCGCCAAAGTATCCTCTGCATCTTTATTGAACCTTTTGCGCCAACTTTGTTATGATCATCAATATCAGCTTTATGCTGATCTGGTTCCTTAAACAGGCTCAAACACTTGTCCTTTAGGTACATGGCAATAAATGGAACATCTAACTTCCAAACATGTATAAGCTCCAGAGACCATTTGATGTCGTCCACATTTATAACTAGCTCATTCTTGAGCTGATTACAAATTCATTCACTTGCATCATTTATACTAGTTTTATCTGTTGGTGGTGCATACAACTGCAGTCTCTCTGGGATGTCAATCGTGCAAATCGAGTGGTCCTTTGGTGTGAAATTGTGAACAGAAAGTCCAAGTGCTTGAATTCGCCTTCTGGCTTTCTCCAGCAGTCAGCAAAAGCATTCTTGTCCATCTCAAAAAAATGTTGTTTGCGGAGTTTTTATTCATCATCACCACCAAATATAGAACAAAAAATTGTCTACTTTTTCATGATCCACCCCATTGTCTGTTTTTTCATCATCCACAATGAAATCGGCCATTTCATCTTCGTTGAGCTCCTCCTTAGCTTCAACCTCTTTTCCTATTGTTGTTAATTTTCTGTCCTTCCGAAAACCCAGAGTGCTCTCCTTTAAAGTTCATTCGAGCTTTCTCCAATTGCTTTAACTTTTTTTTGCTTCCATTTTCTGACAAAGGTTTCTTGTAGTTTTGCAACTCAACTCCTGGCTTCAGGATACATAGTCCAGGCGCTTGAAAAGTTGTTATCCTTTCAATTATTGGCATAATATTCTTTATAGAGCCGGGAATTGTATCACCTAAAGCTTTCTTCAGTGCGAAAACAAAAATGAATCCTCACCGCAAAGCTTGTGAAGAATTTGACTAGAGAAACGAACCTGAGGCGGGGAACTGTAGCGGCAGAGCTAGAGAACAGCAACGGCGGAGTTGAAGAACGATGACGGTGGAGATGGCGATGATCAATAGTGGTCGGAGGTGCTCTAGGTTAAGCTACTTGCAGAGGTTTGGGGGCAAGAGAGAGGGAGGATGTAAAGGGATTTGCCCTCCCCCTCCTCTCCTACTTATACTCATCAACGGAGTGTCCTTTGGGCTCCCCCAACCGTTTGAATTAAAGACAAGGCGTGCGAGTCACAGCAACGTGCCACGGGCCAATCGAGAAAGGACACATCTAGGATAGAGGAGAGGGGATGTCGTCCCTCTCCTTAATGCTGACGCCAGTTGTCATTAGATATCGAGGCAGGGTTGCGGCAGTTGCATAAAGCCATTATTATGTACGTGCCATCCCTATAACTCCTTAGCCTTTAGCTGCGAAAAGATTGACGCGACAACTTTTCATGCTTATCTAGGATGGCAAGGGTACACTACTCTTAGCCATCGTATGACTTGCAATCCCCTGTTGACCAGAGATACTCCCGTGCGTCGACCCC
This sequence comes from Vaccinium macrocarpon, assembly GCA_022606695.1. Lineage (NCBI taxonomy): Eukaryota > Viridiplantae > Streptophyta > Magnoliopsida > Ericales > Ericaceae > Vaccinium > Vaccinium macrocarpon. The sequence goes on along the minus strand of CM040170.1, from coordinate 26,445,061 downwards.
CGCATTTCCGAGTGGCAATGGCTGAGGTTGAGGGGCTATTGTAGCTGCCGAGGTCCCTTTAAGGTCCCAAGAGACTGGATGTCAAACCCCCCGGGAGGAGTGGAAGGTTCCAGTTTACTCGGTGAATCACCAAACAACGCACAGAGGTATTTATGGACTACTTTGGGGCTCCCCCACGGGAGCGACAGCCGGGGACTATCGCTCGGACATGTGGACTGGCGGCTCCCCTCCCAACCTTGCCATGGTGGGTACCTCGATTTGAGTAGGCGTTCTTGCCGAGGGGTCCTTTGAAAGCATCATGTCGGTGTTGCTACCAAGGGTATCAAGAGCGGCGTCCTCCAGGGGGCACATCCGAGGGCGCGGCCTTTCTCGCCGAGGGAGAGCGAGGTCGTTTGACACGGGGGGTGCCAGGATGGGAACCCATGGGATAGCAAGAACCGACCTAGGGATACTAGTGATGTGATTGGTGACACATGATTGAAGTGATGTAAGTCGAAGTCTGAATGATGGGCTTGAGGAGTCAGACAGACCACGTGACGGGCTGGGTGATATCCCCAAGGTCGTTTCGATCAAGGTACTTTAAGCCCTGACGTCAGCCAAGGCGGCAAAAATACTCATGGGTTCCCTTCATGATGAGTCAGGTAAGGACAATGCATGGGGTTCACGGGTGGCTTAGTGAGCAAGTTTCCCCTTTGCCTATAAAAGGAGGACTTGCTCACTGAGCCCAGGACGGCTTCTTCTTCTCCCATTCTCTTTCTCTCTCTCTCTCTCTAAAAAAATGCACATTTCACTTTCAGTGACATCTTTCACCGCCGGTGATTTACTAGACCATCAGAGCTCCTTCCAAGACCACCATCGTCCGGGCTAGGCGCTAACGCGGGTGTTACCTATGCAGGTGTTCTTCTCTGGCAAGCTTGTTAGGTTTCAGACGAATCTCATACCTTTCATCATCCTTTCTGTCGTTCAAGGGGGTTCAAAGAGGTCCATTGGAGAAGCAACCCCCATAGACAACTATAGTAGAAAGAGCATTTTATGCCATGAAGATTGTGATGAATCAACTTCGAAACTGAACGGGTGATCAATGGTTGCATGATCGCTTGATTGTGTATATTGAGAGGGAGATTTTTAATAGTATCACAAATGAGGCTATTATGTTACGATATCAAAATATGAAAAATCGCTGGGGTTAGTTGTAAATGCCATTATAGGTTTTAAATCTGTATCTGCTTAGCTACTTTTTTTTTTGGCAATCAAGTGTAGCTTTTTGTGGTCAGTTGTGGACGTGGTTATAGGTTGTATATCTAAGCTACTTTTTTGTTTGGCATTTTAGTGTATCTTTTGGGAGATCAATTGAAAATGAAATTATATGTTATTAATAGATATTTACTTTAACTCCTTTCTATTTTGCATTTTGGTGTTTTTTTTTGTTCTATTATTCTGCTTTTAAGAATTTGACCCTACTGATATTAGTTCTTGCTCTGCCCCCAATGATGCGGTTACCTATGGTGTAATTCCGATGTGTGCTAATGAACGGAATGATTCATGTGGAATTTGCATGCACACTAACATTATAAGAAAATCATTTCCTGATACTGATTGACATTCTAATTTGTAGCATTTGTTGCATAGTGATGCATGTGGTAGGCATAACATTCTCCTAGGGGAGGCTGAAGTACTTTGTGACTTTCACAGTCAGACTTTTCAAGATATTGTTCTGTTTATGGACTCCATGCTTTTCTGTATATTCCGTGTATGTACACCAACATTTATGGACTCCATGCCTGACGATTCTGAATTTCGTAACAGGAGAAATAAGAAGGTGTATGCCTGGACAGTGGATGATGCAGAATCAATGAAGAAAATGCTGTATGAGCATGTGGATGCTGTTGTTACTAGCAACCCAACTTCGCTTCAGCAAATTATGCAGGACATGGAAACACAATGCTTTGAGGAAGGTTTCTCCTTGTCACGATGAGGACTCTGACAATTTAAACCACTAACTTATAACAGGTGAAAATCTCTCTCCAATTATTTCCGGGAGGCATACGAAATATCGATGTAGGTGGTGTGGGCGTCCTCAGGAAGAGCTCCGATGTTTGCAACTTCTGTTATAATAGAAGATAATAGAAGAGCTCTGATGGTTTGCTCGTTTTGTGGAAGGGAAGGAAATGGTCGACGATTGATAGAAGCAGCAAAATCCAAGTTTATCCACGGACCACATTTGAACCGGTTTCCAGTAATCTGAATTGTTTCATCCAAGAAGTTTTGTGTGAACGCAAACAAGGAAAGACAAGAGAATGACTAATCGAGGACAGACTGCTTAATGTAGCTCAATTTTCCTACGGTTAAGTGTTCAGTGTTGAAACTCTCCTACCAAATTTGTATTATTCTGGTCATACACCTCATTTATATAGTTGATATTCAAATTTTTTAACCCATTGCCACATCTCCAATCGGACCACTATGGTCGACGACTCGCCGAGTAGTTGGAATGGATCAAGTCAAATTAGTATAATGCCAAAAATTTGGAGACAAATTGATGCAATTGGAAGTGCATGGGCCGTCCGAGGGAAAAAAAAAAAAAGAAAAGAAAAGGGAAGGAATTGAATGTGCCAAGTTGATACATGTAAGGGATCACTGGGTTGCCTTGTCTTTTTGGGTAAATTAAATTTTAACCCCCTCAACTATAATTTATTTTCATTTGACCTTGTTATTGTTTAAAACTCAACACATAACACCCTTAAACTACTCGAATACTAAATACTGTATCAAAATGGCGGAAGCAAAAAATCACAAATTTACCCTTTAAAAATCCCAAATTATCCTTCTTACTCATCAATCATAACCCCACAATGTTCTTTACTTCTTAACCTTCACCCATAACCTTCCAAAACTATCACTTCAAAAACCAAATCCAATTATCATACTCCAACGCAAGCTATTCCAACTCCAATCACCTTCTATTCGGTGATCCTTGCAACGGTCCCCAATAGTTAACTTTTTTCTATTGTTCCCTCATCAATCTCTTCTAATTTTGAGAAATTACCCTTTGATAAGAACAAAATCATAATTTATCAATAAAATTTATTTATCATGTCATGTTTAGCTCACGTGACAAGTTCCATCCAAAATCGTAATGCTTTGCTAGCAAAAGAACTTTATTGTCATCACATGAAAACGCTTTAAGGGGGTCAAGAGTTGAGTTTTAAACATGAAATGTAACAAATGTTTGAGTGAAAATCAAGTCATAGAAGAACTTTAAAGGGGGTTGCGTGCAAAACTGTAAACGTAATCTGCGTCGGTGGCGCGATAAACTACGTGGAAAGCAAAGAAGAAAGAAGAACGAAGCAATTGCTCCGTAGAGTCTGCGAGGAAGAGCAAACACATTCTTCTTCTCCAATTCAGGAAATTTACAGCATCAGATAAGCCTCAAATTCAATTGTTTGGTCACAGAAGAGAAGTAATTGCTGGATTTAATCAAGTCTCGGTCAGCTCAGCAGCAGCCATCATTTCCGTCGATCCACCAGAGATTCCAAGAGTGGTCACGCAACCATAAATAATTTCTGAAATTTACACTGTTGCGAACCCAAATACCCATTTTGATACATGGTTATTTGCTCATAAACTACATCACGTCGAAATTCGGCGAATCCTCAGCTTTGTATCCCATCTGTATTGTAAACGTCAACGATAATAATGCCGAATATGTTCACGAGGATACGGCTTGGAATGGGTCCTTGGTTTCACAGAAAGATCGTTGATCCACTTCTACAAATCCTCCGCAGGTACTCTACGCACTCCCTCTCAGCATATTACATTTGTATTTAACCGTTTCTATGTACAATTCGTTACTTATAGCTGAAATGCTGCTTCCCTTGGAAAGTGACAAAAACCGTTCTTTTAAGTTGTGCTTTTGTATTTCTTTGGTTAGTCCCCCTTGACTTCACTTATAGATTTGTTCAAGATCCCGTAATACTTGAAAGGGTGCCAACAATTTTCTTCTTGTTTGTTTTATTAGGGGTGCAGAGCCGAAGCAATTGGCCTTCTCTGCTGCTCTTGGGATCAGTTTGGGAGTGTTTCCTATATGTGGTATGTTGCAAGCTTGCAATTTTAGCATATTTTGGTGTTGTTGCTTTTAATTGGGAAAATGCTAGTAGATAATGAGTACAAAGTGTCGATATTCGAGACCTTGATAACTGTAAATGTGTATTGATAACTGTAAGATTTGTATTCAGATTATGACTTGTTTAGCATTATATGCATATTATCCTCCACCTAAGGGCACCAGGTTAGCAAGAACCTTTTAATTTTAAGTTCTTTGGGTCACACTTCAGAATTCTCTCCTACGTTAAACACCTTACCAAATCTAAACTGTATACAAAAGAGCAAATACACGAAAAATAAAAAACGATGGGTTTGAATTGCTTGTGCCAGAATCAGTATACTTCTCTAGTAAATGACGAAATAATACAAGAATAGCGGTTACTAAACTCATGTATACACGCGAAAGATAATGTCAGTGATAAAATAGGAAAGTGCTATCTCTGACATCTTTGATATTGAGGAAATTCACTGGGATTCAAGTTGGAAGAGGAATAAACTGAGTCAAAAAAGATGGACATGAATGGACTAATAAAAGAAAAAGCTGCAACACTAGGTATTTTTTCCCAAAGAGTGGAGTAGCAAGCAGTTGTGATCTGATCAGTTGCAGTCTGCTTATGAATCAGTGGTTGAAGTAGCTAAAAGTATGTGATCAAGGACGTGTTGTTAGCTGTTTTGCCATTTTGCAATCTGCATATGAACCAGTTATTGAAGCAGCTAGAAGCCTAGATGTATGTACTCACGGGGCCTTCAGGCCCTTCATTAGCTGTTTTGCCAACCAGATTCAATTAATCGTAGTTTTATAGAGAGCTACTTCCTCAACGACCTATAAGACAAATAAATATTTTGACAAGGAACCATCATGTAAAAAAAAATGATTCAAGAGGGTTAAAAATTTGGACTTATTGGATGTGTCCTTTCTTGACTTTGAAGTATTGGGAATAATTAATGTAAGTAGGTAGTACGATGAACTATATAATAGCACTATATTAAACTTAAGGAGTATGTTAGTGCTAGGCTAGCATAGGTTGGCAACTCAACGGATTGTATGCGCAACATTAGGTAACAGCCAACACACTACTTTGAGAAGAGTGTTTTACCTTAAAGAGTTGGTGACCTCTGATGATAGGAGTCCTCCTGGGCATGGAGAATGCTTGGGAGAAGCTTCATTGGCATAGGGATAGTTGAAAGACGAAGGGAAGACCCAACAGGTCCAAGTTGTCCCCATTTTTTAAAAGGGGCAATGCATTGGCCTAGTGGATCATTGCAAAGGTCTTGAGTGCTGGGAAATGTTCCCATGCTCCTCGACCAGCCTTGACCCACAGTAGAGACCACTTTTGAATGATGAACCTTCGCCTATGGTTAACCAACATGAAATCTCTAATCAATTCTGGAAAAAAACAGCCTGCAAGCTTGGCCGCCGAACTTAAACTGTGGGCATCACGGTTGTTGATGGTCTGATTATATTTGCCCCAGCAATTCATCTGGAGTTGGCGTTGACAAATAAGTAGCTTCGTGAACATGTACATACAAGTTATAACACTCCCTAATCGCCTTCTCAAGTGCTCATCCAACCTCGAGTGAGTGAGAATGAGCTTGAGATATCTTTCACACTCATTGAAATGAACTTACTCTTTGGAGTAGTGGCAGATCCAGGAATTCCATCTAGAGGTGTCACCTTTCAAGCATAACTAGGAAAAAAATTCACAATCCAATCCAATATAACGAGAAGAAAAAATGTTTAAACATTCTTCATTAAGCATATACTAGTTCGAACTTAAGACATTCTAAATCAAAGATAAGCGCACAAAATTATAGATTCCTTCCTATTACCACAATAAGTGGGCCAACAGGCGAGACGAGAGAAAATCATTTGACGTCCGGAGTGGCCAGTGGGTGATTACTTCTTTCGTCTGATCGCCTTCTTTGTACGTACATAAATTGTTTTGTGTGGAGAGGTGGAGAATTGCTAATGCCTGATGGTATTTGTAATACTAATAAGTGGGCCAACAGTTAACAGCCCACTAAATCAAAAGCAAAGCCCATCCATTTGCCCCCCACCAAAAAAAAAAAAAAAAAATTTCTGGAATTTCAGGGGCTCACGTGACCCCCGTGTACATCAATCCGCCACTAGTTTGGAGTCTTCTAGTTATAGTGACAGGTGTGTTTTCTCATCTGTGTTAGTTTGTATATATATGTTGACCATCTCATAGCCACACTTTAGTCTCGCTTAGGGACCTCCCAGATTCTTGTGACCGAGCTTATTCAGGGTTTAATTGTTAGGTTGAGGTTGGCCTTTGTTGGTCTTGGGTTGCATGAAGATTACTCTAACTACTAGTTATGTATCACTTGTTTGCGGGATTAGTCCAAACACCTTCTGTGGATGTTTAAGGTTTCTGGGTGAACCTAGTGCAATCCCTTTTTGTTGATTAGTGAAGAATTCGGCGGCAAGTATTGGGAGTGATGCAGGCAGTTTGGTATTGCTGAAGCAGTATGATTCGTCGTGTTCATCTTGCCTTTGTAGTTGAGCTTATCTCATTGGGTTAAATTGAATGATGAGATGAATACTAAATTGACGTATTATATGCTTTGTTGAGCTCAAGGTCAATTGTAAGGATAATTGAGTTTCTTGGTATTTAACACTTGACATAATTTGGGAAGCATTTGCCCTTTCTCTCTCTCTCTCTCAAGACACTTCCATTTTTTACAAGTTACTTAGACAAAGTTTATAAAGCAGAACTTTATTTCGTCACAAACTTCTATAGGACTTGATGGTCCTTGAGAAGAAAAAGTAGGACTCCATTCTTTCCCCTGTTTCTATGTGTTTCTTGAAATTGACCGATAGTATACTTCCATTATTCAATGGGAGACTAGGATACTTGTTGGTGGAACATAATTTGTTATCCCATGTTACCTATGTTCTTCAGTTCCACTGCATCCTCACACATTGTTATCCGCTTCCCTTCCCTACAGTTTTACCTTGCATTGAGGACATTGAATGGAGTATCATATATTCATATTGGGGTGAGATTAGCTGAATGCAGAAGCATGGCCCTGATCAACAAATAAATAGGGCTAAGAGCCCAAGGCTTATTTCCTTTTTCTCTTTTTTCTGAGTATGGGGTTGAATACAAGAGAAAGGCATAAATTTTATTTTTACAAAGCATGGCCTCGAGCAGATTAGTATTGTAAACATTAAGAGCCATAACTTGATGGCAGCACTAGTTGAGCGAAAGGGATTCAGGTAGTGAGAGATTCTCTTATTTTTAACCATTTAACAGAAAAAGAATGCACTCATGCAGGGAATTGGGAGTTCATTTACAAAATGTGATGGACCTTGACTTTTGAGAGGGACTTTATGGTTAAATATTTGTGATGCTGCCACATCTGTACTTTAACGGAAGTGGATGAAATTAGTAATGGATGTGAATGGAATTTGTAATGGATTTCGTTGTTGAGTTTAACCTTCTAATTTACTGAAAGGAGGAACTATAATAGCTTCAAGTGGGGAAGGTAAACGGTAGACCTCTGCAAGTTTCTTTTGCTCTTTGTATTTGTGACTTTGCATAGCTGTTCTTGTCTTGCTTTCTTTTTTGAAGTTGGCAACCTCAAATAGTCAACCCTTTTTCATGGGTCCCATCACTGATTGTCATTGCAGTGGGAAAGATCATAAATGCTTTTGGTTTTATTCATCTTTCGTCAGTATTAGCAAGTACTCTCTAAATGAAACAAAATGCTTATTTAAAGTCAGTACTTTTTAACAATAACATCAGTGTAGAGCCTTCTGTGTGATGATGTTGCATTCTGTTTGGTTTCCTGGACACTGTTTGTTGATATGTGTAGATGAATGGTGTGAGTTAGCAAAAGAAAATATAAGACATTTATTCAATGTTGATGTGTACTAGTGTACTATGATTCCCTACCACCTTCACATTGATGTACTTTTCTGTGTAACAGGGGTCACTGTCTTTCTGTGTGCGATGGCTATTGCAGTGCTTGGATCTCGTTGTCATGCTCCAACTGTGATGCTTGCTAACTTTATTGCTACTCCTATAGAATTAAGGTAAAATCTGTTTTTGCGTATTATAGGATTAACTTTTAAGTCACTATTCCACAGGCACCTAAGAATAGCTAAAGATGGTTTCCATCTCCCTCGATTCTCTAGATTGGAGTGGCACTTGTTTCTCTCTTGTATCAGCTTCTTCCACATTTTCGCATGCTGTATTATTCCTATTTGTACCAATCTGTATATGAAGAGGAAGGTGAGCTATCACAACTGAGTGAAGATGACACATATCAAATGAGGAGCTTGTCCAATGTGCTTGCTACCTGTAGATAATTCTGGCTACAACATATAAACTACTTTCTTGTCATATCTTCTTATAGACACTTAGTTTAGCAACTTATGGTTTTTGTATGATATTCTTCTGTTGAGCTGATTGTTACAGGCAAATTCTGCTATATGCATACATGTCAACATAATCATTGCCCTGGGTTTGTATTACTTTGTAGTCTGGTGGTCCCCTTCTTACGTCTCGGTGAAGTTGTTTCTGGTGGACCTCATTTTCCATTGACTTCTGATGCTTTAAACAAAGTGCTGACTGGTCAAGCTTCACGCGAAATCCTATATAGCATTTTGAATGCGGTAAGTACTCAATAACTTTTTAAGCACAAGTGGGGTTCTGTGTATGTGTGTGTGTGTGTCCTTCAAAACATTTATTGGGAGTCACTTTTATAGGTCATTCAATTAAAACTGTAAGGATGGCTATCTATTAAAAAGTAAAAATGATTTGATTGGATTCAGTTATTTTTAGCAATTAAAGAGATCCATTGAAATTTCAACCATGGCTAGCTCCGGGGCTCAACATAATCCCTTTGTCCAGATGCCAAATTTTAGGGTGGCAGTTTTATTTTGGAGAGATTCGCGCCTGTTATGCAGTAGGAACCATGATAAGCTTCAGTGGTGGACAGTAAAGATATTTTCAGCTCTTTTGTGCTACCCTTCTCTTTTTGACGTAGACCATTTCACTTTTGTATAGTTGCAAAGTTTTGGTACCCTTCGAAAGGCAAGAGGCTCCTACTTGTTTCAATTCCAAGTGGTGAACAGTGCATTAGAAGCTGCACCACTTGATTACACGACTTCTTTTGGCTTTTGATTCTCTTTCCAAACAATTTATTGAAACCGGTTTACCAAAGAACATGGATATGCATCTTTTAGTTTGAATGACTGAGGACTAAACATACAATTCCCGAAGTACCTGGAAGTTTTTCTTTTGCTTGCTTTCTGCTTGATTTTCTAACGCTTGTTTCTTAACAAAATTTTACTTGACAATTTTTGCAGTTGTTGGGTTGGCTTGTCGCAGCTCCCGTTATCTTGGTTGTGCTGCATATATTGCTTTTTCCGTGCTGCAAGATCCTTGTTAGCAAGTTCAGCACTGCTCCATCAAGTCCCAAAAAGCCACTTAGTGCCCAAGTTCGCAAGTTGAGCCCTTCTCCATCAAGCCCAAACAAGATACTAAGTTCCCACATGGAAGTGAGGCTTAAGGTAAGGGACGTTTGATCAACTTGTAATAACCCGTCGAGCAGTTGTTTGGTAGCTCCTCTGGTTTGATCCTAACACAAGGCTGCTTGTGTACATGGAACTTGAATTGTTAGATTCTGTGGGTAGACGCATTTAGCTTCAAGCCAGAAAGTGATTGGTTTTTTCCATGGATGACACATATTTGAGGTTGCCAAAGCTGTTCTATAGATTAGTGTTTGATTATCATGCGAAGATTTTCTGTACTAACCATACATACATGTTCCAATGCGTAATGGCTTCAAAATTTGAAATAGAGACTTGGGGCATTTCCTTGAAATATTTTTCTCCCTCGTTGATCTTTTCATGTGATGCTCAGATGAGGAGAAATGGAGTTATCATGGTCCCATTTTCATAAGCATAACTGATTATTTTAAAGGTCTTATGCAAAAAGTTAGATTCTCAATGACGTTACCAGCTCGTTTGCAGTATTTTGGTGAGAAATATTGAGCCAAGCTAGCTAATTTGCATACCAACGAGATTTTGAGTGACTAGCCAGCCACTTCGTTGGAGGGGGCACTATTAGCTGATGATCTAGTAGAACATGTTAAGATTTCCATAACTATATATGATCTAAGACCTCTTTCTAGGTTCTGGTATCTTCTTTCCTTTGGTCATGACTTTCAGTTGTATCTTCGAATATATTTACCAAGTCTGGTGAGATCTTTAGGCTAGGTTTGAACTCTTGTGATCAAGGTGATCGAATGAAAACCAATCTTGGAATGATGGCTGGTTCCACACACATCATTATTTTGTGTTGCCTGCTTTAATTACGAGATTAATTGACACAAGAACTTGTCTTCTTGTTGTAGTATTTTGGTCGGCAAAGATGAGATTTATATTAGAAAGATGCTTACGAGACAATGGTGATGACAAGAAGCCAACCATAAGAGACCGGGGAATGAAGGGTATGAAAGTAGGATTTGTTGAAGTTAGTTTAGCTCTTGTACTTTAATTGGTGAAATGTGTTGCATGATTCCTTGAGGTATAAGGGGTTACCTAAGAAGAGGGTTGACAAAAACTCAAGCAGTTAAATCACATGGTATCCTAAAAATACTCCACCAGTTATAACATAGCTTCCGAACACAGGAACATGCGAACAGTAGTATCATCACCACACATGAGTAAACATATATTATGAATTCGGCATGTCAAATTTCATGAACGAATTGCTGGTAGCTTCAGTTAATGATATGCAAGGGTGAAAACAGAGTATTGTTTAGATACGAAGGACAATCAATTTGACTGTTGACGAACAAATTCAGTCTCAGCAAATAAAAGCAAATTAGTATCTAAGTTACTCGGCCGCATAATAATCATAACAGCAGTAGATTTCCATTCTCAATCCACATGGATATTGGAGAATGAGTCGTCTTCTAAGTAGCATCAATCCTTAGTTACAATCCAGTGTTCAAACCATAGATAGGCCTTATACATATAAGAGAGTATGAGTTCCATCTCAAAGTAAAGTTTAGGAGAGAGAGAGAGAGAGAGAGAGAGAGAGAGAGAGAGAGAGAGATGAGGATCACCTGAGTCCTAACCATGGTTGATGTGGGGGTTAGAGAAGATGAAACCAAGAGTCCCAAAATATATCCCTTGGATTACCTCCTTATGCAAATGGAGCTCCATAGCCATTAATGGAGCTCTTAAAAAAAAATGGTAAAAGCTAAATGCAAGAAAACTAAGACTACCCATCCTATAAATTCTACTTCAAGTGGGGCAAAAACTCCCAAAGTTTAGCCCACAATGAATTTACAATTGACACTACAACTAGCTAATTGCTTCCCTAACCCTGAGGGAAGATGGGTTGATTAGTATGTTAGACACAGATTATGTGATGTTTAAAAGAGTGAAATTGGTAAAGCTTTTAAATAGACATTACCGGTCACAGTTCAAAAATCCTAAGACTAGGGTTAATGTCGAAAGAACTGAAAAAATAAAGAGGAAAAAAAGGAAAGGATTGGGCATTTCCCATGCCCTATCCATGATATATACTAAAACTGACTCTACATCAGGAGGAGGTTACCTAAAGTTGGAGGGAAGGACAAGGCATTTCAAAACCAACATTTGTGAAGTTGAGAAGGACTTGTCGTTCGTTTCTTGTTGAATATACATTATTGATCAGTGAGCCTTTTCCGGGGGCTAACTTTTTGAAAATTGTGTCCTTTGATTTGATTAGCCTTTTCCAGAGGCCAAAGTAACAGATGTATATTACGCGAGACCAACTTAGCTTTTTGTTTTGACACAGCTTGAAATTGGTCACAACATGCACATGCACATGCTTTTGGGGTCTCTTGTAGGAAGCCTTTTCCTTGACAAGAGAAGCAATGTGGAAAGGGATAAAAACTTTTCCAAACATTTTTGCTCCTATGAGGAGCTTCCATGTGAGGAAATGCACAAATGTGGACCTCCATGAGAGAGAGAGAGAGAGAGAGAGAGAGGGGGAAGAGAGAGAGAGAACCATGGTTAGGCCAAAGGTTTTTTGAGATCCTTGTGAAGGAGCAAGCTATGTAGATAGCATGATGAGATGATGAAGTAGTAGGCTGCAGGGGGGGGCTCAACTGAGTTGTAGTGAATCTCTTAACGATGAGGGATGGGCGGTGCGTGGAGAGCCATGGTCACGCCTGTGGCACAGCAAAACAGACTGTCAAAGATGTTAGTTACTTCATTAGTTGTAGCACAAGAATTAGTTGTAGCACAAGAAATAGTGTAACAGATATTCCAGTATGCTATTGTACAGTTATTATGTCTTAGAAACTTAGAACTTATTTATTTAATTGGAATATCAACTGGTGGCAAATTGTGAAGCTTTGTAGTCCAGATTTCAGTCTTTATATGAACAAAATTAATCAGCAATTTAACATATATATCAATAAGAAAGAAGAGGAAATTTGATGTTTATAAGTATAAATTTCTCAGTATTCGTCATTGCTTGTAAGTTGTAATAGAGCTGTTGATTCTGTAAGCAAGTTTTCACTATGGACTCACAAGATAATTGAAGGGGCAATTTACTTCTTGCTGCTGCTGAAACTTACTTCAGCAGCTTCAGCAGTGAATTAAAATGGACTGAGTTTGGCTGAGATCCAAAATGCCATTGAGTTGGAGCCCTTAGGTTCATAAGCAAGCTGTAATCTTGAGGGAGGTTTTTGGGTAATATGTGTGTGTGTGTGTGTGTGTGTGTGTGTGTGTGTGTGAGAGAGAGAGAGAGAGAGAGAGAGAGAGAGAGTAATAATAGTGAGAAAACTTATGAGAACCGTGTTGAGAGAGGGGTAGTTCTGGAAAACCATAGGGAACAAATTCCGTATGCTTGGTTGGAGTCATTTATAATGCAGATATAGAATTGATTTTAACAAATGAGGAAGAATCTTTGCTAAAATCAAAGATTTTTGTGAGAGATAGAAAATATTGATTTTAGCAGATTTTATCAAATGGGAAATCACTAAAGTTAACTATTCAAATAAAAGCAAGCAAGGTGTTTAATTTACCTGATTGCAAGGGAGTAGTGGATGCAAGAGACATGGGAGCAGCAGCAGCATAATGATGTGGGTATCCCCCAGTGGAATTGATGGCAGAATACTGGAAGAGGTGGTGGTGGCCGTGGTGGTGCTGCTGTGGGTACTGAACACCGCCATACCCCTGCCCAGCTGCGGTATTCCCAGCAGCTTCGCCAAAGTAATTCAGATATGGGTAGAAGGCGGCAGCGGCGGCTGCTGCTGCTGCGCTTGTCATCATCCCACCAGCCCCACCTCCATAAACCGGATATTGGGAAGCAGCTCCTCCATACACACTATAGTAACTCTGTACCAAAGAAAAGAAAAGAAAAAGAGAGGAGATAAAAGATTATTTTCTCAATTCATTCCATACACTAATAATTTGATCTAATTAATTAATGTGAGAAAAAGTAATTTCACCAAACAGTGAAACAAAAATCAAAACCCGGAGCACATCTCACTGTTGGGTGTGCTGAAATCGTAAATTAGCGAAAAGATTAATTATAAAAGAAGTGAGTAAATTAAATGGTGACGAAAAGGAATTGATTTCTTGATTATTTTTCTTTGCCTTGACAATAGGTCTACAAACACATGGTGCATGCAAAGAAAGTTTCAATGAATTGGGACTATTTATTTTATTTCGTTTTTTTTTCCTGAAAAAACTGGAAAGTCAGTAGGTTTTTTTTAATGTTAAATTACAAGGGTATCCCTAACGAGAAATTTCACCCCTGATAATCCAGATGTATGATCACTAGGCAGAGCCCAAGTTGTTGCACTTCAACCTTATCCGAAACAAATTTGACGTTCTGACCAAAAAAATTATTATAATTTTATCGGATATTATTGAATTACTAATCCCAAATCCATGACTTTTTTAATAAGGCAGCAAGTTTGAGTGGACAAAAGGGACAATAGGCCTGCATTTAGCCCCAAAGAAGATAGTAGTTCGTTTTGATTGGTGGGTTTGCTCTTTGAAAAAATCTTTTTTATGAATCATATGTGAAAAGGAGGTTTGCAATTGCATCGAGCAAATTTTTACCGTACATCTTGAGATTCAATAGCTCGGATGCCCTACACTCTCTCTTGTTAAAATCATCATGCATTTAAAAAAAAAAAAGAAAAACAAAATTTGCACAGCATCTTAGCCGTTGGATCTTAGATGCATGGCAAACCCTTTTTTTTTTTTTTTGTAGATGATCTGTAAAAAAAATTCTCTCTTGGTCTTTATATAATTGACTATAGTTTAATACTTGGAGTGAGATCGGAAGAAACTAATTTTATTATAAATCCTCTAATCTCAATGTAGACCAAAAAATAAATTATTCAAAGCAAGTGTAAGCTAACCAAAACACCCTTAAGAGTCGAATGGAAAAAGTGATAATAAAAAAAGCCTGCATTTGGAATGAAAAATCGTGCTAAAAAGGATAAAGACAAGGCAAAGACAACTGTGATTTTTGTCACCTCACCTGACCTTCACATCTTTGGAATCTATATGGGTGGTTGAGTGGTTCTGAAGTTACAGACTGGAAGTTGGAGTAAAAAAACAAAAAGGCCAAAAAACCGTTGGAAGGTATATTATTATTTTATTCGGTAGTAAAAGACTTGAGTCCAGCATTTGTACTTACTTCTAGGTGAATACTGCTGTTGCCCAGACAGGTTTACTTTGACCGAAAATATTAAGGTAGGGCTACTTTGGGTAAAAAATTAGAAAGTAATTTTTAAAAAATTATTTTCTGTATTGAATTTTTTTTTTTGCATTTGTTAGTTTTGTATCAAGATTTTGTGATTCTGGATTCCTCTCGATGAGACGAATCTAACAAGTAAAAAATTATAGTCAAAACTCAATTTTTTTTAAATAAAACCAAAACAAGTGGATTATTGGATCTATTTTGGTTTTATTCAAAAAAATTGAGCTTAATACGATTCCCTATTTTTGCGTCAATTCTGAAATTAGGTGACCTTTTTTAGGTGAGCAATGCAAGCATGCCTTAGTAAACAAATAGCAGCAATGCTATGGTGACCCTGTCTGAGTATTATATTTTGGGTATTATAACTATGTGATATGTCACCACTGTATTGGAATAATGTGTTCTACTACATGATAAATGAGACACATTCTACCAATACAGTGGTGACGTGGTACCCAAAATGTAATACTTAGACATGGTTACAATAGCATTACTGAACAAACAAACAGACAAGTTGACACACCCCATATGATACCGAAAAGTAAGTACTGTAAATGCAAGGGGAGACAAGGGTTTGGCGTACAAACCGTAGGATACGTGTAGTCTGGTGAATACGGAGAGTACCTGAAAAATTGGGTTCAGATAAGAGGGACAAGAATACAAATATGTTAGCTACAACTCAAAATGCATGAATTTGCTTTGCTTTTTAGTTTGTTTTATTCTTTTCTCTTCTTTTTTTTTTGGTTTTATAGTCGATAGGAGGTAAATAAAAGGAATACAGTGACATGCATGCCTCAATGAGAAATCTTGGTCTGATACACAATGGCGCAAGGAATTTCTACATAACCCCACAATCACTTAATTAGTTCTCAATTAGGAGAGAGATATACTATTAATTCTTAACCACCAACTCATCAAGAAAACTAAAGTTGTTAGAAAGAGAAATAACTTTATTTTATATTCTCAATACGTCTCTTCACATGTAATCAGGCTCTACTCTATAAACGGGCTAAAAACGTACAAATATGTAATAACTGGGTAGGTGGTGAGGTTCAAACAAAGAATCTATTGCCTACTCTAATAACACATTAAGTCGTTAACCACCAACTCATTTAAAAACTTAAACTGTTAGTGAGTGGAATAATTTTATTGTTTATATTCCCAAAGAGAGAGTGAGAGAGAGAGAGAGAGAGGTGATGATGTTGAATGATGAGCAAGAGGTGTGGTGGGTGGAGGTGGATGAGCAAGGCGTGAATGAGGTGGGTTGCGCATGAGTTGGCAATGCACATGGAGGTACAAACACACAAATATTGCAACCACAACCCCCCATAATATAATACTAACGATTACTCCAATTAATAGTAAAAAAGTAAGCTGGTAAATTAATTTAGTTAATTACCCACCCGTAGAGATTACTATAAGGTATGCCTTGTTGGATGGCATAATGGGGGAAAGTTGTTGCTGCTCCTGAAACTGGAAAAGCTGTTCCCCCAAGTACTCCACCATTTCCAAATCCTCCTCCTCCTCCTCCTGTCTGATAACCACCGCTCATCACCCTAATACTCCTCCCTCCACCACCAGCACCTCCTCCTCCACCTGTTCATCCAATATACCCATTTCCAAAAAAAAAAAAATCAAATTTTATGATATTTACAAAGAAACAGAAAATGTAAACATTTACATGCAAGGCCTTCCATTTATAGATTAGTAGTACACCAAGAAAAATGGAGTAATGTGAAGTATTAATGATCATTAGGTAAAGAGAAGATTAAAATGCTCAAGTATTTGTCAAGATCATTTGTATTACATAAATAAATAAATAAAAGAAGCAAATGAATTATTTGTATTACAGGGTGGAATGAGCTGTCATGCGTTTGGAAAACTGCTTTTGGAAAACAGATTCTGGTTATTGTTTCTATTCTTTGTGGAATGTAAAGCAATGCTCTACTATTTCTTGGTGGGCTCACTAGTACACCATTCAGTTCAATGAGACCAAAGGAGAAGGAGGAATACTTGTCAAAAAAAAAAGGGGAGGAGGAGGAATAAGAAGAACACAAGAACTTTTCCATAACTGAAAGAATATTCATTTGATCTAGCATGATGATCAGGTACGTACCCAGCTAGATCTTGAATGTGGTTTGCTCAATCAAACGGATCAAATAATCTTTAGACAATTTCACATCATCAGACCAGAAAGGAGCATTCATACTAGTGGTTACAAAAGATTTAAATTAAACATTAAGTTTTCCAAATGAGAAAATCACATTCGATGTTAACAAATGAGAAAACCATTTGCTAAAATCTTTTGATTTTGCATAGAAAAAATGCTTTTGATTTTAGCACATGGCTTACTCATTTGCTAAAATTAACTATTGATTTTAATAAATATTGATTTTGTCTGATTTTAAACGTTTGGAAAACTCCTTCTATTACTACTATTGGAAAAAAAAAAAAGCAAATCTGCAAAGATTAATATCATATGTGAACTTTTCGCAGATCTCAAAGCAGTTCTTGGGATGAGGAGGCCTTAACAGATGATAATTAAAAAAGAAGAAGAAGAAATGTACCGACTACAGACGCATACCATGTTTAGGGGTAGAAGGCTTAGATCTTTGAACACCCAAGGAAGCAAGATTGCAATTGGCCCTTCTCCCATCAATCACCGGAGCTGGATCCACACAAGCTCTCATCGCCGCTTCTGCTTCACGAAATGTCACCTATTTTGGGCCCCCAAAAAATTTAAATAAATAAAAAGGAAAAAGAAACTTAAATTAAGCAAGAACACAAGAACTTTCATTTTCTTCAAGATCTAGTAGGGGAAAGTTCATGATAATTGACATCGAATAATAGAAGAATCAATGCCAAGATAATTTTTAAAATTTCCTAAAAAAAATAATTAAAGAAGAAAAATAATTAAAGAAAAAGAGAAAAAAGGAATAGGGAGAAATAAAGGAAGCATACAAAGCCATAGCCTTTGGATCTTCCAGTGGATTTATCAGTGATGACAACAGCCTCCAAGATATCACCAAACTGTTCAAAGTACTTCTTCATAGTCTCCTTGTGCGTCTCCCATGCCAACCCCCCTACAAACACTTTCGTGTACGTCGTGTCTCCGAATTGCCCTCCGCCGCCGCCGCCGCCTCCTCCTCCTGACGGCGTCGTCGTCGTCATGTTGATGTTGTTGTTGTTGCTGCCGTTGTTAACTGCTGCTGCTGCGGCACCACCACCACTGTTCATCTTCTCTTTCTCTATCCTTAATTGTCGCCTCCGATCTACTACAACACCAACTTAATTGATGATGGTGATGATGATGACTACTAGCTAGCTAGATCTATGTGAAAATGGGGAAAAATATATACTGAGAGAAGAAATGGAAGCCAACTGGATAAGATATGGGAGTTGGAATTAGTATGTTGGGAGGAGAAGGTGGTGGTGGTGGTGATTGGTGATCAGACGATTAGGTCAGAGATCCAGCGAGGGAAAACAAAAAAGGAGAGAGAGAGAGAGAGAGAGAGAGAGAGAGAGAGAAATGGGAGGGAAGAGAAAGCAAAAGTGAGGGGAAAAAAAAAAGAGGGAACACACTCTAATAATACGGACGGACGCATGAATTATGTACATGAGAGGGCCCCACCCAAACCACTTTACAACCCACTCGCAATCACAACTTCACGGTCATCTTTCGCGCGTGGAAATTGCTACCCCAATACTTTCCCACCAAGGCATCAAAACAAGTAAAAAAAAAAAAAGTCCCAAAATATATATATATATATATATATATATATATATATATATATATATATATATATATATATAATTTTTTTTTATAACTCACCTAGACTGTTCTTGGATAGAATGATTTTGTTTACACTTTTCTAAAGAGAGTTAACGTTATTCTCACTTTAATTGGTGAGAAAAATGCAAATCTTACCACAAACTAATTTCATTATTAACATAAAGCAAGGGCAATTTTCACATTTGTTGGACGACGTCTAATTGTATTGTTCAATAGCAATTAGCCCAATTAAAGTTTAAACAAAAATCTCGTATGAATTGGCCTCGAAAGCTTTGAAAGCACCAAGAGATTTCGAATCTAAGATCCTAATAATCAGTGTCACAACACTTAGCATCCACATTGGCATAACCAAAACCAAAAGTTCTTTAAAGTTAGAATGTTTTGTTTAAAAAGTCTTTCACATTGGAATAACCAAACTTAAGAACCTCTTAAAGAATTATAACCAAATTTTGTCACTGGATAACCAAAAACTAAAGAACCTTTTCCAATAACCAAATTTAATGGACCCCACATCTACCCAATCAAGATCCCACCATTACACAAAATGACAAAAACCTTCTGTCTCCTCTCTTAACAATGTTTTCAAAAGTTTAATTTAATTTTTTTTTCTTTTTCAAAAGTTTAATTTTAAAAAACTGGTTTTTTTCAAAAGTTTATTTTAAAAAACTGTTTTTTGCAAAAGTTCATTTTAAAAAACTATTTTTTTTTTCAAAAATTCCTATTAAAAACTGTTTTTTTCAAAAGTTCTTTTAAAAAAAACTTTTTTTTTTCAAAAGTTCATTTTAAAAACTGTTTTTTTCAGAAGTTTATTTTTAAAAACTGTTTTTTTTCAAAATTTATTTTTAAAAACTGTTTTTTTTAAATCGTTTTGTACTTAAAGAAAATTCAAAATATTTTTTAAAAAAAATTTCAAAACTATTTTTTGTAGTTTGAAAAAGTAATGTGGCAAGTTTTGTTTATCATTTGAATAAGTGATGGAGGGTGTCCATTATTTTTGGTTATGGACAAAAAACACCAATGTGGGACTTGACATTGCTAACTTTAGCAACCTCTAAATGGATAACCAAAAGCTTATGTGGCAACTTTTGGTTATCCAATTTTGGTTAGACCATTGTGGATGCTCTTAGTTTAGAAAACTCTGCAAACCCCTACAAGTTTAAAGTCTAATTATCCATTGCTCCTAGAGCAAAATCATGTGGCTTTGTGAGGCACTTCAATACCATACATTTTTTGAGACCAACGTCTAATTAAATATCAATTTTTATTAACTGTGATACGCTAGAATGATTAGAAATACCACGTGGCTCTGTTGTTTAAGGACTACCGAATAATTACCCTCATAGAATCCAACTTCTCAGTTACGCGGGGTTTAGTGAGAGTGGGATGGCAGTGATTGAAATGCAGAAGTATTATTATGTCGGCTGCTGCGCGCTGTTACCCTCTTTATCGTTTTAAAAGAGTAGAGAAGAGGGAGGTTGGTTATAAGGCAGAGTTTTCAGTGATATTTACGTGACTTACCTCACACCGTAGGAAGCCCTAGTGGGCAGAAACGGAAACGGATCCTCAAAACGGAGGGAAAAAGTCTGCAGTCAACCTTCAAATTAATATATGCTTCTTTTTCTTTTTTTCTTTGCTTTTGGGCAAGTTTGTTGTGTATGTAATTATTATGTATTTTATTTACGTGTGGAGTTAACTGTTTGTTGGAAGAACATGAGGCAACAGAGAGAGTCCCAAACCAGCAGCGCATACGGGTGGTTCTAGCATCTCCTATATATATATAATACCGATCTAATCCGGGAATCGCGGATCTAGGACTCCATCTTTTCGATATTTTTTTGAAAATCTGAGCCGTCTAATGTGTTCAAAAGGTGTTTTAAAGAGTTCATGCGGGAAATCTTCAAAAAAAAAAAAAATACCGGTAAGGGTTTAATCCAAGTAGTTTTTCACAAAATTGGCAAAATTTTAAACATATAGTTTTTGCGAAAAATTGTTTGGTTCAAGCCTTTCCCGGTATTTTTTTTTAAGATTGCTCGCGTTGTCCCTTGAAAACACCTTTTGAACACATTGAACGGCTCGGATTTTCCAAAAATAATTTTTAAAAGCATTAAAACACCAAAAAAACCTCTGGATAATTGCCATATATATATAAGAGAGAGAGAGAGAGAGAGAGAGTCCACTTCCGGTCCAAACTCCCTTATTTTGTTAAGTTCCGGACCTCATTGATCCCGATCAAATTTCAATGATCCGAACCGTCCAATGTGTTTAAAAAGGTGTTTTTTAGGGTTTCCCGGAGAAATCATCAAAAAAAAAATACCGGGAAGGGCTTGATCCGATCCGTTTTTCACAAAAATGGTATATGTACAGTTTTTTGAAAATGGCTCGGATCAAGCCCTTCCCGGTATTTTTTTTTTATGATTTCTCGCGGGAACCCTAAAAAACACCTTTTAAACACATTGGACGATTCGAATCGTCAAAATTTGATCGGGATCAATGAGGTCCGGAACTTAACAAAATCCGGAAGTTTGGTGTGTGTATATATATATATATATATATACATATATATCCCATCTAACATGGTAGGGAACACATAATATGCAACGTTATATTACTCTTGGCACTCTGGCATGAAGCACCGGGCGTGCACAAGCTGGGGCGTGACATGGAGTCCGAATTGAAGAGGGAATGATATGTGCTTGTCACCGGGTGAGGACAGGCAATGTGCTTGGAACTGGATTAGTGCTAGCACATCTTTTAGATATTTGCTCAGAATATGACTGAGCTCGTCACTCAAATCTTTATTGTATTTGCGATCCGTCTATTTTTCTGAGTTTTATATTACTCGTTGGGCCTCAAACATATCGTCATATGTTTGATCTAAGTAGCTTTCATTCTTAAAAAATAAAGAGGTTGTTTGGATGTCGATTTTTTGCATTTTGGGCGTTTGGTCCTCCCTCCCCGGCCATAACGAATTTTCACAAAGTGCGTTCCTTAATTTGGGTGACAGAAAGCAAAATGTAAAAGTATGGGGAGAGAAGCTTTTTAACTATTCATTTTTCAATTTCTCATTTTGGTTTACATAAATTACCTACAGAATGTATTCTTCTCAAACACTGTAAAAAAAAAATGCAAAAAGTAAAAAAAATTAGGCTCCCAAACATCCCGAAAATACAATTATTTATTGTGAACAAAGTTGATATTTTTGGAAGATATTCTCCTCTAAATATGAGTCTTTCGAGATGAACAATTCTGATTATAGTTGCTATCAAACCTAAAATGGGAACAAATTAAATTCATTCAGATTCCCAAACAGCGGTCCTCCTATTCAATGATGGTGCCACCCTAAACCACCCTAAAAGCAATATCATAAATGATGGTCATTACCTTTTAAGCCGGATGGGATGCACTCTGATCCACACCTATCGAAGTGCAAATGCTTGTGCTGATTTTCTTGCTAGCCTTGGAGCTAATCAGGTAGAAGAGTTGGTGGTGACCAACAGCCCTCCTCTTGGCATTCAGGAGTTCATGAGAAGGGACAGTTGCAATATTCGCCAATTTCTGGACTAGCTCGACAGCCCTTCTCTCGCCATCCTATCTACTTTTATTCTTTTGTGTTGTGTCCTCTTCGATTTTTTTTCTGATGTTGTCTGACTCTATTTCCTAAGTTCTATTATTATTCCGTCGTACCAAAAAATAAGTAAAGATACTCGTTCGAAAATGTGAGATGCCTAAGTTTTCTATATTTTCTATGAAGTGGCTTGAAAGAAATTCCATATAATGCTACACTAGGATCCAATGCAACTCAAGAAATAGAAGGTTTATAAGCTCTGATTTGCTTAGAACGATTGATACTCTAAAATAATTATTAATTCCCCATGAGTGCACTAATAACTAATATTCTCTTTCTTTGGAGTTTTCTCTTCTCCTAATATTTTCCGCATTTCTTAATGGGATGCTCTTCATTTTCAGTACTGGAATATAGATTTTCGTTAAATGGATGATAAAAAATATATAAAAATAAATAAAATAAATAAAGCAGCCATGTTTCATTTTAAAAAATACGTACTGGGGAGCATTAGTTAACAATAAAGTACCTTTTTTATATAAATATAAACGGATGTTCAGACCAGTTTGCGCACACCTCAACTAATTCTGGTGCTCCGGAGGTAACGACCGAACACCTCAGCGGCCCCAAGAATTTCCTGGCAAATTAGGGATCACAATAAAGTACATATTTTGCAAACATTTTGAAATCTATCTAATTACTGATCTCTAGTTTCAATTTTTTTTACCGAGTTACTGATTTTTAGTTAATTAATTGATGGGTCTTTCTAACCTCCACTAAATATATGGAGGATAATATATATAAAATGACAAACTAGTTCAAATACCAATACACATTTCACAAATATTAATATACTTACACGATATTAACACTCTTTTCTATAATATCTATGTAATTTATACTTATTATTGTGCGTATTCCTTAATTGATTGTGTTTAATATGGTAGTTGCATCTTAATGGTGATACTTATTATCAGGCGAAGTAGTTAGCATTAGCTAGATGGTGTAATCCCAAGTTTCTGAGTCATTTTTACTCAGTGAAAGAGACACTTGAACAACTATTCTTCCTTACCCTAAAACATAAACTACTGCCATAATAAACCTAACACGCTAACGTGGTGGCCAAGACCTGATACTTAGGAGTCTGCTTCCTCGATTCTAAAGTCTAAAATTCAAAACTTTTTACGTGCTATCGACTCATTTACGGTCAATTCGTACAAATCTTCATTCTAACTTTAATTGAAATTCATGCAAATGAAAAGTAGAGTTGAATCCCCAAAACCAATCGAGATCCATGAAAGCCGACCGAACATCTGAGTTATAAAAATCACTCTCTTAACAACCATAATTCATGACAGAACGGGTGCCAGAACCATTGGAAGTCAATAAAATTATATATCTGCATTCAGAAATCACAACTAACTACTATTAATTACAACAAACAAATTAATTGTTTCTTCTTATCCAGCCGTACGTTGGGCCACACCTTGTTTAACTTATTACTAACAACGTTGCCTGAAATCAGGTTAATTGTATTATTAGCAAAAGGGCCCTTTCTCTTAATTTGACCATATAAAAAAAAACAAAATAATTTATAAAAGGGCCCCCCTAATTTTAATTTTCTCTCCCCGCCTGGCACACATTCTTTGAACGATGGATTACTTAGTGCATGTGCTCGAAGATGTGACATTTTTATTTTTATTTTTATTTTTTTTGCAAAAGGAGAGATGTGACACTATGTGGCTTGTTAATTAAGGTTGCATAGGTATGACATGATCAACGGAGTCCAATTCGTTAAGGCCTTGTTTGATTCGGGTATTAGGAGGGTGTGATGAGACTATTTTTGTCTAATCCCGTGTTGTCCCTTGTTTGGTTCTCGGAAAAATTTCAACTTGGTTACGAAAAATTCATGTTAATCTTTTTCAAGAATCATTATTGTATTTGATTTTGAAAAAAATAATTGGTTGAAATGGGTTTGAGAGTTGGAGAGAGAGAGAGAGAGAGAAATAGTTTTGGTATTAACCCCGAAATTTGGTACAGGAAGCCAAAACATAGAATATCCTAATGTTAATCTTGTATGAATCAAACAGGGGATTGTGTGAGATCCATGACTAAATTAGTCTTAGGACAAATAGTCCATGACTACTAATTCCAGGACTATTAATCCTATCTATTTTAGTCTGTGAATCAAACAAAGCCTAAGATAATTAATGTGATTGGGATATTACAATAAAATTGTACTAGTACGAAGTAAAAATAAAAAGAACAAAACACAAGGCAGTCGATGTTTTTCACCCCGACCTAGACGTACAATCAACAAACATTCTCTTGAAATTTACATATAGAATTAGAAATATCCAAAGAGATAAAGTGTTAAACAACGACAAAATACAACAAATAGCCTGACGATCAAATACACTCCAACCAAATAGGAACGCACATATAAACTCACAAAGTTGCAGATTTGAAAATCCACCACGAGTTGTCCCGACAGAGACATCATCATGTAAGGTTAGAGCACTTCTGACACGGATATCATTGTGAAATTAACAGCATCATTTTGAAGAAAAATCGATATGTAGACAAAATATTTGTCCAAAGATGAAACAAACTACTTTCACAAAAATGAAGTATATTACTCTCACAAATCAAACAAGAAGTCATTTATCTGAAGAGACACGAGAGAAATGCAAAACAAACATTGGAGGATCGAAGAAGCGATTTAGAATGAGAATTAGCACACTCTAATACGCGAGAGCACAAGTAGTGAGTTAATTACCTCACCATTGAGAATGCCCTCTTGCTAAAGAATTTGAGGATTCACAAAAGGAATTCTTTCAAGATTTTTTTTTTTTCCCGAAAAATCGATCATAATCAATTGTGTTGATGAGAACAAACCCTCTGACCATGCAACTGGACGGGCTTCTCAACTGTATTTATGGCTTAGTTAATTGTGAGGGGATAGCTGTCTCCCAACTTATTCTTTGACCAAAAAGCTGACTACCACATTCTCTCTCTCTCTCTCTGAATCGTGCAGACTTATACACGTGCCTGCCATCACTCACACTTCCAGCTAGGGCTGTCCCAAAAAAAAAACTGTACCTTAAATATGACCCAAATCGAACAGAGTTACAATATATGTTTTGGATTGAATCCGTGGATTAATGAGTTTGGAAACGAATTAAAAACTTTAAAAACCTTGTGATACAGTTCAATCCACGTATTTTTATTATGAAACTGTGAATTAACTGAACCAGAATCAGACAATGAGATATTTATAAATAACAAATAAAAATAAAAAATATATATGCAATATTTGATAAATAATTATAATTTTACTATTTGGTTGCTGAATCTAGAATATTATGCTTTGTTTCACATAATGCTTTGTTTTTTGGAATTTTGAATTTGAATCTGATCTGTCATACTCTGCATAATGCTTTGTTTTATTTTTTGGAATTTGGTTTCTGTGATATGTAATGGTAGTGCATGTTGGTTGCTGATTTTATTTTATAGGCTTTAATTAGTTGCTTTAATTTTTTTTTTCTTTTAGCTATTTTTGTTCCATTTAGCGTTTATATACGGTATAAATTGTCGATAAAACTGGAACTGAGCCATAACTCACGAATTAGTTTGGAACCGGATCATAGGACTTTTGTTCTAGACATGTATTGCATTTTCTTAAAATCGTTACTCACGATTAACCCTTGATTCATAAGAATCCGTACCTTGGACAATGCTACTTCCAGCCCCTTGCCCCTCTTTCTCTCTCTTTGTAAATCGATAGGGAGGGCTCATATTTTTCTGCCATGCCCCCGAGTGGTTTGGAGGATGATGCCCCGTTAAATATTGACCTTTAAAGTGAAAGTTAGGTAAATTTAAGCTGTTAGATCAAAATCACTCCCAAAAATTGTGATCATAAAATATGATATGGTAATAAGTGTAGTCATATATCCCAGTAAATAAACCCAGTTTTTTTAATAGGTAAAATTTTTTTTTTTTTGGCAAGAAAAGCATAATGGTTGTGTTCGGTTAATAGTTTTACTTTAGTTTTAATGATATAAGCAGATGCAATAAGTGGAGAGAGATAAAGAAAAAAGTGAAAAAAATAATAATGTCAACAAAACAAAAATATCCCAAAATTGGAGCAAAACTGTAAACCGAATATGCCCAAAATCACTGGCAGGGAGCATGGTAATCAGACCCCTCTCTCTCTCTCTCTCTTGGGGCACCCCCTCTCTCTCTCTCTCTCTCTCTCTCTCTTCTGTGTTCTCTTTTTCTTGCAGCCGTACTTGCTCAGTGCCCACAATCCACGATTCCACATGCTCCACTTTTTTTCCCTATTCTCCCCATCTGTCGTACCATTTCTATAGGCTTCACCAAACTTGTTATTATGGATGTTCCCAAAAAAGAAAAAAAAAAATTCTTATGAAATGTTACATTCGTGAAAAGAACTGTAAGTGTTGACCAGTTAAATTAGGCGACACTCCCTGCATTGGCGGCTCCAGAAATTTTTAATATGATGTTCAAAAATTACTTTTAATTCTAGTAGTTTAACCAATCAATCGTACCTTCACAAAATTTCATATACTAGTGTGTATAATGCGACCTCAAAAATACAAAAACACGTAAAACGTTATAATTATTTTCAGTTTTTTTTATATTTTTACCAAAGTACCAAAGCAAAATCAAACAGAGCATAAAATGCTTATGTTTTTTAGGAAATTATGTAGCAAATACGTTTGTACGGATCTTTATAAACATATGTTTTTATTTTTAGATTGTTTACTCTAAGAAAAACTACACAACAACGATATTAATAGATATTTTTTCCTCTCCATTTTTTTGTCATTAAGATGTCTATCTTTTTTTGAGATGATATTAAGTATTCAATTGTATATCACTTGAATTGCAGTGTATGTGTTGTTTATAGTATTGGACTAAGTGTTCAAACAAAATATTAGATAAAATTCCTAGATGAAATATAATAACAAAATGAAAAAAAGCATGTTCAATTGACCATATTTTCTTATATGTTGTGTCATTAATGATTGGGCTGTAACGGGATGTAATTTAGGTTATTCAAAGTAAATTGATTTGTTGGTGGGTGTTTATTTAATTTTGCACTGAGTGTTCATTTATATGTCGGCTGGGTGTTCAAAATATGAACTAACCTAAAATTTATACAAATGTTTACATGTTTTATTAACACAATTTTTTTTAGGGTGGTCATGTGACCATCCACCCCATAGGGGTGGAGCCACCAGTGACTCCCTAGAAAATTTAAGCTACTTTTGGTGTCCAATTTTACATTATTTACAAAATTTGAATGTTACAACCTGTATTTACAATTTCCATGCTTTTGATTCATCAGGTAGGAAAAATATATATTTTCGTATCCAAATTGCATTATTTGTTTTTTGATCAGATCAAAATTGCATTAATTGGGCAGAAAGATCCACAAAAAAGCACTTTAACAAGTCAAATTCTGAATTAATAACAATATTAGAAACACAAAATACCAATAGAGATGCTTTCACAGGCTCTGCTTCTTGTTCACTTCTACATTTATATGTCGAGATACTGTGTGAATATAGCTTGCTTTGTGTTTTGGCAACATGTGTTTTGAAAAATATATATTACCCGTGTAAGCATTTCCAACCTAATTCTTCATTTTGAAGGATTCAAATATAATTTTTTATTCAAAAAGTGAATTTGGAAAATTTTACTATTCATTCATATTTCAACCATATTTTTTTTTTAATCCGGGGGAGACGCTGTGTGGTAGGTATTGTATACCATGTTGTGCGGCAAAATTACATCATTTTGTTCATTTTTTTTAGTATATCCAAAGGGCTCTATTTTGAGAGTTAAGTGTGGGGTTTAATTTTGGGGTTCAATTTTAGGAAATTTAGACTCATTGAGATAGGGTATAGTGGGTTTAGGCACTTCCGGTTTAGGGTTTAGGCACTTTGGGTTTAGGCATTTTGTAATGGTTTTTTCTTCCGCCAAACAAGGCCCTTGAAAGCTTTGGAAGTGTGCTAAAAAATCAAGCAAAATGACGTAGTTTTGCTGCACAATACGTCGCACAACATCTACCGCATAGAACCCACCCCAGATCCATTTCTTTTTGAATCTCTATCTTTATTTTTTTCAAGTAACACATGCAAAACTAAATTTTTTTTTTGGAACAAAAGGATAATTTTGATGACACAGATATCGCCCAAAGGGCACAGCAAAACCCAAATCAGGAGCCCTAGTTTGGGTAAAAATACCACAAGTTTTGGAGTATCTATATGAATCGGAAGAGAATGCACTGAGTATAGACGAACAATACCGACAAAAGGTATAGGAAAGTCCACACAGGGATTGAAAAAACTCCAAAAATGAAGCTAAAATTGGTAACACAGCATAGGCAACATAGCAAAAAAAAATTGGGAAAAAAAGAAAATAAATAACTCCCCGACAGCATTACAGTTAAGGACAGGCGAGTGAAGTGGGGAGGGGAGAAAGAAGAGAAGAGAGGGAAAAGTGAAGAGGAAAAACATCTTCCCCTTCCGCAGCCGCAGTGGTGAGGGGAAGATGGAAGGTTGACAGTAGTTATTATTAGTAGTACTATTATTTTTTTCTCTCTCCAGAGATGTGCTCTCATTTGGAGAGAATTGAAAAGCAAAAGTGGAGCTCAACTTCTTTAAAATCTCAATTTTTTAACATTTACTTAGGAAATTCAAGATTCATTTTAAAGATATTGTTAATAGTTTTTTAATGACATAAATTTTATCATTATTAGATCCTAATTTAGACGTTGTGCATCATTTATTGTATAAATATATTTGGAGAAAATTCTTTTAAATTTTGGAGGATCTCATGTGAAGAATGCAAACGTTGCATAGTTTACAATGCTACTATAATTCTTTCATTTTGAAGATTTGAAGGAGTTTTGAAGAAATGAAGCTTGGTTGAAGATGCTCCGTGCGAAAGGCCATTTGCTAGATGGAAACAACACAGGAGAGCAAATGAGTGGAGCCAATATCTGGTGTTTTGGCCAAGCAAATCAAGTCCCAGAAAAATACGGGGCCGTTCCACTAACGTAGCTGTTTAGAATTTTTGGAGTTGTTGGAGAATCACCTGCCTCAGAAAACATGAAAAGCCAAAAAGTCAAGTCAATGGAACGGACAATGTTCAATACACTTAAACCTCCACCATAAGCAGAAGAAGTGAAAGAGTTCATGATATTGTTAACAAATTGACAGGAAGATTGACGATCTTCAACATCTCTTTGATGGATTTCGATCATCACTCCACAACATGCACGCAGCGTCACCAAGTTCGGAAAAAGACCTGATTTGTATCATATTTTACAAGTGACAAATTCTACAATCCTGTAGAAGATTATAATTTCAGAAACCTGGTACAAGAAAGCTTTACACCTAAAAAAAAAATAAAATTGGGGGAATCTCTAGTGGGGGTTTGTTAATTTGCCTTCTACTAGACGGATCGATAAGAAAACAAATCAAAACAAAAAATACAACATATTGCTCATGATGAAGTTCATTTTTCTAGGATTTTACGAATATCCCAAGATCTGCTGAACATTTTTATGACAGATACAAGAATCTCAAAAGCTTTGGCTTTTCAAACCTACAAAACATAGCCAAATAAACTGGTAAAAAGGAAGAGAGGTAGGGATGGCAATTTCACCCAAAACCGATGGATACCCAAGCCAAACCGACCTAATTGGTGCGGTTTTTTATATTTTTTCCTACTCATGGAGTGGGTTTGGTTTTGAAAACATAATACTCAGCGGGTTTGGATTTGGGTTTGGTCTTAGCAAGTATTCGGCCAAATCCAAACCGATCCATATAATATTATTTATGGGATATATATATACAAAAAACTTTCAATCCAAACTCCCGGATTTTAAAACGTCCGGACCTCCACTTTCCGATTTTTTTTTTGAAAATCCGAACCGTTAGATGTGTTTAAAACGTGATTTTAAGGTCCAACGAGAAGATTTGGTAAAAAAAAATACCCGGAAGGGCTTGATCGGGACAGTTTTTCACAAAAAACGCAAATATAGCATTTTTGTCAAAAAAATGTCCCGATCAAGCCCTTCCGGGTTTTTTTTTTTGCCAAATCTTCGCGTTGGATCTTAAAATCACGTTTTAAACACATCTAACGGTTCGGATTTTCAAAAAAAAATTCAGAAGGTGGAGGTCCGGACGTTAGGTCCGTAAATAGGGGTTTGGATGTGAAGAGGTTCCTATATATATATCCGGATTTAAGGGAAAAATGAGATTTTTTTGTGTTGCAAATTTTTTTTGAAAAATCCGATCTGTCCAATGTGTTCAGAAGGTGTTTTCTAGGGTTCACACAAGAAATCTTCAAAAAAAAATACTGGGAAGGGCTTGATCCAAACAGTTTTCGCAAAAACTGTATTTATATATTTTTGCGAAAACTGCTTGGATCAAACCCTTTCCGATGTTTTTTTTTGAAAATTTTCCGCGAGGGCCCTTGAAAACACCTTCTGAACACATTAGACGGATCAGATCGTCAAAAAAAGTTTTGTATAAAAAGTCCGGAAATTAAAAGTCCGGACTAGAAGTTTACCATATATATATATTATTTTTTATGTACATGTAATTTTTATTTTTCAATGCATAACTTTCAGGGACTTTTTATTTTATCTCCATCCTTATTCTTTTAAAATCCTTTAAAAATCTCAAGAGTCTCCATATGAACCTCTTAAGAAAAGTTTATTATTTAGTAGTTATTTTCTTTGATTATGTCGGAATTTAGATGTTTAATAGAAAAATCATATGATATATTATCATTTTATTTTAATATATAATCTTTTTGCTTCATATGTTCATTAATGAAATGAATATTAATGCGGGTTTGGTGCGATTTGGATAAAATCCAAATCCTTATGGTTTGGTTATGGTGCACTAAAATTCATACCCATCGAATATCGGTTTGAATTTGGGTATAGATAAATACTTTGGGTTTAGATATGGTAATCGCAAAACCCAGACCAAACCGATCCATTGCCATCCCTAAAGAGAGGATGTACATACCAACCCACCCACCCACCAATATCCACCAATAGCCAGCACACCCTATGACTGCATGATTTGCAGTTATGGCCATTTCTGTCTCAATCAAAACGTGTGTCTGAGAATTCTCCCGCACGATAGAAGGAAATCAACTGAAGAGAATGCAACATAGACATCATTTGCTGCTAAACGCATGCCCACTGTTTGGCTACAATAGATCATCGTGATAAAGATGGAGTCCCAGACCCAAGCGTGCACAAGCTCGACGAAATGCCATTGCTTCTGCCTTCTGAACTGGATCTCCATACCCTCCGCCATTCACTGAAGCAGTACCCGTTGACTCCCTATATATCTTCTTAAAATACCCACAAAAAAAATATTCAAGAGCAACAAAGATGAGCTCCACTGATATTTATTTTCTCATTGAGGTTATTATTGTCCAAATCTTTTGCAAACAAAGCAATATAAGTAGATCAAGCAAAAGGGAAAGAATCGAAGTCACAAAACAAAAAACTAAAGGTATGAGTAGCCAGAAATAGAAACACGTGCACTTCATGACAATCCATTTTAATATCTCCACAATCAATAGCTAATACCAATTGTTCTACTGTATCAGGGAATGGCAGAACTGAAGCTGAGATAAGGAAATAACCAATATGCCATGATTTCTCTATCCGCATGAGACAAGTCATTTGAAGCACCAAAGTGTGGGAAGCAATTGAATCAGAAAATGGTAAATGCTACACACAAGAAATCCACACAACACTCTCACATGCTGTGTTACTCGGACTTGCCTGTTTCTGATGGAGTACCCGTGTCGGCATGAGTCGACACTGGTACAGGTGCGGGATTCGTACGGGATCCGGCGAGAGAAATCTGGATACGGCTGTTTGTGGAGGTTTGGTTTCACCGAAGAAGAAGAGGATGAAAGGAGCAAGAAGAAGAAGAAGAAGAAGAAGAAGAAGAAGAAGAGGAGGAGGAAAGGGAAGTTTTACCTGGTTTGGAAGAGAAAACATGACTGTGTGGAAGCGTGGACGATGTAGTCAGCATGGAAGACCATCGTCGAAATATTAGAGTGAAGAAGAAAGGCTGCTGGCTGCTGCTAGTAGTCTTTTTAAAATTAGGGCTTATTCTTTTGGGTTGCATATTGGGCTTTGTAGGTTGTATGTTATAATGTACTTGTTTATTCTTTTTGGTCTAGTAATGGCCTTGTACATTTGGGCATTTAAAGTAGATTTTATTATTCTTTATGGGCTTTTAGCATTTTATCACAAAACAAAGAATCAGTGTATATTTAATACATAAATTAACTATTTTTCACATATTAAATGTAAAAAAATCACATATTAAATTTTAAAATATTAAAAATAATTGCAAAAAATATCATATTTGGCGTATCCCCACACCCGTGTCCAAATCCCGATCCATATCCTCGTATCTTGTATTTTTAAACTTGAGGTGTCCGACACCTAGATTCACACCCGCACCCGATACCAGTACCCAAGTCCGAGTAACACAACTCACATGGGGGTGGGGCCCATGTGTGGGACCCACACCTATATGAGAGTGTTGTTTGGGTGTTCTGTGGGATTTGTTGTGTGTAGCTTTTTTGTTCTATTGGCATGCACCAATAATTAAGGAAAAGCAAGAAAAATCCATACTGATCCAGAGAAATTCAACCATGAAATTGCTTCCCCAACAATAAGCTGAAACTTTTGAATTTCAATATGGCTATCAGCTAACGAGATGCTCAGCATTCCTAGTAATACCAAGAGTTAACACTTGAATGATGCAAGAAAGTTCCAAGTACAGAGCAAGAAAGAACCTAATACACTAATAGAAAGAAGCAGTCAGTAAACCTCACACATTTCATTTATTTTTCCTAATTAACAATAAACCAATATTAGCAAAACTTCAAATCAATGACCAAAGCAATTTAAGAACACAATTTATTTCACTGAAACAACACCAGACAATATCCAGAAGCACATTATTATTTTTTTAATCAGTCCACAAGCAGACTAAGTCCTAGTAAGAAATCACTGAAGTCTATGATGCATGCATATTATGATCCAAAACATTAAATTATGAAGCATAAACGGGATGTATACCTCAGCATCAGTCCCATAAAGCGTTACACGGTAAACAACAGACACAGACTTGCCATCAGCTGAATAGGTGATACTTCGAACCTCACCAGACCATTCTACAACAGATAGAGAATGTAAAACAGTTTAACATTCGATAACTCAAAGATTTTAATGCCCATCACAATTGTATTGGAAATCACTTTCTGAAAGGATAATATAGTGAAATTACCTGGAGCATGCAAGTTCAGAATACGATTCACAAGATGCCTGGCAAAAATGGAAGAACGAGTAAGTCTCAAAGTACCTTCCTTTGCAAGTAAGAATTATCACATTCTAAAACTGAAGAATGGTGCATTGGTGCTTGCCGCTTCCATAAGGAGTCAAAAGTGAGCATGGATTAGAAGGTAAAATAACCAATGTAATTGTAGATTGTTTATTGCCATTTAAGTTTCATATGAATACACAAGTTCTCCATCAATAACCACAATTAGATAATACTTTCTGGAGCCCGGCCCTCCAATGCACCAAAACAAATGTGAACATGCCTAACTTTCAGCAGTGCTGCTTAAAGTGAAATCCCAAAGATTTCCCTATAGGTTTAATGCCGTCTTTACTATTACCCCTCCTTGAACTGAACTCCCAACTTGCCAAAAGTAAGTAATTCGCAAACTTTTCTCCTCTCTCTCAATCTTGCTACCATAAGAACTCTGTGAATTTCACTTCGCATCACCACGATTTTCACCAGTTCTCTTTTCTACTACCCTTCAATTCTTATCTCCCTCTCTTTCGCTATAAATTTATTCTAATCCATATAATTTTCTTCTCTATTAAACTTGCCATCCGCTATCGCTCTCAACCTCATGAGTTCATGTTTTGTATGGTTCTTTGGTAATCTCCTCCCTTAAAACACCAAAATTTTGACTCCACCACAATATACACAACACAAAAACACGTACAGGAACTATTTCTCAACAAATCCAAAGAATCAATTTTGGCGAAACAGTGCTTCCCCCATTTTGACGTCAGAGATCATAAGCTAGCTTTGATAATATATATCATAAGCTAGCACAGTCGCTAGAAAAAAAAAAAGGTTTTAGAAAAAGCTGCGATTAAAATAGCAAAGACCCAGAGTATTTAGTAGTATATAGTACCTCAAATCAAAACATATTTTTTGAATCGGCCACACTCTGATCCAGGTTAACTGACATCTTCCACAAAGGGAAGGATCAAAAGTTGCAGTAAGAAGTTTTGAAATTAGAGATTTGAATGGCAAAACAAGACATTTCTCAATCGAATCTTTTGCAAAAGACTATTCATGTGCATCGAGAAACCAAATACTACTACATTTTCCAGCAGACCCTTTGGATTGCGAGTATTTTTCTACTTTTTCTCTCAAATTTTCACCAAAATACTCATTCGAAGTGAGTGATTCGGCAATAAACTCTAGAGTAATCCCTCATTTTCTTCTTCTTACCAAATCCCTCAATCTTAATCCAAAGGGGCTGTAAAGACTGAGGCAAATACCGGAATTTTCTAGCAACTGAGCGAAGCGAATGTAGAAAAGAATACATAAATAAAGAGAGGAGAGAGACCAGGGGACGTATCTGACGGGAAAACCATCAGCTTCCGTGCGAACCCTAATAAGGGAGTCTGGGATTTTCTTGTTGAGTTGTTTAAGGATTTCGGATAGAGGGTGGCTGATTCCAGATGTTGGAACGTCGTCTACCGCCTCGTCTCGTTCGGGGAGTACTACTTCATTTGCGGAAGCTTTTACTTGCTTGGAAGAACCGGCCTTGGCAGCGTATGACCGGAAAGAAGATGAAGAAGAAGTGCATCGGCTTCGCAAGGCAAACAATGCTCTGGAATCCGATGATCCATGGCAACCGAGTGATTTCGACACAAGTCTCACTTTCCTCACAAACGACGCCATGTTCGCGCGCTCTCTCTCTCTCTTTCTGTCTCCCTCCCTCCGAAACCAAGGTCAAAATGTTTTGGATTCTAGGGTTTTAAGACAATAAAACCCGCTCCATTGTCACCGAAATTACAAATGATGTAGACCCTGACCTATTCACTCAAATCACACGTAGACCACTGATCTTTACGAAATATCACAGAGACCCTGTACTCTTGAAAAATCAATCAATTAAACCCCTACTATCAGCCTCCGTCTAAAAACAAACGAAATGGGTGACGTGTACGCTATGTGGGTGTGTGTTAGGGTACCCTCTCTTTCTTGAAAGTTACGGGTTATTTTTAAAATTTCCTCTCTCCTCCTTAAATAACCTCATCTTCCCCCTTCATCCTCTACCAATTTCCTCACACTATTTTTTTATACTCCCTACTGAAACCCAATCATAACGTATACCTAAATCCATCAAGTGATTTCTAAAACTCGCTCCTTTATTGGTTTTCTTTAACTTTCTCAAAAACACGCACCATTGTCATAAACCCCTTTTGTAAAAGATGAAAAATTGAGTTTGTTTGTGGTAAGAATGGGATTATTAGGTCGATATTGAACCTACTCTTCAAAATCGCAATAACAAATAGTGCAAGAAACAAAAGAACCAGTACATTAGGTGTTTCGATAGGGTTTTCTTTTTATTAGTTGAGAAGCATATATTGGAGTGAAAAAGAAAAAAATAGTTGATTATCTAGGTGAAGCTGTTATGTATGTTTGCCTCTTTGGCAAAACAAAATTTCCAAATGCAATGTTTATGTTTAAGTTGTTCTTTGGCTTTCTTGGGGGGAGAGAAAGAGACCCTACAGCATGCCATGTAACATTTACGTGTAGTCCACGTCACCCAAATAAGGCCACATGTACTCCACGTAAACTATTTTGTTTGTTTTTGGACGGGGAGTAACATGAAGGGTTAAATCGATGAGTTTTTCAAGGGTACATAGACATTTCACAAAGGTCTTAGTGACATAATCTGATATCCAATACAACATGCTAATATTTTGTCACCTCATCCATCTTGTCAGTGGGACCAGTGTAGATATCCTAGCGTAAAAAAGACAACATAATGAGAGAATAGAATACTAGTCTTATACCTCCCACTTGAACTCAAGAAGAGAGTCAAAAGCATTGGCAATCCCTACGATCAAATGCTTTTTAAATGTTCGAAGAACAAATCCTCGATCAACTGGAGGAAACATAGGTTCTGGCAAAGGATCTTCAAGTTTTCCATCGATTCGATCAAGAACCTTAAGATCTTTCATGATGACATATCCCTCAATGGTTAATCGAGATTTCTACAATCAAGTAAGAAACTTTATTAAAGCGAGAAATAATAGTTCTCTATTTTTTTTGGAAAAAATAATTAACCATTGTTTCTGTATTACACTAGAAAATTTCTGGTCACGATACATGTGTCATGGAATCCTTGTTGCATCTTTGGTTTAACGGGCCAACTGAAAGCATCGAATATGTGTCTTGGAATCCTCCTAAGTCCTTCCACCCCCCATATTTTATCCCAAGAATTTTGGCATAAATAGTACTCAACTCCTTCAGGGCTGGTGACTATAGGTGTCAAATGGGCCGTGTCGTGCCGGCATGGCCCTTTAATTTTGCGCCAACCATGCTTCGTGCCATGCCATCCGGGCCCATTTACTCAACCGTGCCGTGTTGTACCATTTCTTAATTGTGTCGTGACGACCTGTTTACTTAATCGTGTCGTCTTGTGTCATGCCTGTGCCCATGCAAGCACATCTCTGAGTTTCATCAATTTTTTTTGTATAATCTAGCCAAGTTTCGTCGGATTTTTTTTTGTATATCTAATTATTATAGCTATATTAAGTTATTAAAATGTATAAAACATATAATTCAAAAATATATATTTGTATAATCCAGCCGAGTTTCGGCATATTGAGATTCACAAAATATTTGTTTTGACTTCCATGTCATGTCCATCTAGATCGTGCCATGTCGTGATGTGCCTGACCTAGTTCTTTGTCATGCCTAGCTAAAACCGTGCTTGTGTTGTGTCGTGCCTGTGCCAGCCTAGTCCATTTGACACCTCCACTGGTGCCGTAAATCTGACAACAAATACAACATGCATATATTTTGTCGCCTCATCCATCTTGTTAGTAGGACCAGTGTAGATACCCTAGCATAAAAAAGACAACACAATGAGTGAATAGAATACAAGTTTTATACCTCCCCCTTGAACTCAAGAAGAGAGTCAAAAGCATTGGCAATCCCTACGATCAGATGCTTTTTAATCGTTCGGAGAACAAATCCTCGATCGATTGGAGGAAACTTAGGTTCTGGCAAAGGATCTTCAAGTTTTCCATCGATTGGATCAGGAACCTTAGGATCCTTCATGATGACATATCCCTCAATGGTTAATCGAGGTTTCTACAATCAACTAAGAAACTTTATTAAAACAAGTAGTAATAGTAGTTCTCTATTTCTTTTGGGAAAAATAATTAACCATTATTTCTGTAGTACACTAGAAAATTTCTGGTCACGGTACATGTGTCTTCAAATCCTTGGATTAACGGTACATATGTCTTGGAATCCTTGTTGCATCTTTGGTTTAATGGGCCAACTGAAAGCATTGAACATATGTCTTGGAATCTTCCCAAATCCTTTCACCACTCATATTTTATCCCAAGAATTTTGGCATACATAGTACTTAACTCCTTCCGGGCTGGTGCCTATAGGTGTCAAACGGATTGTGTCGTGCCAGCATGAACCATTTAATTTCGTGCCAACCATACTGGCCCATTTACTAAACTATTTCGTGTTGTGACGTTTGTTAATCGTATCGTGCCGGCCCGTTTACTTAATCGAGACGTGCCCGTTTACTAAACTATTTTGTGTCGTGATGTGCCTGTGCTAGCAGATCTCCGAGTTTTGTCAAATTCTTTTGTATAATCTAGCCAAGTTTCGTCAGAAAAAAATTATATATCTAATAATTATAGTTATATTAAGTTATTAAAAAGTATAAAACATATAATTCAATTTTTATTTTGTATAATCTAGCCGAGTTTCAGCTTATTAAAATTCACGAAATATTTGTTTTGACTTTTGTGTCGTGCCCGTCTAGACCATGGCATGTCGTGCTTGACCCTATTCTGTGTCGTGCCCAGCTAAAACCGTGTTCGTGTCGTGCCTGTGCCCGTGCCAGCCCGTTTGACACCTCTATTGGTGTCGTAATCTGACAACAAATACAATATGCTTATATTTTGTTGCCTAGTCCATCTTGTCAGTGGGACCAGAGTAGATAACCCAGAGTAAAAAAGACAACATAATAAGAGAATATAATACTAGTCTCAGTGGTTAATCGAGGTTTCTACAATCAAGTAAGAAACTTTATTAAAACAAGTAATAGTAGTTCTCTATTTCTTTTGGAAAAAAATAATTAACCATTGTTTCTGTAGTACACTAGAAAATTTCTGGTCACAGTACATGTGTCTTGGAATCATTGGTTTAACAGTATATGTGTCTTGGAATCCTTGTTGCATCTTTGGTTTAACGGGCCAATTGAAAGCATCGAACATGTGTCTTCGAATCCTCCCAAATCCTTCCACCCCCCATATTTTATCCCAAGAATTTTGGTATAGATAGTACTCAACTCCCTAAGGGCTAGTGCCTATAGGTGTCAAATGGGTTGTGTCGTGCCAGCATGGCTCTTTAATTTCGTGCCAACCATACTTCGTGTCATGCCGTGCGGGCCCATTTACTAAACTGTGCCGTGTTGTACCGTTTCTTAATTGTGTCGTGCCGGCCTGTTTACTTAATCGTGTCGTGGCATTTATTAATCGTGTCATATCATGCCAGTGCCAGCACATCTCCGAGTTTCATCATTTTTTTTTGTATAATCTAGCCAAGTTTTGTCGGATTTTTTTTTGTATATCTAATAATTATAGCTATATTGAGTTATTAAAATGTATAAAACATATAATTCAAAAATATATATATTTCTATAATCCAGCCGAGTTTCGGCGTATTGAGATTCAAAAAATATTTGTTTTGACTTCCATGTCATGTCAGTCTAGATCGTGCTGTGCCCGACCCAGTTCTTTGTCATGCCCAGCTAAAACCGTGCTTGTGTCATGCCGTGCCTGTGCCAGCCTAGTCCATTTAACACCTCCACTGGTGCCGTAAATCTGACAACAAATACAACATGCATATATTTTGTCGCCTCATCCATCTTGTTAGTAGGACCAGTGTAGATACCCTAGCATAAAAAAGACAACACAATGAGTGAATAGAATACAAGTCTTATACCTCCCCCTTGAACTCAAGAAGAAAGTCAAAAACATTGGCAATCCCTACGATCAAATGCTTTTTAATCGTTCAGAGAACAAATCCTCGATCGTCTGGAGGAAACTTAGGTTCTGGCAAAGGATCTTCAAGTTTTCCATCGATTAGATCAGGAACCTTAGGATCTTTCATGATGACATATCCCTCAATGGTTAATCGAGGTTTCTACAATCAACTAAGAAACTTTATTAAAACAAGTAATAGTAGTTCTCTATTTCTTTTGGGAAAAATAATTAACCATTGTTTCTGTAGTACACTAGAAAATTTCTGGTCACGGTACATGTGTCTTCAAATCCTTGGATTAACGGTACATATGTCTTGGAATCCTTGTTGCATCTTTGGTTTAATGGGCCAACTGAAAGCATTGAATGTCGTGCCTAGCTAAAACTATGTTCGTGTCGTGCCAGTGCCCGCGCCAGCCTGTTTGACACCTCTACTAGTGTCGTAATCGACAACAAATACAAGCATGCTTATATTTTGTCGCCTAGTCCATCTTGTCAGGGGGACCAGTGTAGATACCCTAGAGTAAAAAAGACAACATAATAAGAGAATAGAATACTGGTCTCAGTGGTTAATCGAGGTTTCCACAATCAACTAAGAAACTTTATTAAAACAAGTAATAGTAGTTCTCCATTTATTTTGGAAAAAATAATTAACCATTATTTCTGTAGTACACTAGAAAATTTCTGGTCAAGGTACATGTGTCTTGGAATCCTTGGTTTAACGGTATATGTGTCTTAGAATCCTTGTTGAATCTTTGGTTTAACGGGCCAACTAAAGGCATCGAACATGTGTCTTGGAATCCTCCCAAGTCCTTCCACCCACCATATTTTATCCCAAGAATTTTGGCATACATAGTACTCAACTCCTTCTGGGCTAGTGCCTATAGGTGTCAAACGGGTTGTGCCGCGCCGGCATGGCCCATTTAATTTCATGCCAACCGTGCTTCGTGCCATGCCATGTTGGCTCTTTTACTAAACCGTGTCGTGCTGTGAGGTTTCTTAATCGTGTC
Source organism: Vaccinium macrocarpon (assembly GCA_022606695.1). Taxonomy (NCBI): domain Eukaryota; kingdom Viridiplantae; phylum Streptophyta; class Magnoliopsida; order Ericales; family Ericaceae; genus Vaccinium; species Vaccinium macrocarpon. The sequence continues at coordinate 26,404,419 of CM040170.1, read as the reverse complement.
GTCCCGGCTTGTTTACTTAATCGTCCTGTGCCATTTTGTAATTGTTTCATGCTGTGCCGTGCCCGTGCCAGCACATCTCTAAGTTTTGTCAATTTTTTTTGTATAATCTAGCTAAGTTTCGTCGGAAAAAAAATTGTATATCTAATAATTATAGCTATATTATGTTATTAAAAAGTATAAAACATATAATTCAATTTTGTTTTGTATATTCTAGCCAAGTTTCAGCATATTGAGATTCGCAAAATATTTGTTTTGACTTCCGTGTCGTGCCCGTTTAGACCGTGGCATGTCGTGCTTGACCCAATTATGTGTCGTGCCTAGCTAAAATTGTGCTCGTGTCGTGCATGTGCGTGCCCAGCCCGTTTGACGCCTCTACTGGTGCCATAATCTGACAACAGATCCAACATGCTTATATTTTGTCGCCTTATCCATTTTGTCAGTGGGACCAGTGTAGATACCCTAGCGTAAAAAAGAAGAAGAAGATAACGAGAGAATAGAATACTAGTTTTATACCTCTCCCTTGAACTCAAGAACAGAGTCAAAAGCGTTGGCAATCCCTACGATCGGATGCTTTTTAATCTCCCTGGAGGAAACTTAGGTTCTGGCAAAGGATCTTCAAGTTTTCCATCGATTGGATCAAGAACCTTAGGATCTTTCATGATGATATATCCCTCAATGGTTAATTGAGGTTTCTACAATCAAGTAAGAAACTTTATTAAAAAAGTAATAGTAGTTCTCTATTTCTTTTAGAAAAAATATTTAACCATTGTTTCTGTAGTACACTAGAAAATTTCTAGTCACGGTACATGTGTCTTGGAATCCTTGGTTTAATGGTACATGTGTCTTGGAATCCTTGTTGCATCTTTGGTTTAATGAGCCAAAGCATCGAACATGTGTCTTTGAATCCTTCTAAGTCCGTCCACCCCCCATATTTATCCCAAGAATTTTGGCATTTCATAGTACTCAACTCTTGCAGGGCTAGTGCCTATAGGTGTCAAACGGGCAATGCCATGCTAGCATGACCTATTTAATTTTGTGTCAACCGTGCTTCATGTCATGACATGCTGATCCGTTTATTAAATCGTGTTGTGCTGTGTCGTTTCTTAATGGTATCGTGCTGAGCTGTTTACTTAATCATGTCGTGCCGTGTTGTGCGCATGCCAACACATCTCCGAATTTCATCAAATTTTTTTGTATAATCTACCCAAGTTTCGTTGTAAATGCCCAAGAGATCCAACTCGCAAGTCCAAACAAAGGTCGAAAGTGCCGATCCGCTTATTAAATCGTGTTGTCTTTGGTCGTTTTCTTAATGGTATCGTCTTTGAAATAATTTTACTTAATCATAATAGGTGTCGCCGTGTTGTGCGCATGCCAACACATCTCCGAATTTCATCAAATTTTTTTGTATAATCTACCCAAGTTTCGTTGTAAATGCCCAAGAGATCCAACTCGCAAGTCCAAACAGTGCCACCGAGTTCACTACTATGCTCCAAAAAATAAAACGAAAAAAAAGAAGTGGATTAAATCTATGAGCTGAAAAGCTCAGTGAATAATCAAGCATTCTAAGGATAAAGGACACAACATGACGTACCTAAAATCGATCGATAATGAGGGCTCCAAGTTATAAAGATAGATGGCTCAATGAATAATATTACTAACAAATTAATAATGAACGATGGGGTCGACAACTTAACAAATATTCCCTATGTTTGTATATTTGTTAGTCCATTTTAGAATTTCCAACTATCTTAGAAAACATCATAATTACTTTGTACAGCAGAATGTGGGACTGGTACCGAGAAATAGTCGAAGTGCTCCTATGCCATCCCGGACAACCTAAATTGTAAGAAAAACCTCTAATATAGCAATGGCTGATTCTTCGCAGAAAACTTCAAGAGACGGAACATGATTTCATTCGATTAATAGTTACTTCCTCCGTTCGCATTTGTTGGTCCCTTTTTAAAATTTGTGCCATTTTTTGATTGATTGTATCTCCTAATTTATTGGTTTTCATGATTTTGCGAATTTTGTATTAAAGAATTAATTGAGATCTATCAAACAAGATCATTATATATATATATATATATATTGGTAACTAAATTTCATTTCACCAAAAAGAGGAGAAGCTACAAAATCATCGGGGCATACCCCTGAACAACACTATACAACGAAAGAAATAGAAAACCTCAACAATACAAACAACACAACAAACCAAAATCTGGCATTTCAATCGAACATATGATACGTAATCTCCTTAAAAATAGTGATCTGATGCTCATCTATAGTCATATAGTCAATCAAATAAGTTTCTACGTATCTCATTAAATTAACTCAAAGAACAAATTGTCCAACCTCCAACCAAAGAATTACAGTCCAATAATCCAGAAGTTCGACGTAGGCATGCAGGACTTCTGCCGCTGCTGAGTGAATTCATTTGCAAATTCACCAGGAACTGGTTAGATTCACATAAGAGGCACATATTGCCTCAGCGTTTTTTACGAGAACAGAAGCAAAATCTGGGAAGGGAGCAATTAACTATTTTGTGTAGTGCAATGAAAATATGCATCTAAACCACCTATGAGGAGAGAGAAATCGTTATGAAGGTTGAACCCTAGAGGCTTTTGAAATAAAAGGGAACTATACTGTATTGTAAGGAGAGATTCGATGGGTTCTCTACCAGGCTTACAAGTTTTGATATACCAATTCATACAGGTTATGTTACCTGAAACTCTTTAGCAAGCACCCCAATTCATCCAAATGTGCATTGGCTTCCTGAGACAATCAAAATGCAAATCGATGAATTTGTTCTACAAGTAAACATGGAATACTCGAGCGACATTCATCCACCATCGTCATTGAAAGAGCAGGAAATAAGGAACAAAACCCGAGTCTGGGGACCCTGCAGCGCACTTAGTGTATACAACCCCAAAGCAAGTCTGACAGCAGTTACATAAAATAGGAAAATACAACAAACTCTTGTGCTCTTTAGATATGGTCTACCAACTAGATGTTTACCTGCCAAATCGTTTATTCTTGCTAAACATCTTTGTCCTTCCTTCCATAGAATAAGCATGCAGAAAGCTGAAATAATACCACCCCTGCGATTTCTTTACATTTGATCCTTTGCAGCTGTGTCCCAAAATGAAATTTACCCAGACGTGTTGCCTCAGTTCAATAACTCAAGACCCTCAGTTCGGCAACTCATGATCTTCCGAAACACTTCCCCCACTTCCTGCTCCAAGGGATTCAGTCCATTCTTACAAGCATTGAAAACCAATCCTGTTCCTTCACAGCCTTTTCCACTTCTTCCCTCTGTCCCTCAGTCAAGGAAACTGAATCAAATCCACCAAGTGACCAAGTCATTTCTCCATCTGATAAATCTCCTTCAATATCCTTCAACAACCCATTGGTTTCAACGCTCGCGCTTCTTAGACTCGTCCATAATCCGATTGTGAATACTGCAGCAGAAACGATAATTGCATTTGGAGTCTGCGATCCTGAGGGATTGCAGCAACCAGAGTCCACAACACAAACATGAGCACATAATTCATCGTGAAAGTGGGTACTGCAAGCCCACTGGTAGCTGCGATCTCATTCCCATGTAGAGGGACCAACTTGTTGGAAATAGATTGGAGCTGTTTGGCGGCGGACCAAGAACGAGATACAATTCAAGAGAGAACGTGAAAGGCCCGGTTGGCAATGGTGGTGATCCTTGCTTGTGCCGTGACACCCAAAAGACTGGTTTCTTTGGGAAAAAATGGATCCAGTTTCCTTCTCATCTAGCATTACAAGTGCCAAATCCATTAAAGCTTTTTTTGCTCGACGAAACTGACCTTTGGCATTAGTCCTCTGACGAGAATTCAAGGCACAAAGAAGAATTTCAAAGTGCTTCTGCCAGAAACGTATTTTCTCAATCTCAACACGAGTTGTGTAACATATATCAAGGGCCTGAACACTCTTCTCAAATAATTCAGAAATCGCATTCATTCACCATGTACCTAGAGAGCACAATGAGATTGACACCATCAATTCATGTGAATCAACTTGAAATGAAATCATCAAATTGTTCTTAAAAGGGAATAACGCTGACTCTCTTATATTCTTGGCTCGAGGAAGATTTTCGGTATTCTCTATAAACTTTATTGATTTTTCGGATGATTTGCATATGTGGTCAATATATGGGCAGCACCCCTTGTTGCTTTTCCTTTTCAATATATGTCCCAATATCCCATATCACCAATGAAAAATCCTTCTTTTGATGGGTACTTTACCGATGCAATTAAAATTAATGTTTTCATTTCAATCCCTCCAATCATTTCTTGCTCTAAACATAAAACACAGAAGTGTTTTAAAGCAACAGTATTGCAGCATAAATTCCACTCCTACATACTCCAACACAGCAAGTATGATGATGAACAACAACAAAACAATCTGGAAGAGATCACCACTTCCAATCCAAGATTCACATCAGTGGACTAGGCTTGTGAAGTGAAGCTTCAAATGATCACACAAAGCCATGCATTTAGAGCGAAATTAAAAATTGTCATGTTACTACTGAGCTGGAAACAATTTACTCTTCACTGAATATGCCGGTGCTCTTGTGAAACTTAAATCATTATAATAAAAGACAGCCGTGCTTACATAATCATTTACAACGGGCACTGGCATAGTTTAAGCATGTAACATGTGGGATCGAGGGATACACTACCTAACTACTTGAAAACTTGACTTATTCAAGCAAGAGAATAAAGCAAAATTGTTATCTTCGCCTAATGGTAAGTTTTGTCCAGCATAGCTTGAACACTAGGGATGATTTCTATAAATCTAAAAACAATCAGATTATAGTTTTCAATAAATAGACAGCATCTTTGATTGTACTATTCAGATTGGAAAACCTATTCCCATCCAAGAGTATTTAAAGAGGGAGTGAAGCATGGAGGTGAATTTGCAGTTCAACAGGTTGCTATTTCGGAATTGTCTGGGTGCCACTTAATTTTGTGTATGGGACTTTTGTGGACCTTGAGACATACACGGAAAAAGATTATTCTCTTGATTTCAGTGAAATGAACTGTTACTTACTATACTAACAGTCTGCGGTGGATCAGTTTCAAGGGTACACCTTATCAACGTGCCTTTTTTTTTTATGAGTAAAAAATAGCACACGCTATGAAAGTCATTTAGTGATACCGTATAATTATAAGTTTAGGTCTTGTTAACGACTCTTCATAGGGTGGGTTGTGGATCACTTTCCATCAACATTGGGAGATAAGATTCGTTTAGCTTATTTCCCCAGAATTTCTATACAATGCACGGATTTTTACTTCAACATGAACAAGTTCTTGTGGTTATCCTGGGAAGAGTAAGCCACTGCCATATGTACCTCGTCCATTTCTTCCTCTTGCCTATATTTGTTTTCCTTTGATTTCCTTCTCCTATTCCAAAACAATTGGCTACTGAATCATTACCATAGGACATAATTCTTTCCTATTCAAACTTTAGATTGTTTTACTACCTTGCCTCACATAATCACAGCGCACTTCAGGCAACAAAAACACACATGCATATGTGCAACTAAAACACCACAACAAGAATTGCATAAGAGAATCTAAATAATCTCAACAAACAGACAATAACAAGACACTTACCGCATGCTAACTCTTTGACACCAGGCATTGGAGGTATAGTTCTTATTTGAAGCCTAGCAGTGGAAGGACCTCTAGCAATTGCCGTATCCACAAGACCAGATGCATCAGAAAAACAACCATTTAAGCAGCCACTGGAATGTCCATGTTTGTCTTAATTGGAATATTTCTCCCCAAAGATGACATCTCCAAGTTCAAGCCCTCCCATGCCGCTTGCTTTATCCTAAAGGCTTCATTAGGCATCCCTGCCTTCAAAAGGCAAGATATCAAAGAATTTACTGTGATTCTATCTGGGGCACACCCAATTTCCAACATCTTGGAAAAAATGGACATTGCTTCCGACATTTTTCCTTTCATACAATGCCCAATAATAAGAATGGTGTATGTCAGTTTATCAGGATGGCATTTCTTTGCCTCCATCTCTGCAACAACTACATTTGCCTCATCCACATTACCAGCCTTACAAAGTCCATCAATCACAGGGTTGTAGATAAAGGGTTTAGGAACAATATCTTCCCTTCGTCTCAGTTGTCTCAATAGATCGCGAGCTTCATTTATTCTGTTCTCCTTGCACAAAGAATTGATAAGAATAGCAAAAGTATAGACATTGGGAGCCAAGTTTCTCTCATTCATTTCATCCCAAAGCCTCAATCCTTGGTCCACCTTCCCACTCCGACAATAACCATCTATTAAAGATGTGAAAGTAACAACATCAGGAAGACAACCAAGAAAAAGCATCTTCTCATAGATACTAAGTGCCGATAACGTGTCACCACTCTTGCCAAAACCATCAATGAGGACATTAAAAGTTATCAAACTTGGTTTAACCCCAAAACTAATCATCTCATTGAAAATACTTGAAGCTACCTCCATGTTACCCAACTTGCAATATCCTGATATGACTGACGTATAAGTTACAACGTCTGGTGAAATCACATTCCCTGACTGAACTTCTCTCAATAACTCAAGACCTCTATCAGCCTCACCAACCCTAGACAACCCATTTATAAGTGCATTGTACGTTACGACATCAGGCGAGCAACCGAAACTAACCATATCATTGAAGAGCTCAAATGCCTTCTCAACCTCTCCTTCTCTGCACAGACCTCGAATTACAATATTGAATGTGCAAGTATCAGGACAGTAGCACTGTGATTTCAAAATAAGCCCACTGAACAAGCTAACAGCCTCTTGTACCCGATTTCGCCTCACCAATAGTGTCAAAAAATTATTATACACAAAAGAACGAATCTCCACATTAGCTGATTGAGCATGATAAAGCAACTGTTTTGCAAAATCATCGTTACCCGCATGCGCAAAAGACGAAATTAATAACCCTAATACTGAACTATCAGGCAAGTGCCCATCAACCCTCATGTATTCATACACCAATTTAGCTAAATCATGAAAACCCATTTGACAAAGAGACCTTAGAAGCACATTATAAGTAGCAATCAAATGAGCTACATTCAAATTGAGCCTAGTAAACTGAAAGAAATCGAATGCTAGCTTCCCATTACAGTGGTAACCATTTAGGCGTCTTATAACATCGAATGCAATAGAAGGACTAAGATTATTCCGAAAATAATTGGAATGAAACCCACTAACAGAACTCGTTGAGAATTGAATACAAAGAGTACAAACAACCTTGACAAACCAAACCTCAGAGGGATTTGAACGAGGAGCGTGATTGTGTAAACAGGCAATACCAATAAAAGCCGCAGCCTTTGGCTCCTTGTCTACTATGTGAAAAATGGGATTGAAAAATCGGTCAAAGTTACTTCTCGAGTGGTTCGAGATGCAGATTCGCATTATTTCCAATCACTGCTTGTTTCTGTGGCCAAGCGCCGCCATAGAAACAACCACTCACAGTGCCGTCTTTTCCGAGTGGATTTTTGGATCTAGTCTGAAGAGAAAACAGAGGCTTTGTGTTGGATTTGCGTGTGCGGGAGAGAGAGGGAAGGCAGATTTTGAGAAAAATGGGAGGTGGGATTTGCGTTGATGGAGAGAACGAACAGGGTTGCGAGAGGGTTTAGGGGTTTTTTTTTTCCCTTATTTATTTTTACCCAAAAACACACAAAAAAATTAAAAAAAATACAGGGTTGCGAGAGGGTTTAGGGGTTTTTTTTCCCTTATTTATTTTTACCCAAAAACACACAAAAAAATAATAAAATATAAAAAAAATACAGGGTTGCGAGAGGGTTTAGGGGTTTTTTTTTCCCTTATTTATTTTTACCCAAAAACACACAAAAAAATAAAAAAATACTACGAGTGATTTACGAGTAATATTTTTAGGGCAGTTCTATTTTTAAGTTGCAACCTCCCCTCTTATTTACTCCATACAATCCACTAAAATTTTTACACAATACTCATACATTATATTACTGGCTAAAGACTAAAATGTCTCTTAAATAAAATATTAATCAACACGCCTCAATACCCCACTTCTTCCTCGTTAAAACCCTACCACCGCCACCCTTTTTCCACTCAAACAAGACGTTGACGCCATCTCCACCTCCTTTGACCTACCACCGCCACCTTTTCTACCTCTTTCCACCTCTATGATAATCATTGTACCTTTTGTGGAGCCGAAATTTCATAAAGAGATAAGGAATCCATTTGAATACTAAAAACTCAACTGGAAAAAATTGCCCAGAATTTTGACATTCACACCCTAAAAAATGACTGACATTCACACACCGAAATATGTGCACATATTCGACAATTAGATACTGAACTAGGGTACTTCAAAATTTCATATTTTGACAACATATGTTTCGACAAGCTAATATTGAAATTCTTACATTATTTCGACATTTGGATATTGAAGTAGATAATTGGAAAATTTCTTAAATTGACACCCTATACGTTTCGATGAGCTAATGTCAAAATAAATCATATTTTTTGCGACTTTAGCTTGTTGAAAAATATGATGTATTAATAGATACAAAGAGCAGAAATCTAATTTTCACAGTTTGTTACTTGCATGGCCACACAGACAGAGAGACAATGGTGGTGGTTGAGACAGCTATAGTGGTCGATTGGGGGGAGGGAGGTGATGCTTGATCAATGGAAGGGAGGAGGGAGGTGGTGGTCGATGGGTGGGAAGAGGGATAGAGGTAGTGGTTGACTAGTGGGAGGGAGGAGGAGAGTGATTTCAAATTCTTTTTAGAGAGTGAGGGGGGAAGGAGAGAGGGGAAGAAGTGTAATTTTTAGGGTTTTGAGAGGGGTTCTTTGGGAAGTTTAGGAGTATATAGTGGGTTATATGTAGTAAATTTGTTTGAAAATTTTTAGTTGTGGGTTGTATTGAGAAATTGGATGATATGGAGTAAATACTATGTTGCAAATAGAATTACACTATTTTTATTTGTTTTGGTGTTTTTTTTTTTATTTTACTACAGAAATGGACACATAAAAAGACCAACCTAAAATGGACGAACCGAATCAAGTCTCTATTAAAATTCACCGAACTTATGAAAAAAAGACTGGTTCAGTCAGTTAGATTTTTTTGGTTCAAAACTTTCATCTCTTTTGGCAAGTATATCTAGGAAGAAGGAAAAAGTGTTTTTGAATAAATATTGAGAGGAATTTATTTTATTCGGGTTAATATATCCACATCTCAATTAATTTGTGAGATCAATATTGTAAGTTCCTTATTTGTGATTGTCTAATTCCATGACGTTTCCATGTAACTGAAATCCTATGCATATGGTAGTTATTTGATTGATTGGTGTGAAGTCAAAGATCAAAAAGCATTATGGGAATATTGAGAAGATTAAAAAGATTGTGAAGATTTTACTCAGAAAGAATTATGGACTTATTGTGTTTGGAAAAAGCAAGAATCTTGGGGGAAAGGAAATTAAGAATAAGGAAACAAAATATTTGGAGATGTGTAATTCTCCCAATCAAGAAGCAACAGGTTCGCTCGAGCGAGTAGTTGAGCATCGACAATTGGATTGGTTCTGCTCGAGCAAGTTAGTCGAGCAACAGTGACGTTTTATTTCCTTTGTCTATAAATACAACCTCATTAGGGTTCAAAAATATCCCTAGCAGCCACGACGTGGATAAAGAGAGAAAAGTTCATGAGAGCAAGAAAAAAACACTTGTGGATTATTTTCTTGAGAGATTGGATGAAGGATTGGAGCTATACACTCGCATAATCTCTATCAAGTTGATTTGTTCATCATCTACATGACTTGGAGTTCTTTGATGGAGTTCAAAGGTGTTTGGAGATTGGTCTAAAGGAGGAGTGCTGCGTAGATCAAGGATTTGAGGAGTTGAATCCGAAGGAGCATCTATTAGAGAGGTTCATGAGGAGTCAGCAAAGAAGTTCTTAGCCAATAATGAAAAAGTTCATAGTGTGGTTGTAAGAAACTTTGTTTCCGCGTTTTGCGTATAATGCTCTCTTCTCTTCCGTGGTTTTTTCCCCGCCTTGGGGTTTTTCCACGTATATCTGTGTGTTATGCTTGCTGTTTATTTCTTGCATTTATTATCTTGCATAATCACATAGATTAGGGTTTAATTAAATTAATTGATTTAATTAATTTATTCACCATAATAGTAAATCAAAAGACGATCCGATTTCGGGTCTTACAAATATGAATTTTAATTAACATGAATCCATTCAAAATTGGGATAAAATTTCGTATGCAGTGACATTGACAGAAATGTCATACCCAACATTTCGAAAGAATTGGATACAACGGCTATGTAACGTCCTCTCACATGGACCTGGGTCTCATAAATGTGTAAGTCCATCCTATTTAAATCATTACAATTGTTGTATCGAATTTTTTTTCTAAATCTGCTTATATTAATTTATTATTTACATTTTGGTGTACAATTTGTGCATATTATTCGCCATATATACCATTAATCTGCATCCCAAAATCGTTTAGCAATGCTAGGTATTCGAAAATTACCTCGTAAGGTGAAATCATGGTTCAAATTCACTTGAATATTTATTTAAACTATTAATTTTCCTTTCGGTGTAAGTTTTGGATACTTTAGCATTTTCCATGATTGTTGGGCTTTCTTATTGCACCAACTACCAACCCACATATCTGCTAATTGAGGTCGTAAAATTAAGCACTCCAATTACTTGCTATTTCGGCAAAAGTTTAATTATCTGCTAATTGAAAGAAAACATATATTGGGATACAAAGCTTGATTATTCATACACAAAACAAGTCATGATAGCAAGGGGGGAAATAAAAGAGGAAATAAGGGAAAAACAAAAAAGAACAAAAATTAAAAGGAAAATTCTACTGTTAGCCTGGCGGACAAACAATAGAAGGACTAACTTTTACCGGTCAAAGAGTATTCTTACCGGTAAAAGAAGACTTTTATCGAACTGAAATTAAAAATGAAGGATAAAAAAGAAAAGGGAAAGGGAAACGGAGATCTCAAGAGTTAAGGAGAGACATTTGTAGAAGATTGATAGGCCAGCAATCGTTAGGCGAGCCAGCGTAGGCTCTTTGAGCGAGGATTGCATTTGCAGCCTGTGTTGGATGGTATGCATCCCAAAACACGTACTGATTCCTGTTGGTGCATGGTACTGCAAATGGAAGGCATGTTATCTGTCCCTGGTTCCTCCCTATTCCGCAGCATCCCCTATCCACCACGTTAAACCCTGTGTGTGTTTTACCGGAGGTCGAAAAACATAAACGTTACTCGATTAGATCGATTTAGAGACATGCTACACTACATATGGTAGAAAAACCGTCGATGAAAATCTTGGATATCGCGTACCATAGGCAGCTGGGTTATTGAGGATGTCGCCGAAAGCACCATATGTATTGCCATACACAAACATGGCACCGGGGTGAGTGCCGTTGTTGAGCATAGCGACGAGTGATCTGAGTCCTTCGTTAAAGCTACCCAGCATCTGGTTCACGTAGTCCACGCATCTCCCCGGAGGAGCTTGGCCTGTCGCTAACTGGTTTGGGATGCAACCAAGTGGTGGAAGTCCTGCCAGCATAAATTTCCTAAGTCCCACACCGTACAATGCCTGCAGCATTAACCCACCAACGTATTGCTTAGTTGTCATCGCCCTTTTCTATATGCCTTAATTATATGTCGGGTGATTCCATTGGCAATTCGTTTTTTCACTTTATACAACCTAATTACTACATATAACCCGGTTGAGGTGGCAAATATATTTTTTTATTGCATAAAATCCGGTTAAGTTCCCAAAATACCCTTAGAGTAATTTTCCCCCCAAATTTGAAATAACTATCCCTCTTCACAAATTTGAAATTGAACCTCGGGAACGGGGATTGAATCCCGTATTTGTTAACCAAATTCAGTAACTAATTCCCGAAAAACAAACCATATTTCGAAAATTACAAGTCAAAGCATAAGAATGAGAAGTTTTTCGCAATGACAGTGCGGGAATTGACTCCCAAAATTGAACAATATTTTCGAGAATTAACTTCCGAATTTTATCTTAAGGGGCTAAATGGTCTTTTTGTATGAAAAAATTTGGTATTTATTTTGTCTGAGTTGCATGTAGCATTTCGCGGGTTGCCAATAGAATCACCATTACGTGTATGTAGATGTTACGATATTGAACTACTAAGCAAATTGAGGATAAGTAGATAAATACGTACAACAATTTGCCTCGCGTAATGATTGAGTAGAAGGTTGGCAAAATCGGAAGGATTGTAGGTGTAGCTGGAAGGGTACATGGTAGGCAAGAGGTAGTTGTTAATGTAGTCGTTGCTTCCAAACACAAACACGGCTAGGGACCTGGACAAGTACTGAGTCAAGGCGTCTCCGCTCATCATCGTCCTTAATTGACTCAGTGTGGTCTCGAAGTTGATCACCTGCTGGCTTAGGCTATACCGATCTCCCTGTAATGAAATTCACATTGAATTGCCATCAAAATTAATCACGCCCAGACATTGAAACTTTCAATTTCATGAGTGCTAAGTCATTCAGCTTGACATGTAAAGACCCCGGTCTTCAGACGCACATTTAAGCTGAGTTTCCACTAATTGTCAAATCACGTGATAGTCCCAAGGTCAATATTTATCAACCTAATCAGTTTGACTCGATGTGACTTAGTGATGGGTAACTGGGTTAACTCAGTTTATTGGGTTTGGATCACTTGGTTTCCTTTTTATGTTTTTGTTAGTTTTTTTATGATTTCGCCTGCGCTTCCTCTGGTTTGAGTTGGGGTTTTTCCCCGCGTCAATCCCTACTACCAAAACTAGGACAGGCTCAATGCTTACCAGAATGGTTCCCTTGCTTCAGCAGAATATGCCTCTAGTTCGGTTCTGTTTCTCCAGTTTATGCCGTGCTTTTAGTTGAAGTTTTGATAGTTAATCGTAGCTCATTCCTGTATCTTTTGTGGAATCATTGTACTGCTTTCGGACATTCTTTTAGCCTTCGGGCTCTTGATATATGAGATTCACGTCTATTCAAAAGTATTTGTCAACCCAATCCACATTGGAGGATTGATACTGAAACTTGACCCCAACTACAGGGCTTGGAATGTCACGGACAAGCCTGCAAGAACCCCTCAAATGGAACTCTTGTGCTTCCAAATCATTTTTATTAGTGAAGATTTGTTATTATGTTTAGAACAGTTAATGCAGCTGCAAGTTGAGTCACTGGATATTAGGAGGACATAATACATACGTAGTGTCGGCCTGTTTCGTCAAGGATTCCAGCAGCTGCTGAAGCATAATTCACTCCCCCTAAAATTCTGGCCCCTGTTGTGGCCGGATCTGCAAACGGCGGTGGAATAGGGGTGCCCAACTTCTCTCCTGCAATTCCATAAAATTGATTAATTGCATAACTGAACTTGAGAAAAACAACTGCATGTAGGATTTTTTTTTCTTTCTCAGCGAAAGTCAATATTAACGACGATTGTAAAAATATTTAGTTTTCCAATATTCGACGATTGTAGCCAAAATTACTAGTCTTACTTAAGTTTGACAAGCAAGGAATGAGACAACTAGAGATGTTAGTTGGCTTAATGGGTTAATGTAAACCGGAAAATATAATTTGGGGGTGATATGGTAAATGACTGAGTTACCAAGAAAATCCACAAAGGTTTTGCCATTGCAGAATCGGCCAGAAGGTCCTCCGGTGAAATCACAGCCATAAGGATAATAGTTTGATTTGGCAATGGAGTTGATGAAGTTGTTGTTGCCATCATCAACGATGGAATCCCCAAACACATACATCGCCCTAAACGGAGATCCTAACACCACCCGGTTTGATGCGCATTGTAGGATCAACACCACTGTAGTAGTGATCCACAACCGTCGGTTACATGCCAGAACCGCCATCGATTGATCTTTTGGTACCGCTATACCCTTTAATTTTTCTTTTTGTTTCTAGTTAGACAGGAACGGAAAAATTTATTAAGAACCAAAGGTGGCTCTTGATGGGGGCATGAAAACGTGGGATTGAGGCAATATAAAGGTGGGGTGGGAGGGGGAGCTTGTTTAGGATTGTGTAAGCAAAAGCCCTTAAATGTTACTTTTTCATATGCTTTATTTCCTTATTTTCAGGACTTCTTTTTAACTCCTGATGCTTCTGGGCCTTGTAATGATCTTTCGTTACAAAATTTGGTGCCTTTTAAGTCCTCAGTTTGTTTGAATGTTGGAAACCAACAAACTAAATGGCACATGTAAAGGATCTCTATTTAAAGAAACAAAACAACAAACGCCGCCTTCTTTTTTCTTTTTCTTTTTTGGGTCTTGTTTTATGCGTTGCATTTATCTTGATCGTGACGAGAATGCAACCGAAAATAGCATGCAGTAGGGGTGGAAGAGAAATGAGGTTTTGATGATTTCAAAGGTGGTTCGAAAGAATCAACTCCTCCCGAATGAATGCCAAGATTTTTCAAATAACAGAGAAACAAAGGATAAGGATTTCAGGGGAAAAAGTCAATCGTTTTAGCAAGAATTTAGCAAAAATGTTAGGATTCAGGAAAAAATTCCCGAAAATATACGAGAATAGATATGAGTGGTTCAGATGATGTGAATTTAAACCATTCATTTATTTTTTCTAGATATTTTTAAGAAACTGTTGAGAGTCATCACCGACTCTCTAGAAGTTTCTAGATGTTTCCAGAATATTCCGGATTTTACTAGAATATTCCACAATGTTCTGGACTCTAGTGGAAGGTTCCGGATCCTGTTAGAATGCCCCGGGTTATTCTAGATCCTTCCGGAAACTTATGGAAGGTAATAGAGTCTTCCGGATTACTCTGGAATCTTCTAGACTATGGTAGTATAGTCTAGGTTTCTCTAGAAGATTTTAGTCTTATTCTAGAATTGGCTTGTATCTAGAATATTCTATAGGTGACTATAAATAGGATAGGTGAGCTCATTTGTATGTGTGTTGGTGAGAGACACCAAGTAAGTGTGAAATGATACACCAAATGTGTTGTGAAGAAGAGGTGTGTGATGCGTGTGGTGATACTCAAGTGTGAGTAAGTGTCTTTGTGTCTGAGTGTTTTTTGTGTAATTTTGTATTGAATAAAAGTAAGAATATTCAATACAAGTTTATAGTTTGGGGTGTCCAAACTCAACAGAAACTTTTCATGTATCCACCAACCGTCAGAAATTTGTGAATTCTATGGCCACTTTTTTTTTTTGAACACTGAAAGGACAGCATGGCTCACCAATGGTGATAGTGGACCCAAAGATAGTCCTCATTCCAGCCCTCAGGCCCGTTAAGAGAATGGTGAATTTAGCCCACT
Source organism: Vaccinium macrocarpon (assembly GCA_022606695.1). Classification (NCBI taxonomy): domain Eukaryota; kingdom Viridiplantae; phylum Streptophyta; class Magnoliopsida; order Ericales; family Ericaceae; genus Vaccinium; species Vaccinium macrocarpon. Next base: position 26,389,056 of record CM040170.1, on the reverse strand, counting down.
TTTGTATTGTATATGTGTATTTATATGTTGATACCAGTACTTTGTTCCATGGGTTTTTGGCTTTCATTTGCAAAAGATAAATTGAGCCTGGGGACTGGCTTTGCTTATCAAATTTTTAGGAAACAGCAAAGGGAAGAATTAGTAGGTCCGTCCTTCCTAATCCTCTTGCACTGAGGAAGGTCGTCTGAATGCTCGAACGCCTTCCTAATCCTCTTGTACTAAGAAAAAGTTCTCTCCATACTCGAACGCCCAAATTGGAGGGGCCCCGAATAAAGAGAAAGAGAGATGCAAGAAGCAGGGAGACATCATTACAAAGAGGAGCACATTCTAACGCCTTCCTAATCCTCTTGTACTAAGAAAAGGTTCTCTCCATGCTCAAATGCCCAAATTGGAGGGGCCCCCGAATGAAAAGAGAGAGATGCAAGAAGCAGGGAGACATCATTACAAAGAGGAGCGCATTCTAACTATATTAGCATTCACTCCCAAATTAATAATGAACTTATCTATTCATCAATATAATTCACAGTCGAGCATATAGAGACTTTGACATCCTTAAAGAAGACGGCCTTCAATTTATGCTGAATTTGATATGATAGAAGCTGGCCAACACAGCCGGGAAAAAAATTATCTTCTAAGAATTTTTCAATAGCTAAGGCAAAAAGGAACCGTTGGTGAAGCCATAAAACATCGAAAATGGCCCAGTGGGGTAAAAAATTATTCAGCCGTTAGAAACTAGCAGCTCCAATTCGATGGCCAATCAAGTACTTGAGACTCCAATGCCAAACCCAAATCTGTTAAAAAAAGAAGAGGGAAAATTCTTGTCCACTACTGTTTTCGAGACTTATTCTTGAGTAGGTCGCGAGTAAAAAGACGACGTTCTTTTAGTAGCACTTTCATCTTTTCGTCCATTTTTTTGACTTGGCACTTTCAAGATACCAGCACGTGATTTCTTCTTTGTTTGAACTTTAGTAGAAGATTTTTGTACACCTATAACAAAAAAAGAAAAAGAAAATCCAAGCCCACCTTCCTCCCAAGCCACTTTGCTGGAATGACACAAGAAAACAAAGCCTGATCAAAAGGCATTGTCCTAATTAGCCAATTAAGGAACCTTGTATCATGCTTAGCAGCTTAGGTCCAGAACCATATTCCAACAAAGAAAGTTCACAATTTTTCAAGGAGAACCAATGCAAATGAGATATTTTGGGGAGGATTAAAGAAATGTCACTGGATGCATGGTTAATGGACGGCAAAGACAGGCACATAGTTAGAGCCCCAAATCCTTTTGGAACTGAAGACGAAATATTAAGGACCTTTTTCTATATACTAAAATTCAGAACGCCTAAAATTTGCCTGAAATTTAATTTAGTTGCATTTTAACAAAATTTTCTTGCCAAATTCGGGCACCTGATGAAAATCCCAGTTTATTGTTCAATCACCTCATCAAATTCGGAATCACACAAAAGTCATGGCCAAACTTGTACAAAAGTCGTTTCGTGTCCTATGTCCAAAAGAGTGAAATAAGACGTTTTAAACTATAGTTTGTTTTCAGATTTAGAACTTAATTTCAACTTACAAAGTGAAACAACATACGTGAGAAAATCAGTATATTAGGTAAGAAAAAAGTAACAACATAAACATCTTTCCTCGATTAAAAAACATGTTCAAATTTACTTTGCTTGCACACGGCCTGAGCCTTCACAAGTATACGAAACACTCAAAAACCAAAAAGGGAGAGAAAACCTCCACGATGTTAGGGTGAATGCAAATAAATGGGCCATGTTTGATACAAGGATATGTTTGGACTGGATTGCAATCTTGGAATTAAGTATCCGTTGTAAATTTAAATTTCCTTGCCAAAAAAAAAATTTTGGCGAGGAAACAAAATTTTGGACAAAAAAGAAATAAAATAAAATCGGAGACTACTCATTTGCGAGGAACAGGGATGAATAAAATTTTCTCGCTTTCATTTAGCGAGAATATAGCGATCCGTTCAACATAATTATACCAAATCATTATTAGGAACATAAACAGCGTTAATAGTGGAGCATGTGTTCTTAATGAGGTAATCCCAAAAAACAAAAACAAAAAAATACTAAGTTGTTTTAAGCAAACAGTTTGTTGAGTCCCATGAAAATCACATGATTGAACTGTCATCTCCCACACAACTAAAACCATCCATCTACTTATGAAACATTTTAGTCTTAAAAAGACCCCCAAAAAAAAAAAAAAAGGGGGCCTTGATAATCTTTTCAACTGATTATCGTCAAATTTAACCAAGCATTTTTAGCGGAATTCTTGCGATCCCCGTAATCTCTTATCAGGTACTGATCATCACTCAGTTTATTCAATTGATCAGCATACATATTTTCAGAATCTAAATCTAATTAACTGTTTAATGACAGTAGCTATAACTGAGTTGACCATATTTAATTATACACTTTCCATTAGTTTACTCCAAATTGCTCTGATTTCACATGCATAGTTCCTACCATGCAATGAACTTTCTCACTCTATCTGAATTAGGGAGGGTGCTGTTTTACGGACTTGGGGTTCTCGTAGTGAGCCAAGTCACTACATTCCCGTAATGACCTCAATTGTGAGCCCTCAAAGATTTTCATCTGGGATCGGAGCCATTCATTTTTGCAGGGATTTTGAGTACATTATGGGTATAAAAAACTTACGATCATCAGAGAATGATAGACATACAATTGAGACAAATTTGTCTTTATAGTGTATTCTCCAAATGATATTTAGTCATCCATATAAGTGGTAGTATCAGAATATATGGCTACCAATATCTAATTAATTTAATTCTTTGCAAGAACGATCTACTCAACATTCCCGATAAATTGTATGGCCCTATCCAAAATACGAACTATAGAGGGCCCACAATTGAGGTCCCCGAGGTCACTACGGATACCCGGAATCTGTGTTACACCAAACTCCACAACATTGCATATGATGGGTTTTTCCCACAGCTCCATTAACAATAGATTACCACAAATTTGTGGTTAGCAATTGTCCTCCCCATGATGTATGTAGTTAGTTGATTCTAAGGTTCGGATGATTAAGCAACGCGTTTTACATGCAGAGATTGGAGGTTAACGTTGCTGATTGATTACTCCCTAAAAAGTCAACATCCATATAAGAAAATTTCAGATTACATAAAGATTAATTCCCCCTAACCCTTTTTTCCTTTCTGGAACTGAGTTCAAATTTGCTCTTCCCTTCTCTGATAACTATAATTAAGAAAACTCATTTATATTTCAGGGTTGAAACTCAACATACCATATCCTTCCTCATGAAATGTTTTCAAACAGGGTCAAAGGAAATCAGATTTATAATGACTCATTAAACTTTTGTGAATCTTATTTATGTCTGGAAAGCTAAACCAAATCAGTCATTTCTCACCATTATATATATATAGCTATTCCTAAACATGTTGAACTCGTATAATCGTGCATGATTTTCTGCACTTTTATACCTTGAAACAAAGAAGTTTGTACTCAATCTCTTGACATATACATTTGCATCTATTTTTCGGTTGGCGGGCGTCATGAAGGAATTTACGAAGGAAAGCAAGCAGGGGATCTTAGCAACCGGGTATCACAATTTGAGATTGAGTGTGTGGCGGTGGCAGCTCTTTGACAACAAGCCCAACAAAATGAGAGTGGCAAAGCCAGTTGCTGGAAAAGTTATTCTCATGCTTTGCATTGCAAGCTTTCTTGCTGGGTCTCTTTTCACTACCCGCACTTCTTCAATCCACTCTTCAGGGAATGAAGATTTGGAGAAATTGAACACAGTTGCTCGTGATTGTGATCATAAACGCGTAAGTGAACCCCAGTAGCTCAATGATAACATACTGTATTCTGAAGAAGAAAACTATGTGGATTCACAATTCGTTAGGTTCTTTAAGTCATTGTATTCTGCAGCTGCCTAATTTGTGTACATGTTTTTTCTCGCCTTTTCTTTTGCTTCTCTGAAGAACCTTTTATCCTTTTTCCTAACCGCATATATTACCCATGGATCAGAAATTGTTTGAAGGGAGTAGTTCAGGAGACATTATGGGCGAAGTAACCAAGACGCATCAAGCTATCCAGTAAGAAGTTGAACTAATTCTTTTTGAAAAACTGTTCTACACGTGTTTACAAACTTAAATTTAGGTTCCGTTTCATGTCTTCTTGGTGGTAAACAGATCACTTGATAAAACAATATCAAAGGTGGAGATGGAACTGGCAGCAGCTCGGACAAGAAAATCAGGCAGCAGCAATCTTCTCTCAATGCACAAGTCCTCTAATCAAACCCTACAGAGAGCTTTTGTGGTAATTGGTATTAATACTGCTTTCAGCAGCAAGAAACGACGCGACTCCCTTCGTGAAACGTGGATGCCAAGAGGTTCCGTTCTAATTCTCTCCTCTTCTCTAGCAAGATCAAGTAATTGGTTAATTTTATGGCTGCCTGATACCAGCACAAATGGGAATGTAAATTGTTTGCAGTCAGTTCAGAGCTGATGAAATCATACATATTTCATGTGCCAACCTGCATATTTTCTATTATACTGTCTGAAATCATCTAAAAACATATGCAGGAGAGAAGCTGAAGAGATTGGAGAAAGAGAAAGGGATAGTAATAAGGTTTGTGATAGGACACAGTGCGACACCGGGAGGAGTCCTTGATCGAGCAATAGATGAGGAGGAAGCAGAGAACAAAGACTTCCTACGCCTGAACCACATTGAGGGCTACCACCAGCTCTCCACCAAGACTCGCTTGTACTTCTCCACAGCTGTCTCAGTATGGGATGCTGAATTCTATGTCAAGGTTGACGATGATGTCCACCTTAATTTGGGTGTGTCCTTGTCCATTTCTTGAAGATTCTTCTTTCGTTATAAAAAATAATGCATGTAATTTTTTTTCTTCCGATAATGCATGTATTAACTACCTAAACATTGTTTGTTAGCCAACTGGGGCTAACTTATTTGGCTAGGAATCCTGCATCTCACTAAGAGGTCAAGAGTTCGAATATACCCAAATGCAGCTTTGGGTGTTGTTCCCTTGTATTTGTGGGGTAATTTCTCCCCTTAATGGGAATATTGGGTGGGTTAGGCTAATAGTGACTGGAGTTTGTTTCTAGTCTGTTGGGTATTTCTCCCCTTAACGGGCTCTTTAGTTGGATTGGGCTTATAGTGATTGTGGACTTTGTTTCTAGTTTGATGTAATTCATACCTCTATTCTCCTACTGTTTGACAAAAAATAAAACATTGTTTGTTGCTGTGTAGGTATGCTAGTGAGCACATTGGCAAGGTATCGATCAAAACCCATGATTTACATTGGCTGCATGAAGTCTGGACCAGTTCTCTCTCAGAAGTAAGTTATGTATTCTTGTTGTCCATCATCATGTACAGCGGTTTGTTCCTGGGAAATTGGTGAATTCCTAGGGATTCAAGATATAGTGGGGCTCATGTTGGAAAAGTTTATATCTCAAGCCTAACGTTTGTATTAGGGATGATGTGCATATTCCTAATAACGTTTTTTATTTTGGGGGGGAATACCAGAGGGGTAAGATATCAGGAGCCAGAGTTTTGGAAGTTCGGGGAAGAGGGAAATAACTACTTCAGACATGCCACTGGTCAACTCTACGCCATCTCCAAAGACCTTGCAGTTTATATCTCTATCAACTCGTCAGTATCTCCAAGTACACCTGAGACTATTGACGTTGTATTCCTTTCATTAAATGAAAAAATGTCAAGTTTTTGGTGATAGTAATTGTGATATATACATGTGGATGCATATACAGACCGATATTGCACAGGTTTGCCAATGAGGACGTCTCCCTGGGGTCATGGTTCATTGGCTTGGAAGTTGAACACGTTGATGCCCGTACTATGTGCTGTGGAACTCCTCCAGGTACCCCACCCGTCTGCCTGTCCGCCTGATTCTATCAACTCTGTAGTGTGTGATTTGGAGTTTTTGTGTTTATAGATTGTGAGTTGAAGACACAGGCGGGGAATGTATGTGTGGCATCATTTGATTGGACGTGCAGTGGAATATGCAAATCTGTGGAGAGGATGAAAAATATTCACAATACTTGCGGAGAAGGAGACGGAGCTGTTTGGAACGTTGATCTCTGAATGTTCAAGCTACTGCTCTAGTGGTTAGCAAAGGAAAAAGAGAGAGGCAGACTTTTGTACCCTTTTCTCAACGCTTTTTTCCCAAAGCTTTTCTCTATGTTAACATATTCAGAACCACTACTATGCAACAAAGATTAAAAAATAGGATAATTCCTGTTTACTTGGGTTTATAATGGTGTCTACACTACTTTGGGCATCATGCTAAACAAATGAAATGAGGTAGAACTGTAAGCCTTGTGCTCTCAGTTTCCATTCTACTTTTGCTCCAAAAACTCCACGTCTCAATTCATCCTATGCCAAACCATGAAATGAAGAGGGGTAACCTTTTATTTTGGTTTGGATATCCTTTAGAACATTGCACCTCTTATTTCCAAGTATGTCTAGAGAGTAAAGAGCACATTTGCCTTCTGCACAAAAGCTACAAATGTAACTCATCTTTTACGTGGTTGAAAAAGATTAGAAACGATGGTTGTCCAAAATAGAATACTGGTTCCAGAAATTCATAGCAAAGATTTCCATGTATATCCTTCGCAAGGGTTGAATGACTTCTGGTTTTAGGTAAATAGAATTTTAGTTGCATCAGTTTCAGCAACTTTTCCCAACCATTTTGACTGAACTGGTAATTTGGGAATCATAACCCACCGCCCTCTTGGATTCATGATTCTCATTCCCCACATTCCTGAAGAATAATCTAATACGGCATATGTATATATTTATCTATTCCGGCCATGCCCTCAGGACTTTTTGACTACATGTTTTCATCTTCATTTATGGAATATGTTCTGGTAAATTCAAAGCTTGCAATACGTTCAATTGTTCCAAGGGAGATGAGATCAAGGAATTGCCAGTTGTAGGAAAGTCACTCTCCCCCACCAAAGTTGACATCCCTGCTTCGTTTCTAAGATCCTAAGAAGTTAAAAAAAAAATAAAGAAACATCAAATGTCTGGAACGTATGCTCTAACTCTAATTATTGTGGATCATCGAATTTCCTGACGGATAACAATAAACAGTGCAAATCAAGGTTTCCTTTCATACCAAATTAACCAACTGGAGATCACAAAAATTTCAATCAAATTACAAATCTATCAAGAGAACTTACAAATTTGTTGTGGTTCTTAATACTCCCACTGCTTTGATCTCTTCAAGCTGTTTCTCAGGCTGTTCTACTTGGATGTGGGTTTCCTTTAGATGAACAAAATAGGGCTCTATCTTAGAACAGTCGCGTGTCTGACAGCCCTCCAAAGGCCTGTAAACCTCTATACCACATCTTCAATGGTCAGTTGACTTAGGTCACCGGCCTCAGTTTCCGTAAAAGGATTACAGCATCCACCTAATGTCATCTGCACAGAACAGGTACCATATCAATTCTGTTACGGAAGTGAATGAATGGCTGTGTTGAATGCATGGTTTTTAGAGATATGGTCGCATATTCCAGTTGCGTGTAAAAGTGGAACAGCCTATGAGTTTCAATTTGGTCAGAAAGATGTCGGTCTTTGTCTGAATGCAAACATGAAATTGTTAAACACAAAGCCAAAAAACCAATTGATTACTTCAACACAGTACATATCATGGATTTATGATCTGATGCATTAAAACAGGAAGTAGTCAAAATATAGCAGAAAAACCAACTTGTGTTGGTTTAGAGACTCAGAGTCTAATGAAATTGATATGATCAAGTTTTTGGCACTCGTATTCAAGGGGTGTTCCACTAACAAAAAACTGTTTTTTCCAAAAACCGAGACAGGTCATTCTCTCACAATACATCACATAAAAAACCGTGAAAAACTAGTTTTTTTTTAAAAAAACTACCTTAGTGGAACACCCCGAGTTCTGGCCCTTGTGAGCTGCTTCTTCTCTTTTCCTACTCTCAATAATGCATCATTATTTTACTGTTTTTTGTTGCATGTATCCGTGATGGTTCTAACTTCCCCTCTATCATAGACAAGCTTGAGACTCCGGGATTGTTCAAAATCAAGCTGGCTCATACTCAAACCGAAGCTTGAACCACTAATCTTGAAACAGAATGCAGCTTCTACGGTAAGGCCACCAAAACTTTTCTACAAATGTAGTAATTGATAAGATTTGAAGCAAACGGACTTCTCAATCAAAAGCTTTTAGATGATTCCATGAATTTTGAACTTTCTCGCATCAACTGGGTCAGTGCCAAGGTTATAAATCCCGTACCGATTAGGGTACCTATTTTCTTACTGGTACAATACGGTATCAGTACCGGCCAATACCTGGCACTATTTCAGATTTAGCGATACTACCTCTATATATATAAATAAAAATTCCCATACGAAAAAAATCCCACAGTACCTAATAACAAAATAAATTCTTATTACTCTGTATTAATAATGATATTACACTCTCTTTTTTTTTTTCGAACAACGATATTACACTCTTATTGTATAATATCTAGGCTATTTATAATTATCAACTTAACTCCCATTAAGTTACAACAACCAAAAATTTAGAATCAGACATTCTCGGAGAACCCAATACCCATTTCAAATGCCATATAAAAAGGGTAATTTAGTCATTAGGTTGTTTTAGGGTTTCCCACATATATAAAAACTTCCTCTTTCAGCAGCAGGCTTCCACTTTCCCTTCCAGCTGCTGCGTGAACACCTTGGCAGATCGAGTGTCTCTCTTGCACTTCTCTCTCTTTCTCCTTCCTCATGGAAGATCAAACAGGTATGGGCCATGGTGCGGACACCAGGGCCCAAGCCCGTTTCTCGCAGGTCTACCGGCACCGCAAGATAGCCCAGTCCATGTCCTTGTGGTTGGATGATGACATTAATAGGCCCGACTAGAGATTTATTTACTTTATTATTTAGGGATTTTATTTGATTTGATTGGTTGTTTCCATATTTAGGGATTTTATTTGATTTGGTTGATTATTTCCCTGTTTAGAGATTTAGTCGATTGTTTCTATGTTTAGAGATTTGATTCCATGTATTCACTTTGTGAGAGCCTATATAAAGGAACTCTCATATATTGTTTGGGACATTGATTGAATGAATAAAAAATATAGTCTTAGAATTGGCACAGGGATTCCAATTCACCTTTAGGTACAGGGATACCTAAGGTTTTGCTACTTGTTCTACATCAAATTGGTATCAGAGCAAACATCGATCTTGTTTGCTTTCTCTCCACTCAAATCTCCCATCAACCATGGATTCAAAGTCGGCAACGAAGTCAAGACCCATCAGTTTTCCATATCTACCACATCACGTCTTTGCCGCTGCCCAAGCTGGAATTGCCGCAGAAAAGGCTGGAAATTACATCAAGGTTCAGCAAAACACAGTTCCAATTCCGTTTCCCCTTTCCAAGCTCTAAGTTTCGTTTTGCATTTAAAGATCTCTCTCCTTCTTTTTCTTTTTCTTTCATTAGCAAGATCAAGTTGCTCGTCATCTTCTGATCCTTTTGTTTTTTTTGTTTTGTTTTTTTATTTTTGTTTTGTAATTTTTGTTTTCTATTTTTATTCTATTTCTACAAAAGAAAAAAAAAGAGAAAAAAAAAAAGAAGAAAAAAAAAAAGAAAAGAAAAGAAAAGACAAAGGCAATATCGTTTCCAGGATTTATTTGGTTAGGAACTCCATCTCAATTATCTTCAGTCATACCCATTTTTCCCTACCCACGTGCACTATCCAGATCCAGCCCACTGTTCAAAATCTTTGACCTCCTTTACTCATTTAATAAGCCCATTACCAGCCTATTATCAATTAGCCCACACACAAGCCCACCCCTTTAAATATCAGTTGGATATCACCATCATAAGCACTCCGTTGTTGTGTAGTGATACCTCCACCAATTCGACCACAACCACAGACCCACCACCACTGGATTCCCTCACGGCCACCTCATATTTACCAATCAACAACCCAGCGACCCGTTCCTTCCAACGGTCGATCCCAGCGACCCAATCTTCCTAGTTTGATTCCTTACCGGTCGAATCCAACGACCCGTTTCCTCCAACAGTCGATCCCAGCGACCCAACTCTACCTAGCTTGATTCATCACCGGTCGAAACCCAGCGACTCGAACTAGCAGCGGTCGAACCAAGCGACCCGACTCATCACCAGTCAAACCCATCGTCCTGACTCATCACCGTTCGAACCCAGCGACCCAATTCGTCCGACGAACTTTGCACCGTCAACGATCCTCTCCTCTCCTCAGCGATCCTCTCCTCAGCGATCCTCTCTCTCTCTCTCTCCGACTATTTCTCCACAACGTCGAACCCAGCGACTCAAGTCAGCCACGGTCGAACCCAGCGACCCAACAAATCGCGGTCGAACCCAGCGACCCACGCATCACGGTCGAACCCAGCGACCCGATTCATTCACAGTCACACCCAGCGACCCATTTCTTCCGCGGTCAAACCCAGTGACCCGATTCATCCTCCTCGATTTGCACCGACTCGATCTGTCCAACCCGCACGCATTTACCAGGTGTTTCGTTCCTTCTCTCTGTGGTTATTTCTGTGATTTTAGAATTGTCTCAATTGGACTTTTGGGTGCTACCAGCTATATACCCAAGCCTTTTTTATTTTCATCCTTTAAAATTTTGGCCGACCGAGACCAACCTTTCCACTTATCATATTGCTTTACCCTTCACTATTTTGCAACATTAACGGTGGAGCTTCATAGGAAAATGGAAAATCTGGTGTACTTCATGAGACCCATTTCTTTGAGTACTACGAACACTTGCCCTATTTAAAACTGCAGTCTTCCTTTCCAGTTCAAATAGTCGCACTGGTCCTTATAGCTGTCTGTCTCGTTTGTCGTGCATGCGTCTTCGTAGTGGTAAAACCACCTCCGCCCCGTCCTCCTCAACTAATACCATGGAACCAGCTACCTTGGACAGCCTTGCCAAACTCATTAATGACTTGTCAATAAATATTGATCAAATTAGCACCGACGCTGATGAACGAATAAGGGCGTTAGAAGATTCCCATCCCATTAACCCACAAGGCGAGAACCGTCAACCCAATGGGAATCATATCGCGAATCCCAATGAGGGTGAATGTAGGTTAGTGCTCCAAGGTGGGAACCACAAAAATCGACTTGCTCACCGTAACCACCCACACCAGGGTGACCAACCCGGTCGAAATCCCCATCCCAATCAAAGACCTCGACCACCAGGTTTTGAACGTCCCCATGAGGTCGGTTTACGTGATCCATATGACAATAGAGATTTCTGGGATTCTGACGAGCGAGCCATGAAAAATATTCGAGTCGACGCCCCGACCTTCGATGGCCGCTTAGACCCAAAAGTTTTCACTAATTGGCTGCTTGAAATGGAACACTTCTTCGAGTGGCACAACTTGAGCGATGACAAGAAAGTCAGGTTTGCTAAAATGAAACTCCTTGGTAGGGCCAAACTCTTTTGGCAAAACCACTGAACAACTTCTTTCACGACGACACCAACCTACTATTACAGATTGGGTTGAGATGAAAGAAAAGCTCAAGGAAAAGTATTTACCGTTATCTTATCAAGGTGACCTCCTTGACCAATGGAATTCCCTAATGCAAGGTACCAAATCTGCAAGCGATTATGTGGCCCAATTCGAAGAGTACCTCATGCGTTGCAACGTGACCAAAGATGAGCAAGTAACTCTGAGTCGTTTTCGTCGAGGCCTTAATGACGACATTCATCGTGAGCTCATCCTTCGTGAAGTGACTACTTTGGACCAAGCTTACACTTTGGCCCACAACTATGAATTAATCAACAAATCGCATACCTCACGAAGAGTCACTGTGGGACCTCCTCCAACTTGGCAATCCAAGCTTCCGCTTTCCTCTGACCCCGCAAAGCAAACTGTTTCCATACCTCCCTTGCGTCGGGATGAGAAAGGAAAGGTGACAAACTCTACGAATTTCAGCTCTACCATAGAGTGTTTCAAGTGTCACAACCTTGGCCACACCGCTTCCAGGTGTCCTCAACGAGCACTTATTCTTGATGAGACCAACCTCGATGGTCTTGAGAGTGATATCCCCGAACAAGTCTACGAACCAACCTTTGGCGCAGAACTTGAGTATTCAGAGGATGCTCTCGAGGCAACTACAAGGGAAACTACACTGAGTGTGGTTAGATGCGCGCTAACACAATCGCAACCACCTGACGATTGGCGCAGAACCACGATTTTCCACACTTTCATTAAGTATGGCGACAAGGTGTGCAAAGTTATTCTTGATAGTGGGAGTTGTATTAATGCCGTTTCTACTCGTACTGTCTCTCGTTTAGGGTTAAAACCAGTTCCACATCCCCATCCTTATAAGGTTTCATGGGTCGACACCTCCTCCATCAATGTCACGGAACGATGTCTCGTTCCCATTCAGTTCATGTCTTATAAAGATGACATTTGGTGTGACGTCCTTCCCATGGATGTAGGCCATATCATTTTGGGCCGCCCTTGGTTATTTGACTTGGATGTCACACAATATGGTCGTTCCAACTCTTGTTCCTTTCAATTCAAAGGCGTCCGAATCCGACTCAACCCTCAACAACCTCAATCCCTAGCTCCCAACCCTGTGGCGCCGTCTAAGAATAAAGGATTGCATATCCTCAGTCCCAAAAGTTTTGTCAAGGAGGCCATTACTGAGGGTATCTTATTCTTGATGGTTTCTCGGGATGTTGTCATGGTCACTTCCCAAGACCTACCACATGAAGCTACATCCATACTCTCTGACTTTGTGGATGTTTTTCCCGAAGATCTCCCAGACCATCTACCACCCCTACAGGATATTCAACATGCAATTGATTTAGTACTTGGAGCCCCTTTACCTAACCTACCGCATTATAGGTTGGACCCTCAGGCACATTCCGAACTGCAACGACAAGTTACTGAACTTCTCAGAAAGGGCTTTGTGCAAGAAAGTACAAGTCCATGTGTTGTTCCTGCCTTACTTACTCCTAAGAAAGATGGTTCTTGGCGCATGTGTGTCGATAGTCGCGCCATTAATAAAATCACAGTTAAATACCGTTTTCCCATCCCTCGCCTAGATGATATGCTTGATATGATGGCCAGCGCAAAAATATTTTCTAAAATTGATCTCAAAAGTGGCTACCATCAAATCCGAGTCCGTCCTGGTGATGAATGGAAAACCGCATTCAAGACCAAAGATGGTTTATACGAGTGGTTAGTCATGCCATTCGGATTGTCTAATGCACCAAGCACCTTTATGAGAGTTATGACACAAGTCCTTCACCCTTTTATGGGAAAATTTGTGGTCGTCTATTTCGATGACATCCTCATATATAGTCCCTCTCGAGAGCAACATTTGGCCCATCTCCGCCAAGTGTGTGACGCATTGAAAGAGGCCAAGTTATATGCCAACGTTAAAAAATGTTCCTTCTTCGTTGACAAAGTTGTCTTTTTAGGTTTTGTCCTATCCTCTAAGGAGTTTTACCACGATCCTAAAAAGATCAAAGCCATTTTGAATGGTTTAACCCCGAACCATCCATGATGTTCGGAGCTTCCACGGATTGGCTACCTTTTACCGGCGTTTCATCAAAGGATTTAGCACCATCACTTCCCCTCTCACTGAATGCCTCAAGAAGGGTGATTTTGTGTGGACTCGTGCTGCTGCCCGAGCTTTCCAGGACATCAAAAGGCACATGACTCAGGCACCCGTTTTGCGCCTTCCTAACTTCTTCAAACCCTTTGAGGTGGATTGTGATGCTTCGGGAGTGGGCATTGGTGGCATACTCAGCCAAGAACGACATCCCATTGCCTTCTTTAGTGAGAAGCTCAATGATGCTAAGCGTATTTACTCCACCTATGACAAAAGGAACTTTCTGTACCGTGGATTCGAGCTTTACATCATTGGCGTCATTACCTCCTCCACAATGATTTTGTTCTCTATTACGATCCACGAGGCCGCCCGTTTCTCACCTCCCAAAAGAAGCTCAATACTGCGCCATGGTGGATTGGGTCGGAGTTTCTCCAAGCGTACACTTTTGTTCTTAAGCACAAGTCCAAGGCCGAAACAAAGGTTGCCGATGCACTTTCGGTAAACAGCGTCACCTTACTTTCCGTCATGGGCGTCAAAGTCCCTGGTTTTTGGCGTTTGAAAGAGGATTACCTCACTTGTCCCGACTTCGAGAGAAAGTCTTGAGGATTTGTTGGCGACCCGGCGGCAATTGACAATTTCTATCTCCACGATGGATACCTTTTCAATGCCACTAAGCTCTGTATTCCCCGCACTTCGGTTAGGGATTTTCTCATATGGGAAGTTCATGCTAGTGGCCTCTCGGGCCATTTTGGTCGCGATAAGACTATTGAGGAAGTTGAACGTCAATTTTATTGGCCAAGCTTAAAAAGGGATGTTAGCAAAATTGTAAGTCAATGTCGCACTTGTCAGTTAGCCAAACATCGTAAACAAAACACTGGCCTTTACACCCCCCTCCCTATCCCTGATTGTCCTTGGCAAGACGTCAGCATGGATTTTGTCCTCGGTCTGCCACGCACCTTTCACAAGCATGACTCTATTTTTGTGGTGGTCGATCGTTTTTCAAAAATGGCCCACTTCATTCCCTGTTCCAAGACTTCTGACGCGTCTAGTGTCGCCACACTCTATTTCAATGAAATTGTTAAGCTTTATGGTCTGCCAAAAACTATTGTGTCTGATAGGGATGTCCGTTTTATGAGTTACTTTTGGAAGACCTTATGGCACATGGCAGGCACAAAGCTCAAGTTTAGTACTGCCTATCATCCCCAGACAGATGGGCAAACTGAAGTTGTCAATCGCAGCTTGGGTAACTTGCTGCGTTGTTTGGTGAGCGAGAACAATCGTAACTGGCATGCCATCCTCCCGACTGCCCAATTTGCGTACAATAGCTCAGTCAATAGGTTCATTGGTATGAGTCCCTTCGAGGTTGTCCATGGCTACAAACCTAGGAAACCAATCGATCTTATTCCCATGAGTCCCCATGCGCGGGTCTCCGAGTCAGCCGAATCTTTCATACGTCGTATTCAAGAATTGCATGTTTCAATTCGTAGTACCCTGCAGGCTAGTAATGACCAGTATAAGTTGCACGCTGACTCTCGTAGACGTTTCTTGGAGTTTCAGGTAGGCGATTATGTCATGATTCGGGTTAGATCCGGCGGTTTTCATCCTTCGTCTTTGCTTCGAAATTGCGATCCTCGTAGTGCGAGGACGTTCAAAGTCCTCAAACGAATTGGCACCAATGCATATGTGCTCGATCTTCCCTCCGACTATGGTATTAGCTCCACTTTTAATGTTGCAGACTTGAGTGCATATAAAAGTCCAGTGTTTATTCCTCCCGATCCTTTTGACAACCCCTCACCTCCACCAGTTGGCCTACCACCTCCCACACCTAACCCCTCACCCATCCCAACCGCACCACAAGATTCAATTGAGACTATTTTGGATGATCAGATTGTGACCACCAGGGACGGGGGAGTTCAGAGGTTCCTGGTTCGCTGGGCTGGACGGCCTGACTCGGATTCTACATGGATTACTCGAGATGACCTGCAACAGCTTGCCCCTGATTTGCTTGAGTTCTACCAGAGCGGCCTCACCCCCACCTCGCCGGAGTCGGGATTTCCTCACCCGGGGAGAGTTGGTGCGGACACCAGGGCCCAAGCCAAGCTTTCTCAGTCTACTAGCCGCAAGACCAAGAAGATAGCCCAAATCCATGTCCTTGTGGTTGGATGATGACATTAATAGGCCCGACTAGAGATTTATTTACTTTATTATTTAGGGATTTTATTTGATTTGATTGGTTGTTTCCATATTTAGGGATTTTATTTGATTTGGTTGATTATTTCCCTGTTTAGAGATTTAGTCGATTGTTTCTATGTTTAGAGATTTGATTCCATGTATTCACTTTGTGAGAGCCTATATAAAGGAACTCTCATATATTGTTTGGGACATTGATTGAATGAATAAAAAATATATTGTCTTAGAATTGGCACAGGGATTCCAATTCACCTTTAGGTACAGGGATACCTAAGGTTTTGCTACTTGTTCTACATCAGGCCATATGGCTACCATCTCTCTCTCTCTCTCATTCCCCTGTTTTTTCCTTTCTTCTCCAGTGTCAACTTCCTTTCTTCTTTGGTGTCGACCATCAGCAATTTCTCGATTTAAATCACGGTAAATGAGTACCGCCTATTGTCTCGAATTGATCGAACCAACCTGGAAAGGTCCTAATTGAGGACAAAGACGGAATTATAGGGGTGTTATTCTTATACGCTTAATCCCGGTACATACTGGCCGATACCGACCGGTACGGTACGGGATTGACAACCTTGGTTAGTGCTGTCTTACAAAGTTACTGACCAGTACGGTACGGGATTGACAACCTTGGTCAGTGCTGTCTTACAAAGTGCAAATCCAAGTTTTCTTTTCTCATAGTCAAGCAAGCAGCTAGAGATAACAGGATTATAAGGCACGCCGAAAATCTTTTAAGAGTACTCACAAATTTGTAGTCGTTCTTCATTCTCCCATTTTATGATCTTTTTTCAGTTGTTCCTCAGGCTTTTCTAGTTGGACATTGGTTCCTTTTAGATGAGGAATGCAGGGTTCCAACTTTGAAATAGCCAAGTGTCTCACAGCCTTGCTAAGACTTGTATACTTCTTCACGACATCCTTGTATATGCCCAGCAATTTCTGTATATCTTCGATGGTCAAGTCACCAGCCTCTGCTTCCATAAAAGGGTAAGGTAATCCACCTAAAGTCATCAAGGCAATTAAGGAAGTGCAGTTAAAAAAACAACCAATTAAAAGAAATAAAAACCCTTATTTGATAAGAATTTTGAAAGTTAGATATAGTGGGAAATCCTTTGCCAATTCTACCCAAATGGATAAACGGGAACAGACTGGTGGTCTATTTGGTCAAAACTCAAAATCATGTAACAGTCTTATTTAATGGATGTCAATATGTTGGCTTTATTATCTGATACATGTGTGGTAAGACTAAACAGGATAGGATTAGAAATGAAACAATTCGCGAGGTGGTAGGTGTAACACCTATAGAGGAGAAGTTTAGGGAAAATAGGCTAAGGTGGTTTGGGCATGTCTATCGTAGGCCAGCGGATGTAGTAGTTAAGAAAGTAGATATGATAGCTTTGGGTAGAAACACACAAGGGAGGGGAAGACCCAAATTGACATTAGATGCAGTAGTACGCAAAGATCTGAGTATACTAGGTTTAAGCGATGAAGCAGCACTTGACAGAGCTCAATGGAGAAAAAGGATTCATGTACCCGACCCCAATTGATTGGGACATAAGGCTTGGTTTGGTTCGGTTTGGTTTGGTATTATCTGATACATGTAAACATGAATTGATAAACAAGCAACGGAAAAGCCAACATAGCACTTCAATATTAGTGAGAAAAAAAGAGCCACATAGTGAGTTTAAAACTCACCACTAATGTTGGTTTCACTGCTCTCCATTCCTTGAGAAGGCCCAGGATCTGACTGACTAGCCAAGCCCACTATCTCATCCAATATGGGTGACAGCTCATTTTGCATCGCTTTGTTACACATTCTTGCTAAAGGATTTACCAAGGCTGCTGTTTCATGTAATGCAGGTGGGGGTCCCATCTGTGCCCCTGTAATAGCCAATTTGGCTCTTTTCATGTTCTCCTCAAATTCAGTTTCATCAATAGATAGTGATTTAGCATCTAGGTCACAAATGAATGTCTTGGCAGAGACAAGGTTTGTAAAATAATAAGCAGCTTCAGAGACGAGTTTTTCCTGTCTCCGAAATAATTGGATGAACTTGAGGTTGGAATGCAATTGAGGAGGATTAGCCTGTCAAAAATAATGTCAGTGAAAAACCTATAACTGAACCCAAAAAAAACTGCACTTCTGAAAGGATGTGCTGCTATTTTTCATGAGGGACAGAGAAGAAGTTTAACTTATCACCAGCATAACTCAAACTTAGATGACCTGGGTGACTTGACCTCTGTGCACTTTGAAAAATTTGTTCAACTTTGTCAAAGAGAATAATTTAATGATTAAGAAAGCTAATTGCGAAGGTAGATGCAATCCTGACTTCAGTTCAGTGCATAAATGCATTTTATTCTGCCATCAAATATGTGTCCACTAGAGTCATTATTAAACTGCCATCAAATATGCATTCACTAGAGTCATTATTAAACAACAATAAAAACCCTCTTTTGGACTCAATTGCTTCAGGTGGGAACATATCCTTCATTTGTTAGTTTTTTTAAGCAAAGCAATCTTTATCAGTCTATTATTCTATCCATCCATGAAGCAACCAAAATATAAAACTAAGAAACCAAGATTTAAATCTGACATGGTTACTGGAAGCATGGCTTATTACCAATGAGAGCTTGCCTTGATCGTAACAAAAATCAATACAGGAAGAAAATCATCAGCACCAGGTACACGATTTTCTGACATTGATGCGTTGAGCAGCAAATTATTAATGACTCTGCAACAACTCAGAATACAAAGAAGCTTCTCGCGTGGAGCTTTGAAAGCATTGATTTTCTGTAATTCTTTCTCTGCAAGCTGTTTAGAGGGAAAGAGGTAAGGACAGATCAGGAAGTAGGAATACTAAAAAATTAAATTCTTTCTTCAAAATATGCATACCGTAGAATCAATTTGAAATAACCATTAGTTTTACAGATTAAAAAAAAATGAAAAAGATACATCAAGTGATTCCCCATCAAGCACTGGAGAACTCTGGTGTGCATTCAAACACAGGAGAAGCCTGGAATATGAATATATGATAGAAGAATATTGTAGCACAAGCTACAATTTACCAAGTAATGATTGCTAGATTCACATAATTCAGTAGAGCATATGGAGGTCTTGTTTTATTTTATACTACTTCCAGCTACTTGAATATTCCATGTAGTACTATACAAGCATCTCAAATACTGATAAAAGGAACATGTCTGAGATATGTCGGGGAGACAATTAACCACAGACTAAAAGTAGATTTTGCTTGAAACTAAAACGACCGAACAAAACAATGGGTGGAATAAATACCAAGTATAGTGGCATTATGGTTGAAGCAGTACAAAGTTAACCAAATCAAACTTTATGGCATCCAAATCAGTACAGATGACTAACAATTAATAGAAAAAGAAGCAAGAGTACCAGCCATGAAGCTTCGTTATGGAAAACTTCTGGAATATCCAAATGCTCAGGCTTTAAAAAATGTTGCAACAAGTGAATTTTCTCTGAAATTTCTTGATCAATTTTGGCATCCTCATGAGAAGAGGCAAATGTCCGAGCAAACAATTTTGTCATGACATACTTCTCCAAACCCTGCAATACCCAGAAAAATTGTTATGTCAAGAATGTGCCACATGGAATGAATGCCAAGACATGCACAATACATAGGTAATGCATGGCATTTCTTTAATGGGAAAACAAGTGTTTTTATTACTACCACTCTCCTGGGGATATCATTCCCACTTGACATTCAAAATTTCACCTAATAAGCTTTAATCCCAAACTTCCCATAGAAACATATCGTGGACATTGAAACCCTACAAGCACAAGCGATTTTCCTCTTGGACTAATGGTAGGTAGGTAATCTAGATTTCCTAGGGTCTCAAATGGAAATGATAATGCGAAACAACCCAACTCGAACTAACTACACACACTCTCTTTGTGCACACCTTCAAATTCAAAATCCTATTATATGGTCAGAGTCGTTACACCCCAAATTTTCACCACCAATAGTACATCAATAATATTTTTGGGCCATAAAGAACCATTTAAACACTTTGGTGCAAAATAAAAATGGGATTTCTCTTTGTAAGCCCCATAGGCCGAGCTTCCTTTGGTTTGGCAAATCCATGCCTAAAAAAAAAACCATTGTCGTGTGTCATATTTTTATGGCATTGTAATTTTTGGTGTTTATTTTTAGAGTGTCTGTTTTGGGTGTATAAAGAAATTGTCTCAATATGTATGTTTTTATTCGAGTGTGGTAGCTTTTAGTCAAGAAAGATTGATCTTTTTGAAGAAAAGTTGGATACTACAAGTTTGGTTCAAGCATTTCAAGGCTCTCTACTAGCAAAACAAACTAATTGGTTTTTGTTGGATATTTGGCTCAAGCAAAATAGCCAGAAAAAATGTCCGATTCAGCAACTATAAAATCTCAGTGATTGGGTTATTTCTTATTGGGACAGAAGCCATATTTTCAATCCTCTGCACCTCTCTCTTCGAAATATCATTGTAGAATACTGGGGTTCATGAACTTTGAAGATTTGTGAAGGTTTTCCATTGCCTTGTGATCAAGATCATCTTCAAAGGGTTTCTCGTTCATAGTCAATTCACGTTTCTCAATCAAAGTCCTTTCGTGGAGTTCAAAAGGCAAAACATTTGGAAGGCTTGAGGATTCAAGACGTGGCGATCATGCAAGGGTGTGATGTATGTGGATTCGGCAAGTACTAAGTAGGGCTTAGGATTCGTGGTGACGATACACGGTCATCGAGTAAGTCTATTTGTAATCACACAATGTTTCTAGTGCATGATTCCGTCCCGTGGTTTTTTCCCGTTTAGGGTTTTCCACGTAAATTGGTGTTCTTCAATTGTTTGATTTTGTTTCATTGATTGGTTAAAGTTTTGATTAGTGGGTCGATATTTAAAAGAGATCAGATTAAAGAAAAATCTATAAACCAAGGCAAGTTAGGGTTTTTCACTCTTCCCTGATCCTGCTGATTAAGTTAATTGGCACATGTCACCTAGTACTTGGGATCGATAAAATCATAGGTTGAATAGACTAGAGAGTAAAAGCACCAAATAAGCTTCTTGAGGAAGCTGTTCATCAGTGCATAAGTGATAGGAACAATGTACTTCACAAGAATAAATGTCCTTTTACCTAATTCAAAAAGCACGGCTGTGTGTATGAATTGGTTCAATCTGGCCACACTAACAAGCACGTTCAAGGATCAAGACAGCTATATCAGCAAAATCAAGCTTATATTTTTCCATTTTTTCTGTGCCTGTCTCATTTTCTAGTTTAAGTAATCATATATAAAGAGGAGGGAGGGCGCTTCTCCATAAATAACAAAATATTTCAGGCATTGGAGAAATGTAAAGACCACCGAGACTCCAAAATAAAAGAAAGTTTCCTTCAGTTCAAATTGGCTTGAAACTTCTCATTACAAGTTGGAGTAATCACTAATCACTTACTTGTTGAAAATAAGTAGGATTAACCTCGTGAAGAAACTAGAAGTGGTGAGGAGCTGAAGCAATGTTACAAAATGACTAGAACAGCTAAACTCTACCACCCAAAGCAACAAATGGTTAAAATCTTAGTGATTGGGAGAGAAGAGTAAAGCTTAACTCAATCGCAGAGTCAATTTCCTCCTCCGATGCACCGTCCCACAATGGATGATCCCTAATAGAAGCTTCCATCGTCAAGAGGAAATCTTGAAGTCGTTTTCCATCATTTTCAGGGTTCGCCGTGGAAAACGAAAAAGATACTATAAAGCTGCAATTGAGACATCAAACAATTATATACTAAGTACTGTGCAGTTGCGGGGTCAAATCCTATGGAGAGGGAAGGAAAAGAAGTACCTTTTGATAGAACGAACAAGATCAAGAGAAGCTGGGTTTCGCATTCGATCAAGAAAATCATAGAAAGTGAGCGATTGTGAAGAGGAAGAAGAAGCATCCATTACTCCCTCAAATTTGTTTTTGCTTTACGGGGTATATTGTAGAATTTACACAAAAACATATGAGGCTCGAGATTTGTGCGTTATCTCTTCTACAGAAACAACAGCAGCAGCATCTTCAGCCGTTTCTCTCACTAGAATTGTGCGTTTCCTCTTTGTTTTGCCCATGGGAAGAGCTCGAGGAAGAAGACTGTCAACTGTGAGTTTTGAAGAAGAGAAGAATGGTAGGTTGCGCACGTGTGATGATTCACTAAGTTTTTTTTTTTTTCTAATTTTTTTTCATTCATCTTTCTAATCTTTTTTTTTTTTTTTGGTAAAAATTCATCTTTCTAATCCATTACCTGGAATTGGGACTTTATCTATCTCGAGATGCAGTGTGAGACATCTAAAAGCTCTCTCACAAAACCTACCCACCACTTGATTCACAAAGTTTACTCGCCTACAAGTAGTGATGTCTTTCGTGTCATTTTCGTATTATATATCATAATCTTATTTATAAATTCCCACATTATTTTTCAACTCACCAAATCTTTGTGTCATGTTTCGAGTCCTGTCAGGTTCTGTCGTCTTGGCTTGTCAAAAAGTTCTACTTTTAATTAATTATTTTTTATAACCTAATAGTTCATAAAACTAATGTCTAACATATAAATTTACTCATAAAAATATATTTATATTCTTAGATCAATTATATAGGCTTATTTTATTTTTGCGGATATGTTCACCCCTACCTACAAGGCCTAAGAAAGCTTCGAAATTACGGATGTAAAAAGTGGTCTGGCCCATTCATCTGTGAATGTGTCCACTCCAAGCAGACGGATCGTAATGGAGGTAGGTCGGGCCGATTTTTCCCATTTCCACAGCATAGCCCAGCTCGAAGCTATCTATAATTCTGGGCCTAGGACTAGTTCTCGTGGGCTGGTGGTTTGTCAAAGGATAAATATTACTACTATGAAGAAATGATTTTTTCATAATCATAATTTAGTAAGTCTAATAAATGCAAATGTGGAATTATTGTGTGGCTAAACTAAAGAAATTTATATAGTAAATATTATGGCGGACAGATTTCTATATTTTCACTCAAGCGAATAGAAGTCTTTTGATTCAGCTCCGCTCTTGAATAGGTTTATACAAAATAAACGACGTTAGTGCAAAAAGATAAAGTAAAAATTGAGGAACAAAATAGATTGGTTGCTTGGCGTTAAAAATTTTATCTCAGATGAGTCATATCCTCAATTTACACGTTTTATTTTTCTGATCATAATCGATCATAATTTTTTTTTTTTTGAGAAATAGAGAGAAAATTCATTAAATCAAACACACAGTACACAAATCAACCCAAAAAACCTCAAAAAACTACCCTAAAACTAACAAATCAGAACATAAAAAACAAGAAAAGAACCGAAAACAAACCACCAGAGCCATCACCGCCGCTACCCGTCGGTGTCAGAGGCCTAGTTCGGCCTCCCCTTGTTCCAAAAATAAAGATTCCGGCCGCCCACACTGACCGGAAAGAGAGCAGATCCATCCATGCATAGAGAGTCATCGGCAGATCCAAGAGAGGAAGAAGTAAATGAGAAGAAAGGAGGAGAGGAGAGGGGAAAATGGGCTGGAGGAAAGGGGAAAGAGGCGGTGGGGGAGGGGGAGATGAGGCGGAAGGAGGAGATCCATCACTCTGGCAGTCTTGAGACCATCTCAATCGATCATAGTTGTTTCTACCTATTTTCTTCTCCACGTGTCAAGCCATGAACGTTCACCATGTTTTTCACCAAGAGCTAATCGCAAGCTAGCCATACATTATAACGACAAAGTTATACGGGTTAGGTTAGTAATTTGTGATTTCCAAATCATCACAAACCTTCAAAGCTAGTTTGGATGGGGTATTAGAAGCCGGCCCAAATGAGTTTGGATATTAGTCTTTCAGGCCCACCCATATCCTTGGTTTAGGATAGAAAACCCAAACCATCTCCATTTTGAAACCCTCTTACTTTCGCCTAGCCTCACCCCAATCCATTTTTTATCCCCTACTCCTTCCGGTATCTCCATTTTGAAAAATAAAATAATTAATTTCAAAAGAAAAATGAAATAATTTTTTTTATAAAAATTTCCAAACAAACGAAAAGTAATATAATTTTCAAACAAAAGTAAAACAATTAAGTCTTGTAACTATATATTTAAAAAATAAAATAAATTTTTAAACAAGTGAAAAATAAAATAATTTTTATAATCCTAACTCAGTTAAAATATTTGTAAATATAAAAATATTATAGCTTCATCGTTGAAAAGTAATAAAAATTTGAGTTTCGTAATAACATATTTGATGTAATGCAAAATCTAATATGGGCATGCATGAACAAGAGCAATATATCATTTGTCAACTTTTCCCTTCTTAAAAGTCATCCAAACCAAGTACAATATTAGTATTTTTTTTATATATATCACATCAATATGGGTCCACCAAGCTTTAAATAATGTCATCTTATCTCTATTTATTATTTTATCTACCCAAATCATGACCCCATCCAAACAAGCCATCGGAGTTATATTTATTTTTGTACATTTTGGGTTTGGTCTACGTGTTTTGATTTCTAAAAAATACTCTGCCCAATGATCGATTGTAGATTTTCGAGAGTTCACGATGCCGTGCAAATTGTTGGTAAAAGATATGAACATCTCATGTGCATAATCGCATTACTTCAATATTTCATGCTTTATCCTTAGTTAACTTCTTGCTTGTGCTCTTCATTTGCTTGGTTTTTGTCTAAGGCATTGGGTATTTGAGTTTTTCAAGTGAATTCTCGTTTAAATAAAATACCAAACACAATTTTATTTTTAGTTTTGAAAAAAACAGAAAAACAAAAAAACAAAAAACAAAAAACAAAAACGTTACCAAACGCCTCCTTAGTGTTTGAGTACGTAGGCATGTTTTCCAAGGCATTAAGGGTCAGAGCGCTGTGCTTTTTCTCTTTTCTGCTTAGAAATTTTTGTCCCTAAAAGCCATTTCCAGGCTGTATATCTTGTGTACTTCTCTCTTTTCTATCTATTGCCATTGTGCTGCTTGGGATTTTTTCTAGTTTTTTTTTTATGACGAAAGAATTACCCCACAGAATGGTCACTAATTGGACAGCACTATAGAGTGCAAAACTCTCAATGACAAAACAACCACCATAGCCCAGTCACTTGGTTCAACAAGTATGTATTAGCACGGGTAAGACTCAAACTGTGTCCACATTGGACAAGGCCAAACACTTTCCACTGGGGCAAGCCCCTGCGTGGTTTTTGGATTTTTTTTTTCTTTCTGTTTTGCTATGAAAAATGAATAATTTTAATTAAAATTGAAAGCACAATTTTCTAATCCACAGTTCTCTTCACCCCTCTTGCCCTATAGTACACATCATATTTTTAAGAGTGAATTTCCATTATGTTATTTTCGGTATTTTTCCTAGTTAGAATGTGAGTGTAAGAAATTAAGAATACCAAACATTCAAAAAAAATACTTAATATATTTTTAGTAGAAACTCAGCCTCAATATATATAAAAGGATAATACGGAAGAGAAATTGACGAATTGAAATTAATGCGATCCAATTGAATTTAAACAGATAATACTATCACTAGTCACATATTGATTGTTAGAACATGTGTGAACGTTAAGTTCCACAATGAAAAAAAAAGAAAAAGAAAAAGAGTTGAACCTTATTTACAATGAAGTGACTCACTATTTTCAAGGCTTAACTTTTTAACTAATATAGTTTATTCAAAGTATATTGGAACCCATTGACGTGGTAGACTCTCTGATGTTACTCCCCAAAATATTAATCCTTGTACACACCGTAACGGGATTAATGCATCATACAAACTCACAACATTAACAATAACAACTGTCATTCTATCAATTGGAGAAGCATGAATAGCCGTCATTCTGTCATTAGAAAGAATTCTTATGTGACCACGTGCGAACTACCTAGCTAGAGAGGCATTTATAGGGCTCCAACTGTAATCCGTTCATTAATCCAACCTTCTGTGAATGGATCAGATGTATTATATATACATACATAAACATCTGTGCTTTTCATTTTCATGTACATTTTTTCTCAAATATGCATCCTTTTTTCATATTTATAACCAAATGTTTAAGTCAGTTTGTGCTCATCTCTACTAATTCTCGACTAATTCCAGATGCCTCCAGATTTGGGAATGTTTAACGTCCATGAAATTCGAATATGCAACCTTATAAAAGAGAAGCACTTATTACTTTCTAATGTCTGGGTATTTGGGCAAATGTTACAAGCATGAGATGTTTAAAACGTCTGGCCTAATGATGACCCAATGAAAAAGGGTGGGGGAAAATTTTGATAAACCAAATGGTAGTAGAAAAACAGAAAGTAAGCTGGCGTGAAATCCAATCGAGTAATTAAAAAACACAAATCAAATGAAACCCTCCTCAAGGTCGTCTCTTCTACATGTGCAGATCAGCTCGAGCTATGGCTGATAATTCGTGTCCAACTGATTCATATCAAACCTTTGATCTCTATATATAGAATATTTCTTATATATAAAAGTAGCTAGGGTCATTTTATTGTTAGACCACTGAATTCAAAATAAACACAAAATAAAGACAAAAAAAAAAAAAACTTTAGTGTACTTTTTAATATTTTAGCATGTCTCGTCATATATTTTTATACATTTTTCATGCATTCAATACATTTTTTAAACCTTATAAACGATAACTCACTGGTCTGATTTAGAATTTTTCATAAATGTATACAATAGGTTTTAAATAGCCGTATCGGGATACATAACGATATCAGCGATACAATCAAATATCAGCCGATATCGGCTTGCATCGGACGGTATATCAGTCAATATCAGTGCCTTGAAAAATAAATACGTATAGGCTGATACATCGCATAACGGACCATATCTAAATCCTTGATACAACCTCCATACATACATATTCATGCATATGGCATATGCTAGTCTAAACTCTGATGCATGGGATTAAGCATCAGCCGTCCAATAAACTTGATAATCCCAAGAAGGTTTATAGTACTAGCTGTTTTTCCAAGGCCTTTGCTTTGGGAACAATCAAATTATCACCCCATAAATCATATGGTTTCTTTATTTCCTCGGGATCGTTTATGGCTTTAAATACTGCAATCGAACCCTTAAATGCTGAAAGTGAAAGAGCAATATCCACACGCGACTGCACAGCAAGTGATTCCACGAATTTGACGCAAGGGATCATATACCCTACAGAACAATTCCTACATGCACCCACAGACAGTACGACAAGCTAGTAGATAAGCTAGCACTCTTCCCAAATGTGCATGCAGACGTGTAAATTGAGGATGAAATTTCTAAATCGATGCGATTAATAATAATAAGAAGAAGAAACTTCTTCAAACTAAATGATAAAAGAAAAAGGCACAAGATTTACGTAGAAAACCCCGAAAAAGGTAAAAAAAAAAAAACCACAGGAAGGAATCATGCACTAAGAGTTTGTTTGGGTGAATTGGGAAAATTGGTTTTTTGGTTTTTTTAGTTTTGTCCTTATTCAAAAAAAAAATTGCATTTGTTAGTTTTTCGTCGATTTTTTGTGATTTTTTGGCTTGTCTCGACGAGAGGAATCAAAAAGTATAAAATTATTAGCCAAACTTAAAGTTTTGTGAATAAAGACAAAAAATAATCCAAAAAACTGACAAGCCAATAAACCACAAAAAAATCGACCAAAAACCAACAAATGCAAAAAAAAAATTTGAATAAGGACAAAACCCAAAAAACCAAAAAACTAGATTTTTCAATTCACCCAAACCAACCCTAAATAAATGTGTGATTACAAGTAGACTTACTCGATGACCGTGTATCCTCACCATGAATCCTAGCCCTACTCTCCGAATCCACGTACATCACACCCTTGCTTGATCACCACATCTTGAATCCTCAAGCCTTCCAACTATTTTGACCTTTGAACTCCACGAAAGGACTTTGATAGAGAAACGTTGAATTGAATATGAACGATGAAATCTTTTGAAGATGATCTTGATCGCACGGCAATGAAAAGCCTTCACAAATCTTCAAAGTTCATGAACCCTAGTACTCGTGGCTGGTATTTTGATGAGAGAGGCACAAAGGGTCGAAATATGGCTACTGTGGTTATTAGAAAAAATAAATCGCTGAGATTTTATAGTTGTTGAATCGGACATTTTTGTTGGCTGTTTTGCTCGAGCAAACAATCCAGCAAAACAAACAAAATATTTTGCTAATAAAAGGGTCTTGAAATGCTCGAGCAAAAACATGTAATATCCAACTTAGTTTTCAAAAAGAGCAATCCGTCTTGACTAAAAAAAAACTACCGCACTCAAAATTCAAATACATGTTGATATGATTCCTTATCCACACCTAAAACAGACACTCTAAAAATAAATATCAAATATTACAATGCCATAAAAAAATACGATACACCCAATTGTATATATTTTGGGCATGGATTTGCTGAACCAAAGGAAGCTCGTCCTATTGGGCTTACAATCTCCCCCTTTGGCACTTCCATGACAAAACACACTGAACACTAAAAACTAGATCTCCTAAAAGAGTGTGAATAGAAAACATGCAAGCTGCACCACAGACACAAACACTTCACACAAACTGTTAATATTAAACTTCTCCCCCTTTTTGTCACGGAAGTACAAATGAAATAATAATAAAGAATATCAGGGAATAATAGTGCGCAATGAACAATCATGAAACATGAGAACCAGCAAATAACAATGCACCATAGTAGCCGTACTAACGTGCTGAATGAGCTATTATAATTAATAATGGCAACTTTAGCAGCCAAAAGAAATATTATGAAATTAGGGAAGAATTAGGGTCAACACAATCCTTAAACAAGCAATCCTAAAAATTGAATGAACAACTTTGGTGCAACAAAACCAATTTCGAGAAAAAGATACTAATTATTCGATATAGAATTAGTGATTGACTGCCCCTTTTAAAAAATAAAAGCAAGTATATAAGAGACATAATTAGAGCCACACTGTTTTAGTTATTTATAAATTTTTCTTTAATGAACGATAGAACTAAAGGGACTTCTTGACACAAATAATCCATCCAAAATAAAATTTATTTTTCAGATCAAGTACATGTGAAGCGGGTTGATGGTTATTGAATTCAATGAGCACACATAAAGTATAATGCACTAACACATCTTAAATTCAAATAGCAAGAATATACTTAGACAACAGATGTATCATGAGTCAAGTACCGATGACAAACGTGAGTGTGTGAGACACGTCAATTCTAGTGAGATCAACTTAACACAAAACTTGGTTTCTCATGTAGGCACGGAGTGTCAAGATAAACTCTCTCTAAGAAGTCAAACCAAGCAATTTTTTGGATTTGTTAATGAGTCAAACTTCCCCTCAACAAATACTGTGAAAATTTTCATCTTCCTCTCTTTTTTTTGTATATATATTTTTTAAAATAAAAGAATCTTCTTAACTAAGTTCAATGCTTATAATGTGGTCGTGCAATGCCAAAGTCCCTTAAGCTTTCTAATTGACCCATGTAGCAAGTTTTAGGCCAGTGACACCCAAACCAAATGGTCTTAGGACACTAGGTATAAAGAATACCCCAACGAACTTAATTACTCGAGTAAAAAAGGCTTCGAATTCAAGCAAACCCCATATTACAATATCGAAACTCTCCACCGTTTGACGTGAACACTCACTACTTACTGAGGCAAGAGGCCCGGTTACTAAGTGAAAAACCCGAAAATGCAGAGAATATGAACCATATCTCATCACCATTTTCAACTAAACACCTACACAATTTTATTTTATTTTATTTTTTGGTTATATAAACGGCCTTGATATAATCATAACAACTAAGCGGTCAATCTCAAAGGAGTAGCACAAGACACATGTCAGCTACATGAGAAATGTCGATTAGGAGTTAAGGAGCTGGCTATAGCTGATGTGAATGAAGTGTAAATCATAGGACATGACCCATACTACATTTGATTCTAGAATATCATCCAAGCTATATAGAGATAAAAGAGATGTATATGCATACACAATATGAAGAACCTCATAAAATCTCATAATAATAAACCGATTCACCATCATGTCTAAAAGGGCAACAAACACAAAAGATAGTTTTTTTTAATCAAGATAATTAAGACAGCTGTAAAGGAAAACAACATTGGAAACATA
Source organism: Vaccinium macrocarpon (assembly GCA_022606695.1). Lineage (NCBI taxonomy): Eukaryota > Viridiplantae > Streptophyta > Magnoliopsida > Ericales > Ericaceae > Vaccinium > Vaccinium macrocarpon. The sequence goes on along the minus strand of CM040170.1, from coordinate 26,359,079 downwards.
AAAACAAATAAATAAAATATTTTTGAGATTTTTGTTAATGAAGAATTTAACAAACTAAGTAATAAAAATATAAAGACCAACGCAAACCATAACTCTAGGTAAACCATATCCAATGAAAAACAACCTAGACTATGGGTATGAGACCAATTCTTAAAAGGCAAAGTCAACGCCTCTGGATGATTCAGTGTCATCTAAAGGGATGGAAGAGAAATCTGCACGGGGTCTTAAATTTGTTCTCCTCACCTAAACAGGTCTAGTAGTGATTAGAATATTTTTTGATTGAGTTTTCATAGTAGATTTGCCATGATTTTCCCCATTCTTATGAGTCTTAGTTTTGTTGTGATAATTAATTGCGGTGATGTATTTGATATCCATGTAATTGACAACAGTTATGACAAATATGACATTTAGCACCACAATAATGACAAACAAGAATGAATTTTCTAGTACTAGGTTTTTGAATGCATCCAGGCATTTTAACAAACACTTGAGGCTTAGCATTATTGAGACTAAGTTTAGCTTTTACCTCGTCGCATTGAGTCCAGAATATTTTGGCCCTTACCGGAACTTTCATATTCTTTTCATGAACCATATTTTCTCCTGTTTCTTCACTCAAAGAATATGCATGATATCCAAGCCCTGTTCGATCACCACATGGTCTTGAATAGCAAGAACTTCATCTAAAGCTTTAGATCCTGCATTGAAACGCTTGAAAACACCATTAGCATTACTCAATTCCACAAATAAATTATGTAGTTTACCTTTATTGGTTGGATAAGTTCTTCTACTTCTTTCACTTTCTCACTGAGTCATACCACTTTCTTTTGCAATTGATCTCTCTCTTGAGTCATGCAGTCTAGGTATTCTGACAACTACCTTGCCGAAAATAATGGCCCTGTTCGGTTTAGAGTTTTAGTTTAGTTTTGGTTTTGATGACATCATCATTACCTTCATTTCTGTCTCTATTTCTCTCTACTCATTACACCTTTTGTCATCATCAAAACTAAACTAAACTACCAAACGAACATAGCCAATGTCGTTTCTAGATCATGACTAACCTTTTCTTTTCTACTAGCAAGCTTAATATTTTGCGTTGTAATTTTTAAACTCTCATTGTAGAGCTTATTGTTAGCCTCTTGTAGTTCACTGGAGTCCACAACATCTTCTTCAACATCACTATTGACAATTCCCTCACAACTTAATTTTCCATCTATCTTCTCACTAGCCTATTGTTTGGCTGCAAAAGCTATGAAATTCTTCATAATGTTTTCTTCATCTTTATCACTATCCGACCTTCCATTGTCTGAATCATCATCCCATGTCTTCACATTATAAATTTTTTGTTTCATTCTTTTATTAGCGCAATCTTGACCAAGATATCCATAACCATGACACTCATAGCACTTAGGTCCGGAGGGTGATCCTTTTACTCCTTTTCGCTCCTTGATATTAGAAAAATTAAATTTTTATTTACTCTTCTTAACACTGTTTTCGTTTTCATGATTCTTTTTCTAAAAGAAATGTTTGAAATTTTTCATAAACATATCCAAAGCCTCCATATCATAATTGCCATCACTATCTGAATCACTAATATCTTTACGTGTCTCTTTATGTTTACTTGAAAAAGCTATAGATTTTTTCATAGTTTTAGTAACAGCTTTCTTGGGAATCAAATCTTGGTCAAAATGAGTTAGTTCATAGTTTTGAAACTGACCAACAATTTCTTCAACAGACATTTCAGGTTATTTTCTTTTTCCTTCAAAAATATCAACCTTAGTATTAAAACGTTCAGGAAGGGATCGCAATTTTTTTTTAACAACACCAAAAGGAGATATCGGCTCACCCAATGTATAGCTAGTGTTGACAATGTGATTTATTTTAGCATAAAACTCGTCAAATGTCTCATCCTAATCATCTCAAAATGTGTGGTTACTCACTGTAGTTTTCCTTGTTTTACAGTGTCTGCCCCTTCATGCGTTGTAACCAAAATATCCCAAGCTTCCTTCGCAACCTTACAAGTAGAGATGCGATGAAACTCCTTAGTATCAACATAAGTAAAAAGTACGTTTAAGGCACGACTATTCGCAGCTCTTACAGATCTCTCTCTGCTGGGATATAACTACCATTAGGTTTTGGTGTTGTGACACCATCAACTGTTACTGTTGGAGGTGTATATTTAACCTCACAAGCATTCCAGACATCCTCGTCAATAGCCTTAAGATAGGCTACCATTTTTGCTTTCCAATGATCAAAATTAGTCCTTTCTAATATCGGTGGTCTATTTGTATTTAACTCCATCGCTAATGATAAAAATCAGATCTGCTAAGAATAAGAATATTCGAAAGGACTTTGATAGAGAAATGTTGAATTGAATATGAATGATGAAACCCTTTGAAGATGATCTTGATCGCACGGCAATGAAAACCCTTCACAAATCTTCAAAGTTCATGAACCCTAGCACTCGTGGCTGGTATTTTGATGAGAGAGGCACAAAGAGTCGAAATATGGCTATTGTGGTCATTAGAAAAAATTAATCGCTGAGATTTTATAGTTGTTGAATCGGGCATTTTTGTCAACTGTTTTGCTCGAGCAAACAATCCAGCAAAAACAAACAGAATGTTTTGCTGATAAAAGGGCCTTGAAATGCTCGAGCAAAAACATGTAGCATCCAACTTAGTCTTCAAAAAGAGCAATCCGTCTTGACAAAAAAAACTACCGCACTCAAAATTCAAATACATGTTGATATGATTCTTTTTTCACACCTAAAATAAACATTCTAAAAGTAAATACCAAAGATTACAGTGCCATAAAAAAATACGATACACCCAAATGTATATGGTTTGGGCATGGATTTGTCAAACCAAAGGAAGCTCGTCCTATTGGGCTTACAGAGGAAACAACTAAAACAATTTAATTTAACATGGTAAAACTATGGAAAACTCAATTACTACTTTACATCATATTTACAAAGTTTTACTTTTCTTCTTTGGGTAGTTAACCAAAAATAAGAATAAAAAGAACCGTGCAGATCATTAGCCCAGTGCGTGGGTAGTCAGCCGAGGGCAAGTTCTAAATTGAAACTCTAGGCACTATTGTGAATTTTCTCATTCATTGGGAAAATATTTAGCCATCTTGGTTGAGGTCTGTTTGCGTTAATATTTCTATTCGAATGATCAGACTCTCTGCTCATCTTGTATGGATTGATTGTTTAATAAATTGAACAGAATTTGAGTTTTAGATCTAATGTTTACTGATATCCAATTATGTTGAATTTTAATCTTGGTAATTTGTTTCGAAAATTAATAACCATTTTTTTACCGTTGAAAATAAAAATTATGTTGAATTTTAGATGGTCTCTTACTAAATTGATTACTACAAAATGGTCGATTTTGATCATTAAAGTATGACCTAATATGAACCTCATCAAAGGTGAGTAAAAGGTACCCACAGTGATGACTCTCATTGTTATCTTTGGATATACAGCTTCGTTGTCATTACTTATTTGCTACCTAATTTTTTATAAACAAGCAGTGATCGAGCAATTAGGAATACAGTACAAATTTATTTGGTTAATTATTTTTCTTATTTTACATTGCGGTGTTTGTTGGGTATTTAAGCAGTGTTGACCTTAATTCCATTTAATGGGCAGTTAAACGATTGGAATGTGCACCCAACATTCATTTATTTACTACTGACTAAACGGGCCCTTATACCTATGATTTGAGTCTTAATTTGCTTTGGGAACAAATATAACGAAACCTGGAAAAAAATTCCAAAATGTCTTCCCTTGTAGCGTACGTTATCAAGAACTATGCAGTTACCTAAGATGTTAAACTCACCATCGAACAGATAAGTAGTCATTAATTTCATTTACTTACCTTAAATTTTTAATAGTTGTTGATGTATATGAAAAGAATGAGACGTCTAAAAATTCATGTTTAGGATTTTTAGGAAATGGAAAACTCGCCCTTAAAACATTTTTATAGATAAGTATTTAAATGAAATGACTAGGACTTCGACAAAATATTTATTTATTTTTCCCTCATTATTTAATAACCTAAAAGAAGAGAAGTTAGCTTTCACTTTATTTAGTACTTCTTTTGACCTTTCCCTTCAAAAAATTATACCATGGGTGTCCCCTAAAAAAAAAATCCCCAAAAGGCTAAAACTTCTTTTAGCCAACTTTTTTTTTCAAAAAAAAAGCCCTAAAATTAATGTATGTGAATAGGACAAAATGTCTCAAAATCTGTGTTTTTCACTTTTTAGCCAATTTATCAATGGGAAACCACTCCCGAATTTGAGTACATTAGATGCAAGTAGTCAAATACTCATCCATGCATGCATGCATGAAACGACCAGAAGCTTAAATGGCAACAATTACTGATGATTGTCATACATATAACGGACTAGATGTTTTATACTCATTTTATTGATGTTAGTTTAGTTAGACAAGACTTTTATATCTCCCATAAGGTAGGTCAGGAGCTCGAATCACCGTAGTTGCATGTGTGTTCGTGTTGTTGTTATTCCCTACTTTTGATATGAAAAGAAAGAAGAGAATGTTTTTAAACTATAGGAGTATTCAACATTTATTCGTTGTTCACTTTGGGAGGATTATTTGATTACTGGCCGTACTGGTACATATTAGCTAGGCGAGTGGACGCCACGAACGTGAACAGTGTGTGGGGGGTAAAGCAAGCTGCTATTACTTCCGAAAAAGTAAACCCTAGTGGAAATTCTTCCTCCTATAATTTATTACTAGCCTCCTTCCTTTGACGTGCCTTTTACGGTAGCTTTACGCTTCCCCGCCGGCGTAGTCACCGGCCGTCAACTTTCACACATCACCCACACATAACCCCACCCTTCCCATTACAAACCTTCCCTCCCTCAATATACCTCTCCCACGATCATATGTATATATATATATATATATAAGCCTTTGAGCAGCAAGCAAGCTAGCAAAACCCATTACGAAGGAATGATTGGCAGTACCTCAAATTAACTGTTCCGTACCAACATCTGTGGGGACGGGAGGGATGGCATCATCGAGTAGTAATGGCGGTGGTGGTGGTGTTCCACCGGGGTTCCGTTTCCACCCGACGGACGAAGAGCTTCTTCACTACTACTTGAAGAAGAAGGTGACCTTCGAAAAGTTTGAGATGGAGGTTATCAGAGAGGTGGATTTGAATAAGATTGAGCCATGGGATCTCCAAGGTACGTACTTTCAACCAGTATGTACTATAATATCTAACATGAGTATATATAATTCTGTAATTAGTAGTATAATTTAGAATCTTGAGTTCAAAATCTTGATTAGTATCTATATTTTTCTCCCCTTAATACTGCATTGAATTACATATAACAGAAAGGAAACTAACCATTATCTGTCCCGGGTACCTGATATATGTATATCATATACTCAGGGGAGGTCTGAGTTCAAGTCTATAGAGGGACTCCAAACTCTGTTTGATTGTTAACAATCTAATCCACTGATGTATATATTGTATGACGAAAAAAGAAAAAAAAAAACTTACTGTGCGGAATTGTCTCAAACTCATGTTTATATGGTTGTAACTGGTACCATCATTATTAATTTACATCTTTTATAAAGTATACATTCAACTGATCAAAATTAATTGGAACGTGCAACTCGTGACTAATGTAAAAAAAAAAAATGAAAAAAAAGATTTACACTGTCGGATTCCAATTAACCAATGTGCACATTTGGCAAATAAGAAGAGTAATCCATCGCTGAAATAATAGTCTTGCATGTCCAACGTTTTCCAGGGGTAAGATCTAGATTATCTAATGTTATTTTGAAACATTTATTAACTCACTTCAGAAACTCAAAATTAATTGATAGAATAAGGAAAAGCCCGGACTCATATAAATAGTTTTAGAGATGGTAATTAACTTACATGGCCCAAATTCTAGCATTTTTCAAGTTTTATGTATCATCAATTTATTGAACATATAACTATTTGTATTTCGCTATTCGTATTTTATTCTTGATGCTCTCTATATTTTCCATCGGAACCTTAAATTTAAAAGATTCATGCATGCAGCTATGATTCAATTTTGTACTAATGCATAACAATTCAAATGTTATGGTAGGTATATGTGACATTTCTTCTTAATTTTCTCCCGAAAAAAACCTAGTATCAATAAATAATAATTTCGATTCAAACAAAACAATGGAGTATGTAATACTTCTTCTACCACAAGGCCTGGAGACTGGAGAGGTAAGAAACAGGAAGTATTACCTCCCAGTTTTAAGCGGCACCCGATTAGTCGTTTTTAAAAAACACATAAGCTGTTAGAGTGAGTTTCCACTATGATATTTACGGAATTTTTCACAACAATTTGAGTATTTTTTTCCCAAGTCATTCTCCTCACATAAATCACAAAAAAATCAATTACTTCTGACTACAACTGCCGTGGAAAGATGATACTATGTATTTTTAGTAGCAACTCAGCCTTCGTCTCATTCATTGAATGTAATCAATATTGTTAAAAATGTATTCCTAATGCAAATTTACATGCATGCACTTAAAACTCTTCACAAGTCTCTCTTTAGATTTATTTTCACCATAGATCCAGTTTCCATGTTTGTCACAACATGCAAATAAGTGAATGAAAAGGAGTACATATATATATACACACACATACCAATATACCATGAACCTTCTGGTGCATGTACACATGATACATGTATATGTACACAGAGAAATGTAGGATTGGATCGACGCCGCAAAATGAGTGGTACTTCTTTAGCCACAAGGACAGAAAGTACCCAACTGGTTCGAGAACAAATAGGGCAACGAATGCAGGGTTTTGGAAGGCAACAGGCAGAGACAAGTGCATAAGGAACAGCTTCAAGAAGATTGGCATGAGGAAAACTCTTGTTTTCTACAGGGGCAGAGCTCCTCACGGTCAGAAGACAGACTGGATCATGCATGAATACCGGCTTGAAGATGCTGATGATCAAGCCAACAACAGTGTAAGAAAAAAAAAAAAAAAAACAAGTCTCCTCGATCATTTCAATAAAACACAAGCACTTTCGCATGTCTTCTCAGATATTGTACGGTACTCGTTTTTTGAAAGCTTAATTTTAGACGTGGTTCCGGTGCCATTGGTTTAATGATTTTTTGGTTTTGTCTTCATTAAAAAAAAATTCGTTTGCTAGTTTTGTGTCTAAAGTTTTGATGATTATACATTCGTCTCGACTAGCATGGAGATGTCTATCTAATACCTAGGTGATCTTGTGATAACGGCATGTCCTTTTGAACGGCAGCTATGGCTGAGACTGAATATTTTACAGCGGGTCAGGAGCCCCTACGGTCATACCTAAGAGGAGCTGCTACGTTAGTTGCCTCTTCCCATCATTTCGCGTTTCAAAAAAAAAAAAAACGTTCGTCTCAACTAGAGGAATTGGAATTGAGTAAAATTATGACTTTTACTCAAATATTTTTGAAATGTCCAAGAAAAAGAGAGCTATATATACTACTCGTACTACCTTTCTACCAGAAGCAGTTGTAAGACCAAAAAAAAAATCGCGAATTTCGTCTCGACTAGCATGGAGATGTCTATCTAATACCTAGGTGATCTTGTGGTAACGACATGTCTTTCTGAACGGTAGCTATGGCTAGGACCGAATATTTTGCAGTGGGTCAAGAGCCCCTACGGTCATGCCTAAGAGAAGTTACTACACTAGTCGCCCCCTCCCGTCATTTCGCTGTTTCAAAAAAAAAACGTTTGTGTCAACAAGAGGAATTAGAATTGAGTAAAATTATGACTTTTACTCAAATATTTTGGAAATATCCAAGAAAAGACAGCTATATATACAACTCGTACTACCTTTCTAGCTACCAGAAGCAGTTGTAAGACCCAAAAAAAAAATCGCGAAATAGCTTTAACGGAAGCCTTTTTTTGGTGCGTGGTTTCTATGCAGGAGGATGGTTGGGTGGTTTGCAGGGTATTCAAGAAGAAGAACTTATTCAAAGTTGGAGCTGAAGGTGGCGGAGCTAACAATATGATGGCCGCAGATCACCAGCTCAACAATAACAGCTCAAATGCCAATCCATCTCGTACCAGCTACATGCACCACAGAGACAATCATCAGTATCTAATGCGTCACCAACAAAGTTTCGATCTGTACAAATCCAGTGAGCTAGCACTCAATTATTCACACATTCCGTTACCTTATCATCCTCACATTAATATTATCCAAGAACAAAACCTCATCCCGACCCACAAGCTGATGGGTTACGATTACTCGGCTCTCCCGTCGGAATCGCCGTTGATGGTCAAGCAACTCATGTCCTCCAACCCTAGAGATTGCGAGAGCGGAAGCGATCAGAATCTCCAGTACCAAGCCTGCGAGCCCGGGTTAGAGGTCGGAACAGCGTGTGAACCGTCTCAGAATATGGTTAGCGGAAGAGATCATCACGAGAACTTGAACGAATGGGGAATGCTTGACCATAGCAGGCTTGTAGCTAGTGCCAGTCCTCATCTTGGCCACGAAGACTCGTTGGCTAAAGGCCATGATCATGTGAGGTTTGAGGATGCAAATGCACCATCAATGCACCCGATGAATCAATTGTCGCTGCGGGGGGAGATGGACTTTTGGGGTTATGGAAAGTAGTATCGATCTCAAATATTGTTTCATGCATGAATTTGCCTGTAATGGTGCCAAGGACTGAGTTTATAGCCATTAATTCTTGAATTGAATGTTGTAACACTTTCAAACTATTTCATTTCATTTATATTGAAAATCAAATGTATTTGAATTGTGTATTTGTTGAATGACTTGATTATATGAAGTTCTTTCCAGAGCCACGCCCAATGAAACTGGATAGAACAAGGGAAGAAATACAGAATTTCATGCCTTTTGGAATTGACGATGCTTTGATAAATGCTGGAATATAACTATTGATGGATTACACATGTTTCAAAGTTGAGAATGAGGAGAAACTTGAATTTAGGGCTAACTATGGATTCATAAACAAACACTCCCGCCGTCCCAAAATACTGCTCTCTTTTAGAAAATTTAATTTTTTTTTAAGACAACACAATTATTACTCTTCAAAACATGTAAATTTTCCAGATCATCTCCTTCTCAAATTTGGACAAATTTAAATATATAGTCATAAAAAAAAAAACAACCATTACAATATATAAGAGGATCTTTGCAGGTCCCTATTTTTTACATTTTTAAGAGGTCCAAAACAGTGACTTCATTGACTTAAGTCATGAGCCGGCCCTAATTATTTTTTAAATACATCCAACAGTTGGGATCTTGGCCATTTGGTCGGGAAATGGCCGGGAGAGCGGGGGTCCAGATTTTTTTAAAGTCAGGAAATCCTGACTTGATCCACATTGTATATATATATAAACCAACCATTCAATCTGGGATCCCGGATTTGAAGTTTTTTGATGTTTTAAAGGTTTTAAAACATGTTTTTGTTTGATCCAAACCGTCCAATGTGTTTAAAAAGTGTTTTCAAGGGTCACCGTGAGAAATCAATCACAAAAAAAATGTCGGAAAGGGTTTGATCCGAGCAGTTTTTCATAAAAACTGCACATATACAGTTTTATGAAAAACAACTTAGATCAAACCCTTCTAGGTATTTTTTTTGGAAGATTTCTGACAGGAACCCTTGAAAACACGTTTTAAACACATTGGACAGTTCGGATCTTGAAAATTTGATCCGGAACTATGAGGCCCAGACCTAGGGATCTTGGATTAGATCGGGATCCTATATATATAGGTGGATTTTTTTTGGAAAATCCGAGCCATCCAATGTTTTCAGAAGGTTTTTCAAGGGTTCATGAGGAAAATCTTCAAAAAAAATATATTGGGAAAGACTTGATCCAAGCAGTTTTCGCAAAAAAAATAAAAATTACTTGGATCAAGCTCTTCCCGGTATTTTTTTGAAGATTTTCCGCATGGACCCTTGAAAACACCTTCTCTCAATTATCATTCTTGTTAATTTTAGTACATTAGAATATTTTTAAGAGACGTTTTCACTCTTGCGCCCACTTGCTCATGTAGGCGCATTCTGTGACTTAGAGCAGGACTATCATTTTGGTCAATTGCAGATGAGTGTAAATTGAGCTTTGATTCTTACCTTTTGAATTTCTTGTGAGTTTGGGTGAAATCTTTTTTCCTTTTCAACTAGATGGGAGGATAAAAAAGTAAAAAATTGTAACTGAAAACATAACAAAATCAATGCAAGATTGAGATTGTTTGGGAGCCTACGGTCAAACAAGACACAACATTTATGTGGTTCTCCCTCAAGTACAAAACTCGAAAAGTATGTCCACGGGGAAGAGTAAGAGAATTCACTATCAATAGGGAGAAATACAAAGAGCCGGTTATACCCGTAATTCTATTTGAAACATCCAATAGATATCTAGGAACAAACCTCTATTAGAAATCCTAACTAAGCATCAATGTCTCACCTGAACAAAAGAGACTATTCCAAACCATAGATATCTCCAATCGTTGGCAGGACGTCGAATGCAGATACCAAAATAATACTCATCACGAGGAAGATAACAATATTCTGTCCTCGTTGGGAAACTTTTTTTTTTTTTTTTTTTGAAATTGTTGAGAAAGAACAATTCAAATTTGAAATGTCTATCTTACCATTTGGATAACGATCACCTAAGGGATCCCTTATTAAAATTTGGTGCGGACTTCACCTTTCCGGATCAAATTTTGACGATCCGAACTGCTCAATGTTTTTAAAATGCATTTTTAAGGGCCTAAGCGGAGATTCCGCAAAAAAAAAAAAAATACCCGGAAGGGCTTGATCCAAACAGTTTTCGGTAAAACTGTACATTTTTTGAAGATTTCTGCAAATCTTGGAAAACGCATTTTAAAAACATTGAGCGGTTCAGATCATCAAAATTTGATCCGAAAAGTTGAAAAAAGGCTAGGTCCGCACCAAATTTTAAATAAGTGATCTCTTAGGAGATCGGGATCCCTTACCATTTATAGTATAATGTAACACCTCTCCGGGGCGTTTGGATGGTGGATTTGATTTCGGGTGGATATAGAAGGAGGGCGGATTTGAGGGTGGATTTGTAAGGAGGGTGGGTCCACCTCCTAAGAAGGGTAGATTTGTAATGAGGTGTTTGGATGGTATTTTGAGAAGAGGGATTTGGAGAGTGGATTTGATGGGAAAAGACGGCAAATGACTCTTTTGCCCCCCACTTGGGTTATTTAATTTCAAATTTGATTTATTCTCCATTAATTACAATAAATTAATAGTTAATGTTATTTGTGGGATAAAATAAATTCATTCTAAGTTACAATATTTAACTATATTATTTCCGGAAAAAATTAAAAAAACATAATTGGAAAGTTAAAGATTTACATAAAAAAAACAAAATAACATATATGATTTCAAAGTAAGAGCTCATTTTTTTCCCGGTAGAATAATTTTTAGTAATTAGTAAAAATGACTATATTTTCAAATTACAACCACACTACAAATAAAAAAAGATCACCATTGGATTAAAGTGCTCATCAGAAAAAGAATATGGATGATGTATTGGATAAAAACCAAAGTGTTCAAAGGGGGTGGGTGAGATCCATTACCAATTTTTAGATCACATTCAAACCCACTTCCCCACCTCTCTCTGTCTCTACGGCAGTAGAAGATGACGACGAAGAGGTGCAATTGACGACGATGAACGAGATTAGGCAGATGGCGATGACAATGATGGTTCGCAATTTCTCTATTTCTCAAACACTACAGATACGGTTTTTTTTCTTCTGATTTTTGTTACTACTACAGATGAGGATGAAGTTTTTTTTTTTCTTCTGATTTTTCTGATTTTTGTTACTGTCTTCTCTTTCTCAACAATGAATCTGGGATTTTTTATGTTAGAATTAGTAAATTTGAGGAAGTATTAGAGATCATCTTATCTGGTACCTGTGTGTGTGTGTGTGTTTGCGTTGTTCGTCAGTTGGAAGCAGAAGAAGAAGAAGAAGGTGGAGATGGAGGGGTATAATGGACCAAAAACGCCCGGATTTGCCAACGATAGGGGTGAAGGAGGGCTTCACAAATCCACCCCCAGGTGGATTTTGATAGGCGCGCGGGAAGCTTGCTTACGAGCGCCTAAGTAGGGGGATTTAGCATGTTAGACGTGCGATTTGAGTTTTATTTTCCAATTAATATGCGCATGTGGTGTTTTGTTGTCTCGAGTATAATTTGCAGGTATTCTAAGGTCATGAGTGTGATTTTGAGACATTGGGAGTTGATGCACGTCGATCAGGAATTGGAAGCAAGTGGATTGTGCATGGGAATGGTCGAGACCCGTCGGGAGCGCTACCCCAATTCCTTAGAGCGCTCGAATTGGGCACAAAGAGGTGCAAAAGTTGAACAAAATGTTTTCGAGCGCTACACCAAAATAGGTGTAGCGCTATCGGCGCATTAGAGTGATGGTCAACGGTCAAACCAGCGGTCAACCGGTCAATGCACGCGCTAAGCAAGGCGGTAGCGCTACCTACATTTTCATGTAGCGCTACCGAATGGCTATCGGGGGTCACTAAACGGTGTCGTTCGGTCTTTCTGGGCGAATTAATTCCAAATTTTCGTTGGAGTTTTATGAGGATTTCTAGTTTAGTATAAATACTTATGTTTTGACTGGGATTAGGGTTCCACGGCTTTACTAAGGTTTTTAGCTTTTCAAGTTTTCGACTACAGATCTCGTATCCTCTGTTCAGCGTTTCATTTTCAAGATCCTCAACGTGGATTAGCGTTCTTATTTCATTAATCAAGGGTATTTTTGTTGTGCAATCTTCGGTACTACTTTCTGTTATTGTTTTCATTGTTTAATCATGTTTAGATCTAGGGTTTGTGTTATTCTTGCTACATTTTTATTAATGAGTGAGTAGTCGCATTGAGTGCGGCCGCGGGATGAAGGTGCCCTGTGGCTAGGCTAATTTATGTTCCACCTCAGTGCCGAATCATTTTAATTAATGTGCAATTTTTTAATACGGAATTTTTCTAGCAAACGAACTCGGGCATTGCCAATTCCAAATGCGCGTAGAGATTGGTGACAAGTGGTGTGCATCTGTTGAAAACTATTTTTTATATTTTTAAATCTATTAATTAAATAATTGTGGCCCGAGTGAATGTGAATTAGACTAGCTGCGGACACCGTAGTACCCACGGCTGTGCTCTCCTTTTTAAATTCAAAAGTCCAGTAGTTAAATTAGTTTAATTCAGTTAATTAAGTAAATCATTTGAGCAAGGGGTGGCTACCTGAAAGCCAATTACAAACGTAGAGCCGACATTGTTTGAGTTAAGCACCGTAGACCGTCTCTGTGGTTCGACTCTGGTACTTCCGGATTTATTATGCTACACCGGTCGATAGTCCTACGCTTGGGACGAAATTCTAGTCAATTATTAATCACCCGAACGGTCAAGCAGATTTGTACTCCAAACAGTATCCACGGCTTCACAAATCCACCCAATCCAAAATCCATCCAAACACCTAATTTGGAGTGGGACCAGGACTCCAAATCAGGGTGTTTCACATCTCCGGGGCCAAATCCTCCATCCAAACAGGCTCCTCATGGCTTGGGATCTCCAAGGGACAAATGCCTAAACAGATAATCAAGATAGCTAGTCTCAATCGCCCAGTACACGGCTTTCCTCATATGTATTAGCTAAAGTAATATATGCATCCCAATGAATTATCTAGCCAGTGAAAACAACCTCCCACCCACCCATCACTGCCCCCAGCTAGCTAGCAAGCTCTGAAGCAAAGCCAACTTTGGACTAAAGCTCATAAGGTCACCATTCTAGACCCCCAGATTGTGACTATTTTTTTGGGCCTCCAATTTTATAGTTTCATTTAGTAGTTATGCTTTCAAATGACTGTAATGGGTTATTTATGAATTTTTTTGTTTTCCTTAGCATTTTAACTTGAGAGTTGGAAAAATTCATTTTAGGCTCCATATATCTCAGAGCAGGCCTTGCTTTAAAGCTGGAGAGAGAGAGAGAGAGAGAGGAATGTGTTTTAATTGTATTTTACATGTATGTATTATCACTAGCTAGCATTGTTGAATCTTCAAAAGGGAGATTTTGAGCTAGGAACTTGAGAAATTGCCATTTGCCCTACCTACATGTAGAATGATGTACTTGATCTAATGTGTACACATGCCATATAGGAGTATATAGATTGTTTCACCCACTTGCAAGCTAGTGGGTGGATATTCGAAATGATGCACCACATACCTTCTAAATTTACTAAATTAACTTAGATTCAATAGAAACATTGCATGTTTCACCCATTTACGTCACTTGAAATAATTCTACCATTCTACTAGGAGTAGCCTTTTTAGTGCTAGCAAAAAGCAGTTTTAAGTATCAAAAGGAATAACTAGAGCCAGATACTAGGGCCAGAAATACATGTTCCTCAAATCCTGACATTTTCTCGCCACCTTGTATTTTCTTGAACGTCTAGTTGCTTCCTTTGAAGTATTTGAAGAGAAATGAGAACAAAATGTAATGACTTATGAAGGAATCAGATTTACAAAGGATAGGTATATTAAGGAATCAAATTTACAAAGGATAGGTGTGAAAGTTTGCCCAAAGTAAATCACATCTTGATCAAAGCAAATTTGTCATATGAGGTTTTCACATCTTTTATAGGCTCTATTCCTAATAGCATGAATTATTGAGATCACCCTCACATTGTTGAGATCTTATGGGGATACAAGGAGTGGGTGAGGCCTTCAAACTTCCATCTTTTCTTTTTCTTAAGGTTCTTTTCGCCACAATAAACCATTTTTCTCAAGCATATCTTAAGTAATGCGAGTAAGCCTCCTCCGGTGTGTAGAATGTCATTCACTCGTTCGGTTCACTCCGTCTTCACCATTTTTTGGTGCTTCCTTTCCATCCTCAGTATTATCTGTCTCATCACACTCTTAGTTTGAAGGATCACTCCATACCTTTTTTTCGAGTTCACTGTCTCTACAACACACTTGTTCTTCTCCACACTCTATGCAAGTGCCTCCAAACAAAAGTGTGGAGAAGAAACAAGTGCGTTCTTATCCCAAATTAAATAAATCAAAGGAAACCATCACTGATAAACATCTTAAACACCTAGTGCGTTCCCTTTCACTTATCCCAAATTAACAAAGCACGGTGTGTGCATCTTATAACACTTCAAAGTAATTCAATAGACTTCACAAAGGAACTGAATCTATTACCCAATAAGAGGATTCCAAACACACACAATATTAAGGCATAAACACTAGGTTAAATACAAAAAGGGCTACGAAAGTAAAGAAATTGAGAAAATCGAAACAACAAAACTAGGGAAATAATCTAAGAACCCAAGTGCTATATCTAGTCAAAACTAGGGGAGGGGAACTGAATTGCTTTGATTTTACTGCTCATAGTCAAACATTCGTTATGTAATTGAACACAGATCTAAGCTAAAATCTATCCCATCGGGCACAGTCCCAGGTAAAAAGAAATCCATTTACTTGGGCTTTATTTTGCAGTATTATTGGCCATCCCATTGGGTTTTATTATTTCGATCCATCCAGAAAAAATGGGGCTCCTCAAATGTATGAAAGAAGAGAACAGGTACACCCATAAATTGCTCGGACTATATTTTTGCTACACTTTTCTAAGAAAATACTATAAAAAGGAGGAAAAAAAGTACAACCTTCAATCGTGGTGGTTCGGAGGCATCCTGGTCAGTGTGGTCAGTGGCAGTGGGTTCATGGATCCCTCGCTCCTGCTCTCTCTATTTCTCTCTGAAGTCGAATGATTGAATTCTAAAGTTAAGCTCCAATTGATCCAAGGGCTTTTCTTTCTTTTCGTTCAAAATTCAAACCCATATGGTTAGGATTTCTTCTCATCTATCACTATTTTTAAAAATTTCATTTTTCCTTTCAATTGACTTCTCTATCCTTGCACACCATCATTCCTTCTCTTGCAAATGAGAAAACTATAGAAATCAACAAACAGAATGAAGATCAAGAACAAGATGAAATGTAGAAACCCTAAGTACTTGAATCTGACATTGAAATGTAATCTCTCTCATTAATCTAGTTTTTCAATCCCCTTCATCGAGTTACATTAGATCCCTATATATCCAGATGAAAACATACTTCAAATTACATACAAATGAAATGAAAATGAAATGCTCATCACCGACTTGCTAAATGAAATGCTAATTACCGACTTGCTAATAACCGACTTAAAAACCTTGATAGCTGGCACACTAAACATGATTTCCACTGAGCTAATGAGTCTTCTTGACACTCCCCTACAAACTAAAGGGAGTGTCAACAACCATCAATTTGGATTTGAGGAACAAAAAACGATCAACACTAAGAGCCTTAGTAAAAATGTCAGCTATCTGAGCCATGGATCCAATATGTTTCACCAGCAATTGTTTACTAAGAACTTTCTCACGTATGTAATGATAATCTACCTCAATGTGCTTCGTCCGAGCATGAAACACGGGGTTAGATGCAAGAGCTATAGCAGATAGGTTGTCACACCAAATCAAATGAGGCAATGAAGGTGTAACATGTAAATCTAACAGTAACTGCTGAACCCATGTGATATCAGCTACTGTATTTGCTAAAGCTCGATACTCTGCTTCAGTTGAGGACCTACCAACAGTGTGTTGCTTCTTGGCACACCAAGAAATCAGGTTGGAGCCAAGATACAAACAATACCCAGTTGTTGATCGCCTATCCAACTGATCTCCAGCCCAATCCGCATTAGAAAAGGCTGTAAGTGTTAAAGGGCCAGGAGTAAACATTAAACCCTGGTGTAGAGTACCTTTGACATATCTCAGAATACACTTACCAACAGTAAAATTGCTCTGAGTGGGGGCATGCATATGTTGGCAGGCCACATTAACAGCAAATGAAATTTCTGGTCTAGTTAATGTCAAGTATTGGAGGGATCCAACAATAGTTCTATACCAGGAAGCATCAGGAAAAGAGGGGTCTGGATCAAGTTTTGGAGGTTTAACAGATGAGGGAGACAAATTAGGCTTACAGTCTTGCATACCTGCCTGTTGTAGAAGATCAATGGCATACTTGGTTTGAGACAATAGAATCCCAGTAGGAAGTTTCAGAACTTCGATGCCCAAAAAATAACTTAAAGCTCCCAAATCTTGTATTAAGATCCCCAATCAACTTGGAAATATATGTAGTATCACTCCCTGTGATCAATATATCATCTACATATACTAGAACCAGAGTTATACCTTGATCAGTTTTTAAAGTAAATAGAGAGGAGTCTGCTTTACTATTAGAAAAGCCTTGCTGCAGGAGAAAACCAGAAAATAATGAAAACCAAGCTCTAGAAGCTTGTCTTAAGCCATACAATGCCTTGTGCAATTTACAAACATAGTGAGGATGAGTGTCACTTTTGTACCCCTGTGGTTGTCTCACGTAAACTTCCTCATCAATAACCCCATGCAAGAATGCATTGGAAACATCTAACTGTCTTATAGTCCAATTAGAATGCACTGCTAAACTTAGTACAACTCTAAAAGTGGGTTGTTTAATGACTGGACTGAAAGTTTCTATATAATCAAATCCTTCCTCTTGTTGATTCCCATTTGCCACTAATTTGGCTTTATACCTTGCTACACTGCCATCTAAGTGCCTCTTGATTTTGAAGATCCATTAACACCCTATAATGTTTGCCCTTGGTGGTGCCTGAACTAGAGACCAAGTGCCTTGTTTCACAAGAGCTTTATACTCCTCTGCCATAGCACTATGCCATTCGGGATATTTGATTGCTTCAGAAAATGATTTGGGTTCAGTATTAGGAGCAGGTTCAGGCACTACAGCAGTTGAACTCAGAGGATACAAAGGTTTGTGAATCCCTTTTTTTGATCTAGTAAGCATAGGATGCGTATTATGACTTGCAGGCATAGAAGAAGGTAAAGAAGCAGAAACTAAGGACGAAGAAGAAGGATGGAAAGGTTCAGAAATAGGAACATGACACATAGGTGAACCAGATGATGGAGGTAAAGGAACATGTATAACAAAAGAAGAAGATGACAAAGAAGAATTAGGAACATGGATAGTAACAACTATATCTTCAAAAGAAGTAAGAGGAACATAAAATTTTGTAGTAGAAGAAACATAATCAGAAGCACATGATATGAGATGAGAGTAAGGAAACTCATGTTCTAGAAATTTTACATGTCTAGACACATAGACATGATTGTCTACAGGATCATAACATTTGTACCCTTTTGTATTGTCACAATACCCCAGAAAGACACATGGTTTAGACTTAGGAAGTAATTTATGAGCAGTGTAGGGCTTTAACCAAGGATAACAACAGCAACCAAAAGGCTTAAGAGCCATGTAATCAGGTTGTTTTTTTAAAAGAAGCACATAAGGAATTTGAAAGTTCATAGAAGCATGTGGAAGTCTATTGGCTAGATATACTGCTGTTGAGAGGGCCTCAAGCCAAAAAGAAGTAGGAAACTGAGCTTGTAACAACAAGGCAATAATAGTTTCTATTAAATGCCTATGCTTTCTTTCTACAATGCCATTTTGCTCAGGAGTATGTGGGCATGTGGTTTGATGAATAACACCACTAGACAAGAATAGATGAAGAAGAAAATGATTAACAAATTCGCCCCCATTGTCACTTCGGACAGTTTGAATGATTTGGTGAAATTGAGTTTGAACATAAGCTTTAAACTCTGATATTTTGTATTTAACTTCAGATTTATAATGCAAGGGAAACAACCAAGAAAACCTAGTAAAATCATAAACAATCAAGAGATAATACCTATAGCCTTTGTGAGAAGGAACTGGGGATGGACCCCATACATCCATATGAACCAACTAAAAAGCTTCTGTAGTCTTAGATTCAGAGTATGAAAAGGGAAGTTTATGGCTTTTTGCCAAGTTACAATGAGAACAATTGACATGAGAGGACTTTACAGGTAAACTGTATTCCTTTATTAGCAAAGAAAACATAGTACTACTAGGATGTCCAAGTTTTTGGTGCCAAATCATGGCAGAAGCAGTTGGAGAGTCACTTACAAAAGCTGAAGATGAAGTCTCAACAGAATAGATTTGAGGAGAAACTTGAGAAGAAGCTCTAGAGCAAGTCAGGATGAGATACAATCCCTTGTGACATGGACCTTGATACAGATTTTTCAGACTGTGCTTGTCCTGAATGACAAGACCAGATGAATAAAAAATAAGATAACAATGATTGTCTTATGCAAATTTATGAACAGAAATGAGATTATGAGTTATCTGAGGTGTATGGAGGATATGAGATAAATGAAAATTGGATTGAGGAGTGAACAACACACCTGATCCAGAGTGAGTAACTGGAAGTGCTGAACCATTTCCAACTACTATACCTTCAGTTTGATGAGCAATCTGTGGCTGTGTAATGTTCTGAAGACTATTGGTAATGTGGTTGGTTGCACCACTATCAAAGAACCATGGCTGAGAAGAAGTTGCATAGGCAAGTGGAAAAGATGTATGAGTTGTAGGAGGATTATTTGCCATAAAAGCTGCAGCAGGCACATTATGTCCTGTAGAAGATATCATTGGTCCAGCTTCTCCTACCCCAACCTATCCATACTGCCCATAACTAGAAGTTCTAGTTCCTTGTTGCCCTAAAACAGTAGGTCCAGGAGTAATTTCACACTGACCAGGAATTCCAGTGAAATAAGCTTGTGGCATAGATACAAATGATTGTCCTACAGAATTACCCTGAGACAAAGGTTGTCCAGTAAACTGAACTTGAGATACAGGTTGTCCACTCAACTGCTGTCCATAAGAATTCCCACAGGAATTCCCTCTAAACTGTTGTGCATAATTTCCAAAGAAATTTGGTACATTCTGAGACATAGGCATCCCTAAGAAATTTGGTACATTATGAGACATAGGTATCCCTATAGTAACAGATCCAGTAGACCACTGTGGAGTAAAATTTCCTCTCCATTGTTGTTGTGATCCATTGTTATTGTTGTAATAACAATAAGTTGTAGTATGATTTGTTCGATCACAAATACCACAAGGCTCCCTAGGAAACCTTGACCCTCTATTTCCTCTATCTCTAGAAAAACCTCTGTTATTCCCAGAAGATTGCACTTGAGGATAGTAATTATTATATGCTGGCATAGGTTGACTCATTGAACCATAAGACATATGATTCATAGACGATCCTTGAGTTGACCCTGCACTAGTTGACATCTGAGAATTATTTGTGATATTAACACTAGGTTGTGTCATCTGATAGGGCTGTGTTAAAATCAGTACAGTAGATTTCTCAAGATCCTGTGAAGAACCTTGTAGAAGTTGCATGTCTTCACTATTTAGCATAGTAACAACCTCATCAAAACTTAACTTTGTTCCTTTTGTTCTCACAACCCTAACTACTGTCTTAAGTCCATTGAAAACTGGAGGTAATCCTCTTAATGTATGATACACAAGCTCTTCATCATCAACAGGACTTCCCGCAACGGCCAGTTTCTGAGATATCTCCTTTATTTTGTCAATATATCATCCTATACTCGAGGTCTTTGTGTGACTAAACAGTTGTGTTCTGAGTTCTTGAATGTGATTTTCAGACATGAAATTATATCTACTTGACAAAGAATCCACACTTTGCTGAACATTACTTAATCCAAGAACATATGGTAAGGTATTCTAGGATAACGAAGCAATTAAACAAGAAAGAAGTTGTGAATTGATAACTCCCCAAAGATTGTACGCAGGTGTTTACATCTAAAATTAACCAATCCAATGATTAATTGACACGTAATCAAGAGTGCCAAACGTTGACAATCACTCGTCAATACAGACACATTGGATTAAAAGAACATATTTGAGTAAATACGATGTCGTATCGTGTTCAAACATAAAAACGGTTATTAGCAGTTATGAATCATCGTTATTGGAAAGAATTGACCTCAAAGCTAGAGATTAACTGTTAAATATATAAGTTCCACGTGTGAATTTGGGAAACAAGGCAAATTGACAGTTATAACACGTGGAATACTTATAGAAAGGCAGTTATTCATCTTAATGCTTAATCATTTGGGTTTGTTTAAACAAATGTACAGATTCAAAATCAAAGCTTTTAGAGGAAGATTTAGAAGAATTCAAATTCAGACGTGGAGAAAGGAGCAATTGCCAACTCGAGGAGTGGAAGTTAGAGTTCGAAGCAAGCCGATGTTCAAATTCATTGAGCGGGAAGTTCGAATCGCAAGCAGCATTTATAAATAGAAGAAATCAAAGAGTGAGGAGCCCCAGACAAATCTTCAACAAACAGCTATCAAAAAACTGATGCTTGGTTTGTTCATTGGCAAAGTAGTTTAGGATTTTGAACTCAGTTCGAAGTAGATTAGGAAGTAGATTAGGAAGTAGTTAGGACTAATTTCGATTGTTCCTGTAACAATCACCCCTATCTCGATTGTTCCTGTAGCAATCAACCGTTCGAAGTTCTTGTATTTGAAGTGGAAGACAATTTCGAAGTAAGTTTATCTTTGATTCATTAATCAAAGTGTCTTGTTTCTTTTTTGTTCTTCAATTTCCTAAGTTTGTTGGTTTACATTTCTTCACTTGTTGAGAAAATCCTCTTAATTGAGGTAATTGAACCAATAAAACACAATCGCCTGATTAGATTTGGTTTTTCCAAAGTTAATCTGAGGGAGGAGATTCAAACTCTCTCTGGCACGCTCGCACACAATTATTTTCCATTGCAAAGAAGTAAAAGAACCAAACACATTTTTGGCACGCCCAGTGGGACACCTGAAAGTGTTGAATGGCTCCAAAGCTTAGGAAGCAAGCAGATGATTCTCAGATTGGCCAAACGCCAGAAGATGAGAACAATGTTAATTCTAGAGAAAATGAACAAGTCGAAGGCCTTCAAATAGGACCCGGAGACTTCGTCTTGGTCAAGACTTAAATATGGGGATTGGCCAAACTTCTCGAATGAATACTAGGAATAATAGAACTGTACAAGTTGATGACCTAAAAAATCCAGAGATTGGAGGAGGGTGTCATCTAGTCAGTTTGCTGAAATGATTGCTACATTTAAAGAACTGGCTCAAACCCAGAAACTTGTATTACAAAAATTAGATGAGCAATCAGGACTTAAGCATGAGCCCTTGCCTTCATTTGAGAAGGATAAAGGAGAGGCTAGCACAAGTAGACCTAAATCAAGGCTTGGAAAAGAGCCTATAATTTTAGATGACATACCAGAATCTTGGTATGAACCTGCAAAGGCTTATGATTACCAAATTCTTAAACCTAAGAGAGTGTTCAAACAAAACACTAATGTCCCGTTCGAACCAAATTTTGATGGTTTAAATG
Organism: Vaccinium macrocarpon; assembly: GCA_022606695.1. NCBI lineage: Eukaryota > Viridiplantae > Streptophyta > Magnoliopsida > Ericales > Ericaceae > Vaccinium > Vaccinium macrocarpon. Next base: position 26,336,716 of record CM040170.1, on the reverse strand, counting down.
AGGAGAAGGGTTTCAAAAACATGGATTATGGGTTTGATGAGTATGTTTATACTCCTGGAAATCATTTTAATGAGAAGTATAGAACTAGTGCAAAAAGGCCTAACCCAGAAATTGGAATTCCTAAGTATGCGGGGGATACCGAGAGATGGGTAGAGTGCATTCAACCACTTGTATGAACCTTTTACACAAAGCAAAGGAGGTTTCAAGCAAAGATAGGTCTTTTGAGGATCCTTTTCGAGAGGTTTCCGTAAGATCACATGCCTAGAAATGTTACTTAGGAACAACCTCGTTAATCCAAGGGTACCTCTAGGGAACGTCCAAAATTCTTCCGAGATGAAATATTAGGTCTCATGCAAGAAGTATATGGACCTCTAAAACAGAGGAATACAAACCCAAATTTATAGAAAACCCTATCCGTAATGGATAGATAAGCGGTCAAGTCCCTGGGGATTTAAAATTCCGATTTTTACTTTATTCCATGGGGATGGAAAACAATCAACAACCAACACACTTTGCCGCATTCACGGCTCAATGTAAAGAATTGGGCAATAATGGGTTTATTAAGTTGAAATTGTTTTCTAGTTCTTTTGACAGAAATGACCTTCGAATGGTACTCTAACTTAACGCCGAATCGGCCCAAATTGGCAAAGAATGGAAGAATTATTCCATGCGCAATTTTATCAAACCAACCCGGTTACTATGGCTGATTTAGCAAGACTAAAGCAAAAGCCTGATGAAAAGGCTGCACAATTTATTGCTAGATTTAAAATGGCTAGAAACAAGTGTAAACTTCAACTTCCAGAAGTTGAATTTGTGAGAATAGCACAAGACGGGCTAAGTAGAGAACTTAGGAAGAAGTTCGATTCTACAGAGTTCAGAGATTTGGTTGATCTGACTTACAAAGCTTATAGATATGAATCTTTGTTAGAAGAAGATGTCGATAGGAATAATTCATCTTATTCAACCTATTATAAGGACCCCACTTATGAAATTGATGCTGCTGAAATTGTTGAACATGCCCCTTGTGTGTGTGAATGTTTAGTTCGAAAGGATTCTTCTATAGCACCAAGAACTAACAAGAAAGCATTTAGTAAAGTGTATTCATTTGATGTTTCTAAAGCAGATGAAATTTTTGATTACCTTTTGAAGAAAAAGTTTATCAAACTTCCTGAAAATGTCAAACTTCCAACTTTGGAAGAAACAAAAGGAAAGAACTATTGTAAATGGCTTGCTTCTTGGACTCATTCAACTAAGAATTGTAATGTTTTCCGTGACAGGGTTCAAGAACAAATCAAGAAAGGAAGGATCATGTTTCCAGAAAAGACTATGGGAATAGATACGCATCCATTTCCTCGAATTGAAGAGGTAATCGCTAATACCAATGTGCCAATGTAATTTGGCCAAAAACAAAGGTAGGAGTTATGGCGTAACAGCAGTTCAGGTTGAGATGAACTCTATGCAATGTGAAAGAGGAAAGCCAAAGTTTGGCCAACTTCGAAGTGAAGCTAGAAAGACATATGAGCAGAAGTATGAAACAGGAAGTTCTTCTCAAAAAGGCTTTAAGCAATCTCATCTTCCCATGCTTGAAGCATCCTTCTTGGAATGCTTATGTATGGAGTGCAGGGCTAATTACTTGATCTTCAAAGATTTAGATCGACAGGGGGTTGATTTCTTTCCAAAGAGGATGGAAAGAAAGGCTTTGGATCGTAATAATGAAAGAAAACCTTGGATAAGCCCAAAACAAGGAAAGAATGAGAAGCCTTGGCCAGTTTCGAAGAGAAATGTATCTTCTAGTCCAGCCCATCACCTTCAAGAGAGAGTATCCTCCTTTGAAGAAGGTAAACACCGAAAAAGCCTTAATAGGCCGAGAAACTCAAGAAGAAGGGAACAATTCACCTTGGTAAAAGGAGTTCCCATTGGTTTTTCAAGAAGGTTAAACCGTAACTCTTCCAGAATATAAAACCCTCCTAAATTAGGAAACAAGATGGTTAAACCTCCAAATTCACCTACTGGTCAATGGGTTGTGATTAGAGATCCAAGGACCAAGTCACCTCAAATGATTCCTATGCTGACTCGAACTCAGAAGAGGAAATTGCAAAGGAGGTATACTAGCTTCCAAATGGAGGAATATGCTTCTAAAGAAAATCATAATGGGGGTGACAAGTTTAACCTAAGGTTTAACAGACTTCAAGAGAAGATTCTCAAGAATCTCTTCAAAAAGGGTTTACTAAATCGAAAGAGAAACACCGAAAGTTCCGGGTCGCAAGGATGGACAAAGAAGTACCTCGCAAAATACCCAAATACACCAAATTCCTTGGCAAGCTACCACCGCTTATTAGAAGCCATGGTAGTGGAAACAGAAGAAGGGGGAGGAATGAATTCATCTCCTATTGAAACATTGTCCCCTATGGAAACTTCTCAGTGGGAGTTTCCCTCAAAAATGGACACAATAGAGGATGGATCGAATTACCAAAGCGCAGAAAAAGAGGACCATTCAGCTTTGGGACTTTGCCTCAAGTTCAAATTAACATGGTTTCTCCGCATTCAATTTTGGACCTTTTGGACCGATTGTTCACCAGTTCAAGGGCGCATAAAATCAACAAGCTTATTCCTATGGAAATCATTGATGTGTCAAGTGAAGAGGAGTATAACCTTACATATGATAATGGTTGAATGATGGTTGGGGAGCTTTAGTATCTAAAATTCAAAAAGGAAGAAGAAGAAGAAGAGCTTATGATCATGGTTAATGCTATGGAGGAGCCGTAAGTAACGCCTCGCAGAAAAGAGCGTTGTTTGTTCCTCGGACACGATTGATTTGAAATATCCTTTGGTTGTTGATTTGAATTGGCGCCGATCTTTCTTATCCTTTCAAATCACCTTCAATGATATGAGAGACACCATTTGAAGCCACTATACATATCGGCTTTGTTTGATGGGATTTTGTTAAACAGAGTGTTAGTTGACAATGGTGCAAAGAAAGGAATATCTTGCCTTCTAGACCTTAAAAGAAGTTGGGGAAGGAAAAGGTTCGATTGATCCCAACAAGTACATCCATTGCCGGGTTTATCGGTGAAAGTAAAAACCCCAAAGGAATCGCTTCTATCCTACCGAAAAGTTGGCCAAGTGGAAACCGATACAAAATTTCTTTGTGGTGGATACTTTTACAAGTAAGTATAATGATTTACTTGGTAGAGACCGATTCATGTTAATGGTCAGATTCCATCTTCGGCGCATCAAGCCTTGATGATTGTGAAGTATGAAAATGGAAAGAGGTGGGAATCGGGGAAGTGAAAGCAGATCCACATCCCTTCAAGATTTCAAATAAAATTGTGCAGAGGCTGAAAATGTATAAGCCCTGAAATCATTCCTTTGAGTGAGATAGACACAATCCGCCACCCTTCCATCCAAAGAATTGGAAATGGGAGAACCGGCAGAGTTAAAATCTAAGCTTAAACAAGCGGTTGATTATGAATCGCATAATCCACCAGATGAAGCCGCTTGGATGTGAATCCAAGGCAGAGGTCGAAGAGGCCAATTCATTGGCTTTAGTCAAATTTATGGCTCTAGAAATAGAGCGTAAAATTACAAGAAACAAATGATTGGGAAGAATTATTGGTCAAAAAATCTGACCGGGGTTGAAGCCAATTAAGTTTGAAGAAGCTTTCATAGGCCATGTCGACTCTCAAGACCCTCTAGAAGAAGTGGAATTGGGAGAAGGAATTGTTCCAAACACCGCATAAATCAACAAGGAGCTTGATGCCGCTCAAGTCCAAGTTGATCTCAAGCTTAAGGAGAACAAAGAGTGCTTTGCTTGGAGTTACAAGGAATTAACAGTTTTGAGTAGAGATTTAGTTGAGCATAAATTGCCTATCAAAACTAATTGCAAACCTTTCAAACAAATTTCCAAGAAAAATGTCTCCCCAAAACCATATCATTGGTTAAAAGGGAAATTCGTAATCTTCTAAATGCCGGTTTTATTAGAACAAAGAAGATAATGAGAATGGCTATCAAATATTGTTCCCAAGTATTAAGAAGAATGGAAAAATTAGGGTTTGTATTGATTTTAAACTTGAATATCGCAACCCCTAAAGATGAATACCCAATGCCTATAGTAGATATGCTTGTGGATAATTCCTCAAGCAGTCATAAAATTTTGTCTATTATGGATGGACATTCAGGGTATAAACAAATTTGCATAGCTGAAGAAGATGTTCATAAAACTGCATTTAGAGCCCCAGGCAACCTTGGGACCTTCGAATGGGTCAAAATGCCTTTTGGGCTAAAAAAATGCCGGGTGCTACTTATCAAAGAGCTATGAACACTATCTTCCATGAGATAATTGGGGTTTTCTAGAATGCTACATAGACGACATTATTGTCAAATCAAAATCTATTGATGATCATGTAGAACACTTGAAAACTCGCCTTTTCAAAAATGAAGCATTATCAACTAAAGTTGAATCCTCGCTAAATGTGCTTTTGAGTGACAAAGAGTAACTTTTTAGGATATTTAGTTCACAAGAAAGGTATTCAAGTTGATAACAATAAAGCTAAAGCTATTATTGAAGTAAGACCTCCTTCAATAAGAAGGAGCTTCAAAAGATTTTGGTCGGGTTGAATTTTCTTCGAAGGTTTATATCTAACACTGCAGGGAAAACTAAAGTCTTTTCCTCCTTGTTGAAATTGAAGGATGGAGAGGACTTCGAATGGACTAAGGAGCATGATGATGTTTTCAAGACCATCAAGGAGTACTTGATCAATCCACCGCCTTCTTGTTCCACCCAAAAGGGAGAGCCTGCTAAATTGTATTTGGCAAAGAAAACCATGACTCAATTTGAGTTCTATTGGCTCAAGATAATGAAGAAGGAAAGGAGCAAGCTATTTATTATCTAAGTAGATTTCTTAATGATTGTGAAAGTAGGTATTCTCAGTTAGAAAAGTTATGTTTAACTTTGTTTTTGCTTCAAGAAACTCGTGTACTATATGATGCCTAGAGTAACTTATGTAATTTCCTGCATGATGTTATGAAGTATATGTTGTCTCAACCTCATTTTTAGTGGCGTAATTGGAAAATGGATTGTATCTTTAATTGAATTCAATCTAGAATATGTTCCTCAAAAATCGCCAAGGGACAAGCTTTGGCTAATTTTTTAGCCGATCATCCAAATGAAATTGAGACTCACGAGATAGCGAGATGTTGATATCGTGAACAATTAAACCATGGAAGATGTGGTTCGATGGTTCAAAAACATCTCAAATGGTCGAATTGGAGTTGTTTTGCAATCCTCTCAAGGTTTGAAAACTAAATTTGATTTCGTGATAAATGAAGGGGAATACACCAACAATCAAGCAAGTAGTATGAAGCCTTAGTTATGGGGCTAGAGTCTTGCTTATTTTAAAGATTGACATAGTTGAAGTGTTTGGAGACTCTCGCTTGGTGATAAACCAGTGAAAGGAGATTTTGGTTGCCATAGTGTTGGTTTAAAGCCTTATCATCAATATGTGAAGTTGTTAGTGAAGCGCTTTCATATGATTACTTTCACCTATGTGCCAAGATTCTTTAATGAAGAAGTTGTGTGCAAAGGCACAAAAGAGCATCGTGATTTTAAATTTATCACCGATGACAACAAAGAATTTTGTCGGGCTAACTCTAAGGAAATCCTTAACAATGCTCAAAGATAGATATACCGATTTCAAGTATGTGAAATCATCATTCCTCCTAGTTCGAACGATTGGAGACAATCATTGATTGATTATCTAACAAAGCTCGATGCTAAAAATGTATAGAGCAACAAGGTTGAGATCATAATTACATTATGTACAATGGAGAGCCGCTCAAGAGAGGAGCAGATGGTTTGTTGCTTAAATGTCTAAGCAAGGTTGATGCCTTTAAAGTCATGGCGTAAGTCCATGAAGGTATTTGTGGAGCTCATCAAGCAAGAATCAAGATGAGATGGCTAATTCGAAGGTATGAATATTATTGGCCTACCATCCTTAAAGATTGTATTGATTATGCAAAGGGATGCCAAGCTTGTCAAAAGACAAGACCTCTCTGCTTACTACACCATTGAATTACAAGATGTAGTTAAGCCTTGGCCATTTGCAGGATGGGCCATGGATATGATTGGCATGATCTACCCTCGCTTCTAGAAGTGGTGATAAGTTCATTTTAGTTGCCACTGATTACTTTACTAAATGGGTAGAGGCTCAAGCTTTTGAGAATGTATCTCAAGAACAAGTAATTGGATTCATTAAGAATATTGTATACAGATTTGGATCTCCAGAAACCATAACAAAGGATAATGGTTCCATCTTCAAGGCGGAGCAAAGAAAAGCTTTTGCAGCTTTCTCATGGGGTTTCTTTGATCAACTCTACTCCTTATTATGCTCACCAAATGGTCGTGCGAATCAACTAATAAGATTATCAAAAAGAGGTATTCAAAGAATGGTTGATAGAAATCCGGAAGAATGGCCGAAGTTTACTCTTAAATGTACTATGGGCATATCGAACCACTAGAAGAACCAGTACAGGTACTACTCCTTTTGCTCTAACTTATGGGCATGATGCTGTTTTACCAATGGAAATTGTAGTGAGATCACAGAGAGTTGCTTCTCAAAATAACCTAAATATTGGGGCATACCATCAAGCAATGCATATGGAGCTAGAAGGGATGGATGGGGAAAAGAATTAAGGCTCTAAATCAAATATCATACAAAAAGTCAAGAGTAGCTAGAAGTTACAACAAAGAAAGTGGTCGTTCAAGCTTTGATATAGGTGATTTAGTATGGAAAGTGGTGTTACCTATCAAAGAAAGAAAGCAAGGACTTGGAAAGTGGGCCCCAAATTGGGAAGGGCCTTTTCAAATTCATAGAGTTCTTAAAAGAGGGGCATATCATTTGAAAGACTTAAATGGTTATGTTCATAGAAGAAAGATCAATGGAAGATATCTCAAGGCCTATTTCCCAACCATTTGGGGAGTCCTTTTAGCGTAAGATGAAATAAAATCGGTTTGTCTTCTCGCTTTGCTTGTGGTTTATTCAAGATCATTTGTAAGGAACAAACAGATAAAATGGTTCGAAGCTTGAATGCTAAATAATGAGATCAACATTCCAAGCAGTCACAAAATAATGAATTGAGAGGAAAATAAACATTTCATTCATTACTTAGAAACTGTGCAATTGTATCTTTTAGGTCACTCCATACATGAGCACCTCTCGTACAAACAAAGTCATAAAATTCCTTTTGATCGAGATTTGTTGCAGTTGAGACTTGAGGTCTTTTGATGATTGCAAACCGCTGAAGAAGCTTGGTTCATGAAGACTGTATATTAGAAGAGGTCCGTCAATTTCTTCTAACTTGAAGCAAAGCTTCTTCTAGTCGACCTTCTTCTTCTTTCAGATAATTAAGTTTCTTAACATCTTGATCATAAGAAGAAACCACACTTCGAGCTTCATCATCTGCATTAGATAAGGCTGCTGTCAAGCTCTCTCTCAGGAGATGCCTCTCTTGAACCTCACAAAGTTGTTGAGCCTTCACTTGAAACTCAGCCCCTTTATTCAAAAGTCAAGTTTTTGAAGCTCTTGAGAAGGTGTTTCAAGATCTGTGCAAAATTGACAAAATAGATATCCAAATGCACCTTTAAATCCCCCACCAAAGTTTTCAAAGTCCAACTTTGAAAGTCAGCCGAAGATCTCCTTCAATTCTTGAACCTCATCCGGAGAGAAAGTTGGTTTTACCAACTCGGGCGGGATAAACCGTATTGAACTTTGAGTTGGTTGATGGGAGATTCAGGAGAAGAAATTGGAGCCTTGGGATTGGTGATTCTTTGGCAGAAATCACTCACTTTTGATTTGAACTGCTCCAGTGAAGAAGTGTCACCAACAGAAATGCTAGTAGAAACACCAAATTCCTGCTGAGAGAAAGGGATGAGCATAGTTAAGCTTGATCTTTTGAAGGAAATGTGATGGCCATAAGTTTAAATAATAATAATAATATAGAGTACCTCAATTGGATGGGTTTGTCTTAGAGGGAAGCCGACCCGTAGGAGTGTCGGTTCTTGGGACTGGATCAAGACCTGCTTCCTCAACCACTATCTCAGATTGATCAGTGATTTCAACAGTAGAGATGCTTGGTGCAATCTCAGGAAATAAACTCATGTCATCCTTCGAGTTAGAAACTTCGAATTGAACAGGGAAATCAGCAATATGTGGCTCAGGAACAGCCTCAGGTTCAGAAATTGTTCCCTGAGGGAGACTCTTGCTCAGTGGAGTAGGGATATGAGTTTCAGTTGTTTGGTAGGGCAAATCAAGCTTCGATTGAGGGTCTACAGCTTCAGGCCCAGGAGCTTGTATAGGTGATTTAGAAGCTTCAGCATGCTTGAGCTTAGTCCTCCTTTCTGAAAATAGATCAACATATAAAATTGAGAAATGTGAAAGTAAATCCAAAGGGCCATGGTGAAATTAAAACATAACAGCTTACCTTTCACAAATTGGCCTATGGTAATGTCTTCTATCTTTTCTCCTTCTTCTGGTTCTTCAGTTAATATTATTCTTCTCCGTTTCGAAGCCTCATAAACTTCAACAGATTTGGCCTCTTCTTGGCTAAGTTTTTTCTTTGATGCTAAAGTTTCTTCTTTGGTTTTGAAAGGACAAGAAAGTAATGGAATGGTTAGTAAAGAGCACAAAGTTGACAGGACTAGATGAGATAAAAGAGATACTTGACTTCAAACCTGGAGAAACAGAAGTCTGAACAGTCTCTCTCACTTTTCTCACCCTTTTCTTAGGGATAGATTCTGCAAGATGAATAGTAAGTAAGAATCAGAAAAGAATTAAAGTTGTTGAAATCACACAAACAATAAAAGATTCACCTGATGGAGAAGCCAGGGGTTAAACAAGTGGCTATGAGGCTGTCAAGCAGCATTATGTTGGGATCTCGTCTGATGAAAGGGGATAAGTATTTGATCATAGCCAATGAACGATAATGGCTCCAGCCTTTATAGCCAGCAGGATCATCCATTCTTACCACCACTATCTCAGATGGTAAACCCCATAGAAAGGGTTTATGAGTAGGAGGAGATGGAGGATTCCATGGGTCAATGGGCTCAGAAGTCTCTACTTGAGCCACTGTATAAGATCGATCCCTTCGAATCTCACCAACAATTTGCGTCACAATGTTTCTAGTATCAGTAGAAGTTGAATCATTTAGAACCAAATTTTCGAAGGCATTTTGAGTGCCAGAAATATCAGCCATGCTTAAATTAAGATGAAGATCGGTTTACAAAGGAGATTGGTGATTGATTTTTGCCGCTGATTAAGTCCTTTTATAAAACAGTTTGTTAGTTTAAACGATTCAAATTCTAGCAAAATGGAGAACGTGGGTTTTAACTGCCCACTATCCATGAATCTCTCATGAGAATGAAGAGATTTATTGTTAATCGCATCGTGGAATGTGATTAGAATCGCCAATAACTTCGCCTTAAGCTTACTGAATTCGGCGCGGCAAGGACACATTAACACTTATTCAAATCCTTTGAACAAAGATGTTAATGTGGGGGTATGTTTACATCTAAAATTAACCAATCCAATGATTAATTGACACGAAAATCAAGAGTGTCAAACGCTGACAATCACTGCCGATACGTATAACACATTGGATTAAAAGAACATATTTGAGTAAATACGATGTCGTGATCGTGGTTCAAACATAAAAACGGTTATTAGCAGCTACTTAATCATCATTATTGGAAAGAATTGACCTCAAAGCTAGGGGATTAATCAAGCAAATATATAAGTTCCACGCAGGAACTTGGGAAACAAGGCAAATTGACAGCTTATAACACGGGAATACTTATAGAAAGGCGCTTATTCATCTTAACGCTTAATCATTTGGGTTTGTTTAAACAAATGTACGATTCAAAATCAAAGCTTTTAGAGGAAGATTTAGAAGAATTCAAATTCAGACGTGGAGAAAGGAGCAACTGCCAACTCGAGGAGTGGAAGTTAGAGTTCGAAGCAAGCCAATGTTCAAATTCATTGAGCGGGAAGTTCAAATCGCAAGCAGCATTTATAAAAATAGAAGAAATCAAAGAGTGAGGAGAATGGATCAAAAAAAAAAAAAAAAGAGTGAGGAGCCCCGGACAAATCTTCAACAAACAGCTATCAAAAAACTGATGCTTGGTTTGTTCATTGGCAAAGTAGTTTAGGATTTCGAACTCAGTTCGAAGTAGATTAGGAAGTAGATTAGGATTAATTTCGATTGTTCCTGTAACAATCACCCCTATCTCGATTGTTCCTGTAGCAATCAACCGTTCGAAGTTCTTGTATTTGAAGTGGAAGACAATTTCGAAGTAAGTTTATCTTTGATTCATTAATCAAAGTGTCTTGTTTCTTTTTTGTTATTCGATTTCCTAAGTTTGTTGGTTTACATTTCTTCACTTGTTGAGAAAATCCTCTTAATTGAGGTAATTGAACCAATAAAACACAATCGCCTGATTAGATTTGGTTTTTCCAAAGTTAATCTGAGGGAGGAGATTCAAACGCTCTCTGGCACGCTCGCACACAATTATTTTTCATTGCAAAGAAGTAAAAGAACCAAACAACAGGATTATCAATCTCAGTACCTTGAGCATCTCGAATCTTCGCTGATGGAACTGAAATTGAGCCATCGAGATAACCAAAGAAACCGTTTGCATTCATTACATTTTCCACTTGAATCCGCCATAAGAGATAGTTCGATTCATCCAGCTTGATATTCACCAGTGAATGAAAGTTTGAGACAATAAAGGTTAACGAAGATGGAAGATTGATTTCCGTCATGATTTCTTCAAGAATTTGCGCAGAATTTCAGGATCTTTAGACGCTAGTCTTCAATGCTCTGATACCATATAGAAATCAACAAATAGAATGAAGAACAAGAACAAGATGAAATGTAGAAACCCTAAGTACTTGAATCTGACATTGAAATGTAATCTCTCTCATTAATCTAGTTTTTCAATCCCCCTCATCGAGTTACATTAGATCCCTATATATCCAGATGAAAACATACTTCAAATTACATACAAATGAAATGAAAATGAAATGCTCATCACCGACTTGCTAAATGAAATGCTAATTACCGACTTGCTAATAACCGACTTAATAACCTTGACAGCTGGCGCACTAAACATGATTTCCACTGAGCTAATGAGTCTTCTTGACAAAAACAGTCTCGGCTTTTTTATTTTTGTCACCGGCATAAACCCCCAATTTTTATGACACTACTACATAGGCGAACCAAATATAACTCCACTAGATTTTTTGCAACCAAGTTTGAGGTTGCCAAACCAGATATAAGCATCCACTACTAGATTTTTTTCTACCTATTGCATTACTTGCCTTTTTTACGTAATGCACGTTCCTATGAGAATGGATTCGAATCTATTGTGTAACTTTTGAACCATACAGTACTGCATCAAATAATTCTTGATGCAGATTTTTTTTTTTATTCATGTAACTTTATAATTGAAATGGTCTATGATTTGAATTCATTTGAGCTTTTTTACAAGTTGTATTGGGTAACTTTTTAACTGTTGTCAAGTTGGTTTTAGCTTGAAGCTTAAAACGGCTCAATTGAAATTACTAAAGAGGTTATTCATTTATTTGGAGCTTGAATTCAGTATTATATTTTTTCTTTTCCTTCTGCTTTTATTGAAGTGCAAAATGATTAGATGGATGATGTTGTATTTTAATTACTGTAAGTTCAATTATTGGTGTCTTATAATATTGTTTTGTGTAAAGGTTCTCGATTTTAGTTATATAGTTTAATTACGAATGGTTGGAAGTATGAAGGATCGGATTGTGACAGGTGATTCCCATGTATGTTTTTGGTTTTGGTCAACTAATGCACAAATCATACTGGTTTCAGGCACAAGAATGCCCTAGGTCGGTTGCACCACTAATTATATCCACTTATGTGGGCCATGGGTGTGGGGCCATAGCTTATACCCTTAAAAAAGGGGCAAATTACGCTGACCTCCCTTGAAGTATCTGACTAATATACCAACCTCCTTCTGATTCTAAAAATTACAACAAGCTCCCTTGTTTTACAAATTAAATATACAAAAAACTCCCTTGCCATTAAAATTAGGCTAATGAGGTTAAGTTTGAGAACAAAAAGACCATTATACCCTCCTTGCAAGTAGTTTAAGTTGCAATTAACCTTTCACATTTTAAATTAACACATTTTTTTGTATTAACATATCAAAAGAATAAAAGATAGATTTATTTTTTAAATGCTAAATAAATAACCAATAGAAAAATTTATTTTTTAAAGACTTCTTTATTATTCATAAATTCTTTATATATAATCAAATATTTTTTTTGAATTTCTCTTTACCAAAATTAATTTATTTTTAATTTAATTCTATGATTACTCTTTTATATATAATAAAATATTCAATTTTTGGATTTCTCTTTTTTTATGCAAATAAAAATAAAATAAAATTTGTCAGAAGATCCAAAATGAGTATATCTTTACCGAAATTAATTTATTTTTAATTTAATTCTATGATTAGAATTTTTGGAAAAAAAACAAATAAACATTAAACTTTGTTCAAATGTTGAAAAATCCTTTAAGATGGAGAAATCAAGATCCTTAGTTTTTCTTTTTAATTTTTGTTTAGTTTTGATAAAACAAACTACCCGAAAAGTAAGAAGAAAAACTAAGAATTATGAATTGATTTTCACTTACAATTTTGTATCTTTTTGCAAATTTTATTATTTTTAGATTTGCATAGAAGAGAGAGATTCAAAAGTAAATATTTTGACTTTATATAAAAGATGCATTAGTTATTGAAAAAAAGTCTAAAAAGTTTAAAATTTTCTAGTAGTTATTTTATTTTGTATTAGAAGAATAAATTTATCTTTTACAGTTTTCATATGTTCATACTACAAAAAATATGTGTTAATTTAAAGTGGTGTTGTTAATTGCACTGTTGTTTGGTTCTTTTTACTTCTTTGCAATGGAAAATAATTATATGCGAGCGTGCCAGAGAGAGTTTCAATCTCTTCCCTTAGATTAACTTTGAAAAAACCAAATCTAATCAGACGATTGTATTTTGCTGGTTCAATTACCTCAATTAAGAGGATTTTTCTTAATAAGTGAAGAAATGCAAACCAATAAGCTTAGGAAATCAAAGAAAAATAAAGAAACAAGACACTTCGATTGATGAATCAAAGATAAACTTACTTCGAAATTGTCTCCAACTTCAAATACAAAATAACAGAACTTCAAACAAGTGATTGTTACAAGAACAACCGAGATAGGGGTGATTGTCACAAGAACAATCGAGATAAATCCTAATCTAATTCCTAATCTACTTCGAACTGCGTTCGAAATCCTAAACTACTTTGCCAATGAACAAACAAAGCATCAGTTTTTTTGATAGCTGTTTGTTGAAGATTTGTCCGGGGATTTTCACTCTTCAATTTCTTCTATTTATAGACGCTGCTTGTAATTTAAACTTCCTGCTCCATGAATTTGAATCTGGATTGCTTCGAACTCTACCTTCCACTCTTGGAGTCGGCAGTTATTCTTCCTACACGTATGAATTTGAATTTTTTTCTTCTTCCATAAGCTTTAAATCTGCATGTTTGTTTACCAACTCAAATGATAACATGTTAAGGGAATAACTGCCTTCCAGAAGTATTCCATATGTTCTAACTGCCAATTGCCTTGTTTCGCAAGTTCACATGTGGAGTTTGTGTGTTCAGCAGTTAATATTATGGCTTCGAAGTCAATCTATATTTTAACAATGGCTTGTAACTGCCAATAATTGCTCTTCCAATTTGAGAAATGATACGACAACGTATTGACTTAATTTTACCTTATTAATCCAGTGTATCTTCATTGACAGATACATGCCAATGTTTGGCACTTTTGATTACGTGTCAATTAATTATTGGATTGGTTAATTTTATATGTAAACAACTGTAAACTACTTTTGAGGAGGGTATAAGGGTCTTTTGGTTCTCAAAGTTCACGCTGTTAGCCTAATTTAACGTAAGGGATAAGTATATACAAGTATGTCAGTGTATTTGTTAGAAAATGTCAGGGCAGGTCATTGTAATTTTCCAAAAAAACTGCTCAAATTTTGACGACAGGGAGGAAGAAAGGCGACGAACCAGAGGATCGACGAGAGGGAGAGAGAGAGGATCGACGAACCAGAGACGCCATACCCACAGCACCGACGTCGCCGGACGCGACCCCAACACCATACCCACCACTAAGGTCTCTCTCTCTCTCTCAAACATGTGTCTATTCGATTCATTGATTTCCCTAGAACTTGTTCAAAGTTCAAAGCAAATAATACAAACCGTAAATCCATGTACATAGAACAGGAGAAAAAGATATAGTTAAACTCAACATTTTGACACCATTAACCAGTGTTCTGAAATCAAGGTACGTATCGTGTATCGTTTTCTTCATTTTACGAATCGTATCGGGATACGTATTGCGTATTGTAAGATACGATTATTTTTTTAATATTAATTAATTAATAATAAATAAATAACAATAAATTAAAAATTAATTGAATTAATGAATGAAAAAGCATTTAGGCTGAAAAATAGACGTTTTTTTTTTCTTCTCTTGTATTCATTACTTGGTGGAATGAGGAAGGAACTTTCTAAACTTATTTTAATGGAGTAGTGGGTCCCAATAGTTTTGAAAATTGGGAAGATCAGAGGAGATAAATACATATAGAGGCTTTGTTTGGCTAAATTGAAAAAACTTAGTTTTTTGATTTTTTGGTTTTGTTCTTATTCATTTTTTTTGCATTTGTTGGTTTTCGGTCGATTTTTTGAGGTTTTTTGGCTTGTCTCGACGAGAGAAATCTAAAAAGTATAAAATTATTAGCCAAATTTTAAGTTTTGTGAATAAAGACGAAAAATGATTGAAAAAATCGGTTTTTTAGATTATTATTCGTCTTTATTCACAAAACTTAAAATTTGGCTAATAATTTTATACTTTTTAGATTCCTCTCGTCGATATAAGCTAAGAGACCTAAAAAAATCGACCGAAAACCGACGAATACAAAAAAAATTTGAATAAAGACAAAATAAAAAAATAAAAAAACTAAGGCCATGTCGTTTACAAGTTTTGAGCCAGTTTTAGTTTTGATGACATCATCATTTTTCTCTCTATTTCTCTCCACTTATTACACCTGCTTACATCATCAAAACTAAACTAAACTAAAACTCTAAACCAAACACAGCCTAATTTTTTCAATTTAGCTAAACAAAGCCAGAGTCAAACTTGAACCACCAACTACTGTGTGGCTGTGCAGTGTGCATACATATTTCTCTGTGTGTGTGTGTGTGTGTCGGCGAGGAGCAAGAACACTACCCTCTGTCGGCGAGGAGCAAGAACAGTCTGGGAAGCCTCAAAAAATTGCGACCGTACTTCGTGCGAAAGATCAGAGGGGATCCAAGAGAACCAGTCGGATTTTCCCCGTCAATTTCATCGCAGATTCATCGTCGAGTTTCGTGGCCGCAGAGAGGAGACCAGAGCTTGGTCTCGATAAAACCTTCTCTGTCGACTGAAAGCTTCAATTGGGTTTTAAAAGGTAACTTAGAACTTGGTGAAAAAAATCGTACGATTTGCATACGTATCCCGATACGCGACGACTTTCACGATACGCCCTTCGTATCCTACGATTTCTGTTCAATTCCGATACGTTGAACGATACGTATAGTTTTGCTAACGATACGCTACGAATCGTACGATACGTCTCGCATATCGTACGATTTTGACAACACTGCCATTAACTTCTGAGGGATGATCTACGAGAGTAATTTTGTTCACTCTTCTTGTAAAAAAGAGTTTGTATATCTCGGAGTTTGCTCGTCAAGCAAAATCCTGCCAAGGTTTCTAATTCATAGGAGGTACTTGTTGTGATCTTTGATTTTGCACTCATCTTTGTTACTTTCTCTTATTATTTGAATGGATTGACCTCGTGGGTAGGGATTGATGTTGGGTTGTGCACAATATGATGCTAGAACCAGATAGAGATTTTGTTTCGCGTGACTGTGAATTGAATTATCTTTTGGTTGGACTGGTAATTTATCAATTTTGTTTATGGAAACGTGTTAATTTTTAGGGTTGGGTTGGGTTAGAAATTGATTGTTTGTAATCTCAAAATTCCGTAAAATATTTTTTCTTTACTTATATAAAAAAAAAAGGTTGTAAGCTCAATATTACCATATTAGTTTAGGGTTCTGGGTTGGATTTGAAATTCTGTTGTATGTGAGATATATTCAATCTTCTTTCAGTTATTTCCAGGCTTAACTTTGTGCCCACTAAATATTGAGGAGGGGGGCTGCAAAAATATTACAACAATGGCTGGAGGAGGAGGAATTCGAACCAGCAGCACGTTCAATGGTGAAGACAGCGAAAATATTTTGGGCTCCAAGTTGATTTCCATACACAGCCACGAAAGGAATAGTGATAGTAGAGCAGTATTAATTCATGCTGTTCAAGACAACCAAGAACAGAAAGAGGGAGAGCGAGATGAAGATGAAAACGAAGAAGGCGAGGATGAAAGTGACGAAGAAGAAGGCGGAGATGGAGATGGTCCGTATACATTCAGATTTGAGGGGGAGATGGATCCTCTTGCTTTTACGGAAGATGATACTTTTGGAATCCAGCCTTATCAGCAGTTTGAACGCCTTGAGCACGAGTACGAAGCTTTGGCAGACAAAAAGCGTAAAGCTCTTACCCACCTCCACCACCACCAGCGGTAACTTCAGCATTTACTGCTCCTGCTTTGTTTGTTTGTTTGTTTTTTTTCTTCAAACAGTAAATACAATTGATTTTATGTCTTTTCCCATTCAATTTCCTCTAAGGATACTCAAAAGTTAATACATTACATGTGGATAGCTGTTTGGTTGAAACTTTACATGTAGATAGCTCTGGATTAGTCGGGATAACCCTAACCCCGCTTTTGAGTATTTATGTATCCTTGTGGTCATTTTGCCTTCCATTATCATGGATTTGTTTTTGAAGAAAAACAATGTGCATTTATGTGTTATTAATCGATTGCTGGTTCGTGGTTTTTGGTCGAGTTTCTTATAAGGTCAATAAGCCCAAACCTCTTTACTCAAAATAGTCACTTGTTTCTGTTGAACATGATCAACCAAAGTTGTAGAAAATTCTCCTCATGAAGTACCTCAACTAGTTGAGTTTATTGAATCTAGAATCCAAAATCCCGATCGACTCAACTTGGTTGTCTTAGAAGGATGTACACGGATGTGAACACTTACACTTACAAGGGGCATACTTATTCTAAATAAATGGAGACATGGACATGGCAAAAAATATGCGTGTGTATATATATATATAGGTTTAGCTTCTAAAATGGGATCCGGGAATCTAGACCTCCATGATCCGAGCAGTTTTTTGACGATCCGAGCCTTCCAATGTGTTCAAAAAATGTTTTCCAGAGTCTATGCGGGAAATCTTCCAAAAAAAAAAAAAATACCAAGAAAGGCTTGATCCAAGCATTTTTTCGCAACGCTGAAAAACACCTTTTGAAACACATTGATGGCTCGGATTTTCCAAAAACAATTTGCAAAACAAAAAAAAAAAAAACACCCAAAAGCCTCTAATCCGGGATCCCAGATTAGAAGCACTGGGTATATATATAAATATTCGTTGTGTCCATGGAACTGCCCATATATATATGGGGCGGTTCTATGGACGCAACGAATAACACAACATTTGACACAACAATAATCGGCGCCCCACGCTTATAATCGGACCCGCTCAAGTTGTTTAAAATACGTTTTTTAAGACTACTTGTAAAAAATCAACTCATTTGCATATCGGTAAAGGCTTGATCAGTTCATTCAAATTTATCTTGTAAAATTTGATAGGAATCAACTAAATGATCTGATCAACCCCTTACCGATATTCAAATGAGTTGATTTTTTATAGGTAATCTTAGAAGCATATTTTAAATAAATTGGACGGCTCCGATCATTTGCACAGGGTTCACAAAAAAAAAGTGTCAAATGTTGTGTTAACGGAACCACCCCCCATATATATATATATATATATGCAGATTTTCCAGTCAGGGATCCTTGATTGGAGGATTTTTGGTGTTTTGAATGTTTTAAAAATTGTTTTTGCAAAATTTGAAACGTCTAATGTGTTTAAAAGGTGTTTTTAAGGGCCCCCGCGCAAAATCATAAAAATAAATACCGGGAAGACCTTGATCTGTGCAGTTTTTCACAAAAATTGTATATGTTCAACAGTTTTTGTGAAAAACTACTCAGATCAAGGTCTTCCCGATATTTTTTTATTTTTTATGATTTCTCGTGGGGACCTTTAAAACCACCTTTTAAATACATTGGACGGTTCGGATCGTTCAAAAAATATCGGGAACATGGAGGTCTGGAAGTCCAGAGTCCGGACTCGAAGCGGAGTCATACATATATATATGGGGCTGGTTCCCCTCACACTTAAAAAAACACACGATTTTGTTTTGAGCCCAACTGTGACATTCTGAACTGCTGATGATCCAAATAGTTTTGCAAAAACTATGATAGCTTTTTATATTATTCATTGATCCCTGTCACGGGTCCATCTATGTCCAAGTTGAGACACGGGTGCCCTCGATGTGCCGCCTGCTTAACAATAATTACATTTATTGGACGCGCCAAATGGGGTGTTCCATATGTGTCCCCCGTGCCTCGCTTGTCCCTGGAGTTCTATGGATGCAGCAAGGATTGAGGAGTGTCGGTGCTTCATAGCTGGTTTTTTTTTTTGGCTGGATTTTGAGCAGGCCACAACCTTCCCAATCCACGTCTTATTTTTGCAAAGTTGTAGTTTAGTTTATCTGGCCTTAGTGATCCTATAATTTGGCTTTGTGTTTTTCCCTATTTGCACGAATACTTCTTAACTATCAATGTTCTAGTAATAGGCATGGCAAACTTGACCTGTACTCTTATGATATTAAGTTCCTTTGTTAGTGAAACCGTAGTTAAGAAGTCAAAGCAAGAGGGTTTCAATGGAGCGAGCATGGAAGAAATAATGGAAGTCATGAACTATGGTCGACGGAAGAAATCGAGGAAGGTATTGTGATTATAGTTGTTTCTTCACAGCTGTAGTTTAAAACTCCATAGTTAGTTAACCTTCTCGGTGTGTGAGTAGCCAATTAACTTACTAGTGGCAGAGTTAGAAGACGTAAAAAGCATAAGTTGATTACGTTACGAATTTGTAAGATTGCCTGCGGACACACATTTTGAGACGGCCCACTTTCCATCTAATTAGTGAGACTCTTTAACAATATGGTTGAACTGGATCAACTAATGGGTGAGTCTTTGATGGGTGTCAAAATGTTGGAAAGGGATCATAAGTTGATTTAATAAAATTGAAGCTATTTTTTGAAAGTAACAAATTTTATTTTATATTGGAAATCTCATCAATTGAAAAATCCAAGTTTAGTGGGTTCCACGTTAACGTTCTTTGGGCAACTGCTCTGCAAGAGCTCTCAAGCAATTTTCAAGATTCTGGTGGAGATTATTAAGCACTTCAACAACTAACCGATTCGTCTCCATATTCTCACATAGTGTTTACAAATCTGCATACCTATGTCAGATGTTTTTATCTTTTTTGATAACCAGATGTCCGGGCCTATTTGCGCACACCTCGACTAATTCCGGGGCCTTGGAACCTATGTCAGATTTTGGTACGTGTAAAAGTGTTTAGTAAAACCAAGTAATGTTTTCAAGGGCACAAATATCTGCATTTCTTTATTTTTTCATTCATTTTCTTAGTTAGGTGACAAAGCTTTTCACCTCTTTGATATGAGATTTTTATGCATTAGTAGATGGCAAACTCAGATTTCTTGGCATACTATTTTTGCCTTCTTGCGAGAAGGAGAAAATGGTATCATTATTGTATGTAAGTGCAAAACTGAAACACAATCCCTAGCAAAAGCATTAACTAGACCCACTTCTTGGCTTTATCAGCAAGACTATGCCACATATCCGCCTGTAATGTTGGTCTACTGGGGATAACTCCCTTGTCTGAAGCCCCTGGAAGCTTTAAACAGGTCCTAGAACGCAAAGGGTTTTTCAAAGTGCACCTTGAAAATAATTTGTTCCTAGTCGCACAAATCTGTACTCCACCTGTCAACCACCTCATTCATTGTCAATGCTACATGTAAACCATCATTCCCCTCAACTTATTGAGTATTGCCTAACATGGCTTCCATTCCCTTAGTTAAAATTGACAAGTCTATGAGAACAAGGATATTGTCTAGAAAAAATTCTTCTTTCATGTCCTCCAAAGACCCTCTTCTTATAATCTTGAATATTCTACTCTAGGTATGTTTACAGCTACCAAATCCCAAAGATTAAGCTATTTACGGTAGATTCCCTAATTACAAGCAAGCATATGAGTCAAATATCCTACGGTATGAATATCACTCAAGAAAAGCAAATTCCGACAAAAAACTGTTGCAAAAATTTGTACAGGGAACTTGCTAAACTTTTGGCCGTTTCCCAATTTTCAAAGAACTCTTCCTCTCAGGAGTTAAATGTACAATTCAACTCAATGTCCCATTGTATGACTCTTGAAAACATTCCAACAATCAAGGTTAATCCATCCAGACTGTGCCCTTATTCTAACTTACAAATTTGGTGATAGTTGGCATGTGATATCTACGGTGCTTTTATATAAAATTCTGTTCTCGTTCTATTTACTACTTGCTTTTCTTTCCTATGCAGTCTAAGAAGAGAGGGAGGCGGAAGGGATCAAGGAATAAACTAAGTCCAGAAGTCACACGAAAGCTTGGTGATGCTACACTTCACTATGCACATGGCCGATATGAAGAGGTGTGGTGCTTATCTATCTTATATGGATTTGTAATTTTGGGCGAATGACATGATATGTATGTAGTTATGCAAAGTTATCAGTCTTGTACCAGTGGCAGTCAGCATACCGTTTTTTCTACCAGGATGGTACGTACCAGTATTGGTATGTACCATTTAGGATTTAACGCAGTAAATATTTTATATGCCTTGGATATATAGTTGTACAATTGCAAAACTTAAAAGACTAATTTTATCTACCAGAGAGTTATATTCTTTTAAGAAATACCACCAATTAAAATTTTTTTTAATCAATTGGGAGAAAATTACCAAACAAGAGAGATAAGAAAAGTGTTATTGAGAGATGCTCTAAATTTTGTGCCACCCACTCCTGTAATACAGCTGGAGAACATATACTTTTACCAAAACCCGGTGGTTAAAACTTTAAAACATTTGTTAAAATTGAAGGAACATACTTGCAAAACTATCTGCCCAGCCTCACTGGTCATCGTTTACAGCTAGACACCCTTCTTCTCCTTAGAAGCATCAGAAGAATTTGAAGCTCCTTAGAGGGAAAGCTTTGGGTCTTCCATGGATTTCAGACGGTGAAGCAGTTCATACGGCTTAAAGCACCTTCTATCTCCTCTTCTCTTTGCGATCTTCCTCTTGAGGGTTTCAGATCTGCATTTCTTGATGGGAGAAACCTCTGTTCATCATACCAGACGAGATTCAGGAAACAGCCAGAACAGTCGGGGACTGCCGGAACAGACTGGTTATTTTAGAGAGAGAGGGTACCTTTCTTTGTGATAGACTTCCTTTGGAGGGGTTTTTGTGGGGCAACCAACACTGAATATAAAAATCAGTGGCATGCTAGTTACCAGTTAGACCAAGCAACTACTGGATTGGCTACTTCATGATAAATTACTTGAAGGCTAGACAATGTAGGCTGAGTATTAAGAGGAAGTAAACATCAACTTCTTCAGAAGCCTTTAACATTAGTGGCATCAATAGTGGACAATGGACTTATCTGATAATAGCAAAAAGGTGTGCCAGATACGAGTGTGCCAGAATTGTATCTGCCATGAGTCTGTGTCTGTGTAGAAACCATGGACTACTAGAACCATATTTATCAAAAACCGGAGAGGGCGGCATTAGCCATATCAGTCTGTCTTGGTCCGTACCCGGCTAATACCAACTAGACTAGAAACATGGTTGAGTCAATTTTATTGCAATCCTAATGGCAGATGCTGATGAACAAATATAAAACTGATTTATGATACATTTTTAGTTTTGTGAAGCTCTTCAGTCAAATTCATCATTGAGTCAACTTAACTGGATATACATATTTTCCTGGCAAATAATTGTGAATGTAGTACAATTGTCGTACTGGTTTTCTTTTTGTTGTACTTCAATTTTAATTTTCTTCAGTAGTGAGTGAGCCAATGTGTAACAATACTACCATTTATTAGTACCAAAATAAGAGATTTGCTTGGGAAGGGTACATCCTGAGTAAAATCTTGGACGGTTGGTTGACCAAAATGAGTGCATGTTGAACATTTATTGTTGAGGTTACACGTTTGTTGGTAAAAATATCTTTTTGATGACTATAAAGCTCTTGGCGTGAAACCCAAGATAGTACACTGAATAGTGTTAGTAAGTGCAGTGCTAACAATGGGAGGTTATGCTTAGAAAGGTGGAATCGGCATGTATGTGTAGGACTAGTTGACTGTAGGACTAAATGGGTAACAACTGGTTGTCCAAGCTTTCTTACGTTCGTCTACCATGAAATGAATGCTTGAGGTATCATCAAGATCCAAGATGAGGGATCTTCTATAGATCAGAGGAAAGTGCTGAATCTGGCAGTTCAAAGACCTTGAAGGCAAAGGAAATGGGGGAAGAAATGCTGGAAGATTCGACTTTGTGGTCGACTCCGTAAACTTAAAGACTAAAGAATATTCTTTTAAATTGAAAAACCAGAATCTTAAGACCGCTGTATATTCTTTTAAATAAAAAACTCAAAAGACCTGAAACACCAATTTGCTTTCGCTGAATGAAAAAAGAACTTGATACGTGGAATGGGAGGGGAAAAAACTTACCATTACTGAATTATTCGCTGTTGTGTATGTCCTTAGTAGCAGAATTCTTCTAATGGGGCCACATATCCACCTTAGAACCTCGCTCCCACACTCCCAATTCAGAATCTCCTAGAATCCTCCTCCCATTGAAAACTAGGATAGAATCCTTGAGTATATGAATTCCAAAAGAAACTTATGAAGAGCAACCACGCAATAGAAAATATGTAGTAATGATAATATACTACAGAAACATTGACTAAAGTTTCTCAAGTTCTTCGAAAGAACATAATTCATTGTAACTTATAACATTTACAACAATTACTAATTGACATGTATACTAGTACTAACAAGAAGATTTATATTCTTTAGAGTAATAGTTATGTGTTTCTTTTTTTATGTATGCTCCTTTAGATGCTCTGTAACTTATCCTCTCGCACTCACATCTCTTCCCATTCCTGCCTCGTGCAACTAAGTTTGTCTGTAGATTACTTTGAATTGCTGTCAGATATAGGCATCAGTAGTGTGATCAGGTCTGGGTTTGCAGTGTGAAATTGTCTTACTGCATCTTAGATAAGAAATTCTATCTTCGTTATGACATTTTGTGGATGTTTTGCTCAATTGTTCTCGTCAATTGATTTGTAGGCTATATGTGTATTAAAAGAAGTTATTCGGGTTGCACCAAACTTGCCCGATCCCTATCATACCCTTGGCCTTATCTACAGTGCAATTGGGGACAAGAAGAAAGCTTTGAATTTCTACATGCTTGCGGCACATTTGACACCAAAGGAATCATCACTTTGGAAGCTACTTGTGACTTGGTCCATGTGAGTTTTGCCAAGGCTTTTTACCTTGTCATTTTTTATGACAATATCTTACAGGTGAAGGTTTTTTTTTCTCCCCATGAAGTCACAAATGCTAATCGAAATGGTATCTTTTTTTCCTTTGTTATGGTATGTCTTATCCCCAAAAATAAGTAAACGACCTTTCTCTGAAATTAGTAGTTTCCTTGTATGATGTTGGTGTTTTTATTGATCTATTTGGGAAGTCAAAAGTAAAATATGTGTATGATGCCTTCATGAGGAGTTTGAGAACATTGGAGGAGATGCAATGCCATATCCGAGGACTATCATCATGCCAAGTCCTTATCTTTTACAACTGCGTGGATAAACTTACCACACCTTTACAAACACATTTTGTTGAGAAATAAGAAATTAAATATGTTTGGTTAGGCATGACTATATACGATGTCATCTACTAAACTAGTTTTAAAGTTGTCATCTCTGCTTCCAAGGTTCTAATCTAGCTATTCTAACATACCGACTTTCGCCCCAAAAAGAATAAAAATTGAGGATTACGTGAAGTTGATACCCCGAGATGACGAAGTGACAATTTTGATGTCTTGGATTAGTTATCTGTATGAAACATAAATTCTAGATGATGGCTTCTAGTCTTAGAGCATTATGGATAAAAAATGATTAGTGTTTACATGGAGCTCAGGATTTGAAGTGAATGGAGAATTCCATAGGTGAGGGGGGTGGTGGCCGAGGTGGGCCTTCAGGGGAGATGGTGGGCACTAAGCTTGCAAATATCACTAAGGGTGGGGAATGAGAGAGCTTAAGCATTTTTAGCAGAAAGAGGGTTGTTATGGAGGCCTTTGGAGGAGAGTTGGATAGCCAGATAACTTGATATCTTGATTTGAAAGTTGATGAATGTATTCTCTTAAATAGGCGAGATCAAGCTACAAGTCTTCTGACTATCCCAAATGGAGATCCTTGGCCTTGCTCCAGTATTGGTAGACTTGTTTTGAAATCCACTGTAAGTTAATAAAAATTGACCTGAGATCCTGGGGTTGGAGATTGTGAGTATGCCTTGGCACTAAGTCACAAAGCATGAGCAGGTGCGTGTGCGTGAAAGTGCCGATATTTGAAAGAACTGTAGCTCAGAGCGTTTGCTTATATATGTAAAATTTTGAAGTTTTATTCTAAATCTCTAAATATTCAAAACCTCTAATTAATGATTCCTATAGCCATACATAAAAATTAGACTTTTTTTTGGTTATATATGAACAATCATAACCAGTTAATATAAATACTTACTTTGAACGACTGATACTATAAACAAATTAGAAGGAAACTGGAGTAATTACATTAGTTAATAGTAGTAGGAGTAATAAAGAACCATACATGTATTAATTGCCTAAAGAAATCATTTTTAAAAGACCTATAGCTGTGCTAGAGTCATTGTTTCCTGTGCTTGCAGAGCATATCATCATTGCACTGCAAAAAGCAAATGATTCATGTGCGAGAATACACCGGACCTCCGGTAAGGTGCAAGAACCCACCATGTGTCAAATTTAAATGGCCTATCCTCTGAATTCGATTTGCGTTGGTATAAATTCGTGACTTGTACATATTGAGTTTGAGAATTTTGTACAAACTGTCCATGAATTTGTCAATTCACGATATGGGGGCGCGTGCGTCACCCTAAACCAGCAAATTGTGTAACTAAGCCTTGGTACCTTCATGTTGGAGTTTCCAATTTTAACATTTTGATCAACAATCCACATTAAAATCTTCAATAATTATATCTCTCTTCCTCCATATGCAAACTGGATCCTTTCCCTATCGGATCCATATCCATATCCAAATCCAAATCCATATTGCATATATATCTAGGGGCTTTTTTTTTTTTTTGCAGTTTCTTTGCTTCATAGAATTTTATTCATTAACCTTTGAGATTCTTATTTCAATGACAGACGATGGGAGTTAGTGATCATTATGTGATTTTCTTAAAATTGATATATGCAGAGAGCAAGGAAATGCTGGTCAGGCAAGGTACTGCCTCTCGAAAGCTATAACAGCAGATCCTGAAGATATGAGTCTTAGGTTTAGTCGTGCTTCTCTGTATGTTGAGCTTGGGGAGTATCAGAAAGCTGCGGAATCATATGAGCAGATTTCACGACTGTGTCCCGAGAATATTGAAGCATTCAAGACAGCCACAATGGTTGTCACATTTGTTTTACTTGCCTATTCAATTAACTATTTACTTTATCTGGTATCACTTGCTCAAAATGGATTAATTATCTTTGTGTTTGGCATAGTTGCAAATGTGAATTGTCCCTATTTGCTTTGCTCCCATATTCCTGTTCTATAACCGTTCATGTCATCATAAGCTTTTGTGACGATTGGTAACTTCAACACCACTGGAAATGGCAGTTCCGTGGTTTTGTTGGCTGTTTCCCTGCGCTGGATGTGACACTGTTCCTTGTGCTGGATGTTGTGGTTTGTTGTTGTTATGATGATGTTATTATGAGAACAGAGATTAAGCTTATGTCTTAAAGAAACAAGGAAACACTCTATATTTTCTTCTATGATCTTATTCGTAATTAAAGCTTGTCTAGCTGATAATAAGTTTGCTATTTTAGTAAAAGGTGCCCATATGGGTATCGTCTCTCCATAAATCTTGGATTGAATACATTTAATCTAAATTTATTATTTTTCTTTCAGTGGATTGTTTTCTCCTTCTAAAACCGATATTGATCCGTGTGTTTCACTTGCTGCTTGGTTATCAACATAAGAATTTTGAGTTCATTGCATTTTGTTCTTGTTAATGTTGTTTTCCCCCAGATCATAGATTCTTGCAGGATATTTTTCCCTGTTTTCTTTTCATTGTTCCAATAGTCAGTGATGTTAGTTCTACTGATGTTCACATCACTTTGTATGAGTAAACTGATGTGTTGCCTATCTTTTTAGTTATACCAAAAATGCGGTCAGATGGATCGTTCTGTTAGCATTCTGGAGGACTATCTTAAAAATCATCCAAGTGACGCTGATTTAGGTGTTATTGATCTGCTGGCTTCAACATGCATGAATAATAGTGCACATGCCAAAGCTCTTCAGCATATTGAGCATGCACATCGGGTTTATTGTGCTGAGAGAGAATTGCCTCTTTACTTGAGAATCAGAGCAGGCATATGCCATGTTCATCTCGGTGACAATGAAAAGGCAGAGGTGGGTTAATTCTCTATTGTTGCTTGTTCTTGTTAAAACGTGGTAGCTATGTTTCATTTTCTCTTTAAGGTTTGCAAATAACCGTGTTGGACACTTGAGCTGACATTTATCCAAACAAGTAAGGATGTAGCTTTATGCAGCACACTCTCTTCCATGCAATAGAATGTTCTATGCCACTTTGTAAACACCATTTACCTTTGTTAAAGAGAACAACTCAAAACCAATTGGCAATGCATGGAGAGGCCTCTGGGCTCATATACATTCTAGTTTTGGAGTTATAATTAACCAATGTGGGACAAGCTTTGGTACTCCCCCGCACGTGAGATCCCTGACCCATGGGGAGAGGTAAACAAAGTATCCATAGCATTGGGATCATAACGATACAAGGTGCACTTATGGCACGAACAACATGACAATCAATCAAGACTATTGTCTAAAGCCTCCTAAAACCTAGCTTTGATACCCTGTTAAAGCATCAAGCTCAAAACTAATTGGCCATTAGTGGAGAGGCCACCCAAACTCATATACTTGTTTTGGAGTTATAATTAACCAACGTGTGGAAAAGCTTTGACAACCTAGGATAGAAGCAAATATGAATATTTGTAGTGTCTTTGAGAGGTTGAAATAGTTATGCGTAAAAAATGTATTTGCACTAATACCATACACGAGTCCATTTAACTTGATAGAATTCTTTGTTTAGTTTTGAATGAGCATGTATTGATGACAATTGCATTCTACTTCTTGGGAGGGTAAGCATAATAGTGTGGACTTGCATGGATTCCATTTTCAAGTTATTTTATCGTGGGTTTTCTTGAGCATGCAGTGTTTATATGTATGTATATAGAAGCAAACTAGGCCTTGTTCCCCGATCAAGTGGAATTGTTACATGATCGTTTGTCTTCTTGTTTGGATTCATGTTTGTAAGTGTTCTTACATTTGGGTTTAAGTGCTGGAAACACACAACCTTCCTCCTTTGTTCGGGCTTTGGACCTTCCATTTGTAACTGATAAGTCTACGATTATGAGTCATGACACATTACTGGGTATGCGTATATTGTCAGCCGACTTGAAAGGTGCTCTCATTGTATCGCCAAACCCACCAAGATATTATGGCAGTCCTGTAGGCTCATCCTGCATACAAATTCTGGGAAAACCAGGTCTGTTAATTGTTGTTGAAATACTTAAAATTTCACTGATGTTGTCATGCTTTACAGACTATCTTCAACATTTTGCAAGGGGATAATGTGTCTGATCATCCTCATTTAGTTCGTGAAGTTGCAGACTCGTTAAAGGCACTTGGGCACTACAAATCTGCACTGAAGTACTATATGATGTTAGAAGGAATTGATGAAGATAAGGATGTAAGAAAAACGATCTTGCCTTTTATTTTTGTCTGTTTTGACTTGAATGTGTGGTTACCTCGTAACTGTCCTTATGTTTGTATCTTTCATTATCTGATTTCAATCTATTTTGGTGTAAAATTTTCTTTCTTTTCCACCAGCTTGTAGTAATTTATCTCTCTCCTAGGAACAAATTAATTTACAAGAGCTGATTTTGTATGTCATGGTCTCAGTTGTACCTATAGGGTCCGTTAGTGGGACATAAAGTTTTTGGTGGACAAGGAAGAAGGGTGGGTAAGAGGTGGATATAATATAAGGGGGGATTGATATATATGGTGGGCTCCACCTTTATAGAAGGGAGATTAGTATATCTGGTGTTTGTTTTGGAGTTGATATGGGTGGATAATTGGATATGACTGGGAGATGATAGATAAATGTGGTGTATTCCTAGTTTACCACTTTACCCTTGTCAAGATTTGGAAATATTGAAATTACGTATTTGATTTTTTTAACACAACAAGGTTGCCATATAATTTTCAATTTTTTTTGGAACCTTGTAATACATAAAAATTAGGGGGTAAAATTCCTAATATAATATATTTGTATAGGATCAGAAAAATATATTACCAATTCTAAAAGACTAAAACCCATTTTTTGATTCTCATCTCCTGGCACAAATCGCCAGCTGCCACCTACACTGTCTTCTATGGTCAAACCCAGCCCCTCGTCTAATCTCAAGCATCAATCCCAATCAACACCGTCCAGTTTCAAGGCGGCATTGTTGATTCCGCCGCCACCTGAGTTGTTTTTGGATTATGGCCATCCTTCTTTTGGTGCTTTTGAAAATTTCCTAGTCTATCGATATAGTGTCGTAGGTATATTAATTCTGATGCTTATCAGTTTACCAAGCATAACCATTCTCTGATTCTGTAGATATAGTGTCGTAGGTATATTAATTCTGATGCTTGTCAGTTTACCAAGCATAACCATTCTCTGATCCTGTAGCTAATAAAGAGTCAATTCTTTACCATGTTGACTATTAAATCCCGCAAGCGCAAATCTCAATCTTGTAATTGCTCATGACCTCACCAGCCTTACAACAATATAGGGGTAAACCTTTGAGGCGAGTTTATTCTTACTGTATCTGTCTCATTCCCAACAGTTTGTGTTTTGTTCTCCTGTTTACTACTCCTTTAGGCTCATTTTAGATGGAAAGAAACCTAAGGGGGAATGGGAGTGTGATGCCATAGCCCATGATTCCTACATTTGAACAGATTGGAATAGGAATAGGAATGTGATTCGTGATGACATCTAACCCCGAATCACGTACCCAAACGAAGTGGAAAGCTGGTCCCTCCCCTCTATGGTAATCTTAGATTTTTGCTCATTCCATAATTAAAAGAAAAAGATTGACTCTTATGAATTTCCTCATTAAATGTTTCTTGGATAAGATTACTGGACCAGCCAAACATTGGAATCAAATTACCCTAGGTATCTAATTAGTCACAATTTGATTCCTGGTAATTAGCGTTCTTACTGAAGATGATGGACATCCTAACTTAGCCTTAGATCTTCTTCATGGGGCTCCCCTTCTCTTGCTCCTAAGATCTATGGTTGTGTTAGTTTAGTTTTGTTGTTTTTGTTGTTCATCTTTCACATTGTGCTGCATAGTCTTTTTGTCTTATCTGGGTGGGCTGGTTAATCGTGAGTCGTGTTACATTTAATCAGTTGGTATCAGGCCCACATTGGCTTTGCATGTCGCCACCGAAGTTATTTGCAGCATCCATCTCTCCCCCCCACTCTCTGTCTCCCTTTTTGTCCAACCCTAATAACATGACCCGTAGAACTCTCTCCCTTTGTCTGCAACCCTAAAAGTATAACCGCGCACAAATTGCCAATCTAACTGCAAGCACAGGCTTTATTGACCCTAGCTTGCAAATGACAGCCTTTGCGGATGCTCACTGAGCTCCGACATTATACATGAACTGTACATGGCTGTTTAGGTGGTGGCCTTTGTATGTATAGGGTTTGATTTCCTTATCATCTTTCTTTGGATATCTCTTTTTATTACGTGTATGAAACAAGAGTTTCGGTTGGCTGCCCTTTTTGATTAGAAGATCCTGGAGGTTGTCTTCACTAAGAGGACTTGCTACATAAGAGTATGGTCTTTCACCTTATGTTTTGTGAGTTGGGGAATGGAAGATTGGGGTGTTCTATAGCTGATTTTTATTTTTATTTTTATTTCTTTGAGATAGAGTACTATTGTAATTTTATAGTTATGGGATTTAAGTACAAAGGTTTTTTGGATGGGCTTTTTATCTCCCGGAAAAACCGTATTTGATTTGCCTTCTCTTGAGTCTTTTTAGCACACCGTATGTAGTTATGCACACACTGTGGAAGTTGTACACAAATGATTGTTGACATCAGGAATAGAGGTTTTCGAAGTTGTTACTTGCAATTTTCTTTCTTTCCTCGATTACATGAAAACATTGTTAATGCCTTTATTGCTTGTTGTTTGTTGTAAAAGGGGCACAATGAAACATTAGTTTTTACCTTCATGGGGGTGGTCAACTTATCATGCTGTTTCTTGACTATACAACAATAACAACTATAACAGAACCCATCTAGTCCCCAATCATTGGGGGTATGGGCAGGAGACAAACCTAATCTTTGGCAATATGTACAAAGTGGTTGTCCTCAGAATACCACTGAAACAGTGGCCCCCCTAAACCTACAAGAACCTAGGAGCTACAAGGACGTTTTGCTGTAGAATCATGCCCCCAAATCAAAGCCGAAAGGCATCAAGGAGGGCGTGCCTAGTTACCCAAATCAATTTCTGTGCTCATTACCATGTTGTTTCATGACTATATCATTACTTTTTTAAAATTCTTTTTAGGGGGGTTTACATTTGAGCATCGCTCAGTGCTACTCATCTGTGAGTGATAGGGGAAGAGCAATTGAATACTTATACACAGGTACGACATCTACTTATTGACCTTTCTGTTTCCTTGATTACTTATTAAAGAAAGGGAAAGAGTTTGAAAAAATCTGACAGACTATTTGCTGAAAGGAATGACCTTATTTGTCAGAGGGAAAATAACCTTGGAAACAGTGAAACACACTGAAACAAGCAGGCAACACACCGAAACATGAGCTGAGAGAAGAGAGGATATTGTGCAGTACCCCATGGTTGTAGCATATTTGTGGATTGGAGTGTGTGTGAGGGATAGATAAGGGATCGCCAAATACTACCAACGTTAGAAGACTCAATGTTTTTGAAATCTTTTGGACTACTTCCTATGTTAAAAACACAAATCAGCAAAGAATCTACTTTAATTCCTGCTTATGGAGGTTACACTGCAATCATATAGATTACTTCCATGAAGTTGAATTCTTGATTTTCGAAAATTTAACCATTGATGATTGAACATGTAGACCTTTGATGATGACTTGTTGAGGACGCTAAATATATTTTTCTCTGTATTTATGACCATACTTTGGCTCACTTTAAGCGACTTATGGTACTAGGAAATATGATTTTGCAACTTAAGCTACAAAGAAATATTATGGTCCATATGATGATCTGTAAGGAGAAAGCAAAATTGGTTTAGAATTTTGCTATCTGTCTGAGGGAAGTTCAAGTATCAAGCTGTACAAACTATGAGTCATTTTTAATTGCATTAGCAATTTTCCTACCTGAAGAGGAAGAAATCAAGATCTAGTGCAGTTCTCTTAAATGATGCAGACTGGAGCCCGCAAGGTAGGGATGGTCCCGAGATGTCACTCGACTGGGGGTAGTGGATGCCACTCGACGCTACTAATCGCGGATGTCACTTGACGCAACCAGGCCACACGCTTGATTGTAGGAGGAATCACTCAACTCCAAGCAAGAAACATTTGCAAATATTATCATAAACTCAAACTCTCTCCTTCTCATTCATTAGATTGCCTATTTATAGGCATTGCAAATATTACACTTCCCTGTACCAAAAAAAAAAATATTACACTTCCAGGACTTAATAAATAATACACAATTTCCAACTAGACATTTATAATACCTAGACCACTATTAAAAGAAATACACAACTTACTAGATAGTCAAGACTCAACTTTCAAACTATAATTACTAAGCTAATAAATACTAAAGACCAGAAATTAAAAGACAGTGACTAGAAATTTGAAATATTTAACTAATGACTTGATTTGATCGGCACCATTATGCTCCTGCATCATTAAATTATGTGTTCATGCACATGTTGCTTTGATTGGGGCTCTTTGTGCAAGCTTCTTAACTAGAATACGAGATCACTATACTTGTGAGAATTTGTTTACCTAAGAGATGTGTATTGGTCAGAGGTTTTGAAGTTTTTTTGCTTCCTTAATTTTAGAGTACATTGTTCTTAAAATTTTAAATGGATTTTCTTCAGCTTTACGTGTAATGGAGGATAGTGTTGATGCTCGGTTAACTCTGGCCTCACTTCTTCTTGACGAAGATAAACAAGATGAAGCCATTTCAGTTCTTTCTCCCAGCAAAAGTACAGGTTATATTTGGATAGCTATTATTGCGAGCGCACTTGGAGTATGGTATACCTGCATATTTTGTATCCGAATTTTGTAATCTTAATGTTTCCTCCTGATTCAAAAGTAGGAGTAAATTCTGCTAAAACCAAGCCGTGGTGGCTCAATGGAAAAATAAAACTGAAGCTTTGTCGCATTTACAAGACCAAAGGGATGACGGAGGCCTTTGTCGATGCTATCTTTCCCTCTGTTCGAGAATCATTATTTCTTGAAACTATCCAACAAAAGGTAATCCTGCAACTCTCTCTCTCATGTTTTCATGTGTGGGTGAATGCATATGCAAATTTGAAGTCCGTGTATACAAAGTAAACTAGGGTAGTTTAAATTCGATTGGTCCTATTAACTCTTTTTTCTTTTGGAATGGCAAAAACAGACATTTTACTAATCTCAATATGGAATGCAAGGGTCTAAAGAGGACAGGGAGAAAAGGCATCATTGCTACAAAAATAATGTATCCCATCTAGAGGACAGATTAACTGATGCACAGTTTATACATTTTATTGTCATTTTTTTTAGCCGTGATAGAGCAAGGCCTCGTTCCGCTAAAAAAAAAAAACAGTTTGGTTTTAACTCAAATTCCACTAACAAAAAACCACTTAGTTTTTTTGCAAAACTAAAAGCCAAAAAACTAGTTAGTGGAACAAGTTTTTTTTTTTTTTGTTGCAAAACTAAACATACAAAAAACTAGTTTAATGGAACAAGTTAGTGGAACAAGTTAGTTGTTTTTTTGCAAAACTAAAAACCAAAAAACTAGTTAGTGGAACGAGTTAGTTTTTTTGCAAAACTAAAACATCCAAAAAAACCAAAAAACCAAAAAAACCAAGGTAGTGGAACAAGGATGTGAAAAGAAAAGTTTGGTCCACTGAAACCCTACATCTAAAAGAGAAGAAAAATGAAAATTCTTATTTTCAATTGAGTATATTGTTGCAATAATGCAGAAGCAACTAATCAACTATTTCCAAGAGTTTTAGTGATATGTTTTCGAATACATGGATTTTACTTGAAGAATCCCAGGCCCAGTGACTCTTTCTCCATGGGTGGGATATATGATATGGTTGGATTAGTTTACTTTGCTAATTCGCTTTCTATATTAACAGAACAAAATCTGCCTGTCAGATACTTGAATCTTCTGTAGTGGATTTGGTCTTTGTTCGGAATCTCCGGATGCAGGTCTTCATGGCTGATCTACCAAATTAGTTCACTCTCAATTGTTTTTGTAGTATTGGTGGTCTTCAAACTAGCTAGTAAAATATGTGAAATAGGAACCTTTGGTTATTCCAACTATTGTCTCTTTGTTCTAGCACCTGTATTCTTCTGAAGCATCTTTCAACCAGCCTTACAGATGTATGCTTTGAACCTATTTATCTCAATGAACTTCCTAAACTGGCAAAATATGAAATAAAATTCAGCATAATACATGGAAATTGATTAGGTTATGGGATGATGGTCGAATTTCAAGCTAGTCAAGATATAGAATTTTCCTTCCACTTTATATTCTCTCAGCCATGTTCTTTTGATTCTCCATGCATTTGTTTTTAGCAAGAAAAATCTTGGAGAAGTTTGTAATTAATTGGAAACCAAGTCATGGCGAAATATTCTTGGGAGGCTGAAGAACTCTGCAAGAATTCGTTCCTACTCTTTAGGGATGGGAAGATATCTTAGTTTGCCATGTGAAGGCACTAGCAAATAGGTTGTGTTTAACCATTGCATGTGCTTACATTTTTATTTTCCCTCTTCCCACTGTTGGTATAGTGGTATCCAAGTTCAAAATCAAGAGAAATTTACATGGCATGCCTTTCGCAGTAATGTTGCGCCTATGAATAAAAAAAGAAAAAGCTACTCTAAAATGCCTATTTTGTATGGATGTCCAATCTTCTAACAATATCTTGTCTTGTGGGACATAAAAAGGAGGGAAACTCTAAATCAATTGGAAATGTATAAAGATGCTGCCCAGACTTAGTATTTGAATTTGTAATTAATCTACTGTGGGAAAAATGCTAACATTCTTCTGCATGAGCGACCCTTGACTTGCATGTGGGATGGTAAAGAAAGATCCGTAAATTATTATTTACTATTTACTAACAAACAACGGCGAAACCAATCAAGCGAGGCATGTCCAAAAGCCTCCAGAAGCTTAGCTCTTATACCATTATGAAGCATCCCACTCAAAATTAATTGGTGAAAGCTTAGCTCTTATATCATGTTGAAGCATCCAACTCAAAACTATTTGGCAATTAGGGGATATAACTAAACAATTTGAGACAAGCTCTAGCAAGACCAATATTCGCAAATTATGTTGAAGTTATGTGGTTGTTATTCTTATCTGGTGTAATGCAAGGTAGTTTAGATTTGCGCCTGTAATTAGGTGTTTAAAACCCTTTATGTCATGAAGGAATGATGGTTGACGCAAGTACATGGTAAATGAATTCCCATTTTGGAGAATAATTTTTGTCAAACAGGTTCTGAACAGTCCCCACTTGGTGAAGGTCTCATTGCTATTTGATGCAGTAACTTTAGGGGTAATAGTGTTATTTTGTGTCCTTAGTGTTAGTGGGTCTATAAATAGGTGTGTCTTTCATTTAGTTAGTTTTTGATATATTGATTAAAGAATATTGAGAGCTTTTGCTCCTTGTATCCCATTTGGGATCCTCTATCTCTTAATTAAATCTATCATTTGATTTGGTTTGCATCATTTGGTATCAGAGCACTGAGCTCATATCCTGACCATTGATCTAACCTGAACCTCGCCGGAATCCTACTCCTCGCCGAAAAACGGCGCCGGAAACCTCCCTGGGGTACCCAAAACACCTCGTTCAACTTGTTTTCTTCAAATCTACCAATTTCAAAAGCTGTAAACCACTAAACCCCATTTGGAACCCTTTCGAGCTTTACCCAGTACTCAAATCTTGATTACAACAGTCGAATCCTTGTGTACGAACTTCGAAATACTGTTTCGGAACTTGTAGCAGAGAAATAACCCTCCGGCAGCCCCTTTTTGTACTCAAAATCAACAGAGGGACCCTCGAAACTCTACTTAGGCACTCATTTTTGCTTTTCGGCCACCATAAGTCTCAGATCTAGCCATTTCAAACCTTGAAGTAGCTGGTTCTAGCTATTTCGTTGCTGTAATCACTGTTTCGGCACTTGTAGCAGTGGAATAACCCTCTAGCAGCCCCCTTTTTGTACTCGAAATCAACAGAGGGACCTTCAAAACCCTATTTTGGTGTTCGAATCTAGTGGTAGGGTCTTCAAAACCCTATTTCGGTGATCGAATCTGACTGTTGGACTGATTTCAAGTTCGTTACAGTAATTTTAGGCCTCTACAGTACAGTTTCAGGTTTGATTTCAGTACGATTTGCTACTGCTTGCTTGGATTTTGTGATTTTGCTTGGGTTTGCTGCGATTTGTTGCTATTTGTTCCAATTTGGTCACTATTTGGAGTTGTTACTCTTTATTGGTTGTGATTTGTTGAAGTTTGGAGTCCCAATTGATTGGGTTTGGCTTGATTGAGGTTGAATTTGATTGTTTGGAGTTGATTGTCGGTTGAAATATGGCTTATAGAGGTAAAGGAAGAAGTGGAGGTAGAGGTAAGGCATTCATGGTGAATAATTGTGATGAAATTGATAACTTGGGCAACCAATATCATTATTGGAATGAGATTAAAGAGTTGAGTGAACAAATTGCTACCTTAAATGATAAGGTCCAATTGTTGATGATGAAAAGATGAGTTGCTACCTTAACTAAGAATGGGCATCGCTTACTACCTCATGGACGTATTCATGATTTTCATAGTCAAGTAAAGTCTAGTTTTGACTACAAGAAGAACATTGGTGATGACCTTGAAGAATCCTATGGACCCATTAATCCGGACAAGTTTGAGGGGGAGATGAACCTCACTCCGGATGTGTTTGAAGAGGCAAAGGAACATGGTTATTTCAATGGTTTTTCTATCCTTGATGAATATCCAATTGAAGAACTTGAAGGTGTTCTTGGGAATGATTGTGCATTTGAGATTGAAGATGAGTTTGAGGATTTGCCCATCTTTGACAAGTCTCCAAATGAAGACTTTAAAGGAGATTTGGAAAGAGTTACCGTCTTTGATGAGTTTGCAAATGATGAGTTTGAAAATGACTTTGAAGATGTTCCCATGTTAGAAAAGTTTTCTAATGAAGATATTGATGATGATGTTCTTTCGATCTTTGACGAGTTCCCACATGAAGAGTTTGACGATGATCCCCTCTTGGAGACTAGTGGTGATTTTGAAGAAGTTCCCATATGGGACAAGTTTGAAGAAGAGTTTTGTGTCGACAATGAAGATGGTAAACTAGTTAATATGATCAAGGAGAACTTCTTTGTGAATAGGCTAGAAAGCAAGGAAGTGATAAGTGAAGACCCTTGTGCTTTGGTTGTGTCACCGAAATTGGATGAAGTTGTTTTTGACTATCCACCAATGAGTGAAGAGTTTGGAGAGCCAAAACTCGATGATTGCTTCCATTATTTGCCTTCTGAGTTGCACATGGTGCAAGAGGTGTTTGAATTGGCTCCTTTTCCTTGCACATGCTATTCAGGATTACCAAAAGAAGGAAAAGATGATTTGGGACAGCTTGTAGACCCTTTGGGTTTTGTCTTCAAGCAAGCAAATTTCGAGCATAGTGTGGTGACTTGTGAACGTGCTGAGGTGGATAGTTCTTGGTGCGACTTGGAAATGTGTGTGACGTGCTACTACGACGATATTTTGATTTACAAGACACATGGTGTATGGATGATTTCATTGCACATAAGCATGGACGCGGTGGATGTATACAAAAAGAAGCTGATATTGAAGATTGGTTGTGGGGTGACGCGTTGAACTAATGCAGCAGCATGTCTACTTCGAAGCTGCACAATAAAAACTTTATGTTGTCTTTATTTGGTGTCTTGTGTCATGTAGTCCAACTTGAGGACAAGTTGTTTTCTTTAGAAGTAGAGTCTGATGTTGTAACTTTAGGGGTAATAGTGTTATTTTGTGTCCTTAGTGTTAGTGGGTCTATAAATAGGTATGTGAGTCTCTCATTTAGTTAGTTTTTGATATATTGATTAAAGAATATTGTGAGCTTTTGCTCCTTGCATCCCATTTGGGATCCTCTATCTCTTTGATTAAATCTATCCTTTGATTTGGTTTGCATCAATATTGTCTCATTACTCTAATTTAGGTTAGAGCGAGAAGAAGGCTCCCCAAAAGTGTTCTATTTGAAAGAGTCAAGGTATTGGATGATCATCACACCGGTAATGTATTTCATGGATTCAGACCTGTAGCTTCAACTTCAGATTTGTGAGTAGTCCATTCAGATTGTTGAGGTTTCTTTCCATTTTTACTGCCTGAAGTGATTAAGTGAAGTTATAGATGCCTGATGATTTGTCATTCCACTAGTTGTGCACGTTATATTTTATTTCCTCTGGATTCTTTTAGTAAACTTGCCCGTTGTGCTGATTTTGAATTCTTTAAGTCATCCCACGAAACCCTTTGACCTTTCTAATGAGGTGAAAGGGTTCTGTTTACTGAGGATGTTGGTCATGGGCCTTATGGCCAACTCAGCTAACCACCGTTTGTTAAGACCTTTCAGCTTAAATATATGTTTCTTCGTACTTTTCAGCTATGAGAGATCTACTTATGTTGTCTTAGGGATTGAAGTTGAATGTTGTGTTATCTGCATAGATCCTAATTAAAAATAGGCTTCACGCGTTCCAACATGCAAATAACTTTTTCATTATCACAATGCATTTCAAGTATGACTGTTGCAAACATAGAAATTTGGGTGGTGTTACTTTGGTCAAATTGATTGGCGAAACTTAAATCGTCTTGCAATGCTAACAAGGTTATGAAGTTCTTAAGAGTAATTGTTATCTGGTAAATTTCCCTTTCATTCATTATTGACGTTTATGCATAAATGTTACTCCCTCCGTCCCATAAAGTTTGATCACTACGAAATTACGTACAATTTTCAAGCTAAAAAATAACGTGCTTACAAAAACAATTTTTTAGTCAATATGGATCTTGTTTGATAGATCTCATCGAGAACTTTTATACGATGCAAAAAAAATTCAAAAATTATTTTGGTAAATATATATTTTTTTAGTTTGAAAATTGCACGTAGTTTCATAGTGATCAAACTTTATGGGATGGAGGGAGTATTACGTATAGTAATGGCAGTAAGCTGGGACTGAATTTTAGTAAAATAATTGTGGATTCTAATACGATGGTGGCCATACAATGATAAACGAAATTCTTGCTTGGGACTTCAGTAAATCTATCATGGACTCATAGCACATTCAGAACTCATTGTAACATAACATAGCATGTATCACAACTCATGAATAAAAAAATAGATTAAGCGGGATGATTTAGCCATGTGTGATGGAGGTTAATCATTGAATCAATATATAAAGATAAACGTTGGACATTCAGGGTAGTGCTAAAGAAGTGAATTGTTGAACTCAACACCGGTTAAGTAATTATGAGACCTCATGGTCGATATGGTTTAATTGATTCTCTAGCTGTTAGTAGAGTGATATGGAAAAAGGAATCGATATGGGTAAAGTAAAATAGTTGGAACTTGGAACAATGTTTCACTGTGGTTCTGGCAATTATATGTTACCACATTAAAACTTTGTGACTTTAGGTCTGTATTTTTCTTCCGCATTTAGTTTAAATCTCAACAAAGATCATTGTGTTTTCATGGTTATATGTTATCACTGTCTATATGGTATGAGATTTTCTTATTTGTTTAAAGTTCCTAATGTCGGACACTCAAATCTTGATGGGGGGTTTAATTACACGAGTTGGTAGATATTTTCCTAGCAACTACAGTTTGTGTTTAAAGTCGTCATGAACCATGAATGATGAATCAAACTCCTATATTGAATACAAATTGTCCGAAGGCTTTTTAAGCACCGTTTAGCCTTTAATTGAAAAGTAGTGTACTAATGAATAGGAGTATTTCCCTTTTTCCCGTATTGTTAAGATGAAAACTAGAAGAATCCAAATAGACAGATACCCGAAATGACAAAAATTTCCATATGAAAGGTACAAAGGAGTACTCATCTTCTTCGAAGATAGTACAAGACTCTAGACATGGTCAAATGTGTTAATTAATTTGTTTATGTTACTAGAAGGGGGTGACACATTTTCTCAGTGGATTGAAGATGCTTTAAGATGCCAAATTATGTTACTAATTGACCTCTCTTAAAAATGCATCTAGTTCTATCCTTTTTTTTTTAGTTAACCCACCTTTTTCTAAAAAAGATTTGAGTAATTCCGGTTTTACACTACTTAGAATGGCTCTCATATTGAAAGTTTTTGTCTAAAGGCATTCCACAAAGAAGGGCGGCGGCTCCCGCCCAGATCTATGGACATAAGACAGAGGGGGGACGACTTTTCATTGAATCGTCTCAATAGTTTCTTAAAAAGTCTAAATCAGAACGACCCTACAATTTGTTTCTAGCTTCCATGTATTGCAATGCTTTATTCCTCTTTTCAATATCATTTACCGCCAGAGAATTAAATAGGAATTCTATGGTACATGAATATTTTCTTTTGTTGCCTGATCACCTAGATGTGAGAAACAGATAAATCCGACCCTGATAATATAAGTCATTTGATCAGGATTGTATCTTATGCCTCTATCTTCCAAAGAAGAGTTTGCGAGAAAGCCACAAACCAAATTTTCAATAATCATTTTCTGAGTTGAAATTTTGTTAGTTCTGAGGCGCAGTTCTTTATTCTCTTTAATATATGCTTTACTATAGGTCAAAAGCTTCCAGAGCCAAGAAGTTGCTTCAAAAGAAGGCTACGCTGAAAGAAGCAAAAAAAGCTGCAGCTATGGCTGCTGGGCTTGATTGGAAAAGTGACAATTCCGATGAAGATTCTCCGGTAAACAATTTTTGTTGCATCACTGGATTAACAATTTAATTGTACCACGAGCAGAAACAATATTACTTGAGCATCTGTATTTCATGTCGTATTAAGCAGGAAGCAATGAGAGAGCCTCCCTTGCCTAATCTTCTGAAAGATGAGGAGCATCACCATCTGATTATCGATGTCAGTTGACTTTCTTACTAAAATTTGATGTTATTCAACAATTATTCAATCTGTTCTGTTGAAGCCTCATGACAATTAATTTCCCATTTTTCTTTTCTTTAAGTTTTGTTTCTTAATGTAATAATGTTACCTTATCAGATGCTCCTACTATCTTCTTTGTTGTTACTGATTTTATGATCATCACTAATTCTTTGTCAAGCTGAACTCATTTTTCTGATGCTTCATAGTTATGTAAGTCATTGGCGTCATTGAAAAGATATTGGGAGGCAATAGAGGTTATCAATCTCACACTGAAACTCGCTTCGAACACACTGTCTATTGAGAAGGAGGAGGAGCTTCGATCTCTTGGAGCTCGTAAGTGTTTTGTAATGGGTAGAAGTGCCCTTAAATCTTCAATATAAGTAGTATTTGAATATTCCTAATCTTGTAGTTACCATCATCCATTGCAACCCTTGTTCAGTAAAATTGCTGTCCTGAAATTCCTAAGTGTTGTACTGAAAATATCTTCAGATTATGTCTTCTTGCTTATACAACAGATATAATTAATATTTCTGTGACGCTAAAGCATTCTAATGTTTATGAATATCCTACAGAAATAGCTTACAATACTACTGATCCTTCACATGGATGGGACTATGCACGGCATGTAGTCAACCAAAATCCATACAGCTTTGCTGCCTGGAATTGCTACTACAAAGTAGTTTCAAGGTATTTAGTACCTTGTTATGGTTTTGGTACATCACTTTAGCATCAATCCGAAAAGTGCGTTGCTTGCTTGGGTTGATCGACTGTCTTCTGCAATATATCTGTGTTTTGAGTTGCATAAGATTGCTGTTCTGAATTGGTGCTACCTTTTGTTCTTCGATAATATCACTTGCAGTTTTGGAGAAGTTAGTTTTAGACTTAATATTGGTAATCCCAGGGACAATACTATCAAGTTGAATCTAGCTTCTTTTTTCTAACTCATTTGAGCAAGTTTAAACTGTGTCTAACATTGACTCTTCTGTTTAGTCACAAGGACATGCTGAAATGCATGAAAAGAGTAAGTGAATGGAATGTTTTGTGATAGACAGATCGCAGATAAGATCTTCATTGAGATTAGAGAGAGAGAATCTATCCTAAGCTTCACAGAAAGGGACACATGACACGAAGAAAATTTCAGGACACCTTGGCAGGCACACATTAGTGGAGAAATTATTCTTTGTTCTCGGAGTAAGGCCATGTGCTGCTCCACGTGTTGTGATTGGTAAAACCTGCAGGTGTAAATAATGGAACAAAATGACGTGTTGTGATTGGTGTGGAGCATTGCTACAAGAGCACTAAATAACCTCTCCACATTAGTGACATTATAGGAATATTATATTGGTGTATAATATTCAAGGGAACTTGTTGGATTCGTATGAATCGTACCACATATTCCACCGAAGGCATAATGGTGCTGCCTTTGAACCCTGAAAACATTCCTTTTAAGAGGTCAACTGCCCTAAAGAAGCCAATGAGAAATACCATAATGGACAGCAACATGGTGTTTACTGATAGTGAATGTGATTGATGTTCAACAACTTCAACTCTCCTGGCTACTAAGTTGGCATGTAGGAAAGACCTTTTTCCTTATATAATAGAATGTCTTTCAATTTTTCCCACTTTTATTTGCTTTATATGTTCTTTAGATAACTAGTTAATTTGAGGTCTTGGAATACATATCGGCAGGGCATCATAGGGCGATGCAGGAAACTGGACGGGTTGTGTCAATGTTGGTTCTGGTTCTATGTGATTGTGAGAGGGAGGGAGGGAATCAGATTTCTCTTTGGATTGAGGACACTAAGTAGTTCACGGTGTGGCGCCTTGCATACTTGAAGGAATCCATTCGGACCCCACTTACTCCAT
Source organism: Vaccinium macrocarpon (assembly GCA_022606695.1). Taxonomy (NCBI): domain Eukaryota; kingdom Viridiplantae; phylum Streptophyta; class Magnoliopsida; order Ericales; family Ericaceae; genus Vaccinium; species Vaccinium macrocarpon. Next base: position 26,293,898 of record CM040170.1, on the reverse strand, counting down.
CTGTGAATGAACTATGTGTGACTTGACGGTCTTCTCATCTAGACGATTTCGAAGAAATTAGTGTCTAGAACTGGCTAGGCACAGATACCCCATAAGGCCATGGCCTTTGCGCCCATGGTGTCCATGACATTCGTCCTAATCTTTATTAGCTTATTCAAGTCTCTTTCCCTGTATCCAAAGCCAAGACACTGAGTGTTTTGGTCCTCATAAATATGCTTGAAGCCATGTGGATATCATTAAGTTAGATGTAAGCTGAAAGAATACACATGTTTACAGTCTGCTGGCTGACACATGGCTGTGCCAAATGACGAGATATTTAGCAGTAACATAATAACGTACATATTATCTTGTTACTGCATGGTATTTTTCCTGCATATCCCCACTGTGTTAACCTGTGTAGTATTTCGTTTGTTTTATTTTTTAGATTAGAGAATCGGTATTCAAAACATAGCAAGCTCCTGCATAGCATGCGAGTCAAACACAAAGATAGTATTCCGCCCATTATTATTACTGGACATCAGCTTAACATGATTAGCCAGCATCAAGCTGCTGCAAAAGAATATCTGGAAGCATATAAACTGATGCCAGACAGTCCCCTGGTCAATCTGTGTGCTGGTATGATTTCTTTCCCCTTTCATTTCAACTAGTTGAATTTGTTAGACCCTTTTTTTTTTTTCAATCTAACTTCCAAATACAAGCATTTTCCTTTTTCATTGTAGGAACTTCCTTGATCAACTTAGCACTTGGGCTCAGACTTCAGAACAAGCATCAGTGTTTGCTGCAAGGTTTAGCTTTTCTCTACAACAATTTGCGACTTTGTGAAAGCAGCCAGGTTTTACCTTTTTTTTGTTTCATTTAGACTCTTATTTGGATAATGGCTTTCAATGATTTGGACTGAAATTCTTGAACTCGTACTTGAACAATGCTTGGCTGTTGTAGCATTTTTTCATAATTCTCGTTTCTAAAAATGCCACCCAGTTTCTTTTTCAGTATTGCAGAATGGGATAGGTATAGATTGGTTGTTAACCCGACCCAACACTCTAGTGAACACCTATAAATCCGGACTCCACTTGTGGGGAGAAACTCTTTGGATCTGTAAAATTTCTCAAGCTTCTGGTGTCACCTGTTTTTCAAGTAATTCATATGTATGATTCAGAAACCTTTTAGGCTTTATTTGCTTGTGTCTATGATAAATAACTCGTCCATGCTTCAATATCAATTGTCAAACAGTTGAGGGACATATTTCTATAGTCAGATGCTGGTCGATGACAGATGCAATGTCCAAAATCATGAATGATATCATAAGATTGATGTCATTGAATCACTTCGTCCCGTATTGAATAGACTGTTTATCATTCCAAACATGGTAGTCGGTGGATATGAAGTCATTGTTATTACTCTTGCAGGAAGCACTGTATAACATAGCCCGAGCATATCATCATCTTGGTCTTGTTACACTCGCTGTTTCATATTATGAAAAGGTGCTTGCCATCCGTGAGAAGGATTGTCCAATCCCAAAGCTTCCCAATGAGAATCCTGATACTATGGATGATCAGAAGCAGAAATACTGTGACCTTGGAAGAGAAGCAGCTTACAATCTCCACTTGATCTACAAAAAGAGTGGAGCGCTTGATCTTGCTAGGCAGGTATTGAAAGACCATTGCACGCTGTAACTATTGATTGTGGATTTGTCTCGATAAATGGGTGGCAGAAATGATGAGACTATATATTTCACTATTTGCGAATTGGATTATAAAAGGTGCATCTTTTTGTTGATGTGAATTTGGAGTTTCTTTAGTTAGCGATGATAAAATGAATATTTTAGGAATTTTGTACGGGGGTGAATATTATTCCATTCATTCTTCTGAAACTGATCCAGTTAGGAATGAAGTAAAGAAACGTCTGACCATGAACTGTTGAAGGTCTGGGAGCAGCAACTTCAACGCAAAAGAAAGGGACGCACCCTATTATTATATCAAACTTCCTCCCTCATATACATATTCCTCAACCAAACATGCGATACATGCGATATGTTGATGGGCATTGGCTGGGCTAAGTAATTAAGGTGGTGTAACCGAATTCTACTTGATTAATCTCGGTTGTATCCTTTGGATCATTTTGTTAAAAGTACCTGGTTTTGAATTGACGGCGCATTGGTGGCTCATAGCTTGGCCATAGTCGTACAGGCGGAGCCAGGAATTTTGGTTGTGGGGCCAAAAATAAGATTCATATCCAGGATACTTTTCTACCTACTACTATAAAAATTTAAAAATTAAAAGATTAAAAGATCATTTGTAAGGTAGATATACACCGATAAATTTAATGTTTCTTTATAATTAGTCCTAAAGACTGTGCCTAAAAGTTTTGTTCGTTATACTATCAACTTTCAAACAAAGAGAACACTTGAAATTTTTATGCATTTAAAGCAAGTTGGGGGGCAAAACTATTTTTTTTGGGGTCAAAATCCTAAAATTTGGCTCCAAATATCAAAATACCTCGGGAGAAAGAGTAAAGTGGGTGGGGTTAAGTGAACCAACTTGTATCAATGTCACTCTGCCCCTCCCATGGACGACAAGAGAGGATGGTGATGAGGGCAATGTCATATAAACTATCAAGCATCATCCCAATTCTGTTAAGACAGCTTCACCACTCGTCTTCCGCTCTTTTCATGTACATATCGATTGCCATTTCACTCCTTATTTTCCATTCTTTAGATGTAATCTGGCCATCTATTCCGATATCCCGTGTCATTTCTGCGAAGCACTTAGCAAGAATGACATCGTCTTCCAGGAGGCAGTGCCACCTGGCATGGCCCATTTTTATATAAAAAAGGGTAAATTATTGAATGGGTATGTGTATCTTTCGGTTCAGTTATTAACCATTTTTACATATGGTGTCATTTGTTTTGTATTTAGTTATTGTGACTACTTATGCGATATCTAGTGAAATTGCAAAATAAAGAAATTACTGAACTTAAACGACTAAATGGAGGGAAGGTATGTTTATTGGCCTTTTAGCTGCGATTAAGTTCAACATAGATGGGGAATAGAGAAATTTCACACTATTCCAACAATAAATTAACAGAATTAAAGATACATTTCAATGTAACATATAACAAGCAACATAGCTATCAAGATCAAGATATTGCATTACCAAGTGAAACCAACCATTCTGGTCTTTTATTATTAGTACAATGGATGGAGGTATAATATATCTAGAAGCGGCCGCAATCGTAACGGGTATGACCAAGTCGGTCGCGGTAGAAGACAATCATCACAACAATGCATACAAGTTTCACAAACATCGACGAAGTCTCAAGCAGCGACCCAAGTGCATAAGTTTTTGTAGAAACTTGCACGAGCCTTGTCCTCCGTTGCCTCACGTATTCATCGATTGCAGATTCTATGCTTGTAGTACTATTACTACCGGAAGTTCGCTGACCCTGTGCTAAGCATCTAGCTAAGACAACAGCGTCCTCCAATGCGATGGAGCCTCCCTGTCCAAGAAATGGACCCATTACATGCATGGCATCTCCAGCAACTGTCACTGTTCCTTTTCTAAAGGTTGGGTTGAGCAACTCCCACGGGGCTCTGTATCTGGTGCCATTCAGTGTCAACGAATCAACGTCGCATTTCTCTATCATCTCTACCATTTCTCTTGGAAATCCCTTCACCGATTCCAGAGTTGACCATCTAATCTTCTGGGCATCTTTTGAAATGGTTAAATCTGTTTGATGTTTAAAACAAAGGCCTTGTGATGACAAGGAAATGAACAAAGACAAATTAACTACTAAGCATTTCGAATATATGTGTATATGCAAGAACTCCAGATCCAATCCAAAGAGTTAAGTTATTAGGTAGAAAAGCCCCAATTAACTTATGTACATTGTTCTATAGCCCAAGTTGCTGCTTGTTCGCTAGAGTTGAGAAACTAACCAAACTGCTCCGGTTCGAGTTAGTTTGGCATAAGTGAACAAGCCAACCTAGAATATCATTTTGAAAGCCGTTTAGCTTTCAAACCATGTAAGAACAAGCTGTTACTTTGCTCGTCTGACTAATGATGTGTACGATTTTTTGGCTGCATATAAAGTTTTTCATGCACCAAGCAAGTTGGAATTGATTATAATTAGGTGTGCAAGATCGTTGTTTCCAAACAACTGCTTCTTTCTCTTATCAGTTCCATTGAGATCAAGAGGGCTGATGTTTTGTTATCGCTGTTACAGATCGAGAAGAGGTGTAATCAGGGAAACCAACGAAAGAGACTATACTTTCCTTTTATTTTCTTATTCACTGGTTTAGAATTCATCTAAGTTCACAATATGTATATGCAAGACGGGCTTACCTTGAGGAGTTTCTCGACGAGCTATAAACCAATAGACAAGCTTGTCGTCGATGGGAATTCGTCCAAGCAAAAGATTGCCTTTGCTTATTGTAACAAATTCAGGTTCTAAACCATGTCCATTTGGATAATTTGTAAAGGCCCTCACATTGGTAATTGGAGACTGCTTTGGAAGCTTTAACCCAAGGTAATTGACAATCACTGAGTTTACTCCATCACATCCTATCACAACCTGCACCATTCAAGGCGTTAACCTCATCACAACTACTTGAATACCACACACCTCGCTTTTTTATCGTTCGTGGGTTGATAACGCTCTTTGGTACATAACTAATAAATTGCGTACCTTTGCTCTAACGACACTGCCATCGTGGAGGTGAAGGATTGGCTGCGAGGTAATTGGATCCATTTGGACCGAAACTATATGAGAACCAAAACGTATTGTCCCGACAGGAAGATCGTTTGCTAAGGTTTCCAAGAGAATACTACGTTTCAGGCATCGAGCTTCCAAATTCCTGATAGATGGGGCATGTAAAGAGCCTTAGGTCATTGGCTAGTTTAGATCAATAAAGATCTTATATAGAACAAATCAAAGACGTATCCCATGTGCACAAGACAGAAAATAAATACCAAGAAGAATCTGCGAAAATAAATAAAAGGGAATGCGACGATGATATACCCGACTTGTGTTTCTTTCAGGGATATGTTGTCTGTCGACACTTCTCGAAACCTGGACAGCAGACACAAACATTCTATTTATTTTTGGTCGAGTTAAAGAATAAGCTTTTGTAACATTTTGTCTAGGTCAAATTTCTTGTAGTACAATTTTGTTGTTTAGGTTTGGAATTTGGATCCCTTCTTTATAGGTTAGAGATTTTATGCTAATTACTTGGATTTTTTTAAAAATAAATTTCCAACTTTTGAGAGAAACCTCAAAAATATAAAGGGATTGTTAGAACAAACCGTTGAATAGGGATGGCAGTTTGTCTGAGCTTAGAGGCCACACCAAGCTGATCAAGAGCACGCCAACCGTTGGATTGAATGCCAATGGCAGCTCCAGTGGCTCTTAGTGTCTCAGATCTTTCCAAAACAATGCTACGGATGCCCTTCCTGCATGTATATATTGATCCAATCCCAATTAATAAATCAATTGATTAATTTATACGCTGCTACTACTAGGATATTAATACCAACAAATTTGGCAACACATATAGTAGCAACGAGTACGAATTTACACCTGTGAAGAGCAAGTGCAGTAGCTAGGCCGCATATGCCACCCCCTACGATTACAATATCTTCAACTTCAGCAACATCCATCTCTCTCTCTCTCTCTCTCTCTCTCTCTCTCTCTCTCTGAATCCAAATAATGTAATTGCAATGATTCTATCTAAAATTTGCATGGACATGGATCTCGTCTATTGTATTTATAACTCCGGAGGTAGTAGGAAAGAACGAATGAAAGACCTCGACATGCGTGGTTGACTAGCTTAATAATTGAGGAATGGAAACCAAAGTTGAGTTGAAGCTTCCAAGGGCGAAGAGATATTTGGCGGTCAAGTGGGGGAGAGGAGCCTTGATTCCATCAGCTTAAATTTACTGCCTGACATATGGATTGATGATGTCCTTATTTGGCAGTCAACTACGCTAGCTCCCATTTTTGTTTTTGGTAAGTACGCTAGCTCCCATTTTGTTTCACAATGGGCAATTAAAAATATTTATATTATTCGGCAAATTTTTTTTAAAAAAATTAGACTTTTACCGGCGTTAACAAAAATGTTGGCAATATTTTGGCGAGAAATTTGACTTTTGCGGGCATTTCTTAAAACAAATGCCGGTAAAAGTTAATTTTTTCCGGCAATAGTACTTTTTTCGGGAATGCCCCATTTTCACGTAGTGATTATAGTTTTTGTTCTAGTCCTTCTAAACATGTTATCGTCGGCGGTGAACCGCTTGGGTACCAACATAGTTGGAATGTTTGCAGTCTGATGGGATGTCCTTTTTTTTTTCTTCTCTTAGTCCTTTTAATCTTTTGTACTCTTGTTCTAAAGATTCAAAAAAAAAAAATTTCCCGTATTAAAAAACACAAAAGATATAATTATTATAAAATGACACACATATCAAAAAATAGACAATAAATTTGGGACAAAGAGAATACATACCAGTAGTATTTATATTGGATATCGAGGAGGAATAACATTCGTCATGGCTTACATGATGTTCCTCGCTGATAGTGGTAACATTTGGGACAGCAAGGACAACACCACATCCCCGTTTTTTGACCGGTTGACACTTTTCAATGACAATGTTATTGATCATTTACCCATTTATCAAAAGGAAAAGCTAAAAACAGTCTACAAGGCTGAGGCCTTGTTCTCCTCCTTTTCTTTTTTTCCATTTAAAAAAATTCTTTTTCAAAAGATTTTTTTTTTTTCAAAAATAATCTCTCTACTTATTATCTTATTATTTTATTTCTCTCTCTATTTCTCTCTAATCATTATCTCATTATTCTCATTTTCCAAAACCCAACACACTCAAAAATTTCTCAAAAATTTCTTTTCAAAATCCATCCAAACACAGTCTGAGTTTTTCAAAAGATTTTAATAACCTTGATTTTAGTAACTGGGTTGCTAAAATCTTTTGAAAAACTAAAAGTTAAAAAAAAAAAATTAAATATGTTAAAATATACTCCCTCCATCCCAATTTTATAGTCCCTTTTGGAGATTACAACTTAATAAGGAGATATAATCATTGTACTTTTGAAAATATGTTTTTCCTTACTTTACCCTTCAATAATTACAACTTCTTACTTTTTAATTACTTTTAACTTCAAAATATAAGGGTAAAAGAGGAAATTCCTTAACAATTACCCATTTAGTTTTGAAGTGGGACAAAATTGGGATGGAGGGAGTATAAAAGTGAGTGAAATAAATAATGCTATGGGTACAGAGCTTTTGTCCATAAAATGTATAGATCTGACGTGGCTAGTGAGTTGGCAAAATAAATGGGCCCACTCCTCTATTCCTTGTTCAAATTTAAATTTGCTCTCGAAAAATTTCAAAATCAGCACTCTCATTTTACACTCCCAATAGGAGGAGAAGAGTAGAAGAGAAATCAGAGCCACTGTCACGCCCTCATTTTTATAAAAACAAAAATAAAGGAATTCCTTACACCCCTGTCCCCTGGGCCCACCCCACCCAAACCCCAAAATACCCCCAGCCGCCCCCCCCTCCCCCCCCTTTTCCGGCTTTTTTTTTTCTTTTTTTTTCTTTTTTCATTTTTTATTTCCGACTCTTGTTTTTTATTTTTTTCAACTTTATTTATTTAATTACTCTAATTTTAATAATTTCGTTTTCTCATTTCATTTATTTAATTAATTACTCATTTAATTTGGTTTATTCAAATTACATTTGCAAGTAAATTATTTTCTTAAATTTGCATTTAAATTTCACTTTGTATTTAGAAACTTTATAATAAATAAAAAACTTCTATTATTATTAACTAATTAATGTAATATTATTATTAACTAATTATTTTAATTAGTTAATTAAGTTGTCTTAACAATGAATAATAAATAAATAAAACTTCTAAAAGTGAAATAATAATATTACAATCACGATTTAAAATGAATAAATATTACAATCACATTGACAAGTGGTCAGCCCTAATCAATATTGCCTCCAAATTGTCGTCCCGGCACGACACCCAGTACCTAGAACCACAAATCAAGACGTGTGTCATAACTTAAAGCCCATCCTTTAACTTCATCCGATGCATTCTCCCACCACCACATTGGGATGGGTGGTACAGGGTGATTGGGGCGCAAAAAAAGTTGTACAAAGTGACTGTTAATACGGGCAATAGCTATTTCTTTGCGCTGTCGGACTGGAACTGGACGGGATCTCAAGGGCAAGTGAGTAAAACAACCTCCGGATTCAAGGCCAAATGTGTGTAGTACAATGTTGTACCGCGGATGCGATGACTACCCCCAAACTCATACAGTCCATCCATTTTGTATATGGAGCTGTAGGCATCCAACATCTCAGTGACTCTAGTATCTCGTCTACTCTATTTTGTTCTCGATAAACCGCATCGTAGAGATAAGATCATGTCGTACTTGAGCCCAGCCCTCCTCAGTGCCATAGAATTGGGCGGCTATCGCCCTGAATCCACAATGACCATCAGCTTTGACGTCTACAGTGTGGGACATATACTGCTGAAATTGGTAAGGTAAATGCTGAATGTAGTGGTTGGGATCCCTCTCCCTATCCGCTGTCTCCCTTTCTGCATTCATCCCTTTCCCTCGCCCTCTCAATGTAGATGCAACCCTAGATGATGAAGTGGATTTTTCTCGTGTAGAAGGTATCGTCGTCCCTACTCGCTTCGGCTTTTCTATTTGGGTCGACCTTTGTGTTACGTATTATCACGATGGCCCCTCGAACACTTCCAATTTAGATGGATCTGCCATATCGACAAACCTCCATATCATATGCTTTCGCATACACGGATCCATCCCTTGCAATATGTCAACCACACGAGATGTCTCATCAGATTGTTCTCCCTCGGCATTAAACCCGTCCGCGTGCATAGAGAGCCTACTCTAATGAACGTGGATACTGGATAGCGGAATTGGAATGCCCATGGCAATGAAATCCCTCAGATCGTGCATGCATGGCAACCCGTGTGACGTTTTTGATCGAACAACCGCGAATCTAGCCAGGGAGGGGGTAGGCGCCTCATGGGCGGATTCTAGCCGCAACCCGATCAACTCCAATGCATACAATGATATGCGACACCTTATTTCATCAAAAATGGCGTCACGTAAATGTATGTGGCGTGGAATGTTAAGGGATTTCTGGAAGGACTTCTTAATTTTTCCAAATTGATTTACCAACATATTCTCTATGCCCTCAAAAGATGTTTGCAGTGATGACATGGTCATACCCCCCAAATATTTCTTTAGCCTTGCATGTGCAGACTCGGCCCTGTAATACAATAATACATTTAGTTTAAACTATGAAAAGTTAACTAGTGTAGTACAATATAATGCAGAAAATTTAACTCGTAAAGTTATAAAGTCTATATACCTTTGACTTGAGTTGCTTCCGAGGTGCATACATGTATCTGTCCATGCTGTAATAAATCGCTCTTTGTATGGCCTTAACCATGTATCCGCAAGATAAGATATGACACATGGATATTGGCTATACTCGTCACACATGGCAATCCACTTCTGTTGGTAAGATGAAGTGCTCAATGAATGAATAAGGGACTGCTATGAAATGTGAAACTTTGGATACTTGTCACCAAGCACAGCACTGCAGTTCTTCATGACACACTGATTTATGTGCCAAATGCAAAAAAATGTGACGCGCCATGGGGAAACATGCTCCAATGGCGTTAATAAGTGCCAAGTCTCGATCTGTAACAAACACCAATGGCAACGATGCCCCCTTTCCAACCATCCACTTCTTTAAGGTATTCAAGGCCCAAGTACATGTATCTTCCCTCTCATTATTAAGATATGCAAACATAAGCGAGTAGGTTAGATTTGTGGATGTCATACCCACAACCTCCAATAGTGGTTTCTGATACTCATTCGTTTTGTATGTAGCATCAATTACTAACACGGATGAAAAGTTGACAGATAGCTCTAGACTTGTAGGATGAACCCAAACAATATCTGTGATTTCGTTGGTCTCTTGATTTGTCCTAAAGTCATGAAGGTATCCTTTCTCAATTAATTGGTCTAAGACATATTGAGTTTCAGTTAAACCGCCCCGTTTGGCTTCCTTGTTTGTGAAAATAGCGTTGTAAATGCTTTTAATTCCTGTAGTGTTTGACGGATCTTTTTTCTTCAAAATACTAGAATTTCACGAGGTGCGGTGCTGTTGGCCATCTCGACCACAAATTGTTTCTCCATTGGTTTTAGCCTTGATGGGTACTCGTGACCCTCAATATTTTCTACTGGTTCATGGTTGTGGAGACCACAAGAAACCCTTAAACCCCACATTGCACCGTCTGGAGGTATTGGTATACCTCGTAACGCAAATGGACAGTCACATTTTTTAGTCCCAGTATTTCTATTCAAGATTTGCCCTTCTACCCCACGGTGCGGTCTATACTTTCCTCCTCTCTCACAACCAAGAATGCACTTCGGCAGCTTGTCGCCTTTTAAATTAGCAGATTTATTAATAACTACCACAATACCGTTTTCGAGACCAACTCTCTTCGCCCAAGCTAACATATCTTCTCTACTTTCAAAAATCTATAAAAAAAAAAAATGAAAATGTATAAGTAAAACATTATAAGTAAAACCGACGAATATGCATAAGAACAACGAAAATAACTAACCTGGTCAATGGTAAATTCGGGTGTATAGTCGCGACTGCTGTAGTTGATGCTCTCCTGACTTGGCACATCATTCTCAAATGACCAACCATCTGTATCGTAGTAGCTGATAGGCGTGTGGGAAACTTGCGTATAAGCGCCTAAGAAGGGGGTTTTGGCTTAGTTTACATGCGGTTTAAGTTTTATTTTCCAATTAATACGTGCATGTGGTGTTCTGTGTTGCGAGTGTGATTTGCAGGTAATTGAGGGGCATAAGTGCGATTTCAGTATTTTGGAGGGACATGCACGTCGATCAGAAGTTGAAGGCAAGTGAGTTGTGCATGGGGTGGTCGAAACTCGTCGGGAGCGCTACCCTAATACCTTAGAGCGCTCAAGATGGCTCAAAAAGGGTCCCAAAATGAACATAATGTTTTTGAGCGCTACACCAGAATAGGTGTAGCGCTACAAACGTATTAGAAGAGGAGGTCAACGGTCAACACAGTAGTCAACGGTCAATGTACACGCTAAGTGAAGCGGTAGCGCTACCTATATTTTGGTGTTGCGCTACCGAATCGTTATGGAAGGATGTTGAACGGTGCCGTTTTGGTCCGCCCATGGTGGAAGGCAAATCGGTAGCGCTACCAAGAAATGCCTGTAGCGCTACCGAGCGGTTAAGGACAGTTACAAAAAGCTGCCGTTTTGGCTATGCGCGGCGGTTGTTTCCGAATTTCGTTTAATTTTCGTAGGATTATTAGGGTTTAATATAAATACTCTTGTTTTAAGTTGTTTTAGGGTTCCACGAATTTTTACCTAGTTTTTAGTTTACAAGTTTTTCGGCTACGAATCTGAAGTTGTTCGTTCGCCGTTACGTTCTTTAATTCAATTACCAGAATTCCAGAGTTAAGTTCAAATTGCGGATTGATGTTCATGTTCAAGTTTTGCTTTCGCCAATACGGTATTTATCTTTATTGATTCATATTCTTATTGATCAACAGCATGTTTAGTTGTAATTTCAATTCATCTTCTACAATTTATTTCAACATGTGTGAGTAGTCGTATAGAGTGCGGCCGCGGGACGAAGGTGTCCCGTGGCTAGGCTAATTTGCGTTCCACCTCGGTGCTGAATCATTCAAATTAATGCGCAGTTTTTCAATACGGAATCTTTTCTAACAATAAAACCCGTGCCTTGCCAATTCCAAATGCGCGCAGTTGTTGGTGACACGTGGTGCGCATTTGTTGGGAATTCTTTTCATATTTTAAAACCTATTAATTAAATAATTGTGGCCTGAGTGAATGTGGATTAGGCTAGTTGCGGACACTGTAGTGCCCACGGTTGTGCTCTTCTGTTTTTATTCAGATTTTAATAATTTAATTAGTTTAATTTAGTTAAATAAATCAGTCATCTGAACAAGGGGTGGCTACCTGAGAGCCATTTGCAAACATAGAATCTAGCATTGTTTGGGTTAACACCGTAGACCGTCTCTGTGGTTCGACTCCGGTACTTCCGGATTTATTATGCTACACCGGTCTATAGTCCTGCGCTTGGGACAAAATTAGAGTTAATTATTAGATACCCGAACGGTCAAGCAGTAGCCATCCATAATGTTCTTCGATGAATTACGAAAAAAGAAAGAAAAATATTGGGAGATGTTCTGTGATTGTATGTATGAAGTAGTGGGAGAATTAAGAAGACAATGTGTGAAGTAGTAGAAGAATGAGTAATATAAATAGATAACGCATTGGGGGGGCCAAGATCAAAGAAATGTCTGATAGCGAACAAGTGGCAAGGCATTGGGGGCCGGGATCATAGAAATGTCTGAAAATGAACACGCGGCAAGGCATTGGGGCCGGGATCAAAAGAAATGTCCGATAGCGAACAAGTGGCGGCAAGCATTGGGGGCGAGGATCAAAGAAATGTGCGTCGGGATCAAAGAAATGTCTGATAGCGAACAAGTGGCAAGGCATTGGGGGGGCCAGAATCAAAGAAATGTCTGAAAACGAACACGTGGCAAGGCATTGTGGGGGCCAGGATCAAAGAAATGTCTGATAACGAACACGTGGCAAGGCATTGGGGGGTCAGGATCAATGTAATCAAGTAAAACAAAAAAAAATTAATTAAAAAATAAAGTAATTAAAAAATGAAGTAAATAAACAATATTTAATAAATAAAAGAGAAAAAAAAAGATATTAGACCATATTATAAAAATATATATAAAGAACAAGAAGATTTATTACATATTAGAAAAATAAGATATTAAATAATTCAAAAAGAGAAATAAAATATTAGAGAATTGTAAAAAGATAGAAGAGAAAAAATATATTAATAAAAGATATAAATAAATATGTAAATAAAAAACTATATAAAAAAAATAAATGAATTAAATAATTAAATGAATTAATATAAAGAAAGGAGTTAACTAAATAAAAAAAATAAAGAAATAAATTAATATTAATAATAAAAAATATATATTAATAAAACATATAAATAAATATTTAAATACTAAAAGAAATGAATTAAATAAAAAAACTAAATAAAAGAAATAAATAAATAAATATTAATAATAAAATTAATGTAATTAAAGGAAGGAAGAGGAGTAAAAGTGGTGGGGCGGGTGGGGGGCGTCAGAGGGGGTGGGTGGGGGGGGGTGCAAAGCAATTTGCATTTTTGGGTGTTGATGTTGCGGGTGCAGAGACATGGATCTTTGCCTCTTGTATTTATTCTGTAATTTAGCATTAGGAAAGAAACACTTCACCATGCCAGAGTTGAGTTGAAGCTTCCAACTGTGAAAGTGATATCAGGGTGGTTAGGGATGGCCATCTCTACCGGCCCAGCCCTATATCCAAACCCATCCCCTACCCATTCTATGGGATCGAACATTTTTCGGGGATCGGGTCGGGGATGGGGATTATTTTTTAAAAAATTCGGAGATCGGGTAGGAGATGGTATTGTTAGTCCCTTACCCGATCCCCATTCCTCGCCCCTCCCCGCATCCCCGTTTATATATATATATATATATATATATATATATATATATATATATATATATATATATTTATTATATTATAAGTTTTTAAAATTTATTTTCCACAGCCCTGGCCCCTCTGTCCAGTGTCCTGTGTACAAAACCCATTAACCTTTACCCAATTCTCAAGGTCAGTAATAATGCACATTGAAACCCTAGGAGCCGCTCTCTCTATCTCAACTCTTCACAGCCCCACCACTGCAGCCCCTCCTTCCCCTCTCCTTCCATGGGTTGCACACCCTTTGGGCGGTGGGAGGGGAGGGACTATTCCCCTTACTAGATCTGGTTTTCCCTTCCCCTTCTGCACCATATCCGCCTTTCGTTCACCAATCGTTGGAACTTGGTGTTCCACAGCCCTGTTGGGCATTACGATTCGTCTGCTCCTCCTTTGCAACCTCACAGGTTCTGGCAGCTTCTTAGGCCACCGGTAGAGGCGCGTGACCGGTTGGAGGTTTGGCTAGAGATGGACTGCTCAGCGACGAAGGGGTGTGTATCTTTTTTCTTGTTTCTTTTGTGTTTTGTCCGGCTTTAGATTGGTTATTTTCGGCTTTAGGCCGGTTTTTGTCCGGATTTTGTCCGGTGTGTTCCGTTGGTTTGGTCATATGTTTTCTCGTTGTATTTCTGTGACCTGTTGTCGTTGGAGTGTCCGATCTGTGGACTCTCAATATTTCCTTATGGGAATCTTTGATGAATACTATCTCTCAACTTTTGACAAAAAAAATAAATAAATAATGCACATTGGTGCGCAAAAAATTTAATAGGGCAAAATCAAGTGAAGCAAAACTGGCCTAGAAAAACCCTTAGCCTATTCCTTTATTGAGTTTGTGTCCATTCGGTTGGCCTTTTTATGAAACCATTTTATGCATAGACTTGTTAAAACCATTCTTGTGTGTTGCAAATGCGTATTACATATTGAATTTAATGCATAATGGGAACCAAATTGCACGGATGAAATGGAATTTTGGCTGTGGGGGTTGAATTTAATGGGTAATGGCATGGACTAGTGCATAAATTTTTGGATCCCCGAATCTCCGTGGGGATCCCCATTCCCCGCATCGGGGTGGGGATGGAGGTTGAAATAAAATCCCCGGTGGGGATCGGGGAGGGAATGTGAATTGATATAGGTTCGGAGATCGGGGATAGAGATAGTGATATCCACCCCCTACCCTCCCCATGCCCATCCCTAAGGGTGGTACGTGGTATCCAATGGCAGGGTAGAGGAGCTTTGGTTGCATCAACTGACAAATGAAATGGTAATGTCTTGTTTTACACGTAAATTCACCATTTAGACTCACTTATTTACTATCAATATGGACCTCTTTTATGAGTCACTATATATTTTAAGTCAATTATTAAGCTATTCTGCACATTGCGTCATTGCTTGCGCTTTCTATTAACGAATGGCAGCAGCAGATACCACATGGCTCGGATTCATAGGGCCTGCTGTCCCTTGCTGACAAAATTGGGGATGACGACGTCTCAAGGATTTGACAACGTTGGCCTTGCTGACAACATTGGGGATAACACAACGTCTCAATGGAGCATCACATAGTAAGGGGAAGACGCATGAGTTACCATCAGCGGTGTCAAAAATTTATATATAGCATATACTTCTTCATTTAATTTTGATGGTCCCTCGAAAGCATGTTAATTTTTTAGATAAAAGTTTAAAGTATTTTCACACTTAATTTTCCAAGCTTCTTTATACTAAATTAAAGATCTCGATTAACTATTTAATTTGGTGAGAAAATTTTAAAAATTATGCATTGAATGAATACGTTATTTTTTATTTGAAAATTGCACATTTTTCGTAGGAATCTATCATAATAGGATGAAGGGACTACATTAGAATACTAAACGAAAAGAAATCCATTCAACCAAAAAGTAGTATATGTCATTAAAAAAAAGGATTGGAGGTGATTTGGAAAATTATTTGGGCATGGTTCTATTTATTTTTTATTACTGGGGGCAAGATTAGAAAATAGTCTATAGAGAGTATTGGGACAAAATTATCAAAATACCCAAAATTATATATACATGGTAATAGAAAATTTTAGTACAACAGAGTCGCTTGACCCTCCTTGCCCCTATATGGGGCCGCCACTGCACATAGTGGGACTCTACAGGCTTCCTTATTACTGTACTTTAAGGTGGAAGCCGCTTATTTGGTAGTGGAGTCCACACCAACGTAGGTGCTAGGTGTGGGCTGTAGGAGTAATTAGCAATTTTCCTACCCCCTCCATCTCTTTGAGTCCTTGTGTAACCACCCCTTGATTTCTTATTTGGCCAATAATTGCATTTCCGACAATTGTAAAAACAATAAGCAAATACTTGCGAAACAGAGTACGAAAAAGAAAAGAAAAACAATGTAGATAATTAAAAGTCCGGAGTAAAATAATTTAGGAATTGAGATAAGAAGGAAAAGCATGGGTTCAAGATTTTCCATCTTTTTCTCTTTGGCGAAAAATAATGTGTGCCAAGTAGTAATATTTCATTAATTAGTGCCTGTCATGACATGCATATTTTATGGTGACGACACTATTGTCATGACTCATCAAGATTTTGTAATCAAATGTTGGTGCATTGTATGACGGTACCCAACTACCCAGCATTATCCGTCATTATTTACATAACATTGATGATTGATGAATGTATGAAATCCTCGTGTAACCTTTTCAAAATGCTTGTGTTGTTTAACAATATCTTCAAAAAAAAAAAAAACACCGTTGAAAACTCTTACCCAATTCTAACGTGCCTGCTGCTCTGGCATCACCTCTTCCTCGGCACTCACCTACAGCTCTGCCTCCTGCATCACCTCCCACCTTTGGAATTTCATTTTCCATCTTGTCTTTTCAACTAAATTAAAAGTGGTAACGAGTCATGTGGAAAAACACCCATGGAGCCATAGAGGCAGGGGCGGACCCAATAAGAGGCAAGGGGTCAATTGACCCCGTTGGATTAAAATTTCTTACAGACATGTACATATATTTCTGGATATTTCAGTAAGTTTGCCCCAAGACCCTGCACTTGATTTCACTAGATCTTGCCCCAAGACATGAAATATGTGCAACCTTTGTATATTTTTGACCCCATTGATAGAAAATCCTGCGTCCGCGCCTACATGGAGGGTAGAGAATCCTACGCAGAAAACAGAAATCTCCATAAAATGAGATAAATTAGAATGAAAAAGAAGTGAAAACGAACTGGAAATAAACTAAATTAGTGGATCCTCTCCTACGGCTGCCCAGCCACAGAAAACCTTGAGCTTCGAACCATGACTCTAAATCGAGCAGTGAGAGGCGGTTGGAAAGCTGTGGGAGGTCATAGAAGGTGATGTGAGTCGGAGGGAGGCCAAGGGAGACGGCAAGTGGCCATGGAAGAAGATGGGAGGCCATGGAGGGCGGCGGTAGGCCATTGAAGATAGTGGGACGCATTGGGAGGATCCAATTGAATTTGCCCCACTTAGGGGGTGTTCCACTAACAAAAAACTGTTTTTTCCAAACACCAAGACATGTCATTCTCTCACAATATATCACATAAAAAACCGTGAAAAACTAATTTTTTCAAAAGACCACATTAGTGGAACACCCCCTAAGAGAGATGGCTTGAAAGGATGGGTTATATTGATGTCATGGATGACTTCAATTGGCAGCCATTGAAGACTTTCTAGTCCAAGCATCACATGTTGGAATAATTTACGCATGATTGGCAATTGTAGAATTTATTTCCCCTTTTGTGTGTATATATAGATTGTACATGCAGAGGGTGAACCAAAATCAATGAAGAGAAATGTAGAGATGGAGAGGTAGAGAGATGGAGCAGCACCTCTGGTGCTGTGGGGATACACTATGAGGGTAAAGAAAAATACTAATAAGCGGGTAACCAATGAGATTTGAGGCTCATGGATGCTGGGTGAGTGGGAAAGTGTGTTTAACTTCAGGGCTGGAGTACTGGTGTCGGGTTGAGTATTTTTGTGTCTCATGATTGTTGTAATCTCTCTAGTACTCATACAATGGAGTGTCTCTCTCCCGTGGACTAGGCCAGTTTTGGGCCGAACCACTTAAATCTCTCATGTTTCTCTTGTTTTTCCTTTGTGTTAATAATTATTTAGTATTGGATCTCAATATGAGTGTGTTGTGGGTATCACCGAAACTTCTGCTAAAATCCCAACAAATCCATGGAAGTTGGTGGGAGGCATAGGGGTGATTAGGCATAGTCTGTGTGGACAGCTTCGCCACTCTCATATTCCGTTCTTTCATGTACTTATTGATTACCATTTCAATCCTCAAATTCCACTCTTTAGATGTAATTCAGTCAGCTATCCCAATCCCACTTGTCATTTCTGCGAAGCACCTAGCAAGCACAACCGCGTCTTCCAAGGAGGCAGCGCCACCTTCTGCGATGAATGACCCATGGCATGCATTGCATCTCCCGCCACTGCAACACTACCTTCTCCAAACCTTCTTCTCAATAATAAGTTCCATGGCGCGCGATAATGTAGTGGAGTGAGCAATAAGTGATCTGGGTCACTTTTCCTTATCATCTCTAGCTCTTCTTGAGGGAACCCTGTTAGGTTTTTGATACTTGATTGTTTAATGAGCTTGGAATCATTTGAAACCATTGAATCTTCTTTTATGTAGAGGACACAAAAATAATCAAACATCAAATAGAGAAACTAGGGTGCATCTGCTACTAAAATTCACAAGGCTGTGTTTGGATGAATGTTGAACATGTATTAACACTGTGCTACGTAGAGTGACTGAATACCTTGAGAAGTCCAATGCCGAGTAATAAACTAGTAAACTGTTGGAAATTATCAAAATAAATGGGTTTTTATTTGGGGTTTTATCAAAATATTCATTGTGCCTTTTAGAAAGCTTTTATTGTTGTGTTTTGGTTTTGTCCCACATTGGCTAGTGAGGAAAAGGTTGAGTGGTATATGTATTAGAACATTTCTATAATGTTCACATGGTTTTAAGTGCAAGACACCTATGGTGTTACGTGCATTACCCGCGGAGCCGGTGATGGAACACACTCATACGCACCCGCGTGCGTGAGCGTGGCAGTGGGCTGTGTGGCGCTTTGATGGCGCACTTTGCACTTAGCACGAGGCGCCTTGTAGGCGCCCTTTCTTATTGCCATTTGGTGGTAAGGTGTTACTGACGTGACGTTCAGAATGGAGAGGTATCGATACTCCGGTTGGCTTAGCGGTATTGATACGCCTGTTTCACTGTATCGATACCAGTTGGCTGCGGCTGTTTCATGAACAGAATGATGGGTATCGATACTGCATAATGACTGTATCGATACCTGTGACACTAGTTCGTGTACGGATGCAACTCTGAACGGAGGGTCATGACCCAAACTCAAGTCTTTTCACTAAAGGGCGTGTCCTAAAGTGAAAGGGTACTTTTGGGCCTATAAATAACACCCAGGATTACATACATATGTATGATGAGATAAATTCTAGCCTTGTTACTCTGCCAAAATTACTACATATTGCTTTCTAGTTTTGCTGTACCGTTACTCTGCAGAAACGGTGCCAGCAATTTCTTGGTTCTTTCGATTCTTTTTCGACTCGGTATTCTGTCTGTCCTTCGTTTGTGCGGACGCAAGCAAAAGATCATTGAATTGATCGAGCTTCGTTGTATCCTCGGACAGATTCGCTATCAACCCGGTGCACACCAAACGGTGGGGGCGAATACTGTTTTCGGAAAGCGACATAGTAACGTGCCTCGAAGCAAGTTCCATCATTAACAAGTTCAGTTTCCCGAGGACTCCCGGATTTTTGCACCAACATAAACTAAATTGCTATTGATTGGCAATTTCCCTAATCGAACACTGCCTTTGATAATTACAACAAACTTGTTTTGAAATTTATGACAACTTGGATACGTCGTAAAACCTCGTACTACACAAGTAGAGAAAAGCCTCGTAGTCTTCATTCCAAGAAAATTTTGCCACTGCTGAGTGTACTCCATCGCATCCTATTTAATACACAGAAATGTCCAATATGAAAGTTCTCGTCAAGATAAGAAGTTAAAAAAGAAGTAGCGAAGTGTTGATTCCGTAAAAATTATAAAACAGTAGTACATATAAAAGTTGACCTTGGCTTGAAGAACATTTCCATCATCTATTTCCACGTTCGGATATGATGTAAAAGGATCCAATTTGACCGACAACACATTGCATCCAAAGCGTATAGTGTTGAGAGGCAAATCATCAGCCAAAGGTCGTAGGAGATCAGATCGTCTTAAACATCGCGTTTCTCCTACCCTATCCAAAAGGTTAAAACAAAACATAAATCATAAAATCACGGTTTGTTTTAATGCGTATCATCTCACAAGTACAGGTTTGTACTAGTTAACATAGCACTTTCAAGGAATGAACGCGCTACTTGTGAAGAGAATATAAAATAATGAACGCCTAAATGAGAAGAATGAAAAAAAAAACTGCTACAAAAGGCTTACCCCATAAGTACTGCTTTCCGTTTGCTGTTATCGAGTTCAATATACTGCATCCTGACATTCATAGCTATTACTTAACTAAGCTATTAAGGAAAAACAGTGAAGCTACATACAGATGTATCATGTATATCTATATATGTCTACATTTGTTTGTAAGCCGATTGACATAGTACAATAGCCCAACTCATCCCATCATAATGAATGTTTTAATTGATCCAAAGCTAGTATATGATCCTGCGCGGCCTCTCCTTGATTGATCTCATTGCCAATTGGTTTTGAGTTGGATGCTTTAACATGGTCCATATACTACTTGTGTTCTTTTCGTATGTTTTTGGATGTGTCGAATATTGGAATTTACAAAATTGGTTTCAACAGAAGTATAAGGTTACAACTTATATATTAGATATGGGAACAGCTGTGTTTCTGAGCTTAGCAGCAACACCGAGCTGATCAAGAGCTTTCCAACCATTAGCTTGTGTGATGATACCTGCTCCTGTGGCTCTTAGTTTATCTGATTTCTCCAATACTACTACATTCTCAATTCCTTTCCTGCAAATCCCTTACTTTGAAATTGTTACAAATGTCTTTTCTATTCCTTTCAAGTAAAGAAAATTTCAAAATACTGAGATTGTATGCTCCAAATACAACAACAATAACAAAACCCATTAAGTCCCCAATAATTGAGGGTATGGGCGGGGGATAGATAGGAGACAGAACTAACCTTTGACAATAAATGTACAAAATGGCTGCTCCCAGAATACCACTGAAACAGATGGATTGGAGACAGACCTAACCTTTGGCAATGAATGCACAAAGTAGTTGCTCACAGAATACCACTGAAACAGTGGTCCCGCTATACCGTCGCGTTTGCTGAAGAATCATACCCTCAAATCAAAGCCAAAAGGGATCAGAGAGGGCAGACCCAAGAATCATTTTGATTTATGTGCACATTAGCATGCTTCTTTCATTTAGCATCCAGAGCATTGGCGTTGCACAAAGATTGTAAAAAAATAAAAAATAAAAAATCATGTTTACCATCTAAGTTAAAATTCAGGGTAAGATGCATAACACACAGTAGTAGTATTTTGGGAAGGAGAGTAAATTTAAAGTTTAAGCTTCAATATTAGATCACACCTGTGAAAGGCGAGGGCAGTGGCGAGGCCGCATATCCCACCCCCAACTATTATTATGTCTGTTCGTTCATTCTCTGCCCCGCCTCCTCCTGCTTCCATTGTCTGTCTGTTTGTGTGTGTGATGGAGGTCAATTAATTCCCTGGTTTGATCAAGATTTTGCAAGCTCTTATACATCATGCCATTTAGCTAGGCCAGCGTTCCAACGCTATTGGGAGCACTGCTTTAGTAGGCTGCAAGCGGCCCCATGACTAATCTTCCTATTTTTCCTTACTAATAACCCATTTCTAGTGACTATACTTTGAATGTCAAGTGAACTATATATCGCTCATGCGGTGATGAAATCCTGGGATCAACAAATTT
Organism: Vaccinium macrocarpon; assembly: GCA_022606695.1. Lineage (NCBI taxonomy): Eukaryota > Viridiplantae > Streptophyta > Magnoliopsida > Ericales > Ericaceae > Vaccinium > Vaccinium macrocarpon. The sequence goes on along the minus strand of CM040170.1, from coordinate 26,272,249 downwards.
TTGGTTTGAGCAACACAAAAAATATAAAGAGAGAGATATGATACACAAGGTGTTTACTATAAGAATATCAATATTATTCAGATTTTAACGAGTCTTTTTTTTTTTTTTTTGCTAATAATCTTTTTTGGGTTGGGTTTACACTTTTTTTGTTGGCCCATGGTTGAGGGTTGCTCAAGCCTAGCCTAGGTGCTTGTGGGACATACTCTGTAGTTGGCTCTGCTCCTAGTCTAAAACCTATCTTAGTCATCAATTCGTATCGATTGTGATAGTTTGGTGTTATAATTAGTGAAGCAGATGCTAGTCTCATAGGGCAAAGTACGCAATTGTCAAGTTTTCATAATGGCAAAGCTTAGCCTTCTCGATTTTAGCATTGGATTTTATTCAAATATAGATGCATTAACGGAATATACTCCTTTATTGATTTTCCCTTGGGATGTTTATTAGATAGCAGAAGCAATCAAGCGACAGAGATACATATGACAAAGGTGACTTTATCCAACGTAAATAACGTCCCTCCTACTACTATAGCAGGAGAAGTGAAAGCAAGTAACAAAATGACTGTAGGTAAAGTATTTGACATCATAGAAGCCCACAATCATATTGAGTATGATTGGTTGGGTTTCTGAAGAGAACAATCATGCAAAAAATACAAGCAATTTTCACCAACAACGAGGAAGGTTTCACTAGTGAACCGAGGACATATGTTTGTGTTGACAATCGCAGCAGCCTCATCCTCCGTTCTTTCACGTATTGATCAATTGCTTCTCCAACTTCGTGCATCATCATCGTCGTAATTCTCGTTTCCTTTTCACTTGTAAGTAGATGATCAACTTTGTTCACAAACTTGTGTGACAAACATCTTGCAAGAACAACAGCGTCTTCGAGAGCTGCTGAGCCACCTTGTCCTAGGAACGGACCCATAACATGCATGGCATCTCCAGCTATTGTCACTGTTCCCTTTCGGAACTTTTCGAGTAACAAGTCCCATGGGGCACGATATCTCAAGTGTGTTAAAGATAACGACTCAAGTTCACAGCCTTCTATCAATTGCACAACTTCAGCTGGGAAACCATCTATTGAGCGTAAGATCATCTCTCTAATAAGCTCTGGACGTTGGGAAATCTTTGCGTGATCTGCTCATAAACAGTAAGAAGCATGGAGTAAAACAATTCTAATGCTGGAGTGCCAAAACAATAAATCAATGTAGAAAAGAAGTAGTATTCTATAAATTCTGCTTGTAATACTTTCATGGTGATACTTCTGTAACAAATAATTAAACATACTAATGGATTTGTCTTCTTAACTGGGGCAATGGATCTATAGTTTTAACATATTGGTAAACACCCCTATGCAAAAACACCAAGTTTTGAGATTGCTTATGATTTTGAGATCATTTGTTGGTAAATTGATATACTCGATTGACATAAATTGAGTAACAATATCACTTTTCCTAGACAGTAAAGAATCAAAATCAAGAAGTACCTAAATCCTTAGCCATTAGTTGTAGATGATGATTTTGTTTTTCTGTAGTTAAAAAAAAAAAAAGATAAGCATGGTAAAAAAATAATAGTTATGCAACGCCAATACTTTGGATGTTGAATGAGAGAAGCATGGTAATGTGCACATAAATCAAAATGATTCTTGGGTCTGCCCTCTCTGATGCCTTTTAGCTTTGATTTGAGGGCATGATTCCGCAGCAAACGTGATGGTATAGGGGGACCATTGTTTCAGTGATATTCTATGAGCAGCCACTTTGTGCATTTATTGCCAAAGGTTAGGTCTGTCTCCAATCCATTTGTTTCAGTAATACTCTGGGAGCAGCCATTTTGTGCATTTATTGCCAAAGGTTAGGTCTGTCTCCTATCCATCCCCCGCCCATACCCCCAATTATTGGGGACTAAATGGGTTATGTTATTGTTGTTGTTGTTGTATAGTAATAAGATAATAGACTGAATTCCCATTCAACAAGGAAACTGCAATGCATTGTATAGAAGTTTTTACCTTCAGGAGTCAATTGAAGACCCACAAACCAATACACTGACTTATCATCGATTGGAGTTCTTCCCACCATAATGTTGTTTCTCCTCGTTCGAACAAATTCATGGGGATAGGAATGACCATTTGGATAATTCGTCAAACCCCTCATGGACCAAATGCCAAATTCTTTTGTTGGCTTTAACTCAAGGAAGTTAGCCACCACTGAATTTGATCCATCACATCCAATCAAAATCTGATATACCAGGGGTAAAAGGAGTTATCAGCTGAAACTAGGTTTTTGAATTGTTTCCAGCTAATGATTGGTAATCAAAAGTAGAAAAATGTGTATTACCAAGTAACTTATTGGACACAGTTCGTATTTAATAACAAATAGGTCAATAGTACCTTGGCCACAATAGAGCTGCCATCAAGAAGTTGGAGAATTGGATAAGAATTTGAGGGATCCAGCTTAACAGATACTATTTGGCATCCAAAATGCACTGTACCAAGTGGCAATGCATCTGCTAGTGTCCTAATAAGGTCACTCCGCTTCAGGCATCGAGCTTCACCAGTCCTACAATGTTTCGCAAAGTCAGTAATTTCCACGTGTTATGGTGCACAATAGACCATAACCTCCCTTTCTGTAATTTAACTCCCACGCTCGCTAGGAAGCCAGATAATTTTTGGAACTTATTTTGGGATGGTCTGCATTACATTTGCGAATTATAGGGACATACTATGCACGGAAGGAAAAAAGCTGCAACCTTGTTTCATTGTTCAAGCACTTGTCAAGCCATATACATGAAAATAGAGGGGGGAAAAGCTATAAACTTACGCCAGCGCCATCCCTTTGCCAAACCCTTCATCTCGAGACCTATATGTGAAATTAAAAGACTTAAGTCAGTGATGGAACAACATGGGCCACAAAACATTCATCAATTAACTACTTGTATGATATTTGCTCCAAGGTTATCTCTGGCTTTATAGTCCTATACAAGAATTGGAAAACAAACATGCAATGCTACATATTTCAACCCTATGGAGTCAATCAACTCCTGTAACTTAGGATTAGCTCTTCCCTAAGGATGCCTGGAGCATCGCCTTTAACAGTCTTTCTATCTGCGACAGATTGAGTGCATGGAGTTTGTGGTTCTAATGGGAGTTTGGAGCAATGCTCGACACTCAACTACTCCCGATCATACTCCTTTTTTATTCATTCTATCTTTTACACATGTTCTCGCTGTGAAACTTGTGATCTCCTTCCCATACCAAAGTTCATTTGGAAATCAAAGGCACATTGACGCACCTTCGGTTTTGTAATAGAACGTACATATCAGGGCTTGATAAACACTTTGTGTGGAATTCCTGTACAATTACTCTTTTCGTATAGGAAAATAAAAAAATAGAACCGAACTAGTCTCTACCAAGCCAAGTCATCGAACACCATGATGCCAATCCAATATGTCCAATACTAATCCATTATTCCTCAAACAAATGAGTTGAAATCCTATGGCCGAGATCAAGTATGAGGATTCTAGACAACAGAGTTCAAGTCCCACAAAGGCATGTTAAAATCTTGAGGATTCTAAGCGCAAGCATTGAACTGTGGACCTGTGGTAATCAAGGAATCAACAATAAAGTCTTAGATCAACAGAGTAAGGATTCTTGTTTTGGTTAGTAAGATTTCTTGTAAAAATAATTCGATCATAGTATTTGATTCCTTCCGTTACTTACCCATTTAGGGATTTTTTTTTCAGATAAAACCAATCTCTTGCTTGTCTTATTACAAAGATTAGTACTTACTCATAATGAAATCAGGAACTAACTAGCTACTAATTCTGGATTTAGTCTTCCAGCTAATTGGAATCGGTGCTTTGGCAATTGTTGTGCTGGGGAATTAACAGTAGCAAATCAATAAATATGGAATTTCACTCTGCAATGCTATCTGTCTCTCTCTAAACTGAAGCAAACGCAAACTGTGACATAAAATTCTTTTGGTAAGGAACTGTGACATAAAATTTGTTCAAGGTTTTTTGGAACTTTAGCCATTAGAGATCAAGACCCTTAAATAAATAAATGGGTTCCAGCGAGTCAAAACTGAAAAGACTAAATGTACCTAACAACTTAGTCCTCATTCCGTAACATTCGACTTAAGGTTCGCAAGATGTGTCAAGCCAGATTGTTCCACAGCAAAAACATGCACTCTTAAGTCAGCTTGTTCCCGGATAAAACTTGGGATGGGAAATATAATTTCTACTGTGAAATGTTTGAATTACCCTTCAAACTTATTAGTGTTTGGATTGCATTTTACATCACATAAAGGTAATATTGTCAAAAATTATCATAAGTTCAGTAAACTATCTAAGTTAGTGGAACAGGTTGCTTACTGACTTTTAAGTTGCATTTTACCTTAAGTCGTCCCGTGGTGGGGACCAGGGAAAAATACTGATAGAAACAACTAGATGTACAATAAAAGAAAAGGTGACATTGACTTATCCGTCTGAGCTTTGCGTGGGAAACCTGTTCTATGTCCAGGCAGATTCATGGTGCTAAAAAAGCAGTGAGATTCAGGGGGGGAGAGAGAGAGAGAGAGAGGGAAGCAAATAGTAGTGTATTATTGTACCGTTCAATAGGAAGAGCAGTTTGCCTGAGATGAGAGGCAACGCCAAGCTGCTCAAGGGCGCGCCAACCGTTAGCCAATATCCCAATACCCGCACCACTTGCTCTCAATGTCTCTGATCTTTCCAGAACCACACTTCTTATACCCTTCCTGCCATTAAACAATTTTACCGGATTTGTTAAATTACTATTTTGATCCATATACTTGCATATTTACCACAATTGGTTTGGTTTTGTGAGAAAAAAAACCCAGAAGGAATTCAATTTCTGTAATTCTATGCCAACGTTTATGCATTTGGTACACGCTTACTATGAATTTCTAGCAAAGAAATGAAAGTCTGTAGAAGGAGATGGAGATGTTTGAGTACCTGTGCAGAGCAAGGGCGGTGGCAAGGCCGCAAATCCCACCGCCTACTATCACAATCTCATGCTCTTCTTCAATGCTATCCATTTCCCTCCTCTCTCTCTCTCTCTCTCTCTCTCTCTCTCTCTCTAGCCCAATATAGTTGCCCCACTACCGGCAGGTATATTCAATACTTATAGACGGGACAGTAGTAGAGATATATGAAAAGAAACTAGAAAGAGTAATTTGCAGAGAAAATAAAACAAGAAGAAGAAATCTTTTCATTACGTCAAAAGTGAATACAACAGTGTTCCTTCTCCTATATATACAACTGAGAAAACAAGAGAGTAAAGAAACACAAATGCTTCCTATTGGTTCCCAAGAGATCACATGGATTGATGAGTTAGCACCCTTGTTGAGCTGTCAAGAAGTAAGGTAGTTACAACAGAATTTAACAGTACTTACTTAACAATATACATACTCCGTTGAAGGAAGAAGAAGACGGTCCGACTCCTCTGCGGTAGTAATTAATAAATGGAGAGTAGCATTCCATCCGGTTCCTCTTTTTCAAGCTTGTATGGGGCCCACATCAATTATACTAATCGAACATTCTATAAAAATTATCGATTAGTACTTTTTTTTTTTTTGGTCAATCGGAATTTATTCACCAAATCGAAATAGGAACATCTACGGTAGCTTCTCTGCAACGGAAAGGGGATGTTGTGCAGCCCTCGGCCATCCGATCCTGTTTTGGATGGTCGAATGTGTTTTGATTTTTTATTAGTAAAAATAAATTAAAATTATCAAAGATACAGCGTACTTGGCTATAACATTGGTCAACCTATTACAATTATGCGGAATAAAATTAAAAGAACATGAATTAAGACGACTCGCTAAATTAACAGAATCTTTGATGTCCACTTCAAAATTGGCCTTGACATTAAAAGTCCGTTGCTGCATCTGAATCACAATTTGTTCATCTCCCTCTACAATGTAGTCTTTGTCCATCTTATTCACTTTTAAAATTAAACCAAACCTGACGCCCATAGCCTCAACTGATTTTGCTCAAGAATTTAGGAGCATTGGGACGGCTTGCACTTCCAAAATGTTGCTACTATCTCAAACCACCAACCCCACTCCCCTTTTGCCAGATCTTGCATCAAAAGCCTAGTCAACATTAACTTTAAGCCGTTGCAAAAAGTATCCGTTGTATGTATGAGACCCAATTTTGGTTGGAACATTTAATTCCACAAAATGCTAGCTACACTATTATAACACAAAGGCATTTAACTAACTAACAACAACTTAACTCACACAACTGGGTCCCACTTTTTACATTTTTGTGTCATATAACTATACAAATTTAACTCCATCACTGCAGATGGCCTAACTCCCTCGATTCGTGTTTTCTTCCTGGCTCTAGCGTTGCTTGATTCCAAAACATAAGTATTAAAATCATCCAGTGCCTTTGCATGAATTCTTGTTTCAACTACTCTCGCCCTTTAAAAGTCAATTCGTTTGGAGCCAGCCAAATATGCCAACAAAAGGTAGCAAACAAACCCAGCGCTATCCACTTTTCTTCTCCTTGAGCGTTTACTCCAATTTCATTCCACACATCCCCCAATTGCGTCATCCCCATAAACTTAGGCCGAAAGCTTAATGGAGACAACAATTGTGTCGAGCACTTTAACGGAGCCAGAATTTTACTTTTGTGGTTGTAAAAAAAATATGTACTTGGAAAATAAGAAGACAAACCGCATTATGAATATTCATCCATTCTATGAAAAACTATAATGACATAAAAATCTAGTGGTGACGAGTCTATATAATTCTAGGATTAAAATCTATTTTTCTATGTAATAATTGCATTTTTTGAAAACTTTGTGGTGACGGCTGGTGCCACTTATCCCCTGACTCCACCCTTGACTTTAACCATAACAAAATTTTTGTCAATAGGATAATGTTTGATACCACCTGATTGAAAAGTAATTATCTTGAAAATGTGGAAAAAAAGTGATTTTTATCCTGTGTGTCTAATTTGTATTCATTTTTCAAGATTAGTGTAATCAAATTAATTATTAAACGGTATCCACATAAAGAAGAAATGATAAAGTTTGACTAATGAGGCAGCATAGCTTTTTATACTTTTGAACATCAAAAAATTAAAACAGCTGCCTACGTTCTAACATCGTTTTTTCAATATTTCATTTTACAATGTTCTTTTTCCACAAGTCAAAAGAAAAAATATGTAAACTTTTACAGATGACTCTCATCCTCGATTTAACGATATTTTTCATAGAGAAAATAAGGTGTTCTAGGGAGAATTTAATTATTCCTTCCTTCCCAAAATTTTAGTCCTTCTTTGTGAGTCCAATTTTTTTAAAATTTTAAGAGAACATGATCATTGCTTTTAAAAATATATAAACTCTCCAAAATACCCATTTTTTGAAATGCAATGATTACTTTATACAATTCAATTCACTATTCCCTCTACTTTTGAGTTTGAATTTGAATATATAGATGAAGGGCAAAAAAGGCAATGGAACAATTTTCCCCTTAACTGGTCAAATTAGACAAGGATTTTGGAACATCCAAAAAAAGAAATATGGACCAAAATTATGGGACAAAGAGAGCATGTTTTTTTAAGAAGACATGCATTAATTATTGTATGGCATGTCCTAAAAAATTGAATATGGACTCATATAAGTTGAAACCAACCAAGACTTAGCATTAGACAACATAGGTAAAAATATGGAACATGTCTAACACTCTTCATTACATGTCTTAAAAAGTTAAATATGGACTCTTATAAGTTGAAGCCAGCCAAGACTTAAACATTAGACAGCATAGTCCAACACTCTTCATTACATGTAACTTGTTAACCTGTGGAGGTGCGTCGGATTCGTTGTCACGAAACTCCGCGGTCTTAACTCTACGCCTGCCGTTATCCGGTAATGGCCATCCGCCAAGAATCAACGGCGACTTTGGATTCCATCTCACCCCAAACAAATTTGAGCCAAACATGTTCATCTACAAATCTAAGCCATTGATTGTTCAGATAGACTGCACGGATGAACGGGACACAGAGTTGGGATAGGACTTTCAGGACAGCTGATCCGCAACGGTGTAGGGGTTAATGATGAGAATGAATTGACTCCGGCGGAGACATAACTCACATAAAGTTGAAGCCAGCGAAGACTTAGCCCCTAGCTTCGGTATCATGTGAGATTTTTTAGAAACATCCTACATACCTAAATCAATTAATTATAGGTAGAAAAACCTCCTTAATCAAGTTTCAATAACTTCACGAGCAAGTCTAACAATTTATTTTACAAAATAATCGTACCGGCCTTTGACTGTCTCAGACTTAACCTCTTGACACAGAAAATTATTAGATGGACTTCTCTATTATACATTGGTGTGAGCCCCTCCACTAAATACATTACTCTCACATTAATGTATGATAGAGAAGGGTCATGTAGTAGCACGTGACGGTGCTCAAGAAACACTAAATAATTTCTCTCTCGACGCCTCTCTATCACCACTTGTTTTCCTACCTTTTCTAGTCATGTAGTATCACGTGACGGTGCTCAAGAAACACTAAATAATTTCTCTCTCGACGCCTCCCTATCACCACTTGTTTTCCGGATCTTGGGGGTTGCTGCTTTTTTTTTCTGCTTGTGGCGTACAATCCTTGGCCCGCCTGCGATTGAAAAGAAATTGTTTGCTTGTGAAATTCGTCTTTGTTGTTTTGAAATCTGCGCTCCGAAGAATCGGATGACTACTCCCAGCGAGTCACAGAGGGATACAACAGCGTACCCGATCCTTGTTTTCCTACCTTTTCTAGTCATGTAGTATTACGTGGTGGTGCTGAAATTAAATAATTTCTCTCTCGACGACTCCCTATCACCACTTGTTTTGCTACCTTTTCTTTTCTTGCTCGGTCTTGTTTTCCACCCAAAACTCAACATTTAACTAATTATTATAAATAGCCGCCTCGGCAGTAATACTTGTTTGACCATGAATAATTAAAATTAAATCATAGTCACCGTAGCCGAATCATTTGGCTTTTTCTTTTCCTCAGGAGATAAGAAATCAAACTAGACGTTTGCAATGACGTACGTATATTAAAAAGCTACTATAACAAGCCTATTCCAGATTGAAATTTATACATACATCCATATAATAATACTTGAACATACTTCATAATAATAAAACAAACAAGAATGAAACAGCAGGCGGTAGGAAAAAATTTTGGGTGCCATACGGGCCATCCAAAAGTGTTTTGCTTCGAGCGTAAACAGCAATGTAGTCTTGTAAAGCTTGGCCAAAAAAATTGCACAGGTGGTAGGTACTATATCTCAAGTTATGAGACATACTTATTTACGGAGCTTCCGTAAACAAAGAGTTTGCGCCAAGCAAATCTGGGCAGTGCATTTCGAGATTCAACGGCTAGGATTAATGTAAATTTTTTTTTTCCTCAATCTAACATGCTTTTGAAGGAGTAGAGACAGAGTGCATTGGATCGTGGAATGCACGGTCCAGATTTTGGAATCGAATTTTCATTAATTTCTAAATATTATTGAAAACATTATACTAGTTACTTTGGATTAACAGCACTGCTACATGCACGTAAAACGTACCCAGAAAGTGCTTAGAATTTGACCTCTTGAGAATTAAACAGATTTTTATGTGGACCCGTTTCAAAAAAATAACTGGTCCATCTTTTAATTTCAATCACATTTAAGAGAAAAATAATGCAGAGGGCAATGTCGGGTTTTCGAACTCATTAGTGCGATGCCTTGACTAATCAATCGTTGATGTAAATTAAAACAATATAGTAATTCACAGAAAACATTTCGAATAGGGTTGGCTCTCACAATTGAACGAATATATGTCAGACCTGAACAACTCTTGGATTTCAATACTCTAAAATGACTTTTGCCTTGTTAATTCTCACAGAAGCATCTTCATATTCCAAATAATATAATCCATTTGGGTTTTTAAAAAATAATAAGAACGGATGGAAACATAGCCAATCCTAAAATACAATCTAGACATCGCTTGCGTACAGAAGAATGCGTAGGAGATATGTTATCTACAATGTTAGATATTTTTGGCACTTTTCAGGTTGTCCAAAATCATCATTTGTTTATGGTTAGAGTTTTTAGAGGGTAGTTGCTCGCTTGATACTCCTCCCATTTTCTGCACCAAACTGACCGCTGCGAAGTCAATCTATTTGTGTGAAAGGTAAAAGCATTGCACATCTTGCATATATTTTTTTTTAGAAAAAATTATGTTTCTGCACATTTGCCTTTCCCATAAAACTCTCCGAAAATTCGCTTTCCATATCAATCAGACAATTTTATTTTTACTTACCGAAAATTCGCTTTCCATACTCGTATAAATATATTGATATCAAGAAAACGGTTTTCTTTCAAAATCATTGAAAACTTTGTTTTCCATATAATTAATTTATATCAAGAGTCGATTATTTTGTTTCATGTTTTTCCATATGTCCATCATTGAAAAATCATTTATAGTTTTGTTTTGGAAAGTATCAAGGTGATACTACTATGGAGGGCGGCACTTCCCATGCATATATAAGGGAGAATAACTTTCATAAGTTATGCACTTTTTTTTTTACGGAAAAAGAACCGAAAAAGTATTTTTCCACATATATATATATATATATATATATATATATATATATATATATATATATATATATATATATATATTTATGTCTAGCAAACTATTTTCTCTTTAACAGTACTCCGAATACTTTGTTTCCATGTGTATTCATTCGAAGATTTTGTTTTTGTTTGGAGAGAATAAAAGAGGACCTCATGTTTAGGCATCCATCTAGGCTATATATAGGAGCACTATCCCTCATTAGTGGGATGCACATTTTTTACATGAGGAAAAGAAAAAAACCGAGAGACTATATTATTGTGCATTGGTATTTTGAAGCACATTTTTTTGACAAAAAAAAATCGAGAGAGACTATATATATTTTGTTTTGTGCTTTTAGTTTTTGTAAGCAAACACTTTTCATATCATATCATTTGGTGCCATATACTATTGTGGCCGAATCTTTTGGAGAGTGATTTGGAGCCGGTTGAATCCGGAGATCGGGCGTGAAGTCTGTAATTCATCTATTGAATCTTGAAGAAGCTTTGGGAGCATTGGAGATTGGCGAGAATAGGTAAAGGCTTGGGGTAAAATTTTTACTATTTCGCAATCTGTACTTCTTTTTTATTAATAGAATAAAGCAGTAGTGTTAGGCCATGATTTTGGCTTAGGGTTATTTAAGACCCTAAGTTTTTTCACGTAAATCGTGCGTTTCGTGTCTCCATTTTATTTCACTGCCCTACTTGTGGTTTGGTTAAATTGAATTAATCAAGACAATTAACCAGCTTTTTATTTGATAATTTTTAATTGGTTATTCTTCTTAAAAATTGGTAATTTTTATCAAAACTCATATTCACCCCCTCTAGGAGTAAATTGAACGCTTCCGCATAATTTCATACAAGATGATTCTTCTGGGTTACAAAAATCCAGTTATTTCTTTCGATTTAGATCCTGAGATGTCCAGGCGATGGCTTTAATCACATTTGTTCGATTTACGTGCCCTCTGTTCAAATTTCCGAAACACATTTATGGAACCTCATATACTCAACTGTAACAACTTCATCTGAGGGGAAATATTTTAAGCTGTTATGTCCCAAAAGTTGAAAATATGCAGAAAATTGCGTCGTGAAGGACCTGAGGGAAACCAGGATGGTACCATTAACAGCAGACAATCATCGTCTTATCAGGACTGACTTTCTCAAACGGAAGAAATTAAGTAGTCGAAAAAGCACCGAAAAACATGTAACACATAGATGGGCATATAGATATAGTTGGATCTGCATGGACACATGACAGTGGTAGAGCTCTCTATAAAGTAGTACTGTAAAAACACAGTTGGGTTTGAATTACAGTGAAGGATTTGATCACAGGTTAACTTAGGAAAGGAAGAAATGATCAAAGGGTGGGAGCTCTTTCAGCAGATCCGGCAAGCACGGTGAGCAAGTTGTTGCCAAAAGGGTCGCTTAAATGTTTGGAGAGGTTTTCAACTGGACCTTCTCCGGTCACATAAGCTTGGATGAAGAAACCGAGCATCGAAAACATTGCCAGTCTTCCATTTTTAATCTCCTTCACTTTCAACAGCGCTGCCTGGTCCGGATCATTTGCCAGTCCCAATGGATCGAATGGACCCCCGGGGTGAAGTTTATCCTCGAAACCCTACCATTTCACAACATTTTACCATTTCAAAAGTTGAAACAACAAAGCAAAAGTACCACATTGGTATTTTGAAAGCAATATGAAAGAAGCAAATAAAGGTACTCCAACTATACCAATCCGTTGATGATTCTGTAGTACTCGGCACCACCAAGAAGAACAACCTCAGCAACGACAGCCAGAACGAGATTAATGGGGATGTTCTTTCCAAAGTAGTTCAATGTGTTCCCGTCGAGTAGTAGTGCTCCTGTCTGTAGAAACAATTTTCAATAAATCGTCGTTGTGATGAAGCAAAAAATATTGAACAGCTTTGCCAAAAAAGAAGAAAAAAATTTAGAGAAAAGAAAGATATGGAGACAAACCTTGAACCAAACAGCTTCAGGACCACAGTTAGCACCAAACTTGTTGAAGGCCTCAGGGATGATGAAGCCCGCAGCACCCAGCATGGCCCACCGGGCGTGAATCAGCTCGTATGCTTGATACCTGTGATTCTGTATTAGTACTTGTTTCATTCATAGAAAAAGCCCAACTCTCATTCATCAACTTATATGCCACAAATTATATAAACTGATTTAGAGATTCACTCATAGATATCCACTTCCTTATGAAATTTGAGAGATGTTGATCGAGTTAGACGGAGAGAAATGAAGGGACATTACTTGGCGAAGTCTTCTGGTTTCTTGCCAAGCCCAAAAGGATCATAGCCATAACTGCCCACGAAAAATGAGAGAAGAAAGGATTCATTCATCAGTTGCTATTTGAAGGATTCATTTTCTTCGACTATAGAAGCTAGCTCTCGAATTAGAATGAGGGAAATGATTTTTGCACCCTAGTTTCTCAAATGTAATTCAAATACTTTGAAATTTTAGTGTGCATTTCTAGGAAAGCGAAGTGCAAAAATCATTTCAATTTGAGAACGAGAAAGGCAAATGGGGAGTATGATATATCTTACTCTCCAGGAACTTCTCCAGTAAGGTATGGCGGAATTTCTGATTTGTCCAAGAGCCCTTCCGGCAAGAAAATTCTTCTGTCAGGACCTACATACGCATTATATTCCGTGTGAGAACCTAATTAAATAAAGGAAAATTCTACCGTATGCCCAATGGGCGGACAATTAGAGCGCTATATTACCGGTAAAAGTACGTACCGTACCACTTGGCGAGCTCCTCATCGACTGGGGAAACGGTTTTTGCCTTGGGAGGAGGCGCAGCCTTCTTCTTAGAGAAAAGTGCAAGGATGTTGAATGTGGCCGGTCTCGATGGAGCCGACCTAAATGAAGTCCCACAAGTGAATTTCAGTGGCATTTCCGACACCCCCATATATACGGCCGCCCTCGATGCCGTTACTGAACCCATAACTTGTTCTGCTCTCTCTGTATCTTCCCCTCTGGGATTGCTTGCCGATGAGCTTTGAGCTGCTGAAACTGACAGGGGAGGAAGAGGGAGGATGAGACCGGTTTAGTTGATGGTGCCAACTAAATGCTTGATCTAGTGGATGTGGGGTTGCCACCTAGGATTCATGTCCTGCTGCTGGGATTGGTGATCATCCAACGCCTCGCAATCTGAGGCTGCCTTTTGATAGGTTGGCTTTCATGACATGGCGGATGAAGGTGGATACTCACTGACAGTGGTAGATCGTGGATAGTATTTGGATAACATAGATAATGATTGCTATCCACACAAACACAGACACTATTTCTTTTCCATTTCTCTCCCTTATTTCTTTCATTGATGCTTGGCTTTACATTTGTGTTTATGCGTTGGTTATTGTCCATATGTTGGCGAACATTTCACATTGCCGTCCCTTAGGGAAGGCAAGCCTGCCGACCCGATCTTGGCTGTCCAAACATGTCTTGAATGGTCCATATTTGAAGGGGTGCCGGAGGGTGTTTTGGGTATTTTATCTCCCATCAAATCTAAGCCGTTCAAAATACGTTTGGACAGCCGAGATCGGTCGGCAGGGCCTCCCATCCCTAAGGGAAGGCAGAGTCCCTGATCCGTTAGCAAAGGGTTTGGATCATAACAATTGGACACATGGTGAACCCCGATGCCCGACTGTTTGATCCTGTCCATTAAAGAGCCAGAGAGCCGTGTCTTTTCAGAAGTTAGAGAAGAAAAACCTGCTGCTTTGCGAGGACCAAAACCTAAACAAATCTTGGTACAAAAGATTTAACAAGAGAAAACTTGAGGCTATGACAACCGTAATTAATTCACAGCAAACGCTACAGAACACATTAAGAATCATATATACTTCTAGTCCATATATTCATGCATGTATAGAAGCTCGATCTGGAGTTGGAGAAGAAGCCGCTTTATGTAAACCTAAAACCCTGAATACAATACAGGCATATACAACTAACTCATCAGAATCTTTTGCTCTTGTCAACAATTTTGTAAGCTTCTTCGACTAGCATCTTGGTGTTCATCGCAAATCTGTCGATTAGAGTAACAATATCATCCCTGAAATCATCATACAAACCAGCATTAGAAACTTCAATGAGAAGTACTAACCTTTTTACCCAAACACAGCAGTAAACCTTGCCCTAGGATGTGTGCTTATTAGCGTTGCTAATCAGTAAATTTCATCTCATTCTGAGATGGGCTTTTTAGCCTTTATTTTTATGAAGAGTTAGTAAGTTAAGTAACCTTTCCTATCTGTATTTCCATTTGGAATCTGTATGGGTCTAAAGTCTTGGGGCATCCTGACACTGAAATACCGGCTAATCAAACGTCCACCACACCTCTTCCATTTACATTAGGGGAATTTTCGTATTCCATCTGGAGTTGTGAAAAAATATGTATATGTGGAAGTCCACAGGCTAATTAAGTTCCTAACCTATCTTGTCTAGTCTCTTCTTTTCCTTCCTCCCCTCTTCTAACAAGCAATACCTGCTTAATTTGCACTTTAGCTTAACTGACTAAATCTGTCACTGCAAATCTATTGTGCTTCAAAATTAAATCGGTGAGTCTTAGCAGATTAACCAAAACTCAGAATCCAAAATTTATACACATCTTAACTCTTAAGCTTTGTCTGATGGTAGTATGATATTATCGAGAAATGAGAATATTCAACTTATGCTAAATTTCCAGCAGTTTGCAAACTTTTCTTTGTTGTCAATGCAACTATAGTCTGTTTTCAAAATCTGAGATTGAATTTTCTTCTTTTGATTGCACTAGGATTCTTGCATAACATTTAAGGAACACACATAAATCATGCATCCACTAGATTTTTGCACTCCATTTTCCTATAAATGCACTAAAAAATTCATCCTTTAGTACTTGCAATTACACTCAACACACATGTTTTAAAAACCAGACCGGACAAGCCGGTCAAACCGGTTGGCCCACCAAACAGCCCCTCATCCAGTTTGGTTCCTCTCCAGAACCGTTACTACATGAGAACCAGGCTATTTTTACAGAACCGCCTCAGGTGTCCGGTTTAACCATTGAGCAGATAAAACCGTCATGGTTCTATTGAGTGTTGACCCACACCGTTCAAAATTTTA
Organism: Vaccinium macrocarpon; assembly: GCA_022606695.1. Classification (NCBI taxonomy): domain Eukaryota; kingdom Viridiplantae; phylum Streptophyta; class Magnoliopsida; order Ericales; family Ericaceae; genus Vaccinium; species Vaccinium macrocarpon. Next base: position 26,256,518 of record CM040170.1, on the reverse strand, counting down.
CTCTTTTCTCATGGCTGAAGTCATTATTCACAAGCACTGCCACTATGCATCCACCAGATCACCTAGCATGTCTTTTCAATTTTACCACACAAGATCCAATTTTTTAATTCGTACATTTCTACAATATGGCATCCAAATCATGAAATTCAAGAATCTAATTCTCCATAAGTGATACACAGGATACCAAACAAACAATAATACCCTAGCCGTTCACAGTTTGGAAACTGCATTCCTGAACCTGTAACCTTCTTTAGAACATCAAAAATCTAGAGTTCAAAAGCGATTCCAAAGGATTTATTTAAAAAAAAAATCAAATCAAATCAAATTATTTTTCCTACGCTCTTCTACAGAAGTTCCCTCAGGAGGAAAAAGTCAAGATGGTGCAAGGTAGTGTTCTAAAAGAAGGTCTCGAAGGCCAAGTACTCCCTGCCTAGGCACTAGAAAGCCCCTCGCTGATTAGCCCGACTTACCCCGACTAGACCAACTAGTCCCCGAGTACTCGGCCCTAGAAGCTAGAAGGTGCCCGGCCACCCTGGGAGCGCCTAGCAAGTTTTAGAACCTTGGTGTGAGGATGTTAATTCAATGCTTATGAGACAACCAAGCATACCAGCTATCAACATAGAGAAAACAACCAAGCATAGCACAATTAATGGATTAACTTACTCTGAAGGAAGACGGCCCTGAAGATTTCCTTCATAAGCAATACCCCTCGCCCTGCCCATGCCATACCCATAACCAAATCCAAAACCAACCCCACATCCAGCTCCGGGTCCAATAACAAGCTGCAATCCGGGTAGCCCAGGACCAAAGCCTGTAGTGAACTATATTTTAGAAACTATGGAGAAGTAGAAAAGTATTCACCAACACAATAATAAGCTAGAGCATCAAGTCAAAGGCCGAAATATGGATTAATCGAAAACGAATCAAAAAATTATCCAAATGCAATCCATGACTACCCATTCTAGACTACATGTATCTCACTCACCCAAGCTAAATAACGAGACACATGTGCACCCACAGATAGAGAAAAAAATACAGAATAAATGGAACTGAAATGACCTCGTTCAACTTCAATAGCAAGATCCATAATATTCAACTGAATCAAACTAAACAAAGCATGAGCACAACTTAGAGCACAGAGGATTCTTTACACAAAAAATGGCCTGGTGAAATCATTTTTCTTACTGGCTTCCCTAGTTTTCTTCAATCAACAGTAGCACTCCAGTCCAAATTATCCTGTCTATTATTTGTTGGGAGATTTGGAAAGCTAGCAACTGTGCCAGTTTGAGGGTCAACTAACGGACACTAGTTTTATTATTTCGATTAGTATTTTCATCATCAATGATATCTGCTTGGCTGCTAACATTTTCCGTTCTTTGGAGGGCTATTCTTAAGCTTTGTAAGTTGTCCTTGCCCCTTGGTTTAACCCAAAGAGTTAGGAGGAGATAGAATTAGACATACCACGGAAACAAGAGAAATAATGGAAGTCTAAAGGAGACAAAAGTGAAGATAATGACAATGAAGAAGGGAAGATGTCGACTAAAAAGAAGTATGCACTCAAGTTCTTCGCAAATTTCTTTTATCACCGCAGACTTTATCTTGGACCAAAAGAAATTAGCTATTTAGGTGCTATAAAACCCTAAAATCCTAGGCCCAATTAAACTGGGATCAGTCAACCTTCACTGCATGGTCTTCAAAGATTATTGTTGTACTAACCTTTTCTTTTACAACAAAAGCAGAAAGGGTGTTACTACTCTTACAAAAAAAATTAGGTTCCTCTTTGAGCCATGAGAAGTTACATGTTAGCCATTAGCAATTTCACTTGAAAGAGTGTGACATTATTTAGCATGTTAGATGAGTCCATGAGTAGTTTCTAAGTGAAGACTTGAAGTGTAACTCTTTGTAAAGCTTTGCCAAGCTTCATACTTCTTGCAGAAAGGTAGAACTCTCCATATTCATTGTCATTGCATATCAATGTTTTACCTAGGTCATTTAAGCTGGATTACTTTTAATCTTGATAGATTAACTTCAGCACTTGATATTGGGTCCCTAAATCAAGTGCAAAAAGTGAGAGAAAATTGAAAAGAAAATATTAAATAATCTCTACAAGGCCAGCATTACTAGACGTGACAGAATGTTGGGCAACTAAGAGCCAACACATAAACAAGATGAATGTAGCTGCAATGAGGATACTCAAGTGGATGAGTGCAAACACTAAAGGAGATGGGATTATTCATTAAAACAATTGTAAATTGGTCGGGTAGGCACCAAATGAACACAACTTGAGAGAGGTTTTGACATATACAACTAACACCAGTTAATGCAACGGTTAAGAAAAATGATAAGATTACTATTAATAGCAATGTAGGGGGAGGGAAATGCCCCTGCTAGTCGACGCTAGGTTTCCCAGGATTAGTCGAGGAGGACATAAAATGGCCCGGACACTATAGTAACAAAGAATGCAAATCTAATAAGTTGGTAGATTATACAGCCCTTGACAGAATAGATTAGAGCCAAATGATCACGTAGCCAACCCCAATTGATTGGGGGACAAAGCTTAATATAGTTTGGTTTGGTCATTGGGACCAATTACCTTTCTAATGAATTTCTATATATAAAACATATATCTTTTCGTCTAGCTTTGATTCTTCCAAGAAATAAAAAGGTTTTCAAAATAGAACTTACTATGTCCGAAAGCCCGCGGTGTACTTTTGAATAATGGCATTTTCATGTCTCAAAATTATTATGCGCAAGAACCAGTACCTTCACTATCAGAACGCACAACATGACCTTCCAAACGTATATACATAGTTCCAGTTTAGAGAAACCCATTGTTATCGGTAAACCCACTCACTTTAGGGATCGAAATTCTTCCTCTAATCGAATGACCATATTGACTGCCATTATAGATGGACTGTGTTCGAAACAATGAATGATAAAGGGTCATTTTCATATGTATAGAAAAAAAGATGATATATATACCTCCCATGAAACCGATGCCGATGCCGATACCACAGCCGGCGCCGATGCCAAAGCCGGGTCCCAACTTCCCCAATCGCTTCGACTTTACCACCGGAAACATTCGTAGAAAATCTGGCACCGGAGGCATCCGTCTCAAACCGTTCAGCCAATCGTTTCCTTCACCTCCCCCTCTCTTGTTCATCTCTCCGCACTCTGTCTTTCTCTCTCCCTCGCCCTCCCTGGCTCTCTCCAAGTCCGCACACCTCGGGCTTCTTCCATAGCAATTACTAAATTTTAGGCGAAGTTGCACTTACACCCCTGTACTTTAGGGGAAAGTTAACTTACATCCCATCTACAAGGGTGTGCACGATTCAGATCCAGCTGGATCGGTTCCGGATTTGATCCGAACCAATAGTAACAAATTTATGTTTTCAAAATCCAGAACCATACATGGATGATCTACGGATGTATCGGTTCAGTTTCGAATTTGACGGATCAATTCTAGATGGATTTGACAGATTGGGTTATGACAAATAGGATTTTCGAATTTGACGGATCAATTGTAGATGGATTTTCCAAATCATTTTCCAGCCTATTTTCTGGCCCAAACATTTCTCAAGCCTATTTTTTCATCTCATTTGGCTGTTCACACTTAACCCAACCTGTTTTTTCAGTCACAGCAGTGAGTATACTATTTTTCATGACTATAGGGTTTTGTTTACCTCTCAAGCAGAGAGAGAGAGAGTCAACTAGTAAAGGAGGCGCCACATGGATGAGTAGGGGTGTCAACGGTCCGGTTTGGTGCAAATTGGTATAAATCTGAGGACCGAACAAAAAGTCTACGGTCCAATGTAAGGCAATCCGTGTCCAAACCAAAAGTCTATAGTCCAATTCCGAAACAATCCAAAAAATCACGGTTCGGTTCACAGTTTATCCACGGATTATAACATTCCACAAAATAAAAAAAAAGATATTTCTCATTCACATTCTCAATGTAACTTTTAGAACAAATTCATCAGTAACTTTTAAGTTTTAATAAATAACACCAAGTCACCAACAACATTGCTTCGAAATGATTAAAAGAAATTCACATTCAAGAGAGTACCACTAGCAGTAGTAAAAAGATGTTGAAACAACATACTAATATAAAGCGAGTAAACTAAAGACTTCACCACAACGAGTCCCGAGTCTAGGAGTAGCTAATATACATGCAAGCAAAATTACAATTGTTAATTACAGTTTGCACCTTTACTTTTTAGTTATATCATATTCTCCTATTTAGGGTATAAAATTAAGAATAATATGTTTAATTATAATTCTTAGCCAAATATTATATACTACATCTGTTCCTATTTGTTGGTCCTTTACGAAAAGTTGTGTCATTTTTCAAATGAAAAAATAAAGTATTTTTGTGTATCATTTTTCAAATTTTTTACACCAAATTAAAGTACTTATCATGTACTTTAATTCGGTATACGAAAACATTTGAAAAACGATATACGGAAGTACTTAATTTTTTTATTTGAAAAAAGGCAAGAGAGAGAGTGTGGAACAAACAAATAGGAACTGAGGGAATATATAAATATATTTTTATATTGATTAAATTCTCACGGTCCGGTTCGGTTTATCCACGGTTCTTTTATGAAAATCCATGGACCAAACCGCGAAGCAGGTTTTCTAATTTTTCAATCCGTGTCCGGACCATTAATCCATGGACCCAGTCCAAAACCTACGGTTTGGTTCAGTCATGTTCGGATTCACGGTTTGCGGGTTTTTTTTTTACAGCCCTATGGATGAGGGAGGGAGAGACTTAGGGTAACAACTAGTGAGGGAGGGAGACCAAGGGTAATGTGGTCGGCCCTAGTGGAGTACAGGAGTAATGGGGTTAATGACTTAATGTGTTGGAAGGAGAACAAAAATATAACTGTACAAAATACGTTTTTTTTTTCACCGGGCGGTTCGGTTTTAACTGGAACCAAACTGGATATGAACCGAAACTGTGAACTTGTTGTATTCAAGATCTGTTATCCATCCATACATACTTACCTTGGGTGGATCAACGGATGGTTTGGACTGGTTGGTTGGGCGGATCGAGCGGATCATCTCCCCTACCATCTACTACCATTTTACTTTTAGATGAGTAAAAGTGCAAATTACAAAAATGCCCCTATCTTATTGGCAAAACCAATTAATCTCTCTCTCTCTCTCTCTCTCTCTCTCACACACACACACACACACACACACACACACACACGAAATTTGATGTTTCCTTTTCTAACAGGAAATTCAAAAATTTTTGTTTGAGCACAAACGACGGGAATACTAGGGATGCATTCAATTGTTATTGAAGTAAAGGGTGCTTTGAAGATTTGAGAAAAACAACGCAAAAACATGGATGACGACATTGAGATGGTTAGCAAATTGGACTCGACAACTTCAATTCCTTGGTTTGGTGTCCATTAAATTGGCCATGCACTTATTTCTATTTTATGTGGTTAAGCACCTTGCAGATTTCCAGTTTTCTTCTCTAGCTTTAGTTGCTTCTATAAATTGGTAGTGTTTGTGTGTCGAATTTGTCATTTTTTCAATTTGATGTCGTTGTTTCATGGAATTACTGAATTAAGAAATTCTTGGGCAGTAAATTGGTATTTTCCGTCCAAAAATTGGATGGAAGTTAGAAGAGGGTTAACATTGAAATTGATGCAAGACTATAGGGTTAGCATTTTTCAAATCAGAAGTCTAAGGATAATTGGGGGACTATGTGGGTTCAACTGATTGTTGAGGAATGAAATAATATAAATTAATATCCAAGGACAGAGAAAATTAATCCTTTACCATTGCTAAAATATGCCAAGGTTAACCTAAACGAACTGATGTTCAAAAAAACCTAAGCAAACTAGATTGGTTGATTCTTGCAGCCCCTTTTTTCCTAAATACATCCCACCAATTTTTTTTACCATTTTAAAGACAAAAATACCCTCAAGTATAAAGACTATATTATCCCTTCTTCTTCCTCCTTCCTTCAACCACCACAACCATTCACCTCCATAACCACCACCACCACCACCACCACCGCCGCATTATCACCCATAACTCCAACCACCACCACCACCACGGAAAAAATAGGAAGGTTTTGGACTTCTCACTTTTATCTTGCTTGTTGAGTGTTGAGTGGAAATGCTTGTTGGTAATAATTAGTTACCATTCAACAAGAATGAAATATACACAGACATCAGTTACAGAGCATAAGTGGACTACTTAGGCTATGTTTGATAAAACTGAAAACTGAAAGCTGAAAGCTGAAAATTAAGTACTAAAAATTGAAAGCTGATTTTTTAAGCTAAAAAGTTGTTTGATAAAACATATTAAGACTGAATTTAAATTTTTTTTTTGGTTCTAATTGTCTCTTAATTTTACTAATGGTCATCATGTATTTGTGGTAGTGGTGGAGTGATGATTGGGAGGTGGTGAGGGTGGTGGCTAGGTGGCAATGGCAGTGGAGTAATGGTGGTGGTGGAATGCTGGTGAGTTGTGGTGGCAGTAGAATAATAGTGGTGGTGGTGTGATGGTTATGACGTTGTGGTGGTGGTGGTGGGCTGAGTGGAATGCTAGTGGTGGTGGTGGTGAAGTGATGATAGTGGCATGACAATAGTGGTGGTGGTATATGGGCAACAGTGATAGTGGTGGCGGCCACGGCGGGGCAATGGTGGTGGTAACTGCATGGTGGCGGCGACGGCAGTGCAATGGTGGTGGTGGTGGTGGTTGTGGTTGTGGTGGTGGTGGTGATGGTTGTGGTAGTGGTGGTGGTTGTGGAGTGGTGGTGGTGGTGATAGCAATGGTGTGATGGTTGATTGTAAACACATAGGAATTCAGTCACAATTAAGTAGCTTAATTTTTATCAATTAAAGCTACTTAATTTTTATCAATTTTTTAGCTTACATTTTAAGTTGCACTTAATCTGTTAAGTAACATAAAATGTGGTTATCAAATCTACTTAATGACTTATTACTTAATTGATTCTGTTTTAAGTGTTGAATCTGTGTTATCAAACAAAACCTTAAGGGTGGATTCAAAAGTTTGGAAATTGGAGTTTCAAACACAATAAAACCCTAAGGGGGGACCCATTGTTGTGCACACGACGGGCAAAATAGGTCCAGAAATGAATGAAGGTTGTTTGCCCATCGAAACTACAAGTTATTTGCCATTGGAACCCTCAAATCTCAATCACAATAACCCATTCACCTACAGTTTCGAACCCCCTAATCACAATAAACCCTAAATAAAATTTAGAGAGCCCTAATTTTTGTGAAGAAACAATTCCCTGCCAATTGCCAGCTGTCTCGCTCTCCGGCAATATCAGGTTTCAAATGGGTTTTGCTGGTTCGGTTTTTAGAATCCGAATAGGTATGGGTAATCCAAACGTTAGATTCCAAATGGGTAATGGTAATTTGGATTTTAGAATGTAAATGGGTATCATTTAGTAAATCTGAACCATATCCAACTAGTCGGGCTCTAAATCCGAAGTAGACTATGTAGTTCGGCATTTAAAAAAAAATGTTTTCAGGTAGTCAAAGAAGAAGGCATTTTTATCATCCTTTGCCACTCTTGGCTTCCCCACAATAGTTATCAACTTATCAGCGATCCCAATTTCAACCAACACAGAAGCTCCATAATCTCAGTCCCTTCTCCAAAAACTCAAACCCCAAAAGAGAAATCCAAATTGGACAAGACTCGTTTCTGTTTCTCTCTCTAGTATTTTCACGTAACTTGGAGAAAAAGACATACTACAATTTGTCACTTGGCCAATCATTTGTTACCTAAAAAACTTAGGGGGTGTTTCCCAAATGACAAAATCATTCAAAATTCTTACATTATATCAAAACTCTCTCATTTGATAAAATTGAGTATTGTTTTTATCAAATTTTAATTCATTCGAGAAACACCCACTTATTAAAATCATCTTGTAAGAGTCTTGCCTCTAACCAATGTTAGGTAGCAATTGAGAAAGAATTTTGAATGATTTTATCATTTGGGAAACACCCCCTTATTAAAATCATCTCCTAATGCAATAAGGTCTTATTAATTGGTATGTACAGTAAATACCCAGATACATTATACAATAATCTTAACACACACAGAGTCATCATCTCATGTCCTCTGCTTTGGGAGTGGTGGCAGCAGGGGGAATGCCTTGTTGATGCCTGAAAACATTGTCCGGATCAATAAGGGTCTTGGCTCTAACCAATCTATCATAGTTCTCTAGGAAGTACTTCTCACCCCAAACCCTAGCCATCTCCACTGCATCATTATCAGTAGTAACACTATCAATCACTCCAAGGTCAAGGTCCATGTAGTTGATATAAGCAGCCCTTGGACCCCATGAAACAAAGGGTTTCATTAAATCATAAAATCTTCTTATCCAATCTATGTACCTATCCTTGTTTTTGGCATTATCTTCTTCTTCTTCTTCTTCTTCTTCTTCTTCTTCTTTCCACTCCACAAGGTATTGAATGGTGAAAAGGTTACCTTGTCTGTGTGGAAAAGCAATAGATTTACTGCTTATCTTTTCCATAACTCCCCCGTACGGATCCAAAATCACATACCCTTTTGGTTCCTGCTCGAGTATGTCCAGTGCAGCCTTGATGCCATCGAGCGATATCGGGGTCCTCACGTAGTCTGATTTGGCTTTGAAGTACTTCTTGTCCCGAAAGTACCGATCTTTTAAGTCGGAGACCGTGCTTTGCTTGCCCAGTCCGGAGAAGTAAACAACGGACTCTATCCAACTCATTTCTTCGCAATCTTGTTCCAAGATGGCCAACTCTGGAAACGCCGTATTTAGGATGGAAATGGCTTCACTTCTTGGACCCAGATATAACCCTTTGAACGTTGCCGAAATTCTTCCCATTTTTTTGGCTTCTGGCAATCCTGCACCAACAAAAGCCGATAAGTAGAATTCATCTTGCAGCTCGGGTGCAATGAACTGCCATTTGTGGACTAGGTTGGCCACCAGATGCTTCGGCCCGGGCCTAGACACGATGAAACCTGTCACGGTTGGAGGCACTTTCAACAATTTGATCTTCCACGCATAAATAATCCCGAAGATGCCCCCGCCTCCTCCTCGAATGGCCCAAAACACGTCTTCCCCCATGGATTCCCGGTCCAATAACCGTCCGTCTGCATCAATGAGAAGCGCGTCCGCCACATTATCGGCTGCAAGTCCGTATTTTCTCGATAGCAACCCGAATCCACCGCCAGCGATGTGGCCCCCAACCCCTACAGTTGGACACGACCCAGCTGAGAACCCATAATCATGACTTTTGCTTTCGGCTGGTGCTTCTGATTGAGCGGTATGAATGGCATGGTAGGTCTGACCGAGGGTAGCACCCCCTTGAACCCATGCCACTCGCGATCCCAAATCCACCGAAACATTATCTAGATTCATCAAGTCAATAACAACGAACGGAACACCATCGGTGACAACCCACGAAGTCCCTTCGTATCCATGCCCGCCGCACCTTACTCGAATTTCTAGTACTTCCTCCGAAGACCCAAATTTCCTGCAGCAAACAACACTGTCCACAAGCTGCTGTTTAGTCCCGGGCAGAATAATGGCTGTTGGTTTCGCAATGGATTCTCCGGTAAACCGAAGATTTTGGATGGAGAAATTCAGCAGGTTGTAATAGGAATAAACTGCTGCAGAATCAACAGGAGTAGTAATCGAGTCTGGGTTGATGGTGAAGTTCTTGATTCCGTGGTAAGATAAACAAGAAACCAGCTGGTCTGTGGTGTGTAGTTGTCGATCAGCTGTACTTAAAGAAGGAAAAACAAAGGATCGGATCATGATGATGATGATGATGATTAGTAAAGGAAATGAAGCAATGGTACTGGTACTGATCATCATCCTTTGTAAATTCACCATGGCTGAAGATGATCTCTTTAATTCCACTATCTCTGGGAATATAAAAATGGAAGCAGACAAAACAGGGGAATCATCAAGTGCAAAGATACAATATACATATAAAACGAGGAATCTTCAAGTGGCTATCTACCTACATTCACGTACGCAAATAATTTGAATATCTTGTGACATCATTGTATATGCTAGCTAGGTTGGCCTTGAGATTCTCGGAGCAAAAAACGAACTTGAAAATCTGGACAATGTGTTTTCTTTTAAAAATAAATAAAAATAAAACTAACCTCAAAAGGATAATTACTTGGTACTATATTTTGTTTTCTTTCTATGATCCATTCCGTTGTTTCGAATAAAACTAATTCTTGTTCATATTATTTTTTGCACCAATAAAAAAAAATCCCTTTGAAAGTGTGAGTTTGTGAGAGGGGAAAAAATATTGGTATGAAAAAGGAAAAGAGAGGCCTAGGAATTGAACCTTGTACCTATTGGATAGAAAAATTTAAATTTTCCACTAGACTAGCTAGTTGATTGATTATGTAAGTACTAGATTAAATATATGTTCTGTACCCGGGTGTACCTATTCGGGTCCTAATTTTTGGCCAAAATTCGGGAGGCTAAGTCAGCCGCCTAACACGCCTTAGATCAGGGCTGGCCCCGGCTAGCTATTATATACACACTGTGAAGAACATGCATATCAACAAAAGATGTGGATACAGTATATTATGGACGCCGATAGGAGAAACTAAAAAATGATGGGATATAAATACGGCTAAGATATGAAATTAAAAATTAGGATTACATTTTATGATATTTTAGCATTCTATTGTACATAATAGAAAAACTATTGTATTTTCACCTGTGCAAAAATAAATTTATTGTGTACTTTTTATTAATGATATTCAATTTTATGGAACAAAGAAATTATAAGAAAAATTTGGATAGCCAAAGATCATATTATTTAATCTCTCTAGGTCTTACTATCTATAAGATAATTAAGGAAAGTTGTTTTAAAATTCGTAGTTTTCTTACTCTAAGAGCATCCACATTGGCATAACCAAAACCAAAAAGTTGCTAAAGTTAGCAATGTTTGTTTAAAAAAGTGCTCGCATTAGAATAACCAAACTTAGCAACCTCTTAGCAACTAACCAAATTTTGTCACTTGGATAATCAAAACTAGCAACCTTTTGCCAATATCCAAATTTAATAGACCCCACATCTACCCAATCAAGTACACCCATCATTACACAAAATGACAAAAACCTTCTCTCTCCTCTCTCAACAATGTTTTCAAAAGTTTAATTTAAAAAACATTTTTTCTTTTTCAAAAGTTTAATTTAAAAAACTGTTTTCTTTTTTCAAAAGTTTATTTTAAAAAACTGTTTTTTTCAAAAGTTCATTTTAAAAAACTGTTTTTTTTTCAAAAATTCCTATTAAAAACTGTTTTTCTCAAAAGTTCTTTTTAAAAAAAACTGTTTTTTTTTCAAAAGTTCATTTTAAAAACTATTTTTTTCAGAAGTTTATTTTTAAAAACTGTTTATTTTTTTCAAAATTTATTTTTAAAAACTGTTTATTTTTTTCAAAATTTATTTTTAAAAACCGTTTTTTTTTTCAAAATTTATTTTTAAAAACTATTTTTTTAAAAACCGTTTTGTACTTAAAGAAAATTCAAAATGTATATTTTTAAAAATTTCAAAACTATTTTTTGTAGTTTGAAAAAGTAATGTGGCAAATTTTGTTTATCATTTGAATAAGTGATGGAGGGTGTCCATTATTTTTGGTTATGGACAAAAAACACCAATGTGGAACTTGACATTGCTAACTTTAGCAATCTCTAAATGGATAATCAAAAGCTTATGTGACAACTTTTGGTTATCCAATTTTAGTTAGACCATTGTAGATGCTCTAATACTACTATACAAGAAGTGCCACAGTGATAATTTCATTAAAAAGAAAAAAGAAAAAAAGACAGAGTTGATGAAATGTATTCAATTTCTTCAACAACAACAAATTTTTTTTTTTATCGTGGATATTATTGGATGCCTATCCGTGAGTATGGAATGAATGTTAATGTCAAGTAAGGATTTGATAAGATACGCCTCTAATTTAAAAATATATGCAGTTCATAGGTTATATATAAAAAAAAAAAGAAGCAAGTCCACTCATAGCCATTTATCTTGCTATCCGCCGCAATAAGGCATATTTAGTTTTTAACAAAAAAATCAAAGTCCACCCATCGCCATTTATTGATGTACGTCAAAAATTGGCAACACCGTACTTGGAATTTGAGATGTTATTGTCATTTCTTCCACTTCATTCAAGCCATTAGATTTACATTGCCAAATAAAAGTAGTTTAACATTCAATAATCTGAATTTGAGATCGTGCCCAAATACATCAATCCAGTTCATCAACATTACTATTTTTTTTTGGTTTTTTTTTTTTTTGACATTGAGCAAGCCAAAAAATGATTTTGGTAATGCTATTTTGATATCAGAAAATGGTTTTCTGCTAATGTGATGAAATTTGGTATGGTATGGATAGTTAATGAAGAAATACAATGTAAAGAGAGAATAGAGTGGTCTAGAAAGGGTGAAGAATGAGGAGGAGGTGTGCATGAAGTTAACCCAAGGCAATAAAAATGCTCTCGGTTTAATCCCATTGAAACCCTTGGTGATCTAGGAGATGGGGCTGGAATCAGAGGGAATGTTCTTCACTCTGTGATTGCCCTTTTCTCTCTCTAGAATGACAAATGCTTATGCCAAGAGTTTCACCAACCTCTGGGTATGAAAGGGAATGCCCCATATATATAAAGGCGTTGGACCCGTCGTAAGGTCTTAGAACGAATCTATAATATGATAACACGTCGCTTCCGTGAACCCGACCGGTATCAGCGTCCTGCCACACCTTGGTGGCGTGCGGTGGCGAAGCCATCCCAGCGGCATCCTGCTGTTCTTTAGCCACAAAGCCACTGGGATCTCCCTATTCCCCGTGGGGCAAGGTCCGTGTTTTGCTCGTCGCTAGATACCTATCAAGCCTCGGGGGCCCCGGTCGCCTTTAGACCGCATGCATACTACCCGCTGTTGGTGATGGCCTCAGCGTGCTAACCATGCTCAGACGGCCAATCAACACGAACCATGGGATGTTCTCACCTATTCTGATGACCCATACCGGCCGAGCACCGATGGTATGGGCATGTGATGCTTGGCGCCTTTAGGCGCCTTGTAAAGTCCCGTATAGTAGCCCTGGCGGATGTTTGTCCCACGGCGCGATTGCCACTCCCCTACGTACTTGAGATCTTCGCGGGAAGGGTGCCGCGTCAATCCGTGGGCGGAACCACACAGGTGACACTGGTCGTAATTCGTTGGTTGGTCGACATTGACTCTGTGAGATCCTTGAGGGGGTCTGTGGCCCGGCCTCCCTGCTTGGCCTGGCGTGTGGAATACAAGCGCCGAATGGCGTGACCTTCGGCTTTTCCCACGGCGTGGCGCCGGCTTTGTCCGCTTCGACAACTTTTCTACCAATCGACGCGGTATGCAGGGGGCGCTTCGCTTTGTCCGGGCCGTCCATTACGGGGCGGCGTTTTCCAATGGATATGACGGCAGTTATTAAGGCCGCTCGGGGCCCATCCGTTCCTTATAAATATCTCACCCCCCTTCCACTTCGTCTCCCTCACTTGTTTACGAATCTCTCAGAGCTTCTCTCTCTAAAAGCTTTCTTCTCATTCCTCCCCTTCTTCCTCCAAAAACCAGAGCCCCTTAGGCCCTCATATTCTACAACTCCCGTACTTCTACATTCAGAACTACACCCTCCTTCCGTCAGAATGACTCGTGGTGAACAAGTGGTAGGTGGCAGACCCACGGTTCCTGGGGGTCCAGTTCCTTCAGCAGATCAGTGGAGTAGGGCCCCGTACTTTCACGGCAAGGGTGACCCTTTCTGGCAGAAGGTAGAGTCTTACAGTCCAGAGGGTGGTGAGTTGGACAACATTCTTTGCATTCATCCGGAGGCACCGCTGGAAGATGGGGACATGGTGCCACCCCTCGTCCATTCTTAGCCGACCGAGAGGGGGATTTCCCGCCTCTGGCCGCCCAAGACTCGCCCTCTCCGCCCCCCGCCGGTACTGGAGTGAATGGGTTACGGAGGTGATTGAGGACGGCTCGTACAAGCAAATTCTTAAGCGTACTCATCTTCTGGAGCCCCTCAAGATCTCCCAGGTTCTTACTCTAAACCGGAGGAACGAGAACCTCGACTTTCTGATGTCGAGGTGGAGTAGCGATACTCACACTTTCGTGTTCCCATGGGGTGAGTTTGGACCCACCCTCCAGGACACCAGTGCACTCTTACATCTCTCTTTGCACGGCAGACAGGGGCTCGAGCCCACGCAGGCAAGCCGCGGACCTCGAATCGATGGTCTGCCTTAAGTTGGCCTATAAAGTCAAGGGCCATCGGGGGTTCTCAATGGGACAGAATGGAAGCCGCAGGCCATGATCAATCGAAGAAGACTCTTGGGGGTCTTGATTCGCATTTCTTCAAGGATCTCCCAGCGCCCGGCCAAGGGAGTGCCGCTACAAAGCCATCGAGGGGCCGGAGTATAAAGGTGACTTGTATTTGCCTGCTTTCATCGCATTTTTCCTCTCATTCTTCATACTACCGGATTTCCCCATCGACGCACCCAAATGATTTCCGCGTTTCATCTTCGCGGTCTGAGATGGCCCAGGGAGACAGAGACTCCTACGGGCCCTTTATTTCTTAGGCATCTCTATCGGCAATTTGGACCGCATATCCACGAATTTTGGCGTTGATTAAAACCTTCTGACATCACCTCTATGGTTCACACCCGTTTTTTTGCTACTTATTTAGTGTACGGGCATTTCCCAATTGTGGCCCCTAAAGCGAGGAAGTTCGCGGCGCAGAAATCTGTGCCGGTTTTGGATAGCAGGGGCCGTCAGGTGAGGGAGGACGATGGGCGTCTGCGGTTCACCCTTCAAGGGCCTCTGTGGCCAATCATTCTTCGTTGGAACAACACGTCTACGGCCAAGCTCTGGGATGAATACTTAGATGACGAGCGTCACTTCTATCCGCGCCCATATACGCAGGGGAGGTGGACTTCTCCCGCAGTGATCTTCACAAGCGGAATCTCCTTGCTGGCGTGTACTGCCTGAGTCGCCCGGCCCACCTGCCCGCAATTGGTGTTGATAAATGGGAAACAATGGTTTACGGGCAGCATGGGATGGCGATACCAATTGGGGTAATATCGGTGGTTCCTGTCGGCCTCGCCTAGCGAATTCCAGGAAGCATACAACCAGTATCTGCATTCTTACGCAGATGTTATTTTGGCTAGGGTTACAATTTGGCGTTTTCCAAAGTCCTTGGGCCCTCCCCTGTGGTTTACGCTACGATTTTAGCCACCTGGGCGTAGGAATGGATTCTTTTTACGCCGCTCGCTCAAAGGCGACGCTGAGCCAAGGCCCCAACCGTTATCTTCAAGCCAGATTCTACATTGCATTCTCCCAAGCCGCAACCAACTGAATGTGGCGCCGGCGGAAGTCGTTGGGCCTTGAAAGAGGGTATCGCCGTATCCCCATCGAGAAGCATTGTTGTGAAAGCCCCCGCGTACGTCGTGTCACCGGATCTCGGCGAGGCCCAAAGCCGTGGGGTGAGGGGAGGTCGAGGAGGCCGCCTCGCCGACTACGTCGCGGGATCAAGCACGAGGTATCGCATCATATTCTTATTCATCTCCCCGTGATTCTTATTCTACTTCCCTTCTCGCTTTATTGACTCACATGCCGCTGATACTATTTTCGCGCTAACGCGTAGCGTGATCATGTCCCTCCGGAGCCAATCAACCGTACGATTCTCACACAAATCATGCAACTTGACGCTTCTGCCTAGGGGCTCCGAACGAGGCCATACCGGGCAGGACCTCTACTCCAAAGACCGCAGCCACGACAATGACAAAGAATGGCACAACCTCCCCCATCACCGCGGATACTCGTATAAGGCTAGCTGTGAGTGGTGCCGCTGGAAAGAAAGTTGCCTCCATCCCACCAAGGCCATCCGTGATCACTGCGGGTTGTTTAGCCAAGGGTCGCACCCACAGGAGGCAGTAGAGAGGCAAGGCTTTCTCGCTGATGATTGAGTCCGGGGAGCGGGTGAGTCCCCTATAGCCGACTTGCTAGGCCCGCATGCCGTAAGCCGCTTCGGATGAGGCAAGGGAAGTGCGTTCTGGGGGGCGTCCTGGGAAAGGACCACAGGGGGAGGAGAGTTTGGAGGCTTCCTCTGAAGGTTTCGGCCAGGGTTTCGAGCAAGATCTTATGCGGCCCTATTCTGAAAGCGACGATGAACGAGACTCTCAGCCTCTGGTTCATCGTCAGCGCTCATTATCTGCAGAGAAAGGTAATCACCTCGACTCTTCCAGCACTTTTCAGAATATTGGGGATGATATCCATGCGGGGCCAAGCTCCCGTCGCAAGACTATTCATAGCATAGGGGAATTTGTTCCAACTTCATTGATCCCATAATTCATGAACTGCTCAAAGATAATCGTGCGTAATTGAAGTCTGCTGGGACCCCCGGGGAAGCATCAGGGCAGCGCAGGAAGCATTTCACCAAGAGCAACAATCAAGTCAGCAGGGTCCGCGGGGAGAGCCACAGCCTGAGCGGCTTCCAGTTATTCCTGAGGGCCAGGCATCTGAGAAGGGGGATGATAGTGGGGCGGAGTCGAGCGCTCCGCAGGGGGATGTTGGGTCAACGGCCGCAGTGCAACAAGAACCCATTCACCTTGATGATGATGAGGAAAGCTCAGAAGGAGCAGGGTCCGCGGCACTACAGCAACAACAACAACAGCAGCGCCAGTCCCTTTCCGACTACATCGACTCTCACTGTCACGTGGAGGTACCATCCCCAGTTCCCGAGTTCATGAAACCGTTCTTGTCTTTCCTCCGTATTGCCGCCAAATAATCTCCCTACACCGAGACGGTTCTCAAGGGACTCATCCGAGACTTTTATAACGCCCCGCAAGGAGTGCCCTAGGGGGTGGAATGCTACTAGACCGCCTGGCTGAGATCATTGATTCTCTGCGGACTGTCCCGCTTAAGAAGTTTGGTGAGTTGTCTCTGCAGGATTCGAAGGGAACCCTCCTCGATCTCCAGGACTTGGGGGGTCTGGAGGTCGGCTGGCTCATAGCCCATCTGGAACGTATGCACAAGTCCCGCCGAGCTTTCAAGTTCCCCCTTCGGGTGGAAGCAAAGAAAAGAGAGATCGACCGAGCGCAGGAGAAGATAGACATGGCGCGCGCGATGCTTGCGCAGGGGCATGTAGAATTGCAAGATCGTCAAGCCGAACTTGAGGTCCTTCTGTGCGAGAAGGAAGAATACGAAGCTGCTGGCGGTGACATCTTTGAGAGGGATGACCCTGTGACTAAGGGCCTGTTCCCTGAGCCTTTACCATGACTCTGCTGTATTTCTTTTCTTTTCTTTCTTTTCTCTTTCTTTGTAGCAGACTTAACCACAACCTGAATAAATTTATGTTTTGTTATTGATTCACCGTTGCTCAATTCTTTTTTACGCATGTTCCTTGGCATTTGCATCAAGATTATCATTTTTCTCATTACCACATAGAACCGCCTCGTAAGGTTATACAATTGAACAAGCGTTTCATTAACTCCGATACAAACCGACAATGCTTACAAAGCAAAAAGGAAGCGAAAATCAAACATGAGTAACTTTGGGATAATACTTCTTCATGAACTTAATATTAATGGGCCCCGTTAGGAACCCATCGAGACCCCGGGATACCTCAGAATGCCCGCTTGTTCCTGCGTGGATGACATGGTACGGACCTTCCCATCTCGGAGTGAATTTGGGGAGCTTCACATTCCTCATTACATCCGTTGTTGATTTCCAGACCAGGTCCCCAACTTTGAACTCCCGTGGCACCACGCTCTTGTTGTAGAACCTTGACACTGATTCCCAGTATTTGGCTTGGTGTTCTGCAGCAAGCTCTCGCCTCTTCCAAAGTGCTTCCGTGTCCGAAGCGCCGCTTCTGCAAAGGGCCTCGCGACGGGACAGCCGCCACCGGAGGGAACACTTAACTCGACGGGGAGCACTGTCTCTACACCATAGACCAAGTTGAATGGACTAGTCCGTGTGGCCTTTCTCTTGGCTGTGCGGTAGGCCCAGAGGGTAGTGACCAGATGATCTGACCACGTCCCGCCCTTCTCATCCAGCAATTTGCTCAGAATGCGCACAAGTGACTTGTTGGTGGCCTCGGCTTGGCCATTCCCCTGAGGATAATACGGAGTTGAAGTCAGGTGCTCTATGGAGTAGGATTGGAGCAACGTACCCACGTCCCTGTTAACGAACGGGGTCTCGTTGTCAGATAGGATGACCTTTGGTATGCCAAATCTGCAGATAATGTTTTCTTTGATGAACTGGGCTCTTTTTGCGCTGTGCGTTCTTGAGGCAATCGCTTCCACCCATTTTGTCTTTGACTTTCGTAAATTGCCTAGAATCCACCGTGCTTACGCGAGTGTGGTGAGATAGGCCCAACAAGGTCCATCGCCCATGTATGGAAAGGATACGGCGCGTGAATCGCGTGCAGCTCCACGGTGGGCGCATGGACCAAATTTCCAAATTTTTGGCACGCGTGGCACCGGCGCACGTGAGCTTTAGCGTCAGTCTCCATTCGCGGCCAGTAGTATCCCAAGTGGATGATGTGTTCATATAATTTGCGTCCGCCCTGATGCTCAAGCTCGTGAGCCTTGTGCAGCACCTCCTCTGCTTCTTCATTGGAAAGGCATCGTAGAGGGATGCCATCCAGGGCTCTTCTGTAGAGGCTTCCATCCTTCACGAAGAACCGCTCTGCGGACATTTTAATCTGCCTCCTGTATTCCCTTTCCACGGGGAGCGCGCCCTCAGTGATGTAATCGATGTATTTCTGCCTCCAATCCTGCTCCACCGAGAAACAGCATTCTTGGGCTGACGCGGCTAAGGCGCATCTTTCACAATTCCTTGTCGCCTCCGCGGAGTCATTCTTCATGCTGGGCCAATAATAGCCCTGTCTCTTAACCCTTCGATACAGAGAGACATCATTTTCTCCACAAGTTGCGTCATGGATCCACACAACCCGCTCTTTGGCTTCCTCCTCGACCGATGCACCAAGGCGAGCCACCCCCGAGGGGCCGCGGTAGTATAACTTCTTCCCCGATCATGGTGAATTGTGCCAATTCTGCCAAGGGAAAGTCCCCTTGCCCTGTTGCCAATTGCTTCACTATCTTTTCACCCTCGCCACTCTTCCTCGCAAAATTGTTCTTTGGTTACTTCATCGGCGACGGATGGGCCTGTCCTCTTGACAATCTCAATGGCTATCTTTTCTTCGTCGAATTCGACCTTCGACCCCAGCGTGGCAAGAGCATCGGGAAATCTGTTGTCTGATCTGGGCTTGTGAACAATTTCCACCTTGTCGAAACGTTGCATCAGATTTTGAACTGTAGCCCTATACGGGGCGAGAGTCGGCTCCTTCAACGCGAAGGTGCCTTCGCTTGCGTAATTACAAGTTTTGAATCCCCACAATTTTGAGGATTTTATGCCTTTAAGAATGGCTGCCAGAGTCCTGGGATTAAGGCCTGCATTACTCTGCCTCGTTGTTTGAACCTTTGGAAAGCTAATTTGTCACGCTAGGTACTCGCTGTCGTCCGTCGATCTTGGTAAGAACTATCCTACCACACAGTACTTACCTCCTCCGCGGCCGTCGAGCTTAACGTCCATGTGGCCGGGGCGGTGGTACATTAATGCTGAAACCATGCCACAGAGCTCCTCACGGGTGGCTCGCATTGCCCGCCGAAAATTATGCAAGTAGATCCCATGGCGCTGACTTAATTGCTTTGGGGCGACACCGCGATATCTCAAACTCGCGGGGGGCTAAGAGCCAATAGGCCACTCTTCCCAGAAGAGCCGGTCTCCGATAGCAAGTAGCGCCGGGATTACTCCTTGTCACAAAGGTTTATCTTAAATGACGCGAAGTAATGGCGTAACTCAGGCGGTGAATACCAATGCTAGGCAATGTGGATTTCCACCGGCGTGTACGGCTCTGCACTCCTCGCACTTTTACCACGATGTAGTACATTGGCCTCTCCGCGCCATCCACTTCCCATAAGTAAGGCCCGGCGGATCTCGGTGGGCGCCGGGTAGAATTAGGGGTTTGCCCTTCGGGGTCGCGATCATGGTCTCAAGGGCGGTCGTCCGATATTTTGATTCTTTCAAATGCGCACTGGTGCTCCGCGCGCCATTCAAACTTTGCCTTCACTTTCAGCAGGTCACTGAAGGGTGCCGAGATCTCTGCGAGAGCTGGAATGAACCTTCGCAAATACGATACTCGTCCCAAAAACTTCTTGAGAGTTTGCTGAGAGTGCGGAGGGGGCATTTCCCTGATAGACTTTATCTTGGCGTCGTCTGCTTCTATTCCATGTCTATGGACCAGGAATCCCAAGAATTTTCCTGACGCGACCCCGAATGCGCACTTGAGTGGGTTCATCCTCATCTTGAACTTTCTGCACCTCTCGAACACTGTCTCTAAGTGCTTCAAGTGGTCAAGCTTCTCTTTCGACTTAACGACCAGGTCATCGATGTAATCCTCGACAATGTGATGTAGCATATCGTGAAAGATTGTCGTCATCGCGCGCTGGTACGTTGCGCCAGCATTTTTCAAGCCAAAAGGCATGACCGTGTAATAGAAGTTACCTAGCGGTGTCCGGAATGCGGTCTTTTCTGCGTCCTCAGCCCCCATCTTGATCTGATTGTACCCGCTAAATCCATCCATGAATGAAAACAGCTGGTGCCCCGAGGTGGAGTCGACCAGCGTGTCGATGTGTGGCAAAGGGAACTCATCTTTCGGGCAGGCTTTGTTGAGGTCGCGGAAATCAACACAAACGCGTATTTGTCCGCTCTTCTTTTCATCGCACAAATGTTGGCGAGCCACGGAGGGTATTGTATAGGCCGAATGAATCCAAATTTCTCAACTTCTCGACCTCTTCCTTGATCTTTTCTCGAAGTTCGGGCCGGTATTTGCGAAAGCGCCGCTTGACCGCCGAGAATTTAAAAAGTGTTCAGATGATGTGCCACCAATTCAGTGTCTAGCTCGGGCATTTCCTCATAATGCCAGGCAAATACATCGCTGTATTGTTGCAACAACTGAATGAGTTGCTTTTTCATCCCACCATCGAGCGCCGCGCTCACGAAGACAGGCCGCGGGGTACCCTCTCCTTCTCGGAGGTCAACTTCCTCTAATACTTCTGGCTGTGGTTTCGGTCCGTCCTGCATGCATTCCGGGGCTGGTTCTGGCTTCACCATCTCATCTGACTCAACTCCCATTGCCTCTAGGCACCGCTGGTCGATGTTTCGGTGTAAGGCGTCCGCCCGCCAGCCCGTCATAAGCGATTATACCTGTCTTCCCACCTTCTTTGACCTTTGTAATCTTCCTCGGGCCTGACGCTTTTGAAACTGGCTCTCTCTTGCCCGTGGAAGCCTCTCCCTCATCTTTAATGTCTTCCCATTTGGGCAGTTTTACACCGGATGGCCTTGCGACCACAGCACTCGGCTCCTCCTCCATCTCGGTGAAGTACACCGAGTCTGACAAGTGTGCTTCACTTACTTCAAACGGCCTTTCTGATGTTGCGACTGTCACTTTCTTACCAGCCCAGATCGCTTTCAGGCATTGATGATAGCTAGACGGAATGACTACAAAGCGATGCATCCAACTGCGCCCCAAGATGATGTGGTAATTCGTCTGAGCATCAATAATGTGGAATTTGGTGGCAGTACGGATGGGCCCAACTGCGAGGTCAACAATCACATACCCCAAAGGATTCCTTCTTGTCCCCTTTGGAACCCCCTCATTATCCCTATTAGGGACTTCACTATCCGGCTCCTCGAATTCCCACTTTTTCAAAGAACGCCGACATTGGCATGATGTTAATGGATGCTCCGCCATCCATGAAGGCTCGTTTTAGTTCCACGCCGTTGACGCGCGCGGTGACGTATAGGGGCCTGTTGTGCGGGTGCAAGACCTTCCTATCAGCTTCAGAGAACGTAATTGCGTTTGACTCGTCTTTGATCGTCCTAGGGAGAGACCCTCCTTGCGCCGCGCAGGCCTCATGGCCCTCTTGCGCGATAGCCATGATAGCCTTCGTCATCAGAAGCCTCGCATTGGGTGTGAACCCCATTCCATCGTAAAAGTGCTTGAACTTCGTGCTATTTTGCAAAATCCTAACCCCGCTCTCTGGATCCGGAGGGGCCACTGCTGGAGTGTCGTACCCAGCGATCTCATCAAGCTCGTCGTAAAATGACGTCATGTAGGCTTCTTCATAGTCAAACCCCTGACTATGCTCATAATCGCAGTTGTAATCGTACTCACAGCCATAATCCTCTTCTTCAATGTCTCGTACGAACTCGAAACACTCATCCATGTTGGCCGTCCCGTGGTCCGGGTAGGGGTACGTGCGCACATCCTGTGCCTTCGTGGTAATCCGCAACTCGTTGTTATCCATCTTCTTCTTAAAAATCCTCTTTAGAGTCCAGCAATCGCTGGTGGGGTGCTTGGTGTGTCGGTGGAACATGCAGTAGTTAGGACTTTCTCTGTCCACGCGCGAAGGCGCGACTTTGATGTCTAGCAGTGTGAGTCCACCATCTGCAATCCATTCTTTTACTAGTGCTTTGACTTCCTCCATGCTGCAAGGGTAATCCGGGGCCCCTGAGCTCTCTTTGTAAGTTTTCTGTTTCTTCCAATCGCCCACCATTCTTTGCTTCCGCCCATCCGCCCCCGCTAGTATGTCCGGCTTTGCCCTCGTCCCCCCTGCGACTTCTTGCTGGAAGGAGGGCGAAAGTCGCGAAGCTACTTGGCGGCCGAAAGATGGGACTTTCTTTCTTCCGGTGTCCCCGGGATGGTACATGCGGTGTGGCGCAACTTATATGCTGCCTCAAGTAGGGCCGCGAACGTTTGGATCTTGACATTAACCAAGAATGGTTGATAATCGCGCAGGAGCCCGGATGTGCATATTTCCACCAAATACTCCTCGTCCACTGGTTCAAGGCAATCGACTGTGCGGTCCTGAAACCGCTTGATGTAATCGATAATGTCCTCACTGGGGCCTTGTGTTTCCTTGACCAGGGACAGACTAGTGATCTTCTCGCGTGTCTGGAAGAATTTCGCATAGAAGCGACTAACCATGTCCTCCCAGGACGACACCGAATAGGGCGCGAGATTGACGTACCATGTATAAGCTCTCGTTGGTTAGAGACTTGGAGAACTCTTAACCTCGAGGTTCGTGGTTCCCCGTAAAATGCTCCTAGGGTCTCAATGAATCGCATCGACATGCTCCCCCGCGCATTACCCTCTTTCCGGGCAAACTTAATGAACTTCGGGTGGTGTGTATCCTCGTGATATGGCATCTGGAGAATAGCCATGGGGTACGGTGGCTGAATGTCCGGGCTAGGGAGGGGAGGGAAAAGTTGCTTTGGTTTTCTCTCTTTGCAGGGGGCTTGTACCTCTGCTAGGGGTCACCGCTTTGTACACGCATGCTCCCCTAACGCCGCTTCCTTCGATGTACGTAACCCGGTTCACGTGGTTCGGGCTGCGGGATTTTACGGCAAAGCGAGGGGTGAGCGAGGATCACCGGGTCGCAAAGTAGCTTGGCGCTGGGCCACCGGCTAAGGGTGCCATCCCCCCGAGAGTCCCGTGAGCACATGCGGCTTTCGTGGAAGCACCTGGATGGGTGGACTTCCCGGCATGGATCTGGCGGGTTGCCAGCTCTTGGTTGAGCCCTAGGTAAAGCGGCCGGTAATGACCTCTCGTAAGGCCGACTATGGTAGCAAGTAGCTGGCGTTTGGGTTGTCTCAGAGGTGTGTGATTCACGCTTGCATGGCGTGAATCATTTCCATTGTGTCGAAGCTCATTGGTTTCCTCCCCCTACGTTCCCTCAGTGACTAGATGTAGCATCTTCCACCCGGTGGGTGGCCATGAGAACAAGGTTGTTTTGATTCATTGGTGGCGCCATGGTTGAAGTTTGTAGACCACTTCTTGTGTTTACCATCAACTAAGCAACCTCCCCAACAGAGTCAATGTAGGTGATGGTTCTTGCTAATGTGATGAGTTGGAGAGGTATGGATAGTTAATGCGAAATACACGTAAAGAAAGAGAATAGAGAGTGGTCTAGAGAAAGGGTGAAGAATGCGGTAGGTAGGTGTGCAATGTAAAGAACTAAGGCAAATAAAAATGCTCTCGCTTTAATCCGTGAGGAAACCCTTGGTGATCTAGAGATGGGGCCGAATCGAGGGAATGTTCTTCACTGCGGATTGCCCTTTTCTCTCTAGAATGACAAATGCTTATGCCAAGAGTTTCACCAACCTCACGGGTATGAAAGGGAATGTCCCATATATATAGGCACCTTTTGACCAATCATAAAGCTGCCAAAACAGAATCCTATAATATGATAACACGGTCCTTTCCGCATAACCCGACCGTGACGGTGACGCCACCACCGCTGCTAGCCGACGCGGCGCTGTGGCGAAGCCATTCCCAGCTCGGCGATCCTCTTTGTTCTTTAGCCACCAAAGCCAACTGAATCTCCCTTATTCCGTAAAAGAATAAAGATTGATGACACGTTGATTAGGTGCCACTACTCTTTAGCGGCCAAATGAGGGGGCTCCCGGGGTCACCGCGCTGGTCATGGCGGTATTACTACGGGCTAGTGGTGATGGCCCGCCAGCGTACTTGCTCGTATACAGGCAGCGTCAATCACTTGAACCATGGGATGTTCTCCCTGACCGGATAACCCATAGCCCGGCTCGAGCACATACTGGATGGGCATGTAGTCTCTTGGCATATTTGGGAGCACCTTACTACGAGAGGTCAGCTATGAAAAGTGACCCCTAGCATGTGGATGTTAGATCCCAGCGCCCGATACCCTCATTGAATGCTTGCGTAGGGAGGGTGCCGCGTGTAATCGCGTGGGCAGCAGCGCCACTTTGGGTGACACTGCGTCATAATTTCATTGGTTGGTGGCATTGAAACTGCAGTGTGGCGGGGGTCTGTGACCTCCCCTATAGATACCAATGAGTGAACTGTGGAGTCCGCCATTAGATTCAGGACCCGTAACAAGAATGGAGGCATATATATACATCCATATATGCATGCATACACAGTTACACATAACAAAAGAGCAACAGAGTATGCAGCCTAATTCTCCTATTTTTTCCCCATACTTTCACAATCAAGGCCGAGTTAGGCAACCCTTTATCATTGGGAGACCGGTACCTGTCTTCGCTATTAAAAGTTAAGAGATGGATGGATGTTTGTTCACGGCTTTTTATCTTTGTCACCTCAACTGCTAACTACATGACAAACACTTTACCATTAGTTTATACTTTAGCATATCCTATTATTCGTTTTACACGCATTTAGTATAGTAATAGCGTTGAGCCCGTTCGATACACAGAATCCAAGAGAATAAAAAATAAAAAATAAAAAATAGGTTTCAATCCAAGCCGTCCGTTGCATTTTTAAAAAAAATTCAGGGACAAGATATTTAGGGATTTAAGGGCTGCATTTTCTGGGGGAAGAGGGTGGAATGAAAAAGTCCAAAATGCTCTTGTAGCATTGTCACGTGGATGGCACATGGCTTTTTCCGTCCAAAAATTGGACGGAATGTTGCAGAGGGGTCACATTGAAACTCATTAGAAATTGGAAGGTTTTTATTGTCCAAATTGAAATCAGAAGGACTAAAGTGAAACTTGAGTGAAAGTCGAAGGGATATATAGGTAATTAACCCCGAAAATTAAAAAGAACATAATCTCGTAACGAACTCATAACAGTTCTAATCAATTACTACGGTTGTGAAAGAAGGAAAAAATAAAGCAGAAATATAAGATGGAAGTGGGGAGAGAAAATAAGGAAGTTAGAGATGGGGTGAGAGTCATGGGACACGTGAAAAGAAAAAGAGTGGAAAGAGGATATATTTGAGACTTTTTAAAAAATTAAAATTAAAATTCTAGAAAATTAGCATTTGGGGTTTGGATGCTTTGGGGGCTCAAGTACATCATTGTTATAGGATATGTAATAACGATGATGATTGATGGTGTTGATACATTTTGGAACAGAGCCGAAGTGTGGAAAGTTATGTGGAAAACAAATGTGCCGAACAAGATAAGGAATATTTTGGTGGAGAGTTTGCAAGAACATTTTAGCTTCAAAGGAGAATTTGATCAAGCGAACATGTGCCCCATCTAGCTCATGTCCCTTTTGTGGCTCCGAGGTGAAATTTGTGGAGCATATGTTGTTTTTATGGTCATGGGCAGTTTCTCCTTTTTCTATGCTTTAATATTTTGTAAGGATGGTATTTTGTAAGACTTTTAGGCATCCTTGTGGATAATCAAAAAAAAAAAAAATCTCAAACATAATTTATAAAAAAGAAGTGAAAGTATGTTACGATTGAAGAAAACAATACGAAAGGGAGAAATAATTTTTAAGTCAGTATTATTAGTTATAAATACACTGGTGTTCCAGAGATAGACGGTATGAAAGCCATAGTCTATTAACAAAGAGTGCTTTTGAAGGTCCTTTTGTTTTGCATCAAATTCCACAAATAGCAAATTTCAAGCTCTCGAGTTTAAGCAATGTAGAATAAGGGAGCAAGAATCGAACTCCCAATAGGAGGCTTCTCAAGTGGGGCCTCGTTTTTCGCACTAAACCATGTTGATTATTCTCTTAAATTTATTATCGTTGTACTATTAAACACTTTGTAAGAGTAATGGTCCTATTTTTGGGCCAAAAAGTGGGAGCTCTTAGTACTGGTTTGGTGGGCTTATGCCCAGGGCCGACTTTGCCAGCCACAATAGAGCAACGGGGCACATTGGCGCCCTTGACTTGATGAACTCCTACTGTGATAAATTAAAATCCGTTCAATGGTGTATAGGGTCCTCACGTAGTTTGATTTCGCCTTGAAGTACTTCTTGTCCTGAAAGTAAGGATCTTTTAAGTCGAAGACGGTGCTTCCCTTGCCCAGCCCAGAAAAGTAAACAACGGATTCTATCCAACTCATTTCTTCGCAATCTTGTTCCAAAATAACCAACTCTAGAAACACCGTATTTAGGATGGAAATGGCTTCACTTCTCGGACCTAGATAAAACCCTTTGAAGGTCGCCGAATTTCTTCCAATTGTTTTGGCTTCTGGCAATCCAGCACCAACAAAAGCCGATAAGTAGAATTCATCTTGCAGCTTGAGATCAATAAACTGCCATTTGTGGACTAGGTTGGCCAACAGATGCTTCGGCCCAGGTGGGCCTAGACACGATGAAACCTGTAACGGTTGGAGGCACTTTCAACAATTGGATCTTCCAGGCATAAAAATCCCGGAGATGCCCCCGCCTTCTCCTCAAATGGCCCAAAACGCGTCTTCCCCTATAGATTCCCGGTCCAATAACTGTCCATCTGCATCAATGAGAAGCTCGTCCCACCACATTATCAGCTGCAAGTCCGTATTTTCTTGATAAGAGGAGGAAAATATTAACCACCAAACCAATTTGCAGAACGCATGTCCTCAAATACAGGCCATGCTGAAAAACAAATTTATTAAAATGCAATAAATAATGACCCCTTGCCTTTAGGGCATTTTTTTTTTTTTATGAACTGCCCTTTTGGGCATTGCTTGCTTCTACACATGCGCAGTCCACAGATCCTATGGCTTTGGATATCTAAGAGTCAATGTTCTGTATTTGTGTTAATAATCTGCTTTTATGTTTTCTATTGCCAGTCTTTCTCGTAAATAGAGGGAAAAAAAAAAAAAAGGATATCTCATAAAGATTTAGATTTTAAACTTTGAGATGGCCTGATCGTCTAGTCCAATCCTGTTTTGTTAGGCCCTGTTTCGATTTCTTTCTTCATTTTCTGTCATGCATGTGCAGAATATATTTTCATCCACTGAGGTTTTTTTGGCAATATTTTGTGTTCTAAAATGATACAAACTCAAAGAAAAAGCGAGGAATGATATCACAGTCTTTCTCTTTATCATAGAAAAATAAGAGACATGCTTCATAAATAATTCTATCTACTAATGTCAAGAATCGGGATTCATCAACTTTCCAACGACTTCTTTGATTCTTCGTCAAATTAAACATAAATATGAATGTAATCACAGAAAAAGTTTGGCTAATCGCTAGAAATACAAGTAACAAAAACGGAAACATGCAAATTAGACGGATTATTATCAACAAGGGGACAAGGACAAAATAAACTGTTCATCCCTTCTCCTCACCTGTAAGAGAGATTAATACACTTAGTCCTCTATTTTCCATCTTTCGATTACAACTTTAAACTGTTTGTCCCTTCTCCTCACCTGTAAAACCAAGGGGTTCACCAACTGTAAGACAAAGAAATGATAATGCATTCCAACAGAAAACAGACAAAGGCTAAACGCAACACCAAAAGCAATATTAGCAAGGGAAGAGGAAAACAGGACAAAAGCAGAAATAAAGGAGAATAAATATAACAAAGAAAAGAGTTGGCAATCGCTTCTGTAGGTGCCATAGTGGAACCACCTGCAAGAAGAATGTGACCATACTTGAAGAACTCAAAGCTGAGGAAAGACTTAGGATGACTGACTATAACATTTCTGAAGCACAGAAAAAGGTAACTACCTACAACAATTCCGCAGCACCAAAAAGAGAAAACTGACTACAACCAGATAGCGATCGTGCTCTGGTCTCAAGTAACCATGCACAATTGAGTTCTGTTTCACGTTAAATAAAAAAATGAGGCCTTACGTGGTGTGTTCCAGTCTCCCAGCCACTTCCTGGTTTCCCAAAGCAAATGAGTCCTCATACATATGTTAAATTTGTTGAATAGCTTTATATACATTATTAGGCCCATTTCCTAACAACTTAAGCTTTTGGGATTATTGGAAACTCAACATGGTATCAGAGCTCTGGCTGTGAGAGGTCTTAGGTTCAAGTCTCTCTGTTTGCATCTCCATGTATAAGATGGTGTTGCATGTGAGAGAGGATGTTGAATAGCTTGATATACATTGTTCGACCCATTTCCTAACAACTTAAGCTTTTGGGATTACTGGTAACTTGACACAATTAATTAAAAGTAAGGCACATCCTCAAGTAGCAGTTCCGAGTTTTGAAAGGAAAGATGATGTGAACATTTATAAGATTGATTCCTGAAAGGAGAAAAAAATTCCTCCAGAACTAATCCACAGGTCTCTATTGACTTACTTCATATACTCCCTGAAATGAAAATGATTTCAGTCGCAATTCCCAGTCAACAAAAGTAAAACGAAAGAAGTTCATACAATGAGGACTGAGGACAAACTTGACCTAATTACTTACCTCAACCAGTGGCTTTTTCCCTTGGAGTAACAAATCTACACTCCTTTCTGTCTACAAAAAGTGAAGAGGAAAAAAAACTAAATATTACGCAAACTAAATTTGTGAAATACAAAAGAAAAAGACATCTTGTACTTCCCTGCCACCAAAAAAGAGTCCATATTCCAGCCCAAGATGAAGATAAGAAAGAAAAATAAGGAAAACAAATAAACCACGGAATCATAAGTTCTAGAGCTGTCTCAATCCTTTACCTACAAATCATATTTTAAAGCATCTTCATTGGGATTACTATGGTGACAAACCATGACAGCAAATCCTACCATTTTAAAATGCTTTTTTGAGAAAGGTTGCCACTAATAGGAAAAGAGCTTTCTGAAAGTATGTCTTACCTGAGTTGTATAAGATAATACAAATTCCAAATAGAAACAAGAATAATACCACCATTCAACGTGTTTAATAAAACATGGAGGTTGAGTAAGCCTAGATCTAACAAATGCTTGCAGCAACCCATAGCAAGAAAAGTTAAGGTTGTGGAATGAATGGAAACTATTACGTATTCAAGCTCATGATGGTTTAATTCTCTGCTTGGGTTCCAGTCCAAATTGCTGTCATGGTCTCATGCATACATGTCTTACTTCGGTGGTGTTTCAGGTTAAAGAAATTAAATGCAAATAACATTGCCATCCCATTGTGTGTGTGTGTGTAGTTTTTCTTCATGTTTTCGTATATTTGATAGTGTACTTGTTATGGCAACCATGAAGCAGAGAATAAAACACACCTACAAGAGATAAAAGAAAACAAGGACACAACGATTTACAAGGTTCCGCTCAAACACAAAGCAAGAACGTACTCCACAGCAAAAAGTGAGAAATGATTCAGTATGAACGAGGAGAGAATACAAAGAGCCGGCTATACCCATAATTCCCAATGAAGCACCCATACGATATTCTTAGGGACAAATCTCCAGTTGAACCCGAAATCCGAAAGGGAGACACGAAACCTAATGGAACCCAAATAGGTAACCAAAAAACCCCAAATATGAAGCCGCAATTCCCAAAAGACAAACCCTAGGAACCCCCAAGGTCTCTATTTATAAGAAAGTATATAAAATAACCGACTTAAACGCATAGATCCCATGTCCGACCATTTGGACAAACTTAAGCCCTATGGACGGTCGATTCCACCGGTTTTGGAAAACGTTGTTATTTTGAAAATAGAGTTACCACCCAGGTATTTATAAAATGGTTTAGGACCCGAGAAACCGTTTTGAAAATGATTTAGAAAATAATTTGAAAACCAGAGATTCGTTTTGGATTCACGAGCTAGGCTACGAACGGGGAAGGGTTTTAATGCACCCCGCTCGCCCGATTAAAAATCGGTCTTTACTAAACATTTATGGGATTTTTAGAGAACATTTTAATGTCAAACTTTGAACAAATAAACAGTTTAAATCATACAAAATAAATAATTAAAAGACAACAAATAATTAACCAGGCAGACAAGAAGTTGAAGGCAATAAAATAACAGTGAATCATTTCAGAGAGAAAAACATGGTCCCAAACTGTTTGCTAAGAAGATGATTTTGAAAACTTTATGTTTGCAAAAGAGTGCCGTACGGAACACAAAGTGTATCGTGCGGTATAGAAAGTGTGCCGTGCGGCACTGTTCAAAAGTCCAACGGTCATATTTTTAAAAGGATGCCGTATAGCACTCAAAGTGTACAGTGCGGTATAGGAGGAGTGTCGTGCGGCACTGTTTCTTTCACAAACAATATAGATTTTTTATTTTTGAAAAGAGTGGAATGAAGCAAATACAGAACATGAAACTTGATTAAAATGGATTATTTTGAACTGGAAAATGATGGTTTTGAATGGGAATGTTTCTCCTCAATGGATTACTCCATACAAGACGATATTTTCGCCATACGACGCAATCGGGAGGCATCGATTTAAATTGGTTTTTGCTATAACATGGGTATAACAAATGTGGAGATGATGTGGAAGATCATTTCACACTTGGTACCCCTCCCCTGAGGGTGCCAAAGTTAAGAAATTTGGCGAAACGGGATTATACCTCCGGCTTGAACCTCGTGGATTGAAACGCCTTTGGAACCTTCTGACCACGGTGCAGACTTCCTTTGATGGTTGCGGAATAACTCCTCAATATGGTGTGGAAGGCTTAGTACAAAGCTTTGGTGGATTTGGTGATGATTAGTGAAGGTTTTGGACCAAAAACAGAGCAATGGCTACGGGTTGCAACTGGGTTGGTTTTGAAAGCATGAAAATGATTTCTAGAGCTTAAGGGTATTGGCAATAGGTGATTCTGAGTATGAGTAGAATTGGGAACAAAATTTAGGAATAGATTTCTATGGTTTTTCTTCACAATTTTCAGTTGTTATTTCCCATTGAAACCGATCGGGATTTCTAGGGGATGAGGTGAACTTGGTTCCCAAGTTTGCTTGATGCCCACACCTTGTAATTATGGCTTATTGTATAGCCTTTAAGCTTTGCACAAAACCATGATGAAGGAGAGAACCAATTGTCAAACATTTGAGCTGCTGGAAACTTTGCAGAATCGATTTGACATATGATAGTGCCGTACGGCACACTTCCACCACCAAAGTTCAAAAGGAGTGTTGTACATGACTGCTGGAGCACTATACATGAGAGATGAGTGCCGTACGGTACTGTTGACTTTGTTGACTTCAAGAATTTCAATCTGAGAGGCTTTCTGGGCGTTCCTTTTCATCATTAGGGATTAAAATGTGTACGAGGGTCAAATTTGGGGTGTCTATAAGCCCAGTCTGGAAGGCCAAAGCCACAAGTTCTCATTCCTGTTTCTGTGATTCTCGTCCAGACTGTCATGAGGTCGGTCTGGACCAGCATGAGGTTGGTCTGGACCAAAAGTCCAGAACTTGAATTCAAGGCATAACTCCAACAGTATTTGATATGATTTGAAGGCTGATATTCACCTTGGTTCTCAATCGTTCCATGAACCGTTATTTAATAGCTCCAATCGTCTAAAATGGAGTAAGACAATGTGCAAAAGCTGTTGAGTTTATTGTCTACGGAAGGATCAGTAATATAACTTGATTGAGGATCCACCTTCTGGTAAAGATCATAAGTACGCAGATTGGAAAGCTAAGGATGCCAGTCTTAAATAGATTAATAAGCTGAGATTATTTCTACCATCAGATGAGGAGAAAATCTGGAAACGGGGTACTAACTAATCCTATGGCGAGTTGGGATTAGCTTATACCTGACTGGCTCCCCCATTTTTCTAATAAGCCTTTTATAGCAGGATTGTGCACTTTAAACCAATGGACAAAAATCTGGCAACCTTAAAGAATCAGAAAAACATATAACATGGTCATTTATTTTAGTAAAACATTAAGATTTGTAAAGGATGTTCTCCATCAATTGATCTAATTATTAATATCAAGTTGGCAGGTCAACGACTGCAGATGTAGCCTCATGTATATAGAACCAAAAACAAAACAAATTTCAACTTTCTGATTAGCTTTAACACCGTAGGCACAAAAATTGATCAAAAGGTCAAAAACATACCTGATGAGCAACCCAGTAGTGCCTTTTCCTCATTTCAACACAAAACAGAAACGTCGGAGGAGCTTTCCTCTCGAGTATGGTTTTCCTACAATTTCTGGTTCGGGCTTCCTGATCCCCTAGGATGACAGTTTCCACTCCCCCAATCTGCACGTTTGACAAGAAAAAAAAAGGCGGATTGCACCATAATCTGTAGTCAAGGAATTGGTAACACATAACAATTCAAAGTTCTTAACTTTTCATATGTAAAAGCTTCTGGCTTTCAGCCAAGTAGATTCTAAAGATACATATCTGAAAGCACACTAAGATTACAGATTAAGCTTCCAAACACAATGAGTCAATGAAGAATTCTTTGCCCCTGAGAATTTCTATTAATGAATTTCAGTTAGGAGAAAATGAGAGCAGTCCAATGAGGCAATATATGATTGTTACTTTCATTTTCCTTATCCAATGGTACAATTTTTCCAAGAACTGATTTGCACATTGAAAGCATATTGATGAAGAAACCATGCTTTAATAACTTGTGTTGTCATAGTTGTGTTTGGGATTTTTACAACAGCAAATCACACATTTGGGGGATAAGATTTGATGATACTTCAGCACTTCAGTGGCTAATTCTTCGTTTATCATACTTCAAGTTCATGTATCTAGTAGTGGTGCTGCAAATCATTTTTCACCATTAAATGTGGTTTTGGTTACAAAGTGTTTTAAACCTTAACATGGGCCCACGTTGCTTTGGCATGGAGTGGGTGATCACTTAATATAAAAGATTTTTACAAGATTCAAAGCTAGAAATGGAAAATCGACTGCTCTCCTGCGAAGTATGAAAAACTAACCATCAAATGAAGAGATTGTTATGGAGATCAACTAACCAAGTCACATAGTGTCGGATTCTCTATTATATTCTTCAGCCTCTCTCCATGAGCAGTACCAACAAGCATGACTCCTCTCTCAGCAATGGAACGACAAGCATTCACATCAGCTTCATTGCCAATCTCATCAACAATAATCACCTCAGGCATGTGATTCTCCACTGCCTCAATCATGACTCTATGCTGCATAGAGGGTTCCGAGACGTGCAATCTCCGCGCACTTCCTATTGCTGGGTGTGGAACATCTCCACCACCTCCAATTTCATTGCTAGTATCCACAATGACCTGTCAAAATTGTTGGGAAACTCATTCGTGGCTGTAAGCCTTGGGAGACAAAAACATACGTTAGATAATGGGTGGAGAAGGAAGGAATGAAATTTCTATAACCTCAGCATACCACTCTCTTCTGAAACTCGTCTGAGAATACACGAGCAATTTCTCGCATAACAGTAGTCTTACCTACACCAGGCCTGTAAAGTTCAAACAACAGTAATTTAAAAAGTAACGCAAATAACTGCCTACTTAATATGCTAGCACCAACAAAACAAAAAACAAAAAAAAAAATCATTATGTAGCCAAATTTCAATACTAAGTTCAACTCCTGAGGTGACTGATCGCAATCATCTAGTCTAAGTTGTTGGTTGACAGTGAGCTTTTAAAGAAAAGGACAAATACAAAATATCCTTCAATAAATGCAAAACAAGGAGGGTTTCTTTTCCTCTTTTTTTGGGTCCAAGGAGACTGTAGCATGGGGAGTGGGATATTCCCATGGCAAGACTCGAACATTTGAACTCTATTAGAACAAGGAGTTCTGCCAACTGGACTTTTACAATCAATTAGATCAGCGACAAGCGATTGAGCCAAGTCAAATGTATCACTGACTAAGCTTTGGAAATCTAACATCAATATCAATTTTATAAAGTGTGTTCACAAAAACTTTGAGCAATTACAAAATATAGACAGTTGGGCTTCAACTTAGAAGGATTGCGTGAAGGTTAAACAAAGTTTTCTTCTTTTTGACTTGTCAAGTTCAGACCATTATGATGGTACCATAATTATCTCATTGTAACTAAGTATTACGGTACCAAATCCAATCTACCCCCTGGTGAGTTTAGCCATTTTGCCCTTCACCTCCCTAAGATGAACAATTCGACCCAAATTAACAAGAAGTATAGAACATATTTCAAAGGTTGGCATGGAATAAAAATTAAGCTTGGAGGCATTTATAGTTAACAGGACACTAATGAAGAGGGGATGGAACCATGATTTCATAGACAAGGGGACCACAACAACATGAACAACAGATTTTGAAATTTCAAGGTTCAGGAGTCTAGAACATTTAAATTTCTAATTTATACACAATACAAAACACAACATCTATGATTGAGTTGGGACTAATTTTCGAAGCAATTTCTTTCTCAATGAATACAACCAAAGGCTTAACTTGCTTTAAACAATGACGGGGATCTTGTTCAAATATTGAACTTCTCAAACAGATATAAGTTTAACATCTTAACCTGCTTAAGATGAACAAGATCCCGAAATTTCAAATATTGAACTTCTCAAACAGATAACTTTAACATCTTAGCCTGCTTAAGATGAACAAGATCCCGAAACATCTTAACATTCTCAAATAGATATCCCGAAAATCATATAGTACCACTGCCCATTCTTTAATCAGTGGTGGGCCCCCATGTAAAGGTTTAATAGTTTTAAAAAAACAGTAATCCATAATTATAGAGATTTCCATGTAGGGCGTGGCCATGGCCCCCATTTGCCCACCTATAGTTCGATCTCGTCATTCTTCCTAGAAAATAACTTCAAAAACCTGACACTAGTACCCCGACTCAACCACCTTTGTGATTCCTTGGCCACCTCTAGCCTCCATTGCCACAGTGGTTGAATGGCACTTTCACACTGAAGAGACCTGCTATATTAAACTCTTATTATAGAGAATAGATACTTTTTTCTCCAAAGACATCGACAGAAGTACATTTAGTACCGAAACAAAACAAAGAAAAAAAAATCTTCATTAACATTTGTCCCTCTTTAATCGTTGTGAAGTGCCCATGTACTTGCCAAGTTTTAATTTGTTATCACAGGATCAGCTTTATGATGAATCATAAAATAGCAACAAGTGAGGAACCAATGGTGTAAGCACATAAAGATTACCATTATAAACTTGATGTATGAAGATCCACAATGCAAAAGTGAACAACCAATTAATTCACCAACCTACGGACTTCATTTCCATGGTGCACAGTAGATTTCACTTTCATAGGAAGCTTGCTCCCTTCTATAACTCAGATTTAGAGCATGTAGGAGGTGTCTAGTTGATAAGGGTTGCTGAATTTCACTGCAGGTTATGTTTGCCTGCTTACCTTCCAACAAACAGGATGCTTTCTCCGTATTGAAGCAGATCTTGAACCATGTTGACGGAACCCCTCACAGCCCTGCCAACTCGACAAGTCAAACCAACTACCTTGCCCTCCCTGTTTCTTATTGCAGATATTCGATGTAAGGTACCCTCAATGCCAGCTCTGTTGTCCTCTCCAAATTCGCCAACTGCATTTTGTGCATACTCCAGTTCTTTCATTGATATCTGGCTAACAGATATGAATCAAGAACCAACAATAGAAGAATTTTCCCTTAAAGAGGATTTGTTTGTCCTTCCTCGTTTTTGTTAGTTGATTTTACTGTTTTCTGTTTTTGAATTTGGTTACACCCCCTTGTCATCTCTTTTGTACAAATAACTGACTAATCGAAAGTGTTCCTAATAACTACCAATTCTTACCAAATCTTCTTTTGTTTCTAAGCGCTGGATTATGAAATAACTTCTAGATAAGGTTTCGATTCAGAATACCAGATGGTCAATCTAAAAATCTGTAATCTGTAGGGTCTAAAACAGGAAATGAAGACAGCTAATTTATCATGCTACACAAGTATTAAACCTGCAAAGTCCCTTAAGAATGTAAAGAGTTTTCTTGGCAACATCAAAATCTTTACCTCAGTGTCCCTCAAGTAATGCCTGCTAGCTTCACCTAGGTAACAGGCTTCTGGCAACCGACCCAGATCCATTATCACCTACTGACAAAGCAGTGAATGATTATGATGTAACATAAACCAAACAAGCTAGCAGATTTTTTCAGATGAGAAATGTATTTGACAATGATGCGATCTGATCATAAGTGGAACATAGAACTTTTTGGAAGACCTCAAAATCACTGTTAGGACTCTTACACCAATGACTTTATCAACAATAAACAAAAAGCAGGAAATGTCTTTCAATCTATTCTGGTGTTTAAGTTTTTTGAAAACCAAACAATTCAGACAAGCGAATACTAACTGTTCAAAGTAGAGTTTGATGTGTGGACAATAATAACAGCATTCAACCTAGAATGAACAATGGACCCATTTTCTGTGAAAAACCCATACTTGAGTCATAAGACTGACAACCTAAAACCAGTGTAACCATTGAAGATGGAATAGAGAATCCAATAGTACAACATGAGGCCATCTGAACCACCATACCAGTGGTGCAATTTTTATCATAGAACCTGCACATATTTGCAGAAAACTTAAGGTACCTAACTTGACCCTGAAACAATCCAGAACGAGTATTGATCCAACATTCCAACCTAATAGATTAAGCAAGAAGTATAACAAATAGAATACTGACCAACCCACCACAAAATAAAATGGAAACAACCAAAGAGGAAGGTTTCATTGCTGGATGATGCCCATATCAGAATAGTGCAAAACTTAAGGTCCCATTTGGATAATTGTGTAATTCAAAATTTCAACTCAAGGGAGTAAACATTAAGTAGCAAAAATAGCTCAAACTGGAATGAAAAGTTAAAATGGGATTTTGTTATTGAGCTTAAGAACTCTATTATAGTGGATTTGAAATATCTGCATAGTAGGAGTGATTTGAAAACCTTCATATTAAGAATTGGAGGTACAAATGATCCAAATAAATTTCATCTCCTCCCAATCCATCATTTGCTTCAGTTTCATTAGCTACTGACAACCATACATACACAAATGGACAATGCAGTCAAGGGTAGCAATGGCCAGCCCTTAAACATCAACACTTTTTCCTCTTTTACAATGCAATTAAGTAATGCTAAATTTTATCCACATTTATGGTCCTAAAAATCATGTCATTTTCAAAATTTGAGGTGCTTCTGTGCTCTATATGGTTTATAAACTTATTCTTGTCCCCCTTGAAAACCATATACTGGCTTCATCTCTGCCTACAACTTAGCGTCTTATATTTTTATCACGTCAAATCCCTTGATTTATGATCCATAAACATCCAAACGGGCACCAAGTTTAATGCAAGAGTGGATTCCATATTACTAAAACATTTATTGCAGACAAAGGGAACACTATGTACCCCAAATTATGAAGATTAAGGATCATTACCTCTAATAGCTGAGCATGTTTGGATTTGTTCAATAGATTATCATGCAATTCCCGTGGAAGAATCTGCCAAATAGGTCAAAAAAGAGTAAAACATATTCATTTCCGACAACAGTCATTGAACTTCAAATAATTGTGCAGAACTAAAGAGCGAAGCAGTAAAACAACAATTGAAGCTAGGTCTCAGAATCCCTAATAGACAAAGAAGACCTCTTTGGCAAAACTACAAAACACATAAATTATAGGAAAATCTCAAAGGGAAGGCAACAGAAATTAAATTAAATAAATAGAAACCCAAACACCAAAGATAGGCTGGAGAGGGGAGGTACATGCCAAACCCGATTCCAAAATTATTTTTTTTACACTAATGGAAGTCGATTAGATACTTATTGATATCCAAACAAAATGATTTTTTACACTTGCTAGAGATTTTTTTTTTTTTTTTTTCCATAAGACTGAACTCAGAGATATACAAGTGCATAATACGCACCAGAAACAGAAATTGATGACAAGAAGAAAAAGGCAAATCAATTCAAACGAACACTACTACTCTATCGATTCGGTGACAAATTGGAAGGAAGAAGATTAAGAACCTGAAAAAAAGCATTCATGTCACAATCAAAGGCATTTTCAGATGAGGAAGCGCGAAATCTGTTCATCAGAAGGCCACAAGGAGGACGCATTTGGAGGAAACCGTAAGTGGTAATCAATTTCATTTCATGCAGCACCAGATGTTGCCCTTCCAATTGCTGATTTGGGTCGTATTTTAGTTTGAGAAATGGATGCGCAGCAGCATGAACTACTGGAAGTGGAAGATAACGGTTTTTTTGTAGATTTCTTTCACCTGCCAATAAGAAATTACTCCAATATAATTCTCGTTTACACACTTTCATTTACGATTGTTGCAACCATTTGTGGTTAACCTGGTGCAAAAACCAGCGTAGCAAAACCCCGTGAACGTGACCATTGGATTCTCTGCCTGTTAGTCGTGGAATGTATGTTTGAGTCATAGCTATGTCCGAATAGGATAGATCATGAAAACAACCACACGTCTGAATATCAAAACAACCACACGTATGAATAGGATAGAGCATCAAAACAACTCCGGATGGATTTAGAAATTCACGATAAGTTCATATGTTGCAAATTAAGACAATTCAGGACATAAATATTAACAGATAAGTTCATATGTTGAAAATTATGACCAAATTTAGGTCATGGATATGCAATAATACTAACAGATAAGTTTATATGTCAAAAATTAGGACTAATTCATGCCATGAATATGAACAGATAAGTTCATATGTTGCAAATTAAGACAATTCAGGATATAGATATGAACAGATAAGTTCATACGTTGAAAATTATGACCAAATTCAGGCCATGAATATGAACATATAAATTCATATGTTGAAAATTAGGACCAATTAAGTGCATAGATATGAACAGATAAACTTATATGCTGAAATAGGATCAATCAATTAAGTGCATGATACGAATAGATAAATTTATATGTTGAAATAGGACCAATCAATTAAGTGCATATATACGAACATATAAATTTATATGCTGAAAATAAGACCAATTCAGTGCATTAATACAAACAGATAAGTTCATATGTTATAAATTCAGACTGAATTGGACCATTGATATGCATAAATACAAACAAATAAGTTCATATGTTGAAAATGAGGACCAATTCAAGACTCTACAAAGATGATTTGCTATATTTAAAGCCTCTAGCAGGGAATCCGTCTCAATCTCAAATTTTTTTGGTTGTTTATGTCTGTGCTAGAGACAAAGAATCGTCATGGATGTTTGCCCTTGTCCGTGGTATGATTAGAACCTGGCGTGGAGATCAGACTCTACAAAGAATCATCGTGGATGTTTGCCCTTATCTGTGGTGGCACTTCCTTTGAGAAATCAACCAAAGACGGCTTTCACAGACGTCATCCCTTCTAATACTCCCATTTCACTTCATTGTTTGTTCTGCTTCTGCAAGAATCCAGTTTCCGAAACTCAAAAACTTCTTCTAGATATTACTAACTTCACATGTTGTTTTCAGAAAACATTGTAATATTTTCACTTGTTTGCCAGGATAGAACTTGCATAGTCAGGAATGTAGCTATATTTTCACTTGTTTGCCCTTTTTACAGGTGGCAAAGTGAATAATCAAGAGTTGTCGATGCTTATGGTTTTACTATTATAAAGAGGAGTTGTGGGTTTATGTTACATTGTTTTTTACATCTCTATTAAAAGAAGCGAAGGAAGGACCTTTTTTAAGGCTAGTAGTTCTTTGAAGTCCATGTGTTGTTTTATCATTCAATAGGCTTTTGTGGCAATTAAATGGGGTTTTAATAAGAAAAATATTTCAGAACACGCAAACTATGACTACTTTCAGGAGGAAAGATCAAATAGGTGGAAGAACTTTCTGGAACTGCATGTAGAGTCCTCTCTTTAAAGGAAGATGACAAGATATTACATGTCAAAAGCTATTGAACAAGATGATTTAAGTGACAAGAATCCATTGTCTGATGGTTCGGCGGAACACAAAAAATTGGAGGAAGGCATGCCTGCCGGAATAGAGATAAGATGTCCAAACATGGTCAGAGAGTAGACCATCCCTTCATGCCATTGAGGATATGATGAGTATTCAAGTGAAGAATACAACCAATCAAGCACAAGGGATGTGCATGTCTATTGTCTTGGAATTTTAGTACAGTGTTTTTTTTGTTTTTTTTTTCAGAAATCCTTTTTAGGTACCAAATTTCTTTGTAGAGAGAGAGAGAGAGAGAGAGAGAGAGAGAGAGAGAGCTACAATAAATTGGTTCATTGGAAGAGAAAGGACAGTGGGCTCATTGGGCAAAAACAATCAAACTCGAGTCCTAAACTCTAGTGCACAATCGATGCCCAATCTACAATTAGCAAATTATATCTATCCAAAATAAAGAACAGATAAACTTATTTGTTCAAAGTTGTTCACTATATTTGTTCACCACAACTAAGAGATAAATTTATCTCAACAATTTTTTTCACCATCAAAGAAGAACCGACAAGGCTCCATCAACCCCGATCCAACATTCTCCTTCTCAAAGAATAAAAGAGAAAAGGAAAAAGACAAAGGGGTAGATGCTCCAATTTTGTCATCTAAGTTCTCAAACTGCACTTCATTTTGAGTAAGGAATTATCAATATAGGCCAAGTTTCTTTCCCTGCACTCTTTTCGCCATTGGTCCTTCTTTTCTTTGGTTGTTTCTGCAACAGCACCAGTGGTATGATCTTTTCTGAAGATTGTCTCCAGTTGATCAAACTTTGGAATATGCTGCAAATAGAACTTCTTTGCATCAGGTTTGCCTATTGTGGGAAATTCAAATTGAACTCCTTAAGTTTCAAAAATCTGCATGTAAGTAGATAATAATGAGTGTAACTTACAACTATTATTTCATTATGTAGAATGAAACAAGCTAACACAATATCAGTTTGACTTTGAAAAGAGTAATGAGGCTCAACCCCTCATGCTACGGTGGGAAATCACTTTTTTAGCACACCAAATGCCCTCTCAATTGTCTTTTGTAAGAAGGCATGTCGGTGGTTAAAATGCCCTTGAGCATTTTCAAGTGCGTGCTTGGAGTATTATCGCTGTAGATTAGCGAACTAAGTTTAATTCTAGGAATCAACTTACTTTAAGCGGGGACATCAGGTACACACACAAAAATCAATTACCTAGTTTAAACAGAATATCAAAATTACACCACA
Source organism: Vaccinium macrocarpon (assembly GCA_022606695.1). Classification (NCBI taxonomy): domain Eukaryota; kingdom Viridiplantae; phylum Streptophyta; class Magnoliopsida; order Ericales; family Ericaceae; genus Vaccinium; species Vaccinium macrocarpon. Next base: position 26,214,654 of record CM040170.1, on the reverse strand, counting down.
TACTTTTTCAATTTCCTATTATACTCAAACAAAGTCCTATAAAACTTCCAACAAAGGAATAGTATAGGGAACAACTACATCAATATGAGGGAGCTATCCAGATTACCAAATGATTCCATTTCCATGATGTTAAGAAAAAGAAAAATGATCCCATTTCCATAATCTTTTTCGCTTTAAAAAATAATGCATCCAAGGTTACCTAGCATAAATGATCATCTAGTCCCCTCAACTATCAGTGTATGTCCCCCTGATTTTTTAAATTAACCTAGCCACTAATGCATTGAAGTAGACCACCAGTTCTTTTGCTTCGAAAATCGCAAAAAGATAATACAAGAAAGGTAACATAGACAATGCTACACACTCACCGACTTGGATGCTTAGAGAGAGGGAGGTGCTTAACAGTGCTGCTGATAAACTCTTTTCGTCTAGTCATTTTGTCAAACACGTGGGCTACGACCAGAGTATAAGATTAACTCTCTCACTATATGGTATTAAACATTAAAGGCATCATCACGAAATACATTTCCGTAAACCGTATTGGGTGAAATTCATCAACGGCAAATTAGAAAGAAAGACGAAAAGAGCAAAAATTGAAAACTAACAAACAAAAAAAAGGAACTAGAAAGAAACACAAATTGTACAAAGTTTCTGAAAGAGAAAAGAGAGAGATTCTCTAATGTGCATTATAAGTTTCGTGGCACACAGATTCAAGAACCACATAAATTCTCATTTCACAAACAGAATGAAAAAAACGCGAATAAACAAAAATTCTAAAGAACCAGAAAGAGAAGAGGAAAAATTGCTCGAATTGTTTTGTAGAGAGAGAGAGAGAGAGAGAACCAGAACTGCCATTTTGCTGAGGCCTTCGACCGTGAATCGTTCTTGATCTTGGAAAATCGTCGGCGATGTCCCCTCTTCAAGCTCTATCTCAGTTTCTTCTCTCTAAAAATAACGACGTATTTCGTAAGGACATTTTTGTCTTGTAAAAAATAAGGAGCGGACCTGTGGCTTTACAAAATTCATAATAGTGGACACGAGGTCTTGTAAAAGTGGACAGTGGACTGGGCCATGTACAAACACTCATAATGGACTTCTCACCAATTATTTATTAATTATAATCGTGAAATTTTTACTTCTCTAATGATCTTGCATAATTAAGACATTCATTGTGGGTTATAAGTTTATAATGCATATTTTTTTATTAAAAAAATCCAAAAATGAGCTAGACAAAACTTTTAAAGTATGATTTACCTTGACGTTAACAAGTCTTTAGAATGATCGATATAATTTTATTGATGACATTTTAAAAAATATTTACCCACAACGGATGGAAATAAAGAAAATCGAAAGATAAATCTTCAAATTAATAAATAATTTATAAACCAATAATTATAAATTAACCAACCAATGAAAGTTCAAGCACAAAATTAACTCTACATTTTTATTTTTGAGATATATGAGTTTGCATGCTAAATACAACATTATATTACATAATTGTGCTAAATATGTATAATATTTTTTTTTATTTTTTTTAGTTTGGAGCAAGTTCAGCAGGGCACATGATCCCGCGTGCCCCTCTTTGGATCTGTCCCTGACAACAGCACCACCTAAGGCAACTAATTGGCCAAAGGCCCCCCATGCAAATCCACACAAGTCCCAACAAGGAACTGGAGAGGTGTTGTGTAGCGTGCTATGTGGCGGATTTTGGCGCCGCACCGACATTGTCCCGACAATCGGAGACATCCACTGCGTAGAGCTCGTCAAGTACTACAAGTGCACCAAAAATCAACTCAATTGGATATCGTTAAGTGCCTCATCAGAACACGTATAAGTTGAAAAGAATTGGAACACGTATGTCTTGAAACACTGGATGAAAACCATTGAACCCGTTTTTTCAAGCTATTTGTATTCCGATGAGGCACTTAACAGTATCCAATCGAGTTGATTTTTGGTACATTTGTAGTACTCGACGAGCTCTACATAGTTGACGTCTCCGATTGTCGGGACGATGCCAGTGCAATGCCTAAATCCACTGCGCAGCCCAACACCCCCCTTGTGTTCCTAGCAATGGCATGGGAGGGATTTGAGCCTGGGAGGTCTATGCACAGGGAGGGAGGGGAATCTTTTCTTACTCGCTTCGGCCAACTAGGCTACCTCTTCACTGGTCAATGTTATTTATTGGCATTCTTTTTTTTGCCATTATCCACAAAATTATCAAAATACCTCTCAATTGTGGAAAGTGAATGTGCTAGAATGGATAATTTAGTAGTTTCATGCGAATAATGACCACAAAAAAAAAAAAAAAAAGAGTGCACGGTGATAAAAAAAAATTTTAAAAAGGAGCATGAAAATTATTTTCCCCATTTGCTAAAACTATTACTTCTACGTTATTCGTCCTGAATCATGATCATAAGAACGGGAAAAGTTAAAACACAGTAAATCTCCTAATCCAAGTGTGATATATATATATTCTTTTGTACGGCAAAAAATAATTTTTATTAATCTTTGAAAACATATTACAAAGATTAAAAGGGATCAAGACAAAAGTGCCATAGACCCAAAGGGAAATAACAAATGGTTGACCAGAAGCCAACCAAAAAAGGAACAATAAAAAACAAACCAAAGAGTAACAACCCCAAAGCCGTAGACACCACAAAGGATATCTAAAAGCCAACAGCCAACAACAAAAACAGCGACCAAATGAGGAGAAATCTACGCCCAAACAAAAGCCAACCCAGCATCCATGACCAAACATAAAGTGTAACCTTTAAGCTACAGCCCAAAAATCAAGCAAACCAGCATGAATGTCTGACCGATGACAACCAGATATGCCCTACCGAAGTGAGATTCTTTGAAAGGGATCGAAGTGAGATTGCTTGATTGTTTGGTGAGATATGGGCACAGGAAAGTTCTTGGAAACTTATTTCCCGTTTTCTACAGCCGTCTTGTCTCCTAGCATTGGTTTCCCCAATTCAAGACGCTACTTCATCAAAAAAAAAAACACAGGATGCTACTGGGATATTGAGAAATACGAATCCATTTTCGCTTTTTTGCCAGTTGTTAATATGATGTACTCCTTCATATCGTAATAATATCTTCCCGCCTTCTTTGTAAACAAACCATGATATTTGATGTTCTTACGTTTTGCCAGAAAAATGAAACCCATGAGTTGTTTGATCCAAATGGAGGTTACTGAAAGCAATAGAACAACGCCAAAGATAGGCAACAATTACTACTTTTGTTTTTCAAATCAGACGGTAGGAAAATTACATCCATAATTACAAGACCTAAACAACTCCGTGAAATGGCACCAATAATGGGAATTGGGAAAGAAATAAATAGTCAATAAAAGATGGGCTACGAGATCAGCTCCTATTGACATCCAAATTTCGCACAAATTGACATTCTCACGCGAAATAGCTCCATATGAAGAAGAAACAAATCAAACTCAAAATCGATGCCATGCGCACGACGACTATGATCATTTGATCTTCGAAGTTTGACCCTAATTGGTTAAAGAGAGTCGAGGATTAAAGCATGTGAAAAGGTGAATATCTTCAAATTAGTTGAGGACAGAACTACATCAAATCAGAAAAAAGAATTGGGTCGGTGCAATCCACCCAGGTTATTTGCACAAGCTTGTTGAGTAAAACCTATTTTTCCTGCTCTCATTTACTTCGCTTTACTAATTATTGTGAACTAAATAGAATCGAATGCTATGCAGATAAACAAGGAGATAATTACACCAGCTGATCAATGTGATCTTTTACAATACAACAAGGGGCAACGTTTTACGCGTGTCACCAATGGACTCGCTGTGGGAACATTATAAGCTCATCGCTCTAGATGAGACATATGAATCACCCTCCTGCAACTCCCCATCCGTCTTGCCATTTTGCTGAAAGCATTCAAAACAAAGTCTGATGGTTACCAAATAAAGAGAAATATATGTTTCAACCTTATTCGTTATAACTATACTTAGTAGGGGAAAAGAAAAAGAGGGGTAGAGTGATTTCATACCACATTTTCTTTCAACCTAGCCATGGCAAGGTAACGCTCCAAGGCCCCATCTCCACGGAGAATTTTGCCCCCACATCCTGGAGAATTTACTGAACCCACTGACTCCTCATCCACAACAACAGCATCTACTCTATCATTTCCTGTCCTGATATCTGGAGTCTGAAATAGACAATTCATATCGTTCCATAAGCAAATAACATAACAAGTAAAGGACATAAATGATTAGCACGGATATACAGCAACATGCTGCTCCTAAAGTACCACAACCCTATGTAGCACAGATACGGACACCGACACGGCGGGGCCAGACACGAATACGGTATACGGAAATTCTTAAAAAAATAGGACACATACAGGGCAGGGGACACAACAATTGTTGAGTACTCATATTTGTTTATGCAAACCTCCTTAGCAACCACCAACTATTTAGGTTGGAACTCATTTTGAATACATTATCAACCGAAGGTGTGTGCCTTGACTGCCTTCACACGTATCTTATACGACACTTTTGGCTTGAATGGGAAATATTTTATCCTGAAAAACTTTCTAAAATTCATAAAATGACCCTGCCATGTCCTGCATGTGTCCCACTATGTCACCGGGGTCCCCAGCGTGTCGCACCATAAAAATTAGTAACACTTAGTGGACATGCCACTGTGTGTCATGTGTCGTGTCTAACACAGATACGGCAATCTTTGGAGTGCTTTGTAGTACCTCATACATGGCTTCAGTTAGAATGCTTTCCACTATTGCTCTTAAACCCCTTGCACCAGTATTCTTAACTATTGCTTTCTTTGCAATACTTCTCAGCGCCCTCTCTGTAAAATGTAGCTTCACCTGAAGATGACAAAGGCTTGCACATTGAGCACATGGAGACAATCTATTTAAATCAAATACCGTATGTGGAGAGAGGGGGAGAGCATCAGTCCTTGATAAGGGACAAAATAGGCCAAACGCTTACATGGTTCATGCTAAACAGCTTCTTGTACTGCTTACCAAGAGCATTTTTTGGTTCTGTGAGGACCTGCCATGAAAGAAAAAGAAAAATGCCAGTATGTCTATAAGGCCCTTCTGATAATTGTATAGCATCAATTCCCAGCAAGATGAACATAAATGTATTTAAGGGAGCGCCCAACCCACCTCCGTTTTGAGGTTATAAAGTTCAGGCAAAGATTAAGAGAAAAAATGACCAAATCATTTCATAAGTCAACCTCCAAGCAGAATTCACAGACTTTGTGCTGTGGAAAAGCCAATAGGCAGATGGTAAAAGTGCCATTGCCATAGAAATCATCTAGAAAGTTGCTCTTTTCAGAAAAGAAACGATTACATATAATAGAGGTACAAGATTTTTGCCACAACTTTATGACTTTTGAACACGTCGTTGTCATAGTGAAAAATATGAGAGATGAAGTTTCATTATTTACTAACATAGATTAAACATGAAGAGTAATGCCTAATATAGAACACACTCCTGAGTTAAAAGCATGTGCTTTTGCAACATTTGACGTATTCTTCCATCATGCAGTTGTCTACGAATTTTTTTTTGCACCCACAAGGCTAAGAAAAATTTTGGGAACATGACAACCGAAAACGGTTAAGAGGGGGTGTTTGATGCCCACTTAAGTGCGGCAGCTTATGACCTTTTTTTCGCTGCTTTCAGCTTATAGGAAAAAACCAGCTAAAGAAAACTGAGAAAAGCTGGTTTATGAGAAGCTTCAGCTTTCACCATAGGTTGAGTAACTCCAACCTAACTCGCTTCATTTCTCCATTTTAGAGCATGTTACTACTCATACACAATCCACCGGTCCAACCCCAATACTCTTTTTCTATATATATTTTTCATATCAACCTTTATTCCTTTTCAAAACACTTAGTAATTTTATGGAATATTGGTCTCATTTTCAAGGTAGTGTCGGTGCCTTTTCAACGATACCAAATTCGAAGACATTGCATGTACATATACTAAAAACTATGCATTTTAATAAATGGAGATCAATCTCCATTTCATGGAGGAGCCTCCATATGCGATTCAAAATGGGCCTCCAAAATGAAGGTGTGGGTTGGAGTGCCTTTGTTCCCAAAATGGAGATTTGGTACTCCAAAAGGTAGTTTTGGAGATGGGTTGGAGATGCTCTAACAAAAACTCCATCATCCATCACACGAAAGAAAAGTGTATGAGCCAGTTTACTGCATCAAACTAAGAAAGACGGCAAGCCTCTTTACAGGAAAAAAACATCGCTGCCCTTGTTTAGTAAAAAATTACAGAAAGACAAGACCACAAAAGATGAGCACCTTAGTCTTTTCCTCAAAGCTAAAATACCATGCCTACCAGTATCCTGATTCCGGCATACTGTTCCCAATTTAACTAGGGGCAGGGCAGTGTAGGTTTCAAATAATCTATTCCATCCAAAAAATAAAGGTTGTCAAATCGCAAATCGGATCGAAAATCGGATTGACCCTTTTTAAATCGAGAAACGAATCAAATCGAATTGTGAATCATCGTGATTCGGTCCCAAATTCAAAAATACATTGGAAAATGTATCCATGCGCCTATACAATAAAGATATATTGTAAAACTGAATAATCTAGCCTTCAATCAATTTTTAAGTTTGTTTTGTATTATTTGATGATTATGTTGTCTAATAGAAAAGACACTTGTAATAGGAAAATAAATACTATAACAAAATAGATATGCACATGTAGATGATAAAGATAGCTTTGACAAAAAAAAAAAAAAGTTTGTAGGTAATAGGTATGAAACTAGTTGTTGGGCCCGGAGTGTCCCCATGGATTTGATTACACAGTGTCACTTCCTACAGGTGTGATGTCAAATGCCATAAATGATTTAATTGAAGCCCTTCCTAACACCAATTGGTTTTAGGAGAGATGGTGGAAAAGCGGTCTGACAAGTGGTATCAGAGCCAGAAGGTCATGGGCTCGAGTCGCGGGAGAGTCATCGTGAGGGAGAGATTGTTGGGCCCGGAGTGCCCCCATGGATTTGGTTACACAGTGACATTCCCTGCGACTGCTTTACAAACAGACTTGCGGGTGCGATGTCGAATGTCATAAAAGACTTAATTAAAACCCTTCCTAACACCAATTGGTTTTAAGAGAGATGGTGGAAAAACAGTCCGACACTAGCTTATATGGCAACATATGTGGGTAAGTCCGAGACTTAAAGCCCTGGATCAGAATAAATACCGATCAACAAACATTAACAAACTTTGCATGGTGATAAGGTTTTTCGTTCTTAAAAGGTACATATGATCTTATATTCTTTTCCACTCCCTCTATCTGGATTTGTTAGTCCATTTTGGGGATTCCTCCATTTATTTCTACTCCCGAAATTTTTGGCTCCAAATCAAAATGCACAAACTGAGGACCTTGAATTTGAAAAGATGGGCTCTGAAAATTAAGGCAACAAACGATACGGATGTGGCATTGAAATTGGCCATGAATTCACCAAAAGAAACCCTCAAAAAATTCAAAGTGACTCCCTCTTGTTAAAACCCTTCTTTCCCTAAAACACTTCTTTCCCCAAACAACTCTGTATTCCTTATCCACTCCATACACATCTCTCTCTCCAACCAACTATTCCCACATTATTTTTGTTTACGCTAAACCCAATCACTCCAACTGTTTGTTCTCTCTAAGCCCTTGTGTTCAATAAATCATGGTTTCTCCCATTGAAATTTCTTCTCTTCGTAATAGACTATGGATAAATCTAACCAATCATGGCTTCTGCAAACTTTTTGGAACAGTTCTTCAGTCTACTAAGTTGTTTTTTAAGTCATTTTGAATTGAAGAACTCATTTCGTGAAATTATTCTAAAAGTGAAGTGTAAATGGGTTAAGTGTAAATAGGCAATGGAGCAATACACAAAAAGATTCATTGTTTGTAAATGGGCTAAGTGTTCATTGGTTGTTTTCAATGCATATTTGTAATGGTAGTGTACTCAATTTTATTTTTTTTCAAATTGGTTTTTGAGTTGTTATTTTAAGTTCTAAGAAAGGGGCAAAAAAGTAATCTTACCATACTTATCCTTTTGACTTTTGAAAATGGACAAACATTTTGGGACTTGAAAAAGTATGTGGACAAACAAATCCGGACGGAGGGAGTATAAGATAAATTCAAGTAAAACCTCAAAAAGTGGTTTTATATTGTCAAATGCAACAATTGTGATGAATCTATCTTGATTCACCTACAGATTCCTATCATTCTTGCGTGAACCGTCAAAACGCGAATAAAGCTGAGAATCGTTCGATTCACCACCGATTTTATATAAACCTCGAATCACCTAAATCGTGAATCGTGCGATTCTGACAACTAATTTCCATGGACATGAGCCCATGATACCAATCCATAAGGAGAAGTACAGAACTACAGGAGGAAGGCAGAACGGAATGAATCAGATTATAGGCTAGATTAATTTACCTGAACAAGCTGGTCCTCAGTTAAAGCTGACAAGCTAACCAAAATAGGAAAACGCCCAATGAACTCTGGTATGAGGCCATATGCAATAAGATCACTACTTTCAACCTGAAAATACAACCATAATTATTCAGGCATGTAGAGGTATCTGAGCTTCAAAGAGGTAGGAAACAGAAATTAGATATTTTTGGAAGTTGCTGTCTGTCAACACTCAAAAGCAAAAAATTTAGCACTGGGCAATTTCAGAATTTCAATCACATGGATGACAAGGTGTTGATTCTCACAGATTCCAGTAACGATGACGTTAGTACAGCATCAGTTAATCCACCCATTCTCATGTTAGCACGAACGGGTGCTCCAAACCCAATTGAAGAGTCCTGCCGTCTGGCAAACCACCACATAAAATCTCAATGCTTAAACATTCCTCTAACTCCACACGACGCCAATTACATTAAATAGAAATTTAAGATAGTGAAATAACATTAGAAGTACGAGTTACCTCTCTGAAATGGTTTTTTCCAAATCAACAAATGCCCCACCGCAAATAAAAAGGATATCTTTTGTATCTATCTGCAGAAAAGTGGAACATAAATAGATAATATTGACTGAGAAATGGCCCACACTATATAACAAAAATGGATAAGATGAGGACATGCTGCAGTGCTAAGATAAAGCAAACCTAAACTGAAGGTCATCAGGCATGGAACATGTTAAAATAATGTTTAGTCTTTGTCCCACATTGATTAGGTTGAGTCCTGTAAAAAGATGCTCATAATATAAATAAAGTTATATTGTGTTAGGGTTAATTAACACATGACACTTCTTTCCCTCTTCAAATAACATGGTATCAGAGCTGGCCCATTAACCGATTTATTATTATTTTTTTTAAACTTTATTAAATAAAACGCGTGTTTTTGAACTTTATTCCCAAAATATGTGAAAACATGTTTGGAAAAAACATGTTTTCTAAAAAACGTGTCTCGGTTTCACGTTTTCACCGTGGGTTACGACGGATTAACCAAAAAAATAAGTTAATTATAATTCAACTCGAAACGTGTTTAGTAAACATGCTTTCTAAAAACATGTTTTGTAAACACGTTTTTAATGTTTTGTTTGGTGGAACAGTGTTATGGAGCTCCGGCCTTGCCTCTGGTGGCAACACATCAGATTTTCAAAGGCCATCAGATTCTTTCCATCACAGAACCCAGACAGAGGCAAACACCAATGTTCATTCCCCTAGTTCTCTAACGCAGACAAAGGTGATGTTCAATCACCGGCGCCGGAGACCCAATCCAACAACTGTGCCGTTCGCTTCCTCGTTAAAATCTAAGAAACCAAGCTTGAGAGGACACAGGTCGGCCACTGGCGACGGAGGGCCGGAGCTGTTGAGACAATCGGTGAAAATGGCAGGAGGTTGAGTCGCAGATGAGGAGGAAGAAGATGAAGTCGTCTAAAAGAGGAAAATAAAGTCTAACTGTAGGCAGACACATATTTAAGTAAGAAATGTGGTTCCCATACACGACTTCAAAAAGCGTGTTTACAAAACACGTTTTTGAGGTGAATTAGGATTAATTAAATTTTTGGGTTGATCCATCATAATCACTGCAGGAAGTGTGTTCCGGAAACACGATTTTCAGAAAACGTGTTTTCTAATAACGTTTTCACGTATTCTAGGAATAAAGTTTAAAAACACGCGTTTTAATTAATAAAGTTTTCAAAAAAACGTAAATCAGTTAATCAGCCATCAGAGCTAGGCTTTTGGAGGCTTTCGGACAAGACTCTATGTTGTTGATGGATGGTTCCCCTTAGTTTGTCATTGATGGTTGATAATTGTCGTATGTATTGAATCCTTGTTTATCTCTCCACGTGCGGGTTAGGGGTCGCACGCGCGGGAGAGTATTAGAGCTTATCCCACATTGGTTAATTATAATCTCCAAAGCTAGTATATGAGCCTAGGCAGCCTCTCCACTTATTGCCAATTGGTTTTGAGTTGGATGCTTTAACAGAAGATTATTGTGCTAATTATGAAACTCCACTAATTAAGCAAATTAAACAGGCTTGACAAGAGAATGCATCCAACCTAGCAGACTAGTAGAGAGAAAAAGCCATTCCCATCATATTTTTGGCATTTGTGGAGGTTTCTGCTACTGTCAGACATCTAAAACCAAACCAAGCCTTATGTCCCAATCAATTGGGGTTGGCTACATGAATCCTATTTTTCTATTGAGCTTTGTCTAGGGCGACCTCTTCACTTAGGTTTAGTAAGCCCAAGTCCTTTCGTATGACAGCATCCAAAGTCAATTTAGGTCTTCTTCTTCCCCTAACCCTACTATCCACTGCTATCATATCACTATTCTTGACTACTGCATCTAGAGCTCTACGATAGTTATGTCCAACCCACCTCAATCTATTTTCCCTTAACTTATCCTGTATAGGTATACTCTTACCGTTTCAAGAATAGTCTCATTTCTAATTCTATCACTCCTAGTCTTGCAACACATCCACCTCAACATTCTCATTTCAGCTATACTCATCTTACTCGCTGTTTCTTGATAGGCCAACACTCTGTCCTGTAAAGCATCGTTGGTTTGATAGCAGTTCTATAAAACTTCCCTTTCAATTTGCTAGGCATCCTTCGATCACACAATACACCTAAAGTGGCTCTAGACTTGAGCCACCCAACTTGGATCCTATCGTTTACACTGTCCATAATCTTTCCATCCTTGCTAAATATTAAACCTAAATACCTAAAGTGCTCACTTTTTGGTAGCTCTGGATCCTGAATCATCGCTTCTTCTGTTTGGGCCCTTCCATTGTCGCTACACTTACAATGCATGTACTGGTTTTACTCCTACGTTATCCTAAATCTTTTGGACTCCAATGCTTCTCTCCAAATTTCTAATTTAGCATTAACCCCCTTTGCAGTTTCATCCACTAAGACAATATCATTTGCAAACAACATGCACCACGGAATATCATTCTGAATATCTCTAGTCAACTCATCCATAACTAAGGCAAAAAGATAATGGCACAAAGCAGATCCTTGGTGCAACCCTATTGTAATTGGAAATTCACTTGTTTCCCCTACTAGTGATCTAATAGTATTAACGGCACCTTTATACATGTCTCTAACAACGTCGATATATCCCTTTGTCACTCACTTTTGCCCAAAAACCCACCAAATGATCTCCATGGGTACCCTATCATAGGCTTTTTTCTAAATCTATAAAAATCATACGGAAATCCCTCTTCTTCCCACGATACTTTTTTACCAACCTCCTTAACAAATAAATTGCTTCCATGGTCAATATACCTGGCATAAATCCAAATTGCTTCTCTAATACTTATATCACCATTCTCAAATGATGCTCAATAAGTCTTTCCCATAGCTTCATTGTATGGCTTATCAACGTAATGCCTCTATAGTTGTTGCAACTTTGAATATCCTCTTTATTCTTAAATATAGGTACTAAGGTGCTCCTCCTCCACTAGTTAGGCATCTTTCTAATCATAATAATCTTGTTGAATAATTTTGTCAACCAAGACACCCCCATTGCACCTAGACTGTTCCACACTTCAGTAGGAATACCATCTAGCCCTAAGGCCTTACCCATTTTCCTAAGGCCTTACCTATTTTCATCCGCTTCAAAGCACAAGATTACTTGCCCAAAGTGGCTCCGTTGGCTTGGAAGCCCATTCTTTACCCGATGTACCCAGCAATTGTCTTATTATGTCCTCGCAAACTGAAAGCTTATTTGGCAAAGACAAAAAAGATTAGGCCATATTATATGCTTCTTTGAATTTATCATGTAGAAAATAATTCCTCAAAGCGTTATGATGACTCATATTCTAATGTTGTCATGCCAAAACCCCAGGCTATCTAGCCTTTTAGTGTTTCATTACCAATCTTTTTTCTTTTCTACGAAAAATAATTAGGTAAATTAGAACATAAATGGTAACACTAAATTCATAGTTATAGAATGAAATCTACATGATGGAACAGCATTCCAAAACATGAATACATAGGGTATTCCTATTTGTTAGTAACATTTGTGAAGACCTTCCCATTCAAGTTGATATTTCTTAAAATTTCGGGTCTCTAAGGAGGAATCTTTAAGTTACGAAAGACCAATATAATGGCAATTGCAAAATATCAAAACAAATCAGCAGCAGATAGGGTGGAAGTAAAAAACCTAATCTTAGGCAACATTCACATTAAGAATGTGCCTTGGCATGAAAATATATCCAGTCTTGAAGCTATGAGCATTAGACATTGAAATAAGAAACAGAAAATTAGCAATATGATTGAAATAAGGGCTCCACAAACTATAAACACACACAAGACATGTAAAGTGAAAGGCGGGATCAGAACACATTTTGGCTTGAAGTACCTGAATGCTATCGCCCCGTGGATGCTTCCTTGCCCCCTTTTCAGGTACATTCACTATCTGGAAAAAGGCATATTCTACTGATAAATGAAAAGAAGTCCATACGCATATAAACAATTTGACACGCCATTGGCAGCGCATTCCAAATATCATGAGAGAGAAAATCAAAGAGCAATAATAGCAGAAAGAGCACATCATGTTATGCACTCTGATGCAGCCAGCCAAATGTGCTATTAGTATAACAGAATTCACCTGAAGAGAGAGTGGGGTGCCTGTAGGGTTTATTTGCAGCTGAAATAGGAAAGTGGTGGTGTGGTTTTGTGGACATAACAAAATACAGATAAGTTTTGGAACTAAAAGAAATAGAGACTTGGATATCGGCATTGATACTACTCAAAGAGATAAAAGAGCACACAGACTATTAAGAGGGCAAAGATCAACAATGGAAAATATTTTGATTGATCATATCATCATATATTCTGGCATCTTGTTCGGACAATCGTAAATTGAAGCATCTAGTTGTGTTGATCTTGATGTGACATAACTGGGTCCATACAATATGCTTTCTGGAGTAATTTCATTGCTATCCTGGTTACGTAATCCCCATGATCGTTTGTTGGTATTTAGTAGAACACATGAAATCTCGTTAGAATCATGACGTGTCACTTATTAATTGGCGTCTTTGAAGAATTCCGTGGTTCTGATTGGTGCATCAATTCATGTAGAGGAGCAATTGGTGGCATACGGTTTGTGGGATAAAGGTATTGTGGCCCTGAGGAGTAATTGTTATTCTTATCCGGCCCAAGCAGCACACATCATACGGCCTCGGTGGCACTTGACATGTTACTGAGCGAGCCAGGTACATTTTCTGTTTGATGTGTTCATATTGTTTCGACTATTATCTACTGGTTTCGTGAGATTTCTTATCCATAAACTTGTCCAGTAGTATTCTTGCTTTGTGAATGAATTGCTGCATTACTAAATTTTCTGAGAGAATTTTAAAACAATTACTAGGGAAATATTTTGATTTTATTATAAAAATCTTGGATTTATTATAAAAATCTTGGAAGTTGTTACAATAGAGGATCATAAACTAGTTCTTGGAGTTATAACTAACCAATGTTGGACAAGCTCTGACACCATAGATTGGTTGTACTTTAGATGAGGTCAAGTATACTCAATTGCATAGAGAGGTTCCAAGCAGGGTAAACACTATCACTTTCTTAGTATCCACTTTAGTTGGCTCTCTAATTTTCAGAAGTAAGATATTAGGGCTAGAATAGAGAGACAAGTTAAGAGTCCCTTTCATCCAACTCCTCCATCATTGACACTGGTTTTCTTCTTAATTCATATTATTCTTCTGACAAATTAATTTTCATTACCTACTACATGGCACTTACATAGAGCTCTACAGACAGCTGGTACATGGCAACATAACTACCTAGCATATTAAATGCTTTCTGGTTCCAAAGGAGATGCACTCGTAGGTCATCGAAGACTTTTTGACTTCTTGACCAACAACGAAATCTGAAGGTGGCAGACACAAGTACAGTAAAACTAAAAACTTTGAATGAGTATTTATAAAAATTACTGTGTGAATCAAATAATCAATCGTCCTTATCAATATACTGAATCCATGTCACAGTATGTTGTCATTTGTCAGCCACATCCTCCCCCCAGCTAGTACATTAAAGCTCTCTTCATCAATAGAAAACACATTATGACACAGCACAATAGTATGACGTCAACCATAGCCAGCCTAAAGAAAAAATAAGAGTAGCCACCCACGAAGACTCCGAGACCCTCACATACAGTCTGACGGAGTAATTGTATTATAAGAACATATCAGCAAAACAAGTTGAATAAGTTCAGGATTCAACATCCTAAAGAAACAAAAATGATAATAAATTCACAAAAACGATAACAAGAATAAGAAAGCTAATGCGCTCACAGTTCCTTCCAGCATTTTCAGTAATGCCTGTTGGACACCCTCTCCAGAAACATCTCTGCTTATGTTTAAGCTCTCAGCCTGCAAAAATGATTTCCAAAGCTTTTAAGTCAAAAGGCACACCAACCTAGCAATAAAAAATCCAATAATAAGTTTTAAAAAGGCCAAACCTTTTTGGTAATCTTATCAACTTCATCTATGTAAACCATCCCTTGTTGAGCTGCTTGTACATTAAACTCTGCAACCTTCATGCCAAATTTGAGAGCTGAGTTATTTAAGTTCGGAGATTAAGGAAAGGTCAAGCAATCGGGAAACTGAAAAAGAAGAAACTAAAATTTCAAACCAAATAATAAACAAAGAGACAAAAGTTTGTATCTTGACAAACACCCAGTATGATGCAAAACCTTAAGATCAAACAACCACGAAAATGAAACACAAACAATTGTGTGTCAAATTGCCAAAAAACAAACAAACACAGCAGCATGTTTTAAATCACAAGTTATTTATACAACACTTAGTTTGTCACCCTGATAGCCAGCGCAGACAAATACCGATCTGATTCCATACATCGCCAAATCAGATTCAAAATACATGTGTCAAAGATGCCTTGTTGTTATTTGCTTAGCACGCTTCTATCTTGCATACTAAAATCTGTCCTGCTTCCTAATGTCCCAAATCCAGACTCAACCGCTTTTACTTGCAGGCAATCGGTAGACACTTTTCCAACGTCAACTAACAGAACCAGGAAACATATGATAAACAATCACCCCAGATATGCCATGTGGCATGATTTGATTCAATACACCAACCTATTGATTTGTATCTGCGGACGAATCATTGGAACAGAAAAATCATATAGTTCTAGATATGTATTGTGTGATTCATTAGATGCTCGCTAAAATCGATTCCTTTATCATGTTCAACTTGCTAAAGGAATAATTTGAAGTCATTAAGTGAGATGTTTGAAAAAGGTGGCAATTTAGGTATTAAAGCCTTTCGAGGTGAGTTTTCGGATTACATTAACTGCAAAAGATTATTGCTTACCATTGGATGATGATAGAAGAATACTGTCACCCAAAAGTCTATCAAAGGCGGTCTAATACCCAGTCAAGATCCAAACAACAAGGAGCAGTCAAGTACCCAACTATTAGTCTAGTATAGTAGTTGTTTTTTCTATTAGTTGATCTTTCCTAGTATCATCCAGACGCTCATTGCTATATCATCAAGAAAACGAATTTGAATTGTTTTAATTATTTCTACATAACATTTGGTTTTATGGCCCATTTTACACAGGCGTAGATGGACTTCAATTTTGGTACAAAACACAAACGTCATCAATAAACCCAAGAGGTTGTAATCTTGTTTGCATGAATTTGTATGTGATGGATTATTATATCATGACATCACAAACTTGTAATAGAGGGAGACAGAGTCATAGACAAAAGATGTCCCATAATAAATTACTAATGCTAAAGACTTCCGAACACTTATTTGAATTCTTTCCCAAAAAAAAAAAAAAAAGTCAGGTCAATCAGATCAACATCTGTTCCACTATAAGCAAGGGTCTTCCCTATGACACCACATAATCCTCAATTCATCACTCAAGACAATATGATTTAGGCCTAAAATACTCACTTTTATGACAAATCTTTCTCATGCAAAGGCATATATATACGGAAATCTTCTTATCCACACCTCCCGGAAATAAGAAAAAAATGTTTTTTTTTTATGTTGCAATTTTTTTTTTGGGAAATCCGATCCGTCCAATGTGTTCAAAAGGTGTTTTCAAGGGTTCATGCGAAAAAAATCTTCAAAAAAAAAACCGGGAAGGGCTTGATCCAAGCAGTTTTCTCAAAAACTGTATTTATATATTTTTTGCGAAAACTGCTTGAATCAAGCCCTTCCCGGTATTTTTTTTTTTGAAGATTTTCCGCGAGGACCCTTGAAAACACCTTCTGAACATATTGGACGGATCGGATCGTCAAAAAAAAAATTGGATAAAAAGTCCGGATAAGAATATATATATATATATATATATATATAGAGAGAGAGAGAGAGAGAGAGAGAGAGAGAGAGAGAGAGTCCCCTTTCTATCCAAACCTCTACTTGCCCCGACTGCGTCGACCTCCATTTCGCCAAATTTCCAGCGATCCGAACGTTAGATGTGTTTTAGAAGGTGTTTTTAGGGCCCTGAGGATTTGTCAAAAAATACTGGAAAGCAGCTTGATCCAAGCAGTTTTCATAAAAACGCTATAAATGCATTTTTATGAAAACTGCTTGGATCAAGCCGTTCTGGGTATTTTTTTTTTGCCAAATCCTCGCGAGGGCCCTAAAAAACACCTTCTAAACACATCTAACGGTTCGGATCGTCAAAATTTGGCCCGGAAAGTGGAGGTCCGGACCGTAACACGGTCCGGGATCCTTGATAGGAAGTAAATTGTATGTGTGTGTATATATATATATATATATATATATATATATATATATATATATATATATATATGTATGTATGTATGTATGTACGTATGTATGTATGTATTCTATATGAATTTTCAAAACCAAGATCGGAGCATTTGACTCAATTCATGATCCGGTAAAAACCATTTTGACTCTCAATACGATTCCCAGTTTGACAACTATGCTGCCAGGCACTAGAGGAGTCATACACAACAAGAATACATTCTGAGTATAGACAGTTCTCAGTGGTATAAGAGAGAGGAAGCTATACACTCTAGAGTAGTCAAAAATCAAAACATAACTATCTCTAGCCAAAGTCATTATGTGAACAAAGACTGAGCTGTTGGAATTTGGAAACCAAGGCAAACATAAAAAAAAAAGGGTCAAGGACTTGAGGCAAGGTTGTTTTACGAATTCACTTTAACAAAGTATTAGAAACATAAAAAATTTAGCTCTTACAAAACCATATTAAGTACGAATAAATACAGAATGGGAATCTTCATCTTCAGCAACGAACAAGTTTTAAGCATGTTTCTACATATAGCACACCTACACAAAATTACAAGCCCCACTCCTATCAAACAAAAATTACAAGCCCTGGCAAATATCCAAGAATAAAATAATAACCAAAAGTGAAAATTTGCCACAAGGCCCACAACACAAAATGGAATGATTCTATAGCACAAGATCCATCTATAATAAGTGCACAAACATGAAAAAGAACAAAATGAATAGGAAGAATAACGTCAAGATGTTTAGGGGACATCCAAAAACACACAATTTGCACATGATTGCAACTAACAAAGCAAGTAATGGTTTTGACCCTGTTAATAAGATTACACGTGGAAAACACGAACCATACCGTAAGCAGTTTATATAGGATTGATTCAACATCGTCACCAACATAACCAGCCTGCAGAAGAGAAGAACTTGCCTCTTTAAGTATGAGTGGAATAGATATAAAGAAAGAAGTTAAAATCTAAAAGACATAAACTACTAAAGATCAAGGTTGAAATTTGCAGAATACAATATTTTTGTCATTCAATGCCTTCAAGTTTATCACTGGTTAATGCAACCGTCTGACAGATAAAAACTGAATGCAACGAAATTGAGTAAGCTTTATATAACAATCCTAATGGAACATAGCCATCTAATTCATGTATACTCCATATTTTTCCAGCAGTGGAAACAACAATGATGGCACAACTCAACAGACAAACAAAAAGTCTATGATAGATGAAAGATGATTTTGTGAAAGTTTATGATAGATCAACTTGCCTGGGTTAACGTTGTTGCATCAGCAATAACAAAGGGTACATTCACAAACCGAGCAAGTGTTTTTGCAAGTAATGTCTTTCCTGGTATAACAATGTTGTCAGTGTGATATATCATTAGGCAGCTTGTTTGACGATAACAACCGGTCTAGAGTACAAAAATAATGCAAAATTTCCCAACACACCAATACCTTAATCCGGCTACAAGCCAAAGAAATGACAACCGTAGAAGTAGGAACCATACCTGAACCAGTTGGGCCCATCAACAATACATTGCTCTTTTCCAACTCAATGCTATCGTCATCATCTTCAACCACAGATATTCCTGATTCTGCTCCTGATCTATCATTCAAGTAGACTCAATAACGACAAAAAAGTTCAAAGAGAGTACAAGTCATAAGTTGCTGAAATAAAAGAGCAATCTGGGTTACAGATTGGCCACTGTCAGCATAAAAATCCCAGTAGTGGGTGGTGGACTTGGATATAATTAGGCAGGAAGGCAACTGAGAACTAACCCTTTCTGCAAGGAAGTGTAGTATATCCTTTTGTAGTGGTTATAAACAGCCACTGAAAGCACCTGCAACATAAACACAAACCAGATGCAATATAAATAGGGTTAGTCCTTTTCTCGAAAAATAGCAAAAATTTATTGCCTGGAGGACAAAATGGAAAAAAATAAATAAATAATTGCTCCTAGTAGTCTTGCAATGTTAATGATCCCACTGTAGGGAAGATGCTTTCGATTTTCTTACTGGTGATTAAACACACAGCAGTAAATGCACCTTCGTGAACAAGACCACCATAATAAACTTTTCACTTTCCAAAGAAAATAGAATTGAAATAAGAAATTAAAATATAACCTTTCATCTGGCCCTATAATCAATAGCTTTCCTCTCAAAATTTTGGAGGGCTGTAGATTAAAACCTATCCACTTGTTTCAAATACATAGCAATTTGACCACAGTCAGGTCAAGTGACCCCACTTGATCCCTACTGCCTTCGCTCTTGATTAACGGAAGCATAAGTGGCGGAGAAGTGAAAATAAAAAAGAATCGTAGATATGAAATAGCGAACAAATTTGTTTTCTAAGGTTGATTATTAGCAAGGATATGGAAGTTGGAGATTATGCGGTGCATAAAATCTAAGCAGGTTGGCTAAAGTGGCGGAGAAGTGAAAATCAAAAGAATCCTAGATATGAAATCCTTTTAAGTGACAATACATTGGGCAATGAAACAAACAAAGTTCTAAAATTGAGAGTAGTCTCAAGACTCCCAACTCCACCTGGATAAACTAGTACATTCCTCTGGAGTCTAGATTATCTAGCGTCTTCCATCTAAAGGCCTGAAAATCATCCTTTGGCATGACCTTATAGCATCGTTTATCCCATTCCTAACCAAATATCATCCTTTATCCCATCATAAACAAACATATCACGAAATTATAAAGCATATGTAAACCATCTCCCATCCCCTGGTATAAAAAAAATATTTAGGGAAGTACTCCCTCCTTATCCCCCGAAGCCTATCACAAGCATCAAACATATCCAGTGTTTTGGAATCTATGTAGCTGCTAGGCTGCTACATGATAGACTTTAAAATCAAGACAACAATGATGAAATATTTATCTCAACCCCACATCTGGCAAGAATAGAATGATGGCAATAGTAAACAGCCAAACAACAAGAAACCAACAGTAAGGGTTTTAGAAGTTTGTCTCAATTTCTAGGCATAATCAGACTTTATGTACTAATAAGTTAGAGTCTTCAATACGCTACACTAAGGCTAAAATTATTTCATGAATCATTGTCACTAGTTCCTGTACAAGGCCAATGTTTAATGCAGTTCAAACATTGATCCAGAAACTGATTTGTGTTCTGGATGGCACAAATGGTGAACCTACTAAGTAATATTCTGCAGGAATTTGGGGAGAAAACAGCAATATTCTGAAAAGTCATAACCTTTTTGGCGCGTTCCTGCCCAATAACAAATTTATCAAGTGCCTTGCAGATCTCCTTTGGTGTGGGCATATCCTTTCCTAAATTTGATCCACCCCAACCACCGTTCTTTTCCCCTGTTGAACCACTACCATCTCCACTTTGGCTTCCGCCACCAGGACCTGCTGCCCGAATGACATTAACTCCAGGTGCAAAAGGTGGACCAGGAGGTGTATGCACCGCCAGCCCATTTCCAGATGGTGGTGGAGGAGGTGGAGGAGGCCAATTCTCCGGGGGTTCACCACCCCTGTAGGACCTCAGAGTCTCCCAAAACGACACCCTTAGTCTGTCGCCATATTCTTCTTCTCCTCCGGCTTCGTTGGAACCGCCGGTGTGGTGAAGGGGCTGTTTCTTGTCAGATGGGGAAGGGGGATCTTTCCCTTTGACCCTTCCAATCTCTATGAAGCTACCCTGAAGTGGGGCAATCTTGTCCGGACGGAAGTAGTAAAAGGTCTTACAACTGGGGCAAAGATTGACGGCTTTATAAGATGAGGTTCCTCCTCCTCCTTTATTATTGTTATTGCTATTATTATCGGTAGTAGTATTAGTGTTAGATTCAGCAAAATCATGGTCACCTGGAAGAGAGAGATTGGAGGAGAGAGGAAGGGGGCGATTGGAGAAGAGGAGATCCATATGCTTGGAGCAGCGGGGGCAGTTGGATTCAGCCCTAATCCTGCGTATGGAGGTGGCCTTGCCGCTGCTGCCCTGGTCCCACTTGTACCTCTCCTGAGCTCCGATCAGCGACTCTCTTCTTATTCGATAAGAACCCACTTGCAGGGGCTGCATCACAATACAATTACTATAACACAACCGATTCGCGGACAGTGTAGGCGATGGCGACGGCCGCTGATTCGACCGGGCCCAAGACGTCGATGGCGTCGTCGTCACAGCCATTTTT
Source organism: Vaccinium macrocarpon (assembly GCA_022606695.1). Lineage (NCBI taxonomy): Eukaryota > Viridiplantae > Streptophyta > Magnoliopsida > Ericales > Ericaceae > Vaccinium > Vaccinium macrocarpon. The sequence continues at coordinate 26,193,246 of CM040170.1, read as the reverse complement.
CTTATAAGCTGCTTCTTCCACCTCCATCCTCCACCGGACAACATAATCCCTAATTCCTTTTTGAAACTATCAATTTACTCACACAGAATTCTAGACACATTGCAGAGAAAGAACACGATGATGATTTTGATGATGATATGCCAGATTGGGATCTGTGCATAATAAATAAATTAGGAGTTAATTTAAGCGAATGATATCGCACCCACGTTAACGTAGGGATACTATATAGGAGGAATCCATAACCGAATCCAGTAAATAAAAGGCATATAGTTATGGATAGGAGGATTTGGACATCAAACCTGAAGTAGTGAGTGATCGTAGGACAGTTATGGTTGGATGAGTCTCGCGAGTACGGAGAAAGAAAAAAAAAATTGCAAGTGTCTCTTCCTTGGATTTCATTCACCCTACATCTACATTCTTTCAAGCTCCTCTCATATTAATTTTTGAATTTCACTTTTTAATAACATACATTTTAATATTTGTCTTGTATTGTTTAAAATACAGATAAAATGACCTCAAAAGGACAAATATTAGAATTTAATTATCAAAATTTCGAATGTCAAAATCATTTCCACTCGAAAATAATACTAAGAGGCCGTTTGAGAAATGTTTCACACCTATCGCTAAATCTTGTTGATGGGCCAATTGTATAAACTACATACAATCAAGTTTGAACATCTCATTGTCATACCTCTCCCTCCCGAATTCAGAGCCATGAAGAGACTGTTGGAGCATTGCATTAGTTTTTTTTTTTTCCGATAATCAAGCATTCAGACCAGCCTATGCACATTTCGACTAATCTTGGAGACTATAAACTCATCGTCCACTAAGAGCATTACATTAGTTCTATAGTAAGGATGACAAATTCTAGCACCATTGCTACCTAATGCACAATTAGTTCCTCTTGTCATGCCAAGAATTTTCCACTATGAGCGTCTCTCCAAATTTGGAAAACAGCATGAGAGAACACTTGACCAAATGCGACGATTATTTCAATTAATTTTGACAACTGTGACTTGCTTTTAAGAGCTAGAGACGCCACATAACAATGAGTTTAGGTGTGCCAAGTCACACCCTAAAGATACTTTTGGAGAAAAACATCTTTAGGCAAATACTTTGGCGATTTTGCCTTTTTTATCTACGAAAATAGAGAATAGGTTTAGGGATTTACTGTTACAACTAGAGAAGGTGTTAGGCAACCTATGTCGCCCTATCAGTACTTCTTTTTCAAAATTAACCCTTAAGAAGATCTGGATAGAAACTGAAATCAAAATGTATTGACACCAAAACGATGAAGGCGGATTCTGCCGCCCGTACCCTCGTTTCCATTGGCAAACTTGAATAATTTCGGAGATTTCAAAATCAATTGTACATTGAATTGGTCAATGAAAAATGCTCATGAGGGCATATGCCATTTTTTATATCAAACATGGTCTACTAAATTCGACGACGCCTGAGATCCTCAGTTCGATATGAATTAATCTCAGACAAGCAAAATCGAAACTAATTTGCATTGACTTGGATAAATAAAAAATGTACAAACGTACAAATCTCATTTCTGATACTGAGGACAGTGTACTCTAATTTTCCACAGCATTGGTGTCACACCCTCGAAATTTAAAGAAAAATACATTATGTAATTCCACATGGACGGCCAACAAATCCACAGTCCAAGTCAAAGTCTAGGTTCAATGTCTAAAGTCAATATCAACAAGATACAATATTCTACGGGTACCTATACCCCAAATTGAGATTAACCTATGTTATAGTCGTTACAAATCCAACGTCAAAAGATTTACTATGAATAAGTTACAAAAGCATCTCTTCAAAATTTGTAAGTTCAAGATGATGTGGTAACTCCTCTTTAAGCTTTCAAAAGATGCATGGAATCACTCCACGCAAATCCAAGTCATGCGTCGTGCTCGGTACCTGAAATTATTAGAGTGAGCTCACTAGCCTACTATAGAAAAGTTTACCAAAACTAAATGCAATGAAATATAGATGCTAGATGAGAAATGAGAGTGAAAGCTACATAATGATACCAAAGTGTATACGGGTGCCCAATGAGATAAACATGAGCATATGAATCCCTAGTTATCACCCAAATATGTCCAATGTGTACCCGACACGTACCCTCTCTCATAGGTGTCCAACTCATTCGATGTGCCATGTCATTAATTTGTTCAAATTAGATCTTTAGAAATTCCTCGTGACATGTCCATAGGATGACCCGAGTATCATTCTGGGCTATCTTTTGACCCCGTATAATCTTCCCCTTCGCCAAGGCATAATTCCTCTCGACACACCCATAGGACGGATTGAGTATCATTCCGGGCTACTTTTTAGTCCTGTATCACATGTTTTAGGTTCTCATTTAAATTCACATTCATTAGTTTCGCAATGGTGTCATCATATCATTCACACTTCAAATCGTCATTCAAGTTCACACATTTTGTCAATATCTATTAATTCACGCGTATCAAGTGTATAACCATGTAAGCGTCGCGTTAGAAATCAAACAAAGTCACCAACCATGCAAAGATAGGTTAGGAACGAGTCATTCAACAAGTTTTGAGATCCAAGGAATGGATATGCCAAGTACTCACCCAAACAAGTGACCAAAATCGAGGAAAACAAATTTTGAAAGTGAAAGGGGGTGTGGATCGATCCAGATGGGCTTCAAAACAAGTCAATTTGATTTGGATCGATCTAACTCTAGGAGTGGATCGATCTAACTAGCTTCAAAAATGAATCAGAGGGTTTTGGATCGATCCACCAAGGTCCAACACTAAACGAAAGACTTTTGGATCGATCAAACTTAAAAGTGGATCAATCCAGATGCCATTTCAAGCAGATTTTTGACAAATGAACATGAGGATTCCAATGGGCTCCAACAAAACATGTTTATGATCAAATATCAATGCAACAAGCTACAAGAGAGTATTGCAAATACTAACTTATGTAGGAAATCAATCACAAACTTATATCAACCTCTAATCAACTCAATGAATTGAGAAAAAATGGATTATCAATGGACTTCAAGAAATTTAGAAGGATTGATCAAATGTAGGTATAATCTACACACCAAACACCTTAAAACACTTAGTAATGGAAGAAATCTCCCAACCTCAAGGTATAGAAGCTTGTGATAAAAGGATGAGCAAAACCCTTGTCTTTTCTCAAATACTCCAACCGAATCTTCAACTTCCGGACCAAAACGAACAACACTCAAGCTTCCAAACAAGTGTAGGAGTCTAGTATGAGTGAGGGTTTTGAAGTAACTTGAGATTTGGAGTTTGTTTTGAAGAGAGGTTGAAGAAGAGGGAATACTGAGGGAGATGAACCGGCTAATTAATGGGGGGGAAGTCTCTCCTCTCATACACACACACACACACACAAATATATCAAAAATTTACACCCCAAGTCCTTATATTAGCTTGTGTCATGCAATAAGGTCTCAACTCACTCATATCATCAATTAATCCAACATTTAAACATTTCAAACAATTCCTCATATTTCCCCAACTTATTTTCAAAAAAATGTTTTAAAACACGGGTCTTTATAGTTGGTATCCTTAGTTCATTGAAAACAAATCTCGAGTATCCAAAGCACAAACAGGGGAAATCAAAATCGATTTGTATTGACTTGGTTAAATGGTACCCACACATGTGCACAATTCTCATTTTTGATACCGACGACGGTGTACTCTTATTTTTCCACAGTGTGGGTACCCTTTATTCATTGCAAATAAATCTTGAATATCTAAATCACGAACACGAGAAATCAAAATCGATTCGTATTGATTTGGTTAAACGATATATGCACATATATGTGAATCTCATTTTTTTATACCGACAACGGTGTGCTCTAATTTTTCCACAGCATCAATACTCTCAATTTGTTGCAAATAAATCTTGAGTATCTAAATCACGAACAGGGAAATCAAAATCAATTTGGTTAAATGGTACACACACATATATGCAAATCTCATTTTTTATACCGATGATAGTGTACTCTAATTTTTCTATCACGTCGATACCCTAATTCAATGGAAATAGACTTCAAATGGGGAGAAGGGAATACTAATGCACAAGTAATGACGTTGAAAAATTGAGAGTTTTGCGCACAATTTCTTTTCTACTGTGTTTTGAATATTTCTGTTCAAATTCAGAGAAAACTCAAAACAGTGAAGTTGTAGATCTCAAAAAATTAAGTGGATTCCATATAGAACTCGTCTCAATCCAAATTGCATAGCATTCAATATGATTTTTTTTAAAAATTTCTATTGTAGTGAAACATGAGACAAATTACAACCTATTTTTAAAACCCGTTTTCAACCTCCTTAATGAAAGAATTAGAAATTGGGTAAAACACGAAATCTGTTTGTAATGTAAAGTTTAATGTTCCTGCAAAAACTCGTGATTTATAGAGTTAGTTTGATATTTTTAGTAAACTGAGAAATTTGCTCATTTTACGTTCTATGTTAAATTTTTGTTTAACTTTGTGATTGTTTTATTTTCTTGTTATGTTGGAATTACATGAACAATGACCCACGTGATGCACGAATCCAATTGTTAAGAATGTTTTGATCGAAATGTTTTATGTATAAGGATGAATGGATCTAATCACGAAATTCGGGGTTGGGACGTGTCTGGTATGGGTCTTGAGCCATGTGCAGTTTATACTTTTGGGTAGCTTTTCTATGTGATCGGAAACCTGGAATATACTATCAGGTGGGAAAAGATGCCGGATAAAAATAAGTGGTGATCTTGTGACCTGTTGTGAGCTATGCACAACATACCTTAGGTAGCTTTACTGTGTGATCAGGTACTCGGGGTATATTACGGATGGAAGCCGATGATGGAGAGTGTATGTTGGAAGTGGAAGGGAAATTTGTTAATCTTGTGAGTATCTTTAGTAAAGGGGTGGCTTAGGGCGCCCTACTGAGTATAATTTTATAACTCATGGTGCTACTTTTTTGTGGCCCTGATATCTCCAACGCTAGGCACAGAAGAAGAGGATGAGCTACCTGCTAATTTTTAGGTGATTGAGCGGCTAGATGGAGATGAAGTGGTAGGACTTTGGCTTTATCAGTAGTCTATTCATTTAGATTGAACATTTACTATTGTTTTAAAAGTTTAGACAATGGTTTTGCTTTCAGTTGTAATAAGTTAGCTAATTTTTAGTTTTTCGTAAAAAAGGATTATTAAGTTTTTTCTGGAGTTTTAATGAAGTAAGTTTTCTTTTAAAATAAATTATTAAATTAATTTATTAACGTACTGTTTGGTTCTTTTTACTTCTTTGCAATGGAAAATGATTGTGTGCGAGCGTGCCAGAGAGAGTTTCAATCTCCTCCCTCAAATTAACTTTGGAAAACCAAACCTAATCAGGCGATTGTGTTTTGTTGGTTCAATTACCTCAATTAAGAGGATTTTTCTTAATAAGTGAAGAAATGCAAACCAATAAACTTAGGAAATCAAAGAACAATAAAGAAACAAGACACTTTGATCGATGGAACAAAGATAAACTTACTTCGAAATTGTCTTCAACTTCAAATACAGAAGAACTTCGAACAGGTGATTGTTACAAGAACAACCGAGATAGGGGTGATTGTTACAAGAACAATCGAGATGAATCCTAATCTAATTCCTAATCTACTTCCTAATCTACTTCGAACTAAGTTCAAAATCCTAAACTACTTCGAACTGGGTTCGAAATCCTAAACTACTTTGCCAATGAACAAACCAAGCATCAATTTTTTGATAGTTGTTTGTTGAAGATTTGTCCGGGGGTTTTCACTCTTCAATTTCTTCTATTTATAGACGTTGCTTGCAGTTTGATCTTCCCGCTCCATGAGTTTGAATCTGGATTGCTTTGAACTCTAACTTCCACTCTGAAAGTTGGCAGTTATTCCTCCTCCACGTACGAATTTGAATTCTTTCTTCTCCCAGAAGCTTTAAATCTGCACGTTTATTTACCAACTCAAATGATAACATGTTAAGGGAATAACTGCCTTCCAGAAGTATTCCACGTGTTCTAACTGTCAATTGTCTTGTTTTGCAAGTTTGCACGTGGGGCTTGTATGCTCAGCAATTAATATTATGGCTTCGAAGCCAATCTATATTTTAGCAATGGCTTGTAACTGCCAATAATTGCTAATAACTGCTCGTCCAGTTTGAGAAATGATACGACAACGTATTTAATCTATTTTTCCTTATTGATCCAGTGTATTTTCATTGACAAATAATTGCCAATATTTGGCACTTTTGATTACGTGTCAATTAATTATTGGCTTGGTTAATTTTATATGTAAACACGTACCCAATTTATATCTCTTGTACGTGAATCACATTCATATACATAAAACGTGGGCCGTGACTGGCCAATGAGATATAAGGCCTGCTACAAATTATGATTTATATCTCTTGTACGTGAATCACTTTCATATACATAAATCATATTGAATGTAATTTAGGACTTTTGTATTCATCTCATGAATTATATGCAATGTATGAAATAAAATATTTTATAACAATAAAGTGAAGGTCTAAAATTTATTAACAAAAATAACAAATTTATTGATTTTGAGGGCATTTATCCCAACAGAAGTTATCACAACCCAACCCATGAAAATGTGGGCCATGACTGGCCAATGAGATAAACACACTAAGGCATGCTGATTAATTAGTTTGGGGATTTTTTTGTTTTTCTAATATTCTATATAGAAAAAAATCTCATAGGCAATAGCAATTTGTGGAAGCGTGATAATTAAGGTAATTTTGGGGTAACGAAAAAAGTGGGATGAATGTGGTGACAACAACCACTCATCTTTATATGTGTAGTGGATTGTCTTTATTTCAAAATACTTTTGTTGCAAAGTTGTCAAATGATATGTGATTTTCTCTGACTCAAAAGGTCTTCTTTGAGGAATTTTTCTGGAGACTAGACAAGCAAAGTTGTAATCAGGGTTCATGCCAATTTTTATTTAACCACACTAATCTTTTAGAGGGTGATGTTATGTGTCAGATTACATTTTGTTCCCTTGATCGATACTTTGAACGTTGGATTAGATTTTGCTGAGGTTGGAATTCGAAAGTCCCCTGATCATAGATGTTGGAATTGTGCCTTGAATTTTCTCTTTTGAAGATTTCCTATTGTGTTTAAGATTTCTTGTTGTGTTTAGGATTTATTATTGTGTTTCTTATAAATAGGAGCCTTGTGGCCTCCTAAGGCTTTGTACTTATTGAGTGAATCCCTTTGAGGGAGCACCCATAGGGTTTTCCGTAGTGTGTTAGGGTTTCTTGGTTGTTCCATTGATAGTTTTTAGTTCATGGGATTGGATATTAGGTTTTTATGTGCTTCTATTGAATTTGTGAGACGTTTGATGCTTTGTAGATCGCTCTTTAGAGATTTTTCCCTAGATATTTGTTAGGTGCTTCAACTGAAAGTTACGGGTATAGCCGGCTCTGTGTATTTCTCCATGTTCATAGTGAATCCTCTATTGCTCATACTTCGAGTTTGTCATAACAAACTGGTATCAGAGCTCCAAGATCAATCTGAGGCTATTGTTTTTCCACTACGTAGGTTGTGTTGGTGCATCTTCATGGTGACTCATTTCGAAGTTGAGAAGTTTGGTGCAACAAGGAACTCACAAGGCTTTGTTGGGGGAAGTTGAAGAAACCTGCTAATATGCAGGATAGTTTGTTCGAGGATCTCTATGCAAAGGTGATTTTGGGAAAAATTTGGATTTGAAACAGTGCCTTTATGCGATTTGTATGAAGGAGGTATGCCCATTAAAGACTATTTTGATGAGTTAATTCGGATTTTTTTTGTTATGCTCTTTATTTGAGGCTATTGGGGTGTTTCATGTTGGGTATCACCGTGGAGATTCGCATCCATTATTAATCCGTGTTCAACTATTTGGGGCATGCAAGGTTTGCATATTGACTTAGGGGAGTTCGGGTGCTAACTCCATGGGGAGTTTGAGTACATCTTCATTGGCATCAGGGATGGATGCATTCAGTGTACTTTTGTTTGAAGATGGTAACTCATTTGGAAAATTCACTCTGTGTGGAGTTTGAGCATGTCTCCTTTGGCATCAGGGATGGATGCATTTGGTACACATTCGATGGAAGATGGTTGCTTGTTCAGTGATTAACTCCGTGGTGGAGTTTTGGTTATTAACTTCGTGAGAGGTTTCAGTGTTTAGCTCCGGGTGGAGCTTTAGCGGATCTTCATTGGCATCAATCATGAGTGCATTGGGTGTGAGGTGTCCGTTTAAAGATGGAGGCTCAATTTGGAGGCACGTGCGGCTAAGTCTCTCAAGTCACGTTTGCAAGGTCAAGCAATTGTGCTTGAGCCTTTCTCGTTGGTGTCATTGGCAATCGCATGTGTGGGGTTGCCCCTCAAGGGGTGTTTCGAGAAGAGTTGTGTTGCGAGAGGATTGCTCTATGGTGTTAAGTTCAATGGAATTCAAGTCAAGGTGGAGAATTTTTGGAATTGTGCCTTGAATTTTCTCTTTTGGAGATTTTGTATTGCGTTTAGGATTTCCTATTGTGTTTAAAATTTCCTATTGCGTTTAGAATTTTCTATGCTCTTTTCCTATTGTGTTTAGGATTTCCTATTACGTTTAAGATTTCTTATTGTGTTTCTTATAAATAGGAGTCTTGTGGCCTCCTAGGGCTTTGGACTTCGTGAGTGAATCCCTTTGAGGGAGCCCCCATAGGGTTTTCCGTAGTGTGTTAGAGTTTCTTGGTCATTCCATTGATAGTCTTTAGTTCATGAGATTGGACATTAAGTTTCTGTGTGTCTCTATTGTATTTGTCCGACGTTTGATGCTTTGTAGGTTGCTCCTTAGAGATTTGTCCCTAGATATCTGTTGTGTGCTTCGACTGAGAATTACGTGGATAGCCAGCTCTATCTATTTCTCCATGTTCATAATGAATCCTTTCTTGCTCTTCGCCCGTGGACGTACCACTAGAGCTTCGTGCTTGGGGGGGGGGGGACTACGTAAATCTTGTGTCTTGTTTTCTTTGTTGATTTTTTATGTTCTCATACTTCAGGTTTGTCACAACAAACTAGTATCAGAGCTCCGAGTTCAATCTGAGGCTTTCGTTTTTCTGCTGCGTAGGTTGTGTGTTGGTGCATATTCATGGCAAATCGTTTCGAAGTTAAGAAGTTTGGTGCAATAAGCAGGGAACTCATAAGGTTTTGTTGGGGAAGTTGAAGAAAGGCTGTTCATATGCATGATAGTTTGTTTGAGGATCTCTGTGCGAAGGTGATTTTGGGAGAATTTTAGATTTGAAGCAACGCCTTTATACGATTTGTATGAAGGAGGTATGCCCATTAAAGACTATTTTGATAAGTTAATTCGGATTATTTTTGGTTATGCTCCTTTTTTATACCATTATGGAGGCCGTTTGGGGTGCTTCATGTTGGGTATCGCCATAGAGATTCATGTCCATTATTAATCCAGGTTCAACTATTTGAGACATGCAAGGTTTGCATATTGACTCCGTAGGGAATTCGGGTGTTAACTCCTGAGGCAATTGTTTAGGTGCAATAAATATGCCTTTGATATATTGAGTGGTGTTTATGAAAACTTACAATGACTGAAAGTAGCAAGGAAACAACATCATATTCAGAGAATGACTGAAAGGAGCAAGGAAACTTACATCAATGTTGTTTCCTTGCTCCTTTCAGTCATTGTATCTTTTTCAATGATTCCATATATTGAGTGGTGTTTATGAAAACTCCTGAGGCAATTGTTTAGCATATTTAAAGCACGAAGGTTGTGCTTGGTCTGGTGAATTCGATGGTGTAGGAATTGCTGGAGAAGCGAGGTGATGCGGATTTGAAACCCAGCGCCTACAAAGTGGTACCTATTTTGGTTAACTTTTTAAATGTTGTCACTAAATGCCATCTTATAGTGATAGCCTATCACTTGCCACTAAAGAGCAAATATTAGTGACATCTTTGTAAAAAGTGTCACTATTAACTTTTAGCGACACGTTTTTAGTGACATCCTTGTGACGTACAAATTTTGTGTCACTGAAACATTTAGTAACAATTTTTCAATATTTATTGACAATTTTTTCTTGTCATTACAGGCCAATTTTCTTGTAGTGCCGTCAGCTACCTTCACTGACAGCAAGTCCACAAGCGCAATGGTAGTTGGAAAATGGCGATAGTCATTTGTATAATTTGGCACTTCCTCACTAATAGTTAGTTATATTTAAGAATCAAACGGTTCCAAAATATTAACTAACTCTCTCTCCATCTTATTTTTCTCAACTTTCTTATAACTACTACCTCTATCCCAATTTAACTACTACCTCTGTCCCAAAATATTTTTTCAAATACTTCAAAATAATCCACTATTTTTGCAAAATTTTTTTAAAAAGTATCTTTAGCAAGGTTTGCATATTCCTGCCATTTTCCAGCAAATCAGGTAGCTTGTCACGCCCTCAAAATTTCATTAAGATAGTCCACGTGGACGGTCAACAAGTCCATGTGCCACGTCAAAATCTAAATAGAATAGTCAAAGTTTACGTCCAGGTATACAAAGGTGTCAGTGGATACCCGTACCCGAAAATGAGAAAAGACAAATGTATAGTTAGTACAACCCCAATGTAAAAAAAAAAAAACGAGAAAATTTAATTATTGTTACAAAATCATCTTAACAAAGTATAAGTTCTAATATAATAGCATAACTCCTCCATTGGCTTTCAAAACAATGCATGCATGCACTCCGAACACTCCATATCATGTTCCTTGGGAGGTACCTGAAATTTGTAAGGTTGAGCTCACTAGCCAAGTAGAGAAATCTCTAACAATTCTAAATGAAATGAAATATACGTGGGTGATAGACAAGATAGCAAAAGTCATGTAACAAGTGTTAAAAGGGTGTTCAAATAGTCAAAGGATTTGAAAGAAAACACATAATCGATTAGATTTCATTTACTTCTGTCATTCGTACCCAACTAGTGCCTAACACGCACGCAACACACCTTATATGGTTTACACAATATCTATATCCATCTCATCCCTTTACAAACATTTGCTCATTTTCAGGCATGCCATATAGGCCCCGTGTCACTCCGGGCATGCCATAAAGGCCCCATGTCACTCCGGGCAAACCCCTTTAGGGCCCCGTATCACTCCGGGCATACCCTTTCGGGCCCCGTGTCATCATTACCACATTCATACTTTATTCCATACTCAATAATATCATTACGGTGTCCATATGTCTCATCACCTTACGATCATGTGTTAATTTCACGTAAAACTCATGTTTCAAGTTACCCGAATGTGTCCATAAAGGAGATTTTGACCTGAGTGTCAAAGATGTCCAAGTAACCCTCCCGGACCCTAATATGTGACTAATAACTTACACGAACGAACCACAATGAACGAATCATGATTTAAGGAATTTTTCAAAAAAAAAGTATAAGGGGTCCTATTGATAGGAGGAAAAGTCCTATTCATAGGGCGTCAGAGGCTCCTATCGATAGGAGATCAAGTCCTATCGATAGGGTAACCATCAAATTGACCACAATAAAAGTGAAAGCCTCTTATCGATAGGGGATGAAGTCCTATCGATAGAGCGTCAGAGTCTCCTATCGATAGGAGGTCAAGTCCTATCGATAGGGAAGCCATCAGAATGGCCAGAACGAAAAATGTGAGGCTCTTATCGATAGAGGATGAAGTCCTATCGATAGGACAGCACCAGATCCAAAATTTACAACTCAAGGGGGGTGATCAATGGGGCCTCTCTATTGGCAATTCTTGGTTCCAATTGAACATATTAAGAGGACAAAGTGGTTCAAACAACAAATTAACACAACACATCACCAATCTACAAGATTTGCTATTTTCTCCAAATTCAAGAAATTGATAAAAGATGGGTTTCAAGTAATTCACAAACATCTCCATGAAATCAAGCAACAATGAGATATGTTAACACCCAAATCTAGAGAAGAACAACATAGGAGCTAAGAGATGGTGAGTTACAATACCAAATATAGTTTTCCCTCAAGCAAAATAATAAGACATGGAATGTTTAGCAATCAATTGACTATACACACACATACACTACATTTACACTTAGAAGAGCAAGAAATTTCCCTACCTCAAGTGAAGGAAGGCTTGTAATTCAAGTGAGAGCAAAACCCTAACTTCAAGATCCAAGGAAAAATTCATCAAACACCAGTGTGAAACAAGCACATGAACGCGTAGAGCATGAGATTTTATGAAGGTTTTGTGAAGGGAGTAAGCTTGGAGCTTGAGTTTTAATGGAGTTTGTGGGAGAATTTGAGGAAGAAGATGAACAACAATGGAGGGTTGGAGAGAGAGAGACGTGGCTGGCTATTTTGGAAGGGGAGGGAAAATGATTTTCTCTCCTCTCTCACACACCACATATATTAACTTAAGAAAAATTACACCCCCGGTCCCTATATTAACTTGTGTATAGCACTAAGGTCTAAATCAATTAACTACATCCAACAATCCACCACTTACACATTTTATTCAATTTCTCACATTTCTCCAACTTTATTTTTGAAAAATTAGTTTAAAACGCGGGTCCTTACATAGCCAATCTCTATTTTTTGATACGTTTCAAATGGGAATAGGTGAGGTGGCAAGTTAACAAAGTTTAGAACTTTACCATTTTCCAACTCTTTTTTCATCGCCATTGAAGCATGAAGTTGTATAATTATAACAATATAACTTCAATTCCATCTCCATTGGAGTTACATATCTAATCTTTCCTGGTCACAAAGACAGTTAGAGGTAGCCGGCCTACCCGCATGCTCTAATTCGTTCTATTGTTATATTGTGAACCCATTCAAGTAGTAAATGGAAATGGTTACAATACACACTCACTAAAGTTGTGTACCATATGCACATATTGTACGTTCCAGATTGTGACACCTCATTGGCAATCATAACATTTTTTAGTTTTTCGTAACTTTTCAGCAATATGATTTGTAATATTTTCTATGATTCGTAGCATTTTGGTGTGTCTCGTAACTTTTATATAAAAAAAATTCATAAATTTTATAAAAAAAATCGTAATTTTTATAGGATGTGTATTGTAACCATTTTCCACATATATTTATATGTATAAAATTCAATCCGGAATAGGCTTGTGTTATAGCCATTTCCCACGAATATTATACGTATAAAATTCAATCTGGAATAGGCGTGTGTTATAGTACTATCTTTTCAGTATACGTCATTGCAAACGTATAGAATCTCCTAAGAAAAGTGCGGCGACTGAGATTTAATTTTCCTTATTAACGGTCAAAGAAGAATTACTGCCGAGGTGAGTCTTTATAATTTAATAATATAAGGTAATTATTTAATGTTGACTAGGGTGGAAAACAAGGCAGATGAAGGTGTAGATGTGCAGATCCAGTGTTGTGGCGGACATAAGATCATGAATTCCACCTCCATTAGCGAGTCTAAGTTCTAACATCGATGTTGAGTGGCTTTTCTGATCTAGGTTTGGTTTGTCGTTTTTTTTTTTTTTGGATTGGTAATGTCCATGAATCACACGCATATACTTGACTTTTATCTATGTATCTAGAATGATCTTGACCGTCTAAAAAAAAGGTCGGAAAACAAGTGGTGATGGTGAAGTGTCCAGAGAAATTAGTTCGTTCGGCAATTTACATGATCACGAGTCCACTTCATTCGGCAATATACATGATCACGAGTCCAGTTCTATCGAGCCTACGGGTTCTTCTCAAACTTCTTCCATTGTCTTTTTATTATTATTATTTATAAGTAACTTCTTCCATTGTTCATCGTCACATGGTACACTAGATCTCTTTTCTATCATACATTAGTGTTCTGAGACTCGTGCACTGAATAATGAAGCTCACACGAATATATGATGGAGAAGGTCCATCGAATAATTTTCTTCGTCAAGAGAATCAGCAGAGGCAGTCAAAGGCTGGTTCGATTATTTTCTTCATCATACAAATTGTTAATCTTGCTCATGAAGTAATGTAAACTTGATTAATGTAACGTGGAGGTTTTTCTACCTATAAAAAAGACAACTAGTTTTGACTAAATTTGTTGTCTTCATACAGGGCCGCCAGCAAACTCTTGGGCTTGGGCAATCCCTGGACAAGGACAACCAAAAAAGAAAAATCTGTGTATCAGCAATAGTACTTACATTTATTGAAGGAAACCAAGAGGTGTTTAGGAGCCAATTTTTCATTTTTGACTTTTTGGATTATGGGCAGAATAAGTTTTGAATTTGGGAAGAGTGTTTGAGAGAAATGTGCAAAATGTATTTTGCGAAAGTAGTAGAGTTTGGGAGAAAAAAGATGAAAATGAGTTATGGATTTGTTTTTACAAATTTACCCTTGAAACCATGTCAACAGACTAGTCATTGGAATTACTGGAAATATTCACAGAAATTGGGAAACATGCATGTGAGCAAAATCTGGACGTGAAATGAAGATTTTTGTTTTTGTTTTTTTGACTGGAATTGTGGGACAGTTGGTTGTGTGTCTCATTTTGTTTTGAGGTATCCTTAGGGTCGCAATCACGTCTGTAGTGAGCAATCACAACTATTCTTTTGACAATCAACGGTTTTGATTAAATACAATTATTCTACATGTAAGACACCATCCGTACAGACTGCCGCAGGGGCGGTACTTTGGGGGGGGGTTGTGTGTGCTGGCCCCCTGCAAACCCCCCTAAGGTTCTTACTACTAATAGTGCATTTTCAGTTTTTTAGTACATTTGCTATAGAGTGGTTCTCTTGTAGCAAAAATTCTGCGTCCGCCACTGGAAGGCCGTGATTGCTCACTACAGGGGTGCAGGGAGTCTACTCGCTGCAGGCCTTGATCCCACTCACCCCATAACTTCTTGAATTCTTTTTTTGTTAACTTAATGGGTGCAAAGCGTACAATTTAAACGAAGGGTCGGAACATCAACCTTGATAACTTTCATACTAACAGTGGTAGATTTTGACCATTTTCTTCGTAGTCATTGATATTGGTTGATCATTTTGTGATATTTATCCACCATCAATTATGTAATATTGCGACAACAACAATATTTTGATACGAAGAATTCTTGGAATTTAAAAGCGTTACTTTAAATTCTTCAAAATTTGCATATTTCATAAACAAAACAATATATTGCATGAAACTATTGAGTCCCATCAAAAATTTAGAAAATCATGTTTGTTCAAAGTTCAAACTCATCCAAAGTCTAGGCTGGCCTCAGGTCATATGCATTATGTCTCCATCCGAGTCAATTCCTTCTCTTCATCAATTGGTACAAGTCAATTCCTTCTCCTTATCAAATCCATACGTGTTGACAAGTTACATGTACAAGGAAGAGTGTTAGACTTAATTTTGCTTCTGTAAAGCCGATCAAAAATAGGAAGAGTACCATAAGATTTATCGGGGCCAGATTATCAAAAAAAATCTTGGTTCAATGATTTTTTTAAGACAAATTTGGTTGTACAGTTTTAATAGCCGGTTTTGATAAATAAAAAAAATTAATCTCAAGTTTTGTTGTTATCAAATGACTCGATGAATCATTGTATCTTTTTTTTTTCCCTCTGCAGGGCAAAAAGGATTTTATTAATCAAATATCAAAGATATGAGATTAAACGGAGCAAGAGAAAGACAAAATAGCCTCTCGAAACCCAAGAGATTGGAAGGCTGACAAGAAGACAACTAAATAGTCAAAACGAAAACCTCTCAATGAACGCAGTATCATCATTGCAAAGTATCATTCACCATAATTTAGTGTTCTTTAAATGAAAATTTTTCCTACTTTGAAATTGTTTTCTAAATTTTATAATTTTTTTAACCATGTTTATAAAAATATATGCAACGTGCATATACTTTAAAAGAGGAAATTGGGGGAGGAGGGCGGGGCCACCCGGCCCCTATTTTCAATGATATTTAAATGATGAATGAGGTTTCATATATTTGTAAAAATCTAAACATTTTTTCTTTCGAATTTTAAAGGAGAATAAATATTTTGAAACATTCTAAAATAAAATACTGCGATACTCTTTTTTTTTGGTTACTTTTATGTTTAAAATAAAATAAGACCTACTGCTGCTGCGTCACTATACATCACTCAAACTTTATGTTTCTTATATTATGGGGTGATTTGGCAAAAAGAAAAAAACAGTTATTTGGTTTTTTTGTTTTGTCTTTATTCTTCTCTTCTTTTCTTTTTTTTTTTTTGCATTTTTTAATTTTGCGTTAAGTTTTCGTGGTTTATAGATTTGTCTTGACGAGAAAAATCGAACAAGTATAAAATTATGGTTGAAACTTAATATTTTTTAATAAAGCCAAAAACTAAACCAATAAACTAATTTATTTTGGTTTATTTTTTACTTTATTCAACCATAATTTTATATTTGTTGGATTCGTCAAAGAGACGAATCCATAAACCACAGAAATTTGATGCTAAACTAACAAATGCAAAAAGAATTAAATAAAGACAACAAAAAATTAGTTCGCAACTTTTTTGCGAAAGCACCCCATATCACTACTATCCCGTCTATAAATACTAGATCGAATATCCCTGCAGGTAGTGGGAAGAGAGAGAGAGAGAGAGAGAGAGAGAGAGAGAGAGAGAGAGATATGGAGAGGAGTGAAGAAGAGCATGAGATTGTGATAGTAGGCGGTGGAATTTGCGGCCTTGCCACCGCCCTTGCTCTACACAGGTACTCATACATCTCCTTCTCCTTCTACATACTTTTCATTTCTTTGCTAATATTTGTATTTATGCATCTTTGAATTGCCTTGAGTTTACAGAAATTCATAGTAATATATAATCGTATAACAATATGCCTAACATTAACATAGACATTCTTAAAATATTTTTCCTAAGAGTTCATAATCATAACTAAACTGTGATCCTAACATTTGTACATGTTGCGAATTAAAAAAAGAATGATTACCAATTCAAAGCAAGGATGGAGACAAGGGGACAAGAGGCGACCGCCACGACGGTTTAAAAAAAAAAAGCTACTATTATCAGGAGCGGACGCAAATTTACTATCAATGAAGTTAAGAATCCACGGCATATTCTCCCTCTGTCTTATTTTGATAATCTTCTTTGAAAATACATACAATTTTCAGAGAAACATAAGGTCCGCCACCGCTAATATTTTTATAGTGTTATTTAATTATATCTAATCCTTCAACATTTTCCTTATAGAGAAGTCCAAACCAAAATTACTAGCTTAAGTGAGTATCTAGAAACATAAGGTCTAAATTGGAAAAAGAAAAAAAAGTTGAACCATATCCTTAGAAAAATCCTTGAGGCACTAATTAATGTACTAATTGTACATGTAGCATTTTTTTAGTAGATAAATGCATCTATGTATTGCATCATGCATTGATGTGGTAATGACATGTGCACTTTTAATGTAATAGTTTGAAAAGTCTTAATGTGTTAGAACAAAATCTATTGACTAGCATAGAAATCTAGGAAACACAACAAGCAACAAAGATACAATGGAGTTTACTCATTTTTATCACAACTTTATATTCTCGGATGACGATATATTATTTAAAATCAAAGATATTTGCAAGTTTATTATCCTTCTAATTCCGAAGAGGAGGAGAAACGTACATGTGAAATTTTAGAATCTGAGTACCATTTTCCAATTTAATTTGTCAAGTATTGAACAAAAGGAGAAATTCCACAATTTATCTTCTTATTGGTAATTCTTCTATTGACACTACCCATGTCAACGTCTGTGATGCAATGTGCTTTCCAATTTTGAAAGTCGTAAAGATTAGATTGCGCAACAACATGGAAGATGAAAATTTTAACAAGGTTTTTTTTTATCACATACATTGAAGTTTCAAGGTCGATTCTACTAGTGATGCTTCTAACGACATGAAAGAGAGCCAAGCACAATTAAAGATACCTCATTTTAATCGACTTCTTGTGAACTGAGACAAATTGAGTTAAATTACTATTTTTCTTTTACTATGCTATTTTAATATTGTTTTAAATAGAATAGAATGCTCATTATATCTTTCCATTTGTGTTAAGTGTCCATCTTCATCACCACTAAGTAAAAATTCAGGCTTCGTCCCTGAATCAAAGCTCGTGTTAAGAATTCTTGTACCAAAATTTTATGAAATCAAGGCAATGGGGTGTACTCATGTAGGGACATTATGATATTTAATTTTTTTGGCTTATAATATAGTAACAGTGTAATTAGCTTCACACCTAGGGGGAGGGAGAAAAAAAAACCCGTTAAATTGACTTGGTTCTTGGTTCTTGGTTCTTGGTTTGTCACAAAATGCCACGTGATATGGGTTAGATAGCATTCTATTTATATGATTTGGAATTCTCTTATTCAGTCTCTACAAAGATCATCCTCCATAGATAACTGATGCAGGACAAGATATACACCCCTATTATTTATGGAAACATTATTTTAGTAATAATTTTTATTTACGATTAGTATTAGGAGATTTTATTTGTGTTGCCTGTTTTGCACGTTTTTAGTTTAGTTTTGGGTAGATTTTATTTTATTTCCTTTTAGTAATAAGTGTTCTAGAGTATTTTTATTCCTAGTTGGATTAGGATTTGTTATTTGATTCCTAGTTGGATTAAGATTTGTTATTTCATTCCTAGTTGGATTAGGGTTACATTGGCCCTATAAGTATCATTGTAAGCCTATGGCATATGTAACTTTTATTCAATCAGTACAATTTTGAGAATTTTCTCTCTTTTCTTGTGGATTCAAGAACATCTCGTGGATTCGAGAACCTATTTTCGTTTGAACTAGTACGCAACTAGTTTCTCGTGGATTCCGCTGCATCAAGTGGTATCAGAGCAAGATCGTTTCTGGCTCGATGGCACCTAACAAAGTTGATGACACAATCCGTGACATTGCTCAGGGGCTTGCTGATCTAAGGGAGACGGTGGAAGAACAACGAATCCAGTTGACAGAGCTTCATGAATTTCGCGACGAAACACGAACTCAGTTAACGGAGATTCAAGAAACACTGCAGCAGTTGCAGTTGACTCTTCGCCATAACCAGGGACCAGCAGAGGTTGAAGGGAATCGCGCGGTGGGATTTGCCCAACGCCGTCCTCTTAACCAGGTTCGGGAATGCGCGGTGGGATTTGCCCAACGCCAGCCCAGTACCCATATTGTAGATGGGAAACACCCAACTAATTGTGCTGATAGTGAAGAATCAGAACCCGATTTCAGGTCTTATGATAATTTGCCTAAATTAAGTGGTTATGAGTATTTTGAAGATATTTTAGACTGGATTTTTAATATTGAAGATTTCTTCGATTATGAGGGAATTCCATCCGAAGACAGGTGGAGCTTTTTCTTTTTAAAACTTACAGGTCCAGCTCTACAATGGTGGCTAGATATGCAATCTTTAAGAGATAAATTGGGCAAGCGTCGTATTTGCGATTGGTAAAAAATCAGAGAACGTTTGACGGATAGATTTGTGCCATGGAATTATGGGCAACTTTTGGAAGATAAATATATGTCGAAGCAACAAAATACAATCAATGCATCCACCGATAATGTTGATGAAGAAGCTTTTAAAGAGGAGGCAACTCAAGTTGATGGTAAGAAAATTGATAGGGATTTGGATGATGAGAAAAATAATGGTATTGTTATTGGGGATCAAGTTGTTGAGGACCAAACTAATTTTTCAAAGGAGGTGATCAATGCTCCCACCTTATATGATGGCTACATGGTCACGCCAATATTTCTTAATGGATCGATTATTAATATGTCAACCAACGCCGAGATGAGGATACAAAATCAAGAGAACACACAATGTCAAGTTTCCCTTATTGATTTTCTTGGAGTGCAACAGTATCATTGGATTTCCAATATTCATCTTATTGATCTTATCAATCAATTGAAATATGCTGAGAAGATATCTTTGGAAGTAATTTTTGGTGTGAGACTTTTTTGGAAGGAAATCAAGCGATTAAAGTACTCCAAGTATTTATTTATTTGGCATGGAAGATGGCAGGTTCCTAACGAGAACTCGAGGACGAGTTCTTTTGAAGAAAAGGAGAATGATGCAAGACAAGATATACACCCCTATTATTTATGGAAACATTATTTTAGTAATAATTTTTATTTACGATTAGTATTAGGAGATTTTATTTGTGCTGTCTGTTTTGCACGTTTTTAGTTTAGTTTTGGGTAGATTTTATTTTATTTCCTTTTAGTAATAAGTGTTCTAGAGTATTTTTATTCCTAGTTGGATTAGGATTTGTTATTTGATTCCTAGTTGGATTAAGATTTGTTATTTCATTCCTAGTTGGATTAGGGTTACATTGGCCCTATAAATATCATTGTAAGCCTATAGCATATGTAACTTTTATTCAATCAATACAATTTTGAGAATTTTCTCTATTTTCTTGTGGATTCAAGAACATCTCGTGGATTCGAGAACCTATCTCGTTTGGAATAGTACGTTAACTAGTCTCTCGTGAATTCCGATGCGTCAATAACCAGCCGTTGATCAATATGATTTGATGATTTGATTTGATATTCTTGATTCGTGTCAATAAACCAAACCAAACTGTGTTAAATATGCAAGCATAGGGATCAAAATAGAGTGCTATAGTAGTACAACAAATCCAGTAAAATTGTATATGCTATTTGTAATGGCAGGAAGGGAATAAGAAGTGTGGTTCTGGAAAGATCAGAGACATTGAGAGCAAGTGGTGCGGGTATTGGGATATCGGCTAATGGCTGGCGTGCCCTTGAGCAACTTGGCGTTGCCTCTCATCTAAGACAAACTGCTCTTCCTATTCGACGGTACAATAATACACTTGTATTTGCTTCCCTCTCTCCATGAATCTCACCGCTTTTTTAGCACCATGAATCTGCCTGGACCTAGAACGCATATCTGACGCAAAGCTCAGACGGATATGTCTATCTCGCCTTTTGTTTTATTGTGTATCTGATTGTTTCTATTAGTATTTCTTCACTAATCAAATTGGTTGAGGTTTCTATTATGTATCTGATTGTTTGTTCTTTTTAGTTTTGACTCTGCTAGAACACATTTATTCATTAAAGGGTTTTCATTTCTGAAGGCTGAATTCCAAAAATCCGAAAAAATATTATGTTGCAGTTCGCGTTTGCTTCCGTTTAGAGAGAGACAGAGAGCATTGCAGAGTGAAGTTCCATGTTTACTGATTTGCTACTTTTAATTCCCCAGCACAACAATCGCCAAAGCACCAATTCCAATTAGCTGGAAGACTAAATACAGAATTAGAAGATAGTTAGTTCCGTATTTCATTTAGAGTTAGTACTTATCATTGTAGTAAGGTAAGCAAGAGATCGGTCTTATGTGTAAAAAAAATCCCTAAATGGGTAAGCACGGAAGGAATCAAATACTATGATCCAAGTATAGTTATAAGAAATCTTACTAGTGAAAACAAGAATCCACACTCTGTTGATCTAACACTTCATTGTCAATTCCTCGGCCACCACAACACTTGAAAAGGGAGAATGATCAGTAGTAGTTGAGTGTGGGGCACTGCTCACCCATTAGAACCACAAACTCCATGCACTCACTCACTCTGTCGCATAATATACAAAAATGCAATTACAAAGAGTGTTAAAGGCAATGCCCGAGGCATCCTTGGAGACTGCTGAAGGCTTTGTTTGGCTATGTCTTGATTCAATTTTGAATCCAAACATGAAATATTTATCATGGCATGTTTGTTTTCCAATTCTAGTAGGGGACTATAAAATGAAACCAGAGTAACTTTGGAGCAAATATCATACCAGTAGTTAATTGATGACTGTTTTCTGGCTCATGTGGTTCCACCACTGACTTAAGTGTTTGTATTTCACATGTAGGTCTCAAAATGTAGGGTTTGGCAAGGAGATGGCACTGGCGTAAGTATACAGCTTTTGTTTCCTCTATTTTCATGTGTATCATGTATATGGCTTGACAAGGGTTCTAACAAAGAAACACTGTTGCAACTCTTTCCCTTTCGTGCATGCCCTCGGAGGTGCGTGCATAGTATGTCACTAAAGTCTGCAAATGTAATGCAGACTGAAATTAGCTACCCTGTCAGCGGGGGAGTTGGATTACGCAAAGGGAGGGGTTAATGGTCTATTGTCTAGGAAGCACGGGTACCGGTACGCGGTACGGGTACGAGTACGCGATACAGCAAAAACCTAAAAAAGTAGGGTACGGGTATGGTTGGGTACGTAAGTGTAAATTTATTTATTTTTCCCTATTTTACTATGTTCTGTTAGAGCTTGTCCCACATTGGTTAATTATAACCATAGTTGTCAAATCGTGAATCAATCGAGAATCGAAAAAGGCCCGGTTGCGAATCGTGAATCGAATCGAATCGTGAATCGCTCCGATTCAGTCATTTTTTCTAAAAATGTAGATTCTAAGTTAGAATCAATAAAACTATGGTTTCATAGCATAAATTGATGATCATGTGGTCTAATATAGGCAAGACACTTGTGTGGTTGCGTTTATAGCAAGAGATGTGGGTTTGAATCCCTCCATTATCAATACTTTTTACATAAAATGGCAATAAACATTGACATAGCAAAAGAGAATTGTCATGTATGTATTTACAATCAACACAAGATCCATAAGTTTCAAGATTTCATATGCTAAATGGCGTAAGCCCAAAGTAATAAGGGTAGTACTAGGCTATAAGCAAGTAGCAACTAGCAAGTTGCATCAAAAAAGGTCATTCAAAGTTCAAACTTGTAAGTCTCAAAGCCAATTAAACTACTATTAGTACTATAAGCTCCAAAAAATAGTTTTTTATTAGTCATCTCTCAATCATCTTCAAGGTCAAGCTCCTCCATGTCGTCATCTTCATCATCATCTACCATAGTCTCTTCATCAAACTCTTCTTCTTCTTCTTCTTCTTCTTCTTCTTCTTCTTCTTCTTCTTCTTCTTCATCCTCCACTTCAATGGCTTCATCATCATCAAGCACTTCAACATAACCCCTCTCATTTGCTTTCCCTTTTCCTTGTTTTTTGCCATAAGCATTTATGTTTCTTGGCCCTATATTCAAAGAAGTTTTTTAAGTAAAATTGTACTCATAAACAAATTAATAATTGAATATCATATGATAAAAATCTTATACCTCTCTTTCTCTTTCTCCCAACCATTCCATCATCTTTAAAGAACTCTTCGATGTCCATCCATGAATTATCTACGGGTAGTACTGGATCTTCTTTCTCGGTGATCCATTCATCGTCGGATTCCATGTCTGATAAACAAATAGGATCATATGCGTCACCTCTTTGTTGCCTCTTCTCTTGCCTTAACGCAAGATTGATGTTGTATTTTACAAACACCAATGCATTCATCCTTTGAGTTTCCAAACGGTTCCTTCTTTTTGAGTGTACAACATCAAATATGCTCCAATTTCTTTCGCATCCCGTTGCACTACAAGTGCCACTTAGCACTCTTATGGCTAGAGTTTGGAGCACCTTGCAATCTTCTCCAAAACTCTCCCACCATATAGCTATTAAAAAGGTATCTTATTAGAATACAATTCATAAGTATTAGAAATTTAGAAATGAAAGTATAGATGTACAAGTGCAAGTGCTAAAATTTACTGGGTTGCATCTTGCCTCTTGTGGCCTTGGCCATTTCCATGCCGAACATACCCTCCGCATTTTTAAACTTCTCTAGTTGTGCATGAATGGTCAACCTTGTTTCCAAATCCGGGTACATCCTCTCAATGGTGGTCCACAAGCCATGTTTTACTTCTTGATCAGCATTGAAGTTCGGGTCATATTGAAACCTACAAAAATGACCAAACTTTTAGGCAAGACCGCAAGAGGGTTTATGGAGTTGATAATGCACAAGTAAAAAAAAAATAACTTACTTGGGATTAAGGAAGTAAGCCGCCGCATGGAGAGGCCTATGGAGTTGATAGTTCCATCTTGTATCAACAACATTCCAAATTTTGTCATACCTAATTTTGACATGGTTAAAATTTTTGGCAATTTCTTCTTTGGCCCTATCCATAGCCTCATAAATGTACCCCATCGCCGGCTTGGCATCACCATCCACAAGCCTCAATATTTTAACCAAAGGCAAAACACAATTCATGCAATATTTTATGGAAGGCCAAAATGTTGCATCATTTTCTACTATCCATTTCACTCTAATTCCCACCGTACTTCTACCATACTCACTTGCAAGCCATTCCTTTGATCTAAACATAGCTCGAATTTGTGTCTTTTTATCATGGATGCTTTTCAATGTGAGATATGAGGTAGCAAATCTAGTAATTGCCGGCCTTGTCAATTCCCTTTGCTTCGTGTATTTTCTAAACAAGTCAAGTACCCATTGATGCCGATAGATGAGTAAGGTGATTTCCTTTGCTTTTGCTAAGGTGTCTTTGAAAATCTTAAATTCACCCAAGTCACTAAGCATTAAATCAAGGCAATGTGCGGCACAAGGGTTCCAAAACAATTTAGTCCTTTTCTCCATTAGCAATTTTCCGGCACTTACGTAAGCCGATGCACTATCGGTCACCACTTGTAGTACATTTTCTTCCCCAATTTCATTCACCATCTCATCAAGCAAGTCACACAACTTCTCCGCATTCTTGGAAATGCCGGAAGTGTCAATAGATTTGAGAAAAACGGTACCACTAGGACTATTGACAAGGAAATTTATAATGCTTCTATACCTCCCATCGCTCCATGCATCGGACATTAATGTGCAACCGGTTTTCTTCCATTCTTTTTTGTACTTCTCTAATCCCTCATTAACAAGATTCACCTCCTTCTTCAAGTAGGACACCCTAGCCTCATGATAAGTAGGGGGTTTTAACCCCCTCCCGTATTCACCAATTGATGCTACCATTTTTTTGAATGTAGGGCATTTAACACAATTAAAAGCAATTGCATTCTTATAGAAAAACCGACAAATATCTCTAATAACGGGCTCCCTTTTCTTCACCATTTCATTTAATGTGAGTTGTGTTTTCTTGCCTTTCGTGACATAACCATCCATTGGTCCCTTTCTTTTAGAAATAACTCCCAAATCTTCTTCCTCATTGAAACATTCCGCAATGTCCGCACCTTTTCCTTTTTCCTTCCCCTTTAGTAAATCCAAAAAAAAATCTTTAACTTCTTCGGGAACTTGAGGACACAGGACTACTTCTTTATGGGTTCCCCCCAAGTGATTTTTCATCCGATTTACCCCACCCCAATACACTTGACCACAATAATTGCACATTAATTGCATTCGATTACCCTCACTAACACGTGCACAATGTTGCCACGTAGGGTCTTCCACTTTACTCTTCTTTTTTCCCATTTTCACGGCAAACTAACAACAAATCACAGAAACTGCCATAGTTTATTAGTTGGTACAGAAAATGCAATAATCTATTAGTTTATTAGTTGGTACAAATCACAGAAACTGCCACAGTTTGTGACTTAGTGGATATATGTATATTATATTATATTATATTAAGATAGTGGGCAATGGGCTATCATATATGTATTATTATATTATATATAATGTGAGTGGGTCGGTTATATTATATATAGGACTAGAATATTAGTTTGGTTCATTACCTAGAAACAATATAACCAGAGAAGCCGAGAGCACCTTCGACAAAGACAGCCGACGGCAACCGGCCAATGAGATATACTTGATTCTGAGAGCTTCTTCTTCTTCAGTTTTTCTTCACTACAACAGTCGATCTTCAACGACACAAGTAGTTTGTCGGTGGTGGAGCCCTCCTCTCAGTTGAAACCCCACAGCACAGGTGTGTAAACCCTAACTTGTTTGGAGAACGACTTTTTGAGAATCTATTTTGATTGCTTTTTGTTTTCATCTCACAAAATCACGATTTGTGTTGCTTTTAAAATAACAAATAAACCCCGTAAGTTTTAGTTTTTTTCGTTTTTTGAGTTTAATTTACCGAATCGTACGAATCGTACGATTCTTGCGATTCCCGAATCGATTCTTCGATTCTGTACACGATTCTACCCCAAATACGATTCTGGGTATCGTTTCGTATCGTTTGTACACCGAATCGAACCGAATTGTACGATTCGAATCGTGAATCGTACGATTTCGACAACTATGATTATAACCTCCAAAGCTAGTATATGAGACTGGGCAGCCTCTCCACTCATTGCCAATTGGTTTTGAGTTGGATGCTTTAACATGGTATCAGAGCTAGGCTTTCGAAGGCTTTTGGACAAGACTTTGTTAATTGGTTGCCCCGTTGTTTGTGCCTTAAGTGCACCTTGTTTCGTTGTGATCCCAATGTTGTGGATCCATTGTTTAACTCTCCACGTGCGGGTCAGGGGTCGCACGTGCGGGGGAGTGTTAGAGCTTGTCCCACATTGATTAATTATAACCTCCAAAGCTAGTATATGAGACTGGGCGGCCTCTCCACTCATTGCCAATTGGTTTTGAGTTGGATGCTTTAACATGTTTCATTGCACAAACTAAATAAAACCCTCATTTTACCAACAAAAAGAAGCATAAATAAGAGTTAAAGAGTTCATAAGTGCATAGATGAAACAAATGCAATGTCAAACAAGTGCAATGTCGTTTTAGATTTAATACTTAATAGTTATCGACTTTTCACACTTCTGGCATCTTCTTAACTTCTTCTGGCGTCACCTCCACAATTGAGCCTTCAATCTTCTTTTCCATTTCAACAATGTCTTGTGAAGTCACTCTTGGGCACAATCTTATTCCTTTTCTAGGAATTTTAAGCAAATGTGCCTTCACTCTAGCATATGTACCCCATAATTCAAGTTCACAAAAGTGGCACCTAAAGTGGGTAAGGCTCCCTCTTTGTGCACCTTCAAGTTTAGTGACATAACTCCAAAGAACTTGATTATTTTCCGCCATTGTTGTTTTGTAAAATAGATACATAGCAAGCAAAGTAAAGTAAAGCATAAAATTTAAAAACCATCAGTCGATTACATCAACCATTTAGTAGTTCAACCATCAAGTTCCATAGCAAGCAAAGCATAAAAAGATAAAAGCCAACAGTTGGTTATATTACATAGCAACTTGAGCATAGAAAGAAAGAAAATAGTCCAAAGAAGTAACAACTAAACAACTTGAACATCATCAGCTTCATCTCCAAACACCACCGCTTCCAACTCTGGCTCATCAAAGGAAAGATCGGCGATTTGAAGAATACCGACACCCCCCATTGAATCAAATTCATCTCCGGCAATGTCCCACATCTTAGTTTCTCCCTAGGTATAATTTGGTGTCCTCCTTGAAAGAAGACGGATATTGTAGTGCACAAAGACTAAATCTTCACATCTTTGGGGTGTCATCTTGTTCCTTCTCATGGAGTGAATGAAAGAGTAAGTGCTCCAATTCCTTTCGCAACCTGAAGAAAAACATGGCTGGCTAAGCAATTTAAATGCTAAAGATTGGAGCATAGGTGCGGAAGCCCCATGTACCAGCCACCAAACTATTGGCTCCATCACCCCTCTATCATCCATCGAGTCCGAACTCCCAAAACTTTCAAGACAACCAGAAAACTTAGCATACTCAATGTTAGCAGCTCTCCTCTGATCTTGGTCTGGAAAGTATCTTTGAAAGCATTTCATTCTCATTGCCGAAATTTCTTCATCCATGTGAGGAGCAATACGATTTTCTACAAGCCACATTGCACTATAATACCTAGATGAAAGAAGAGAGTAAATTTGTTATTCTTGTGGCTTGTGAGACATGTCAATGAATTGTTAGTCTAGATAACTATAAAGCTAGATATACCTTGGGTTCAATGAATGTGCGAGGCAATGAAGAGGTGTGGTGCTTTTTGTCCACCTCTCAACTAGAATTTGGTGAACAACTTTGTAGAAATCAGACTCCTCATTATTTAGTTTGCCTTCATGCCTATAGATAGTTGCATTCACCTTCTCAATCATTGAATCCCACATTTCATATACCAAGTGCAGACATGGCTTGTCGGTGTCACAATATCTAAGCATCTCATAAATTGGCAATGTAAAAGAGAGTATGTAATCAATCTTGTCCCACCAAATGTCACTTAACACTTTTTCCTTCACCAATGCCGCTTTCCCAACATCATCTTCTCTATAGGAAGACACTTCTCACTTATCACCATGGCTTGGAGGCCCCAAGAAATAAGTTTAAACCTTTTAAGCATGATAACCGAAGAGGCAAACCGTGTGTCGGCAACAGAAAGCAACTTCAATGGCACAAACTAATTGAACATAGCTAATCTCATAGAATGGTTCATGATAAAAAAAATTCACAAACATCACATCTTCAATCACATGTTTAATCCAAATACATTCATCAAATGCATAGCCAGCAACTCTTGTTACTTTTGGAGCACAAATGTTCTTAAGAGCAAGGTTAAGTGTGTGCACAACACATGGTGTCCAAAAGATTTTCAGATCAATACCTTCAACGATTGCTCCAGTGGCACTACACACGGTAGCATTGTCAGTGATTACTTGAATCACATTTGAAGGTCCAACATCATGAATTGCTTCACCAAGTAATTTGGCAATGAAGGCCTTGTCCTTAGTCTCACCCTCACAATTAACAGCCCTCATGAAAACAGCTCCACAATCTGATGCTCCCATAAAATTAATGAGAGGCCTCCTTTGTGCATCACTCCATCCATCAGCACAAATACTCAAGCCCTTCTCATTCCATGTTTTTTTAGTAGGCTCCAACAACCTTTCAATGTTTGCCCTTTCTTTTTGAAGTAGTGTAGTCCTCAACAAGTTATAACCAAGAGGCACATAACCAAGAATATAATTTTCAGCAGCAAACTGAAAAGCTTCCACAAAATATGGGTTCCTAGCCAAATGAAAAGGCAAGCTAGCCGAATAAAACATACGAGCAATCATAGCATGCAAAGTTGCTCGAGCACCTACATTCATTGCTTTCTCTAAGGGAGTGTTGCCTGGCTTTCTTTTCCTTGATGGTTCATACCTTTCTAAGCGAAATCCTGAAACATTTTCAGCCCCTAAATTCCCCATCCTTGTCGTAGCATTAAATTGGGAAGTGGAAGGTGGTAAAGGAACACGTTTAGGCTGTGACATCTTTTGTCAATTTTCAGCTTCTTTATCTAATTTCCTTATCTCATCAAGAATATCAGGCTTTCCACTGACAAAAGAGCAACATCTTATACCTTGGTTTTTGATTAGCAACAAATGAGCTTTTACCCTAAAGTATGACCCTTGAAACTCCACATTGCAAATGTTGCATTGCCATTTTGTGTTTCCACCCCCTCCTCCTGCCCTTCTAACTAATTTTGTGACATATTTCTAAAGAGGAGCATTAAAATCATGTTCAACATTCATAGCAGTATCAGTAGAAGTCACACTTGAACTAGAAAATGAACCAAAACTGCTTGATGAAGAGTGACTGGAACTCATTTTCCTAAAATCAAATTAAAAAAATTATATATACCACATTTACAGTACTTAGTATGTAGTGAGTCTACTGTAGAAATACCACATTTACAGTACGTAGCATGTACTGAGTCTACTGTAGAATACAATATGTAAAAAATTAAAATCAAATTATATTTACCTGCTGTAGAATACCCAGGAGTTAGGAGATGATTGTTGCAATGTTGTTGAACACCTTCTTCACTTTGTGACTTTAGATCTGTAAAGATGAGTTGATTTAGTAACCTATAACCGAGAGACCGAGAGAGAGAGAGAGAGAGAGGGAGGGAGCAGCTGCTACAAACAGAAAGAGAGAGAGGGAGCAGCTACTACAACTCTACAGCACGACAGAGAAAGAGAGAGAGAGAGAGGGAGCAGCGAGAGAGAAAGAGAGACAGGGAGCAGCGAGAGAGAGAGAGAGAGAGAGAGAGCAGCAACAACAGCACCAGCTACTGCAGACAGAAAAAAAGAGGGAGCAGCTGCTACAACTTTGCAGCACGACAGAGAGTGAGAGAGAGAGAGAGAGAGAGAGACTAACCAGAGATTCCATGGGTGTTGCTCGAACAGTAGAGGAGCTGAGGAGAAGCTTTGGCTGCTGCTTCTGTTTCAGAACCCTAACACTGATGAAACCCCAGCTATAGTCTTAAATTGGGGGGTCAAAAGTGCCCATAAACCCCTTATCTTTCTATAATTTTCATTCGAGCCCCTTATAGTTTTAAAAATATTTCAAAAATGTCCAAACGTACCCAACGAAGTACCCATTGGAGTACCCAAGAGTACCCAAGCCGTACTCGAACAGTGCAAAAGTACCTGGTACGTTTTTGCCGTACTCGGTACGTATTTTGCCGTACCCGTACCTGGTACGCGTACAGCGACATTTTTGGAGTACCCGTGCTTCATAGTCTATTGTGTACCGTAACATACATGTAGAAATGAATGACGAGGGATGCTACAATGCACACACACCCCCCTATATAAGATTTTGTGGCTTTAAATCTGAGTTTCGTATGAGATTTTGTGGCACCAAATATGAGATTTTGTGGCTCCAAATATGATATGGCATACGGTATGCACCCCGTACAGATGGACAGCCGAGATTGCGCCACATATGACATGTGGGGATTTGTGCCACCTTTGAACATTGACTATATGAGATTTTGTGGCACCAAATATGAGATTTTGTGAATCAAAATATGAGATTTTGTGGCACCAAATATGAGATTTTGTGGCTCCAAAATATGAGATTTTATGACTCAAAATATCAGATTTTGTGGCACCAAATATGAGATTTTTTTGGAAATATATGAGATTTTGTGACTCCAAATATGAGATTTTGGCACTGTAGCAGTTACTGCAGCAATCCGAATGGGTCCAAATATGAGATTGTGTGGCTTAAAATATGAGATTTTCTGGAAATATATGAGATTTTGTGACTATTCATATGAGTGTGCATACCATATGCACTTCATATCTCCAGCCACAAAATCTCATATTTTGAGTCACAAAATCTCATATTGAGAAGTGCACATTGTAGCATGACTCATGAATGACTTAAGGTTGCAAGAAATTGTAGGACTGGTGGAGGCGAAGTTCGATGCTTGAAGAGGAGTGACCTTATTAGGACACTTGCAGATGCATTGCCACCTGGTACAATACATTTTGGACGCAAAATAGTATCCGTTAAGCTGGATTCCTCAAATTTTTATCCAAGTCTCCAACTTCTTGACGGTAGCTCTATTGTAGCCAAGGTACTCTTGACTTATTTGTTGTATTATATAGGAAGAACTGTGTTTGAAAACTTGCTTCATACTCCCTTTGTTCCTTAATGTTGGTCCCTTTTAGGATTCTAATTTTTTAAGTAGACATTTAATGATTGAAATTTATGTCAAATCTGAAGGTGTTATTTCCTTTATTGCCCCTCATTCTAACTCATTTAAAGTTCAATCATACATATTTATGAGGGTAGTTTTGAAAAGTAACCAAATTTAGACCCATGATCTTGTAAGAGGTAGAGACTAACATTTTGGAACGTCCCATATTTATGAGGGTAGTAATATTTATATGTAGGCTAAACCACTCTTTTCCTTAAAACCACCAAGAGCTCAAAAAGTTTAGCAAAAGGTATCAGGTTCAAAAACAGAGATCAAAGACTCTGTCCTTTAAGCTGGGAACAATTCAAAACTAGTTTCAGTTAATAACTACTTTTACCGCTTGTCTACCAGCTTTTGATTGGATGTGATGGAGCGAATTCAGTGGTGGCTAACTTCCTTGAGTTAAAGCCAACGAAGGAACATGTCCTTAGTTCAGTGAGGGGTTTGACAAATTATCCAAACGGTCATCCCTTTTCCGATGAACTTGTTCGAATGAGGAGAAACGGCATTCTGATGGGAATAGCTCCAATCGATGATAAGTCAGTTTATTGGTTTGTGGCTCTTCAATTGACCCATGAAGGTAAAACGCTAGTATTGTATATTGTACTACTTTTTCTTTTATACACGAATTTTTGGTTTTAGCTTTCTAGCATTAGGATTGTTTTTTGTCATTGTTTATGAGCAGATCACGCAAAGGTTTCCCAACGTCCGGAGCTTATTAAAGAGTTGATCTTACCTTCAATAGATGGTTTCCCAACCGAGATCGTGCAAGTCATAGAAGACAGTGAACTTGAGTCGATATCTTTAACACACTTGAGATACCGTGCCCCATGGGATTTGTTACTCGAAAAGTTCAGAAAGGGAACAGTGACAGTAGCCGGAGATGCCATGCATGTTATGGGTCCATTCCTAGGACAAGGTGGCTCGGCAGCTCTGGAAGATGCTATTGTTCTTGCGAGATGTTTATCACACAAATTTGTAAACACAGTTGATCATCTACTTACAAGTGAAAGGGAAACAACGATTATGATGCACGAAGTTGGAGAAGCAATGGATCAATACGTGAAAGAGCGAAGGATGAGGATGATGCGATTGTCAATACAAACATATGTGATTGGTAAACTAGTGAAACTTGCCTCATTGTTGGTGAAATTTGCTAGTATTATTTTCCTGGCGGTTCTCTTTAGAAACCCAAACGGTCATACTCGGTATGATTGTGGGCTTCTGTGATGTCAGAGACTTGACCTGCAATCATTTTGTTCCATGTTTTCACTGTTGCTGCCACCGCTGCTATAGTAGTACGGCGAACGTTATTTATGTTGGAAAAAAAAATCATTTTGTCATATGTATCTCCGTCGCTTGATTGCTTCTGCTATCAAATAAGGGTTTTGCTAGTTACCACCCTTAGGGTATTCCAAAAAAAGAATAAACAATTATTTAACAAGTCTCCGCCAGTACAATTGAAGTTTTTCAGTGGTTCAGTGGCTCATTGTTGTTTGTGCCATTTTTGCAAAGTACAATCATAACTTTTTATGCTTTTACTCCCGCCAGAGTCCTTCTACTTGCAGATGCAAATTAATGCGGACCATGTACGATGATACCGTCGCCGACGCTTTGTAGGAAATCCCCAACGGCCGATCCGAAGCCGTTGGCGTTCTCGAGAATCAAATTCGAGTGGGCCAATCGCGGGGAATGAGGCAATCGACGGCGAGGATCGATCCAAAATCACCCCATTTCATTCAAAAAATTTCAAATGAAATGGGGTGATTTTGGATCGAGCTCATACAGCCGTCCGATTGCCTCGATTCCCGCGTTGGCCCACTCGGAATTTGATTCTGAGAATGATCAACGGCTCGGATCGGCCGTTTGGGACCCACACCGGCGTCGGCGACACCGTCAGTACATGGTCTGTACACTTGCATCGGTCCCTTTAGATTTATCGCTCCAGCCATCTCTAAGAACTAATTGTAGTCTTGTTCAATTACACTTTGTTTTGAGGAATTTTTATATGGAAAATGATTTGGGTACATCATTTGTGTATCCCAAATGCACACTAACCAGGGGTGGCAAATGAGGAGAGTCTCAATGTGGGGCTCACCCAAAAAATGGGTCTCTCCTCATTTGCACACCTCAGGGTAGTGTGCATTTAGGGGTGCACAAGTAGTGTACCCCTATGAAAAATAGTGTCATTTTTCAAATCAAAAGATGAAGTACTTCAGTGTATCATTTTTTTGAATTTTTTCGCACCGAATTAAAGTACATGCGAAAAAATTCAAAAAATGAGACACAAAAGTACTTTTTTTATTTGAAATGCTTTTTCTCCATTAAAGCACTTCACGTGTCAGTCTTCTTCCCTCCGTTTGCAATTTCTTGATTTCTTTTAACCCTTCGGGAAAAATGTTAATTTGTGCCTAATAGGCACACGTTAAATTTAAAAATATATATTAAAATGTGTGAAAAATGTATAAGAATACGTAAAAGTGTATTGAAAAGTGTAAAAAGTGTGCAAGTGTAGTGTACCCATATCTTGTGAAAAAACATTGCATTGAACAGTTGAAAAAGGGTTTTAAGAGCTGTACGAAAATTTGTTGTGGGTCCCTCCCATGTTTGTCTAATTTGTTGTGGGTCTCTCCCATTGTTGAAACGAAAGTGATGGGTGAGAGAGGAAGATTAGTAAGGCCCGGCCCCAAGTGACACGTCATTGGTTGGGTAAACACGCCCATTGTTTTGTCCGAGCATTTATATCACATCAAAACATAAGCTGTTGTGCATTTATTTACACATTACAAGCACACCAGTAAACAGTACCTACGCGCACATTTGATACGCGTGCGGCACACTCCTGACCACCCTTAGGGTGATTTCTACTTTTCTAGAATTTGCCATCTAATAAATAACCAAAGGGAAAATCAAGAAAGGAGTATCTTCAATTAATGCATCTATATCTTATTGAAATCCTATACTGAGATTGAGAAGGCTAAGCATTGCCATTTTGAAAGCCTGATGACTTCTAACCACTTTGAATATACAAAAACAATAAATAAATATTTGAAATCGAGAAGGCTGCGCATTGCCATTATGAAAACCTGATGACACACTTTGTATCGGACTGGGCCCATTTAATAACTATGTCGTGTCGTACTTTTTAGAATATCCTTGGCCCAGCCACGGTCCACCATAATCCGTGCCGTTCTGGGTTTTTTTAGAATATCCTCTGCCCAACCACAACCCACCATAATCTGTGTCGTGCCGTGCTGTGCCGCTCCATGCCCCTGCACAATCGAGCCTTGTGAACTAAAAAATACTCCTAAAAAATTGCCATTACTTTTTTTAAATTGATAATTACAACTAAAAATTAGCACATTTGATTAAAAAATATAAAACATTTTATTGATAATTGAATTTTGTAATACAATGAATGTAATTATAAATAAGAAATGCATCACTATAGTGTGAATACATCCCAACTGGATTGACACTTGATCGACTATCGATCATATGCATTCCTTAAAATAAATTAAAAAATAAAAATAAACATAATACTTTTCCAGTTTTCCACTAATCATAGAGAATTTTGACTCATTACTCATTCGAATCACTATCTATATATCTAAGTTTGAAAAGTATTCTATAATATCATCCACTTTTGAGTTTTAAAGCCCAAGACGTGCATCTTCCCAATCTTTTAGGCATATGAGTTCTGAAAAGTATTCTATAATATTGTCCACTTTTGAATTTTCTTACTAGTATTTTTATAATTTTGTTGTGTCCTTATACGTATTAGAGTTTTGTGGGCCAGTCCTGCCAACAAGTATTATACCTTGTAAGGTCCGGAACAAATAATGTTTGCCCAGCCCAATAGCTTGTAAGGTCCTGCATATAAGTTTACCCTCTTTCTTCCGATATTACCCCTTCTCGAGGAAATGCGATCTTTTGAAACTCTCGGTTTGATCAAATCGAAGATTCTGAAAACCCTTGTTTGTCAAATCGACGATTCTAAAAACCCTCGTTTGTCAAATCGACGATTCTAAAAACCCTCGTTTGTTCAAAAACTCCCTTCTCTAGCAATTCAGATCGTTTGTTCGGGACTCAGTCAAATATAACACTAGATCTGAGTGCTCAAAGTTGAAGATTCGTACAACAATGCGAATAAAAAGTTTGTGTAAGTTGTTAATCAATTTTGTTTATTGTTAATTTATATCAGTTAATTAATCGAAGATGAAATTTATAGGAACTGCAAACGCACCAGGATATGGTCGGATTTCAAGTTGTGGAGAAGAAGATTCGCAAGAGAACATTGAGAAGATTCCTGATGACAAAGCCTCAACTCCGTCATCAAAAGCACAAAGAAGAATTCAAGGTAAGTACATTTTGTTAGTTTTTCGTCAACTTTTGAGTGTATATTAGATTATTGATCACATTCTCACTGTATATGGCATCTAGATTCTTAATGGTAAGTATGTGCTAGTTCTGATTTGTAGTTCACATTTCTCAATTCTAAAATGTATAGTGTAAAACATCAAAGTGCCTAAATGTACTGTCATTGAGATTAGAATGTATATTTTGTGTAAATGTACATTCTATGGGTAGAGTGTATATTTTATGTACATTTTGAGATTAGAATGTAAATTTTGACTTCATTTTCTATATGTTGTCCACTTTGTTGTAGATTGTACATTAGGATCACATATTGTGTACAATGTACAAAACAATCTATTGTGTTGTTTTTTAAGGACATTTGTTTGTCTTACTGTACAGTCCAAAGTCCATTTAGACTGTACAATCCAATGTCAGTGTTGGTTTTGAAGTCCCTAAATGTACATTCCAATTCTTGCTTTATATTATAAATGTACAGTCTAAATTCTGGCCTAAATAATTTTGTGTACATTTTGAGATTAGGCTGTAAATTTTGAGTTCATGTTGTGCACACTGTACATTCTATGGGTAGAGTGTATTTTTTGTGTCCATTTTGAGATTAGAATGTAAATTTTGACTTCATTTTCTGTATGTTGTCCATTTTGTTGTAGACTGTACATTAGGATCACATATTGTGTACAATGTACATTTTCAGTGTAGATTGTACATTTTAAGTTCATTTTGTGTATACACTATACATTTTGAGTGCATTTTCTGTAGATTGTACATTAGAATTGTATGTTGTTCTTGTAAAAAGCTTCATTTGATATCTAGTGGTAAACTTTGAGATTAGACTGTAAATTTTGAGATTAGACTGTAAATTTTGAGATTAGACTGTAAATTAATTTTCGTGACTTTACGAGGATACACAGCAGATTGTCAGGGATAAACTAGTTACAATTTTACACAGCAGATTGTCCATAGGTGGATTGGATTGGCAGATTGCATGCATTAACTTTATTTATGGTTAGATATATAGATCTGGATGTCACTTCCTTAGCTTCTAATCATGCAATTAGTTTTTTGCCCAATTTACCTTCCAAATCGAAGCAGCATAAAACAACACAATGATCTAACAATAGATTGTTGATTTTGGGTGTAGAGTGTATATTTTGAATGCATTAATAGTGTACACTATACATATTCATTGTACTTTAACTGGACATTTTGAAAATTAGAATGTACATTTTGAGTGTGAGAATATACATTTTCAGTTCATTTTGTATTTTTTGTATGATCAACTCTATAATATACTGACAAGATGCTCTTTAAAACTATGCATGTGTAGGTATCACAATGAAGCCAAGAGCACAAACTCAATATGAGTTTAGGAAAAGACCACTTCAGAGCAACATGGAAGAAACATCACGATCACAACCAATTAGAAAGAGACCAAGAAAACTTCAACCAGAAACGCAACAAGAACAGACACAAGGAGAGCAAAATTCAAATAGGTGTAGTTTGTTGTCGATCATTAGAATTGTTAAACATAATGAGTTGAATGATCGACACATAGCCTCCCTCAAAAGAACGCCATTTTGGCTATTCTTTGAAGCAATAATCAACAAGAAGTTACAAAGTGATCAGTGCATAAAATTTGATGAGGTGGTTTTAAAGATTGTTCAATCCTATCAAGAAGATACCACAGCATTTAGAATAGGTGGGAAGAATATAAGGCTTACAAAGAATCATGTAAGGTTGATTTTTGGTATTTCCTATGGAAACAAAGAGATGGTAGAAATGAAAATCAATAAAGAAGCAACTGGCTTGGCGAAAAGGTTGGACATTAAGGAGTCAAGGTTATCCACTACGACAATTGAGAAAAAGATTAGAGATCTGAAAAACAACAAGAAGCAACAAGATATTGATGATCTTGTTAGACTTCTTTGCTTGTACCTTTGTGTCACGTTGCATTTCTCCAACAAAGCAACCTCGGTGAATTGGTTGTATGTACATTATATGGAAGATCTTGAAAAAGTCAAGGAATATGACTGGGCAGCAGCTGTGTTAAAGTACTTGCTCAATTCCATTCACATAAATCACAGAGATAGCAAACAATTGAAAGGATTTTCAATTCTGTTACTAGTAATCAAACTTGAAACATTTCTTTGTTACTTTATCACTCATATTTTGACTTTGTAATTTGTTTATGCAGTATTTTCTTTGTGAGCACACCAAACTTGTGGAAGTAAAGGGAGAAGATGCAGTTCCAAGACTTTTAAAGTGGCAAATATCAGACCTTCGGAAAAGTCTCAAGGATTTCGAACAATTGAGTCAAATTCCACTTGATAAAGTAAGTAATAAATTCAAAACAACTCTAGAGCATTTTTTGATGTTTTAATGCTTACACCTGTTGCAATGCTTCAAGTACTATTTTTTGCTGATTTTGTGTACATTGTCCATTTTGTGCAGACTGTACATTAGGATTGCATATTGTTTACAGTTTGTATTTTCAGTGTATATTGTACATTTAAAATTCATGTTGTGTGTACACTATAGATTTTGAGTCCATTTTCTGTACAGCATACATTAGGATTGCATATTATTCGATTAAAAAGATTCATTTGATATCTGGAGGTGATCCCATCCTTTTCTTTTGTACCTTACATTTAGCCTCCCAATTTGTGATTTGTGTTTGGTGTCTCGATATACCATTTCTTGAGGTTATTAAAACTTCTACTTAATTCGAAGTAGAACTAGTCTTAGTTGACTTTTCTACTTTAACATTTACCCTCACTATTTGTGGCTTGTGTTTGGTTTCTCAATGTACTTAATTTGATGAAAATGAAACATTGATTGTGCACATTGTTGATTATCTTTTCCTTTTCTTCAATAGGTAAACAATACTGGCCTACGACAAATAGATAAAGAAACAAAGATGTTTGCTGAACTATCTGCAAAAGTGTTTTCTGTGGAGGAAGATGTTTGTACAAAGATAGAGCAACAAGAGGTTGTAGGCGACCAAGATGGTGTACATGGAGAGGAAAATGGAGAAAGAGGTGAGGAGAAAAATGAAGTGGGGGACAAAGGTGAAGGGAACAAGGTGGAGGAAACAATTGCAGCGTGCATTTGGGGGACGAAGATGAACTACATGTAGAGGAAAATGCAGAAAAAGGTGAAGCAAACAATGAAGTGATTGATGAAATACATGCAATGGAAGAGAATTTCTTAAATATGCAAGGACTAGAGGACTTGAACACTTCAACTTACCCATCCTATGAAGTTAATTCTTTCACTGAGACACAAGAGACTAACTCGGGATCGACATTGGTACCTAACAGTTTGTCACCTTTGGATAGCGTTTGTGCAACAGTGATGGAGAAATTAAATGAGGATGCAATCAAAGTGATTGATGAACTAAAAAAGAGGATTGAAATATTGGGGGAAAAAAATAAGGCAGCAGAGATTAACAGTAAGGAAATTTGTCAAAAGTTTGAGCGAACTCTAGAATCCTAAAAAGAGTTGATAGAAATGCTGAAGTTGAAAGTTAAAGAAGAACAAGGCATAAGAGAAATCCAAAAACTTGAAGAAGAGAGAAAGGACACATACATAGTTGAACTATGCAAGAAAATCCAAAACCTCAAAGAAATCAACAAGGATCTTGAAGGAAGAATTGAAGATTATCAGGTGCATCAAATGACGCAGGATTATGGCCTTCAAACTGAAAGAGAAGTACACCAAGTAACCCAGAAAGCAACAGTAGAAAAAATAGAAAGATTGCAGACAGAAAATGAAGAGTTGGAGAATCAAATCATAAATATTAAAGTCCATGAAATCACACAAGCATATGGAGAAATCAATGATGCAAAGCGAAAGGATAAGAAGCAAGAGACACCACCGTCAAAAGCCATAAGGGTAAAAGAAAGAGATGATAGAAAGAAGAATGTTTGCAATGACTATGTGTACGAGGAATTGAAGAAGAAGAGTCCACAAGCAAATGTCATTGAATTAAGTTCATGCAAACAGTATGAGAGAAGGCCAAGGCCACCAAAAAAGCTGAAGAAGTGGAAGGGTTAGACTGATATGACTGAACTCATTAATCGACGAGCTATGAATAGAATTCAACAAATTTGGAGAGCGGAACATGCTAAGTAAGAAATATTCTCATCATGCTTCTATTTTGGAAATCCTTATTTTGACTTATGGTATGCATCTAGATGCCACTGTTGTTGATATTTTATCAATAAACCTATGCACGTACAGTCTAAATCTTAATAATGTTTTGTGCTAGTTGTGGTTTGTAGTTCACATTTCTCAATTCTAAAATGTATAGTATAAAACATCAAAGTGCCTAAATGTACAGTCATTGACTCATCGGTGTCTTTCTACAATCAAATATTGGTGTTAGTATTGGTATATGGTTGAAAGTGCTTAAATTTAAGGACATTTGTTGTCTTATTGTACAGTCCAAAGTCCATTTAGACTGTACAATCCAATGTCA
Organism: Vaccinium macrocarpon; assembly: GCA_022606695.1. Taxonomy (NCBI): domain Eukaryota; kingdom Viridiplantae; phylum Streptophyta; class Magnoliopsida; order Ericales; family Ericaceae; genus Vaccinium; species Vaccinium macrocarpon. Next base: position 26,153,085 of record CM040170.1, on the reverse strand, counting down.
ATGTTGGTTTTGAAGTCCCTAAATGTACATTCCAATTCTTGCTTTATATTATAAATGTACAGTCTAAATTCTGGCCTAAATAATTTTGTGTACATTTTGAGATTAGACTGTAAATTTTGAGTTCATTTTGTGCACACTATACATTCTATGGGTAGAGTGTATATTTTGTGTCCATTTTGAGATTAGAATGTAAATTTTGACTTCATTTTCTATACGTTGTCCATTTTGTTGTAGACTGTACATTAGGATCACATATTGTGTACAGTGTACATTTTCAGTGTAGATTGTACATTTTAAGTTCATTTTGTGTATACATTGTACATTTTGAGTGCATTTTCTGTAGATTATACATTAGGATTGTATGTTGTTCTGGTAAATTTATAATGCTTAAAAGTAATAACTCAATTTTGAAAACATTATGTAGTGTTGTCGTGTGGGAGGTGCCAGATCAAATGGTGCACATTGAAGCTATTGACATTCAAAACTTGCTATATGAAGAATCAATATCAACCCGGGTTATTCCTTGCCCTATTATCTTGTTATATTTGCATGCCATAGTTGCAACACAATTTGCGGTAAACAAAAGTATAGTACTAATCCTGTTTCACTGAAAAAATACTGTTTAGATGCGTATGGACATGTCCTCATGCAAGAACACAGTCGAGCAGAACCGACATTTGACTTGGATACTCAACCACTGAAGTCGGTCATATTCCCCAGCTTTTTTTGGGTAGGAAACTAGCACTACAAAAAACAAGCAATTGTATTATTCACAAGCAAATTAAGTCTATTTTTTTCCCCTTGTATAAATAGCTTATGGTTGAAAACAAAGGGGCAAGACAACTGAAGACTATTCTTGATAAATATATGAATAAAGCTATGCAAGCAAGATTCTTGTTGTTTCCCTTAGTTGTTCAATCACATTGGACACTGGTGGTACTTGACAAAGATGATGGAAACTGAAAGTTCTACAACTCTATCCTGCGCAGAGTTGTCAAAGACATATACTGTGGTGCAACAGACAATTTGGTAAGCAAAAGCTCAAACTTTTGCCAAAAATTGCACGTCAAATTTCAGATCCTCCATTTGAGAATGTTTCATTTCTTCAGAAATTACAATTGTTTTACACTTGTTATTCTGAGTGTTTTTATCTAGCACGTAGATTATGTATTAGTACTTTAGTAGTTTAGTTGGCAACTTGGACCTGAAGAATATTATTTCTATAATGTACTTACGTCCATTGTCTATCTATATTGAAACCATTGCATACTCTGTGTTCGACCACCAATTACAAACATGGTCCAACAAACAAGATTTGCAATTTTCATGTTGGATCATTAATGGAAAACTACATTTTTTCTCTAAAATGGTTGCTGCAAATCATATGGATCTGCACCTGCTTTTTTCTGCAAATCTTATGGATCTGTGTCTATTTTTTCCATGGGATACATAATTAATGCTGAATGTGAATGCATCAAGCTTTTGTAGTGTTTCTATTTCATTTCCCTTGGAAATATAGGATTGTAGCTGCTAATTCCAGACTCTAGTAATCTGGGCTATTCTCTGCATTTGTATCTGCTAGTTCCAAATTATGAAAATCTGGGTTATTCTCATCTTAGGAATTCAGATGAAAGTTTGACAATCTGGGATGTTCTCTCTCTCTCTAGAATCAAGAAATTCATTGTCTTAACTTCCTTTCGATTTATACATATAGTGGTATTGAAGCTTTTACATTGTTTACTTGGCCACAGAGGAAAGTTGTTGCAGACTAATTGAATGAGGTTGGCTCCAAAACAAATGTTACCAACAAAGTGGAGATAGAAAAGGACTCTCCGCAACAAGCAACTGGAAGGTAAGTAATTACTATTATCGGAACATCAATTACTAAAGGTAAGTAATCAAATTAATGTTCCGATAATGGATATGCATCTAATCTTAACTACAAAAAGAAATCTAGTTACCAATTTTAATTACTTGATTTTGAATGATTGCAGTGTTGACTGTGGAATTATAGTGATTTCAATCAAGAAGAAATACCTGAGGAATGCACAGCCAACAACTAAAGTAACAAAAGATGACTGCAGGCAGATGAGAGCAAACATTATACACTCATTCCTTTAACACAAGAAGTCACTACAAGTCTGGACAAAAAACATTTCAAGAAACTCAACTATATGCTCAGACATGATGGAATTTTTGCCATTTTTTCAGTGCAAGAAATTCCAGTATCGAATTTCTTTTTTCTTGTAAATATTTGGGGAATTTGTACTCTTGAAACACTGACAAATATCAAAATATGAAAATAGTTTAAACGCCCGACAATGTGGAAATAGTTGTAGTTTTTGTGGGAAATGAATCGAACTTTTGTTGCCTAAATCTACTGTCCAAATTCTTGTCAATGTTGTTTTAGTTTTTACTGCTATTTGCGGTGTTTTTTCTGGTTAATCTGTTGTTTGTATGTTCTAAAAATGTATAGTTTAAATGTCCAATGTGCCTAAATATACAATCTAAATTATCAATGTACATTCTAAATTCTCTCTCTCTCTCTCTCTCAATTAAAAAAAAATTAGGATCAAAAGCAACCATTTTCAAAGTCTCTAAATTCTAATTGTACGGTCCAAAGTGCCTGAATATATAGTCTAAATATATGGTCGAAAGTGCCTGAATATACGGTCCAAATGTACAGTCTAAATTATCAATGTACAGTCTAAATTTTCTCCCTCTCTCTCTCTCAGTAAAATAAAAATTTAGGATCCAAAGCAACCTTTTTCAAAGTCTCTAAATTCTAATTGTACATTTTAAATGCATGATGAAATATACAGTTTAAAATTACATTCCACTTGTAAATGTATAGTCTAAATTATCAATGTATATTCTAAATTCTCTCTCTCTCTCTCTCTCTCTCTCTCTCTCTCTCTCTCTCTCTCTCTCTCTCTCTCTCTCTCTCTCAATAAAATAAAAATGTAGGACCCAAAGCAACCTTTTTCAAAGTCTCTAAATGCTAATTATACATTCTAGTTGTAAATGTACGATCTAAATTATCAATGTACATTCTAAATTCTCTCTCCCACTGTCTTTCTCTCAATAAAATAAAAATGTAGGATCTAAAGCAACTTATTTCAAAGTCTCTAAATTCTAATTGTACATTCCAGTTGTAAATGTCCAGTCTAAATTATCAATGTTCATTCTAAATTCTCTCTCCCTCTGTCTCTCTCTCTCTCTCTTCTCTCTCTTTCTCTCTCTCTCTCTCTCAATAAAAAAAATGTAGGATCCAAAGCAACTTTTTTCAAAGTACGGTCCAAAGTGCGTGAATATATAGTGTAAATATATGGTTGAAAGTGAATGAATATATGACCCAAATGTATAGTCTAAATTATCAATGTACATTCTAAATTCTCTCTCTCTCTCTCTCTCTCTCTCTCTCTCTCTCTCTCTCTCTCTCAATAAAAAAAATTTAGGATCCAAAACAACCTATACAGTCTAAATTATCAATGTACATTTTAAATGCACGGTGAAATATACAGTCTAAAATTACATTCCACTTGTAAGAGGGTGTTTGGGAGCCTACTTTTCAGCTTTTCATTTTTAACTTTTTGGCTTTTTGGTTTTTTGGATTATGGTCAGAATGTGTTTTAAATATAGGAGTGTTTGGGAGAAATGTGCAGAATGCATTCTGCAAAAGGGGTAGTGTTTGGGAGAACAATAATGAAAATGAGTTATGCATTGGTTGTTTACCATTTTGCCCTTATTTTTTTAATTATCGTATTAATGTGTATGAATATTGTTTTTAGCATCTTTTTTGAAGTGATATTGGGAAATATTTTTCTAAATCCAATTTTATTTTCATTTGTTTTGCTTTTCTTTTTCTGGGGATATGTTGAACCGTTACATTTTGATTCAAGGGTCTAGATTGTTTAGTGAAAATTTTGAGGGCTTAGATGAGTTTTGCACTGATCCAACGGTCTTGATGACTGAGTTTGGGTCTAGATGATCTCATCTTCCCCCTTCAATCTGCTTTCTTCCAGAACAATACATTTAAAGGGTGTTTGGCCACCTATTTTTCTCCTTTTCTCATTCTCTTTTTCTCTTTTTTGGTGTTTGGCCACCTATTTGTTTGAGAGTTAGAGGCCTAACGCGAAGAGTACCTTGTTGAAATCCTAAATGGTGCACAACTTGATTGATCATCAAGGCCTGACACTGATTCTGCCCTTAATTAATGTTCTAAAAGTCAGCCTAAGCAACCGACTAGTTAGTGCCTAGGTGCTAGGTGGGAGTCCAACGACAAGATTAAAATTGGCATAGGCAGCCGGCGACAAGTCAGTTGACGACAAGTCAGCTGATAGGTACTATGCGTTAGGCTCCTCTCCTCCACCTGACTAATGCCTAGTTGCTTTAAGAACACTGCTCTTAATTATTAAGCTGATGGCTATCGCATTTGTAAAACTCAGCAAAGCTTTAAGATACTTCATAGTGTATACAAAGTTACAAACTGCAAAGTTATGTAATTTGAATCAAGAATATGAAGTAGTCAAGATGCTATATACAAAGTTATATGAAGATGGATGTTCAGTTTTCTGCTTATGTAAGCAATGATATGATGAACATGGTGAAGTTCTATAAATTATCAAAAGTCATGAAACATTACAGTTCCTGTTTTAGTGCTATAACTAAGTTGTACAGTAGGAGGTCCATGCCATAGATGTTGCTTTGTTACTCATGCATCTTCCAGTAGCATTAAAGCTATCATATTTCAGGTTAAAGCTTCTGGAAAGACTGCTGAAGATTGTCGTAAAGATGGTCGAAAGTGCCTGAATATATAATCTAAATATATGGTCGAAAGCAATGTTATTAATCTCGTACCGGCAAGCGTCCCGGTTTTCTTACTGGGATGGTACGTTCCGGTACCGATGCGTACCGGCGTACCGTTCCGGATTGATCGCAACAAACTACGGTATAATTCTAAAAAGAAATATGCAATTCAACATATAAAAAAAAATTAACATAAAAATAAAGCATTATAACTTTTCAATTTTCATAGACAAAATGCAACTATTCTAGTACTTCATATCCAAAAAAAAACTACTCCTCCAACATCCAAAACAAGTTCCCAACCAATTTAATGTGATAAAGTATACCAAAAGACTAGGTGTTGTATTTAAGTCATTATTTAAGGATTACCCTAACCAGAATTAATTATTTAAGTCATTTAACGTTAAAAAAAAAAAATTGTACCGGTCGGTATCCGAGAAATGGCCGAGATTGGCCGGAACACCCGGAACAGACCGGAACGTCCGGTATTGAGCGGTATTGTGAGCGGGACGGTACATTAGGTGTTGTATCCCGTTTTTCTTCCGGTACGGGACATACCAGCCGGTACGGGACGAGATTCATAACTTTGGTCGAAAGTGCCTAAATATACGGTCCAAATGTATAGTCTAAATTATCAATGTACATTCTAAATTCTCTGTCCCTCTCTCTCTCTCTCTCTCAATAAAATAAAATAAAAATGTAGGATCTAAAGCAACCTTTTTCAAAGTCTCTAAATTCTAATTGTACATTTTAAATGCATGGTGCAATATACAGTCTAAAATTACATTCCAGTTGTAATGTACAGTCTAAATTATCAATTTACATTCTAAACTCTCTCTCTCTCTCTCTCTCTCTCTCTCTCTCAATAAGATAAAAATGTAGGATCCAAAGCAACCTTTTTCAAAGTCTCTAAATGCTAATTATACATTCCAGTTATAAATATACAGTCTAAATTATCAATGTACAGTCTAAATTCTCTCTCTTTCTCTCTCTCTCTCTCTCTCAATAAAATAAAAATCTAGGATTGAAAGCAACCTTTTTCAAAGTCTTTAAATTCTAATTGTAAATTTTAAATGCACGGTGCAATATATAGTCTAAAGTGATATGTTTCAGTGCAGAGAATTTTGTGGCATTTGTCAAGGTGTTTAAATTATAAATGCACAGTGCAATATACGGTCTAAAGTGACAAACTATAAAAATCAAGCACACCTTAAAGTCAACACGTGTTTTAAAAAATCACAAAATCCAATCATAAATCCCAACATAGCAATCCAAACAATATGCAGAAGTATGTGAACATTCTTTCTCAAAGAAAACTCTCTTATTCTAAAAAGAAACTTCACGACTAGTCCTCAACTCCCAAAAGTTCTCAAATTCTCTTTGCAAGACTTCTGATTCTGCCTCCCAACATTCTTGCAACTTCTGGCCTCAACTCCCAGAAATTCTCAAATCCTCTGTGCAAGTCTTCTTATTGTGCCTCGCAATCTTCCCACATATGTTGCACTTAAGTGGCCTAGTATTCTCACCGTTTGAACGGATTCGTTTCTTTCAAGGTCTTCCGAGTGGCTTCCTCGACAGTGGTGGCAGAATACTATCATCATTGACAACTGTTGCCGGCTTCTAAAGGGTAGGAATAGGAAATATTGACTTTGAATAAACCTCACGATAAGTGCTCACATAGAAGTAGGGATCAACATACAAATTCAATTGCTTCTTGCTGTTGAAAATGGCACAAACTACATGACAGCAAGGGAAACCCTTAAACTGCCACTGACCGTGTCACGCCCTCATTTTTTTTTTTTAAACATAAATAAAAGAATCTTAAACAATAACCAAGTTAAAAGATAAAGATTTCCATAAATAGAGTACATCATTAGCCCAACGGCTATCAAATGTTTGGGCACCCTTGCCCCAAAGGTGTAATCAAATAATAAAGTTTGGGCACCCTTGCCCCAAAGGTGAAATTAATTAACATCCTGTGATTCAAATATTTGGGCACCCTTGCCCCCAAGGTGAAGTCGAAATAATATCTCATAAGTTTTTTTTTTACAAACCCAAAGTCAAAAGATGGTAAAGGAAATTAGAGTTACATTAACATCTCCCCAAAAGAAAGTTTAAATGCGTAGAAGATGAAGTAAATAACTCCATGCCATGTATGCTCATCATCCAAGTCATGCATTCCAAACCATGCACGATCAAAGCTGGGTACCTGAAAATGATAGGGTGAGCACACTTGCTCGTAGGAGAACTATTCTACTAACGCTAGGTATATGAATATGATGCATGCACTTGAGAGTAAGATATGTCAAACAGTTATTCATATGCGAGTCCAAGTATCCAAGTCATGGAGGAAGAAAGGAAGAATTTAGAAAGTTTCAACGTATCCAAGTGAATTCCAAGTATCCACCCACAACTCATGTTTTCAAAAGTCCTTTCTAAGTGTCCAAAATATAATCCAAATATCCATTTCATTTCACCTAACCACCCAAGTTCATCACACAAGTCAAAATCAAGTTTACAAAACGAGTTTCAACAAAACTTTAAGGATAGTCCAAAACTTCAATTCTCATTTCTTTCATTGAAGAAAAATCATCATGTTCATTTAGTACTAGGGGTTTAACCCCTCTACCGGGTTCCATAGGCCCCGCGTGCCTCTGCCGGGTTCCGTAGGCCCCGCGTGCCTCTGCCGGGTTCCATAGGCCCCGCGTGCCTTTATCAAAAAAAAAGTTTACCAAATGATGGTATCGGTTTAAGAATATCCCATTATCCCAAACATTTCATAACAAGTCCGTTTTCCAAATTTCATTTCATTATTTCACATCTTTCGATAAAAAGGGTGACGCACACACACACCCACGCTTTCTAAAAACCATCAAACTTTCATGTGATGCAAAATGACATATTTGTTTATAAAATCAATGTCCTCGAGTCAAAACATGGTTGCAAGTAATGCCAAATGTCAATTTTATGAAGGAATAAGCGATCGGGGACCAAATGGACATCAAAGGGTGACCGAAAATCACCCCAAAAACAGGGGCAGTGGCTGGAAATTATAGGGGCAGAAGCTATGAACAGTAGTCTGAGCAGATTTTCACCCTTAGGGTGTGGAATTTCAACCCAATCACAATAGAGATAGTTTAGGCTCAAATTGGAAATGCTAGGCAACAATTAAACATGGAGGGATGTCAATTTCACTCCCAATTTCACCAATCAACAAGCAAATTCATAGATCAAGAAATCAAAGTGGAAAAACCCACACAAATTGGGGAAAACATGAAATTCAAGGAGATTGAGGCCAAAAATCAAGTATGTGCAACAAATCATAAGCATATAACTAGAGAGAGTAGACATTGTTCCCCTACCTCAAGGATTTGCTTGAAAAATGGAGATGAATGAAACCCTAGCCCCAAATCCCGAATTATGTGCTCCCGGTGTGAATCCAAAGTGACCCAAGCTCCCCACGGTGCGCAGAACGTGAATATGGCCTTGGTTCTTGAAGAGATTGAGTGGGGAGGGAGAGTTTTGAGCTTGAAGTGAGTAAAAATGGAGGAGAAGAGAGAGGGAGGGTGAGCTGATCGGGGAGGAGAGAGGGAGAGTGAGATATTTTGTTTTTTTTTCAAATTTGCCCCACACTACATATTATAACCCCCTTATTACCCCTCACACCCAAATGTCACTTGTGTATATAGTATGTGACCACAATACTTATTTTCATAAACCAAACTTAAGTAAAGACTATAAATTTTGAGTCTTTACTTTAATTTATTTATGAAAATAAGGAAGTACCCCCCATTTGGAAACAATGGCATTTCTAAAATTTTAAAATTCTAATCACATCAAAATCTCATCCCCCCACTTTTAGTACAAAACTGAAAAACGGCAGATTTTTCTCCGAATAAAATAGGCGAAAGATGACTTTGCCTTACTTAAAAATAACTTCCGATTATACCGTTGTGATTAGAAAAATCCAAAGAACAATTACCGGCATTTTTTTTTGGCCAAATCGAAACTTCTCCAAAAAGTGATTTTTCATACGGGTTCTTACAGACCGCAAGAACATGTACGCTTTGCAATATCGACAGAAACAGAAGGATCGCAGTGAATTTCATAGACATCAGCAGACAATTTACTCGTTGTCCACGACTTGCACGTCTGAAAGGACACATTCAAATCCTCATTCATGGTTGGACATACAACCTGATTACAGGGAAAGGAAAAAGTTAGGAAAATTGTCCATTGTAGTACTACAACTAACCAACAATTGATCATTTACCTGATTCCATTTCAAACTAGCTTCATGCCTTGCAGACAACTGTTCCATAATTTTGACACGAATACGATCGACAAGTTGTGTAACAGGTAAATGTCGCTCCTCTCTTATCCATGAATTGAACAATTCAGATAGACAAGAAGACATCTCACCATACTATTTCCCAGGAAAAAAAGCACAAGCCCAATGATCTTTAGGTGCATTTGTTAAGAAATCTTCAACCTTCTTAATCCCATAGCTCTTTAGCATCGCTATCTGTTCAATAAATGATCCCTCATTTGGAGCATAAGCGGCCATACCAAAAAGATGGATCAGATACTCCCTAAATCCACCTTTTATACCGGTTAGAGCATGTCGAAGATTTTGCTTCAAGTGATACAAACAATAGGTGTGAGGACTCATTGGAAAATTCTTAACAACACCATCAAGTATACCTTCATTCCGATCAGAAATAAAAACAACATTCTTGTCATCACCAACTGTATTAGGTAGACGAAATACCATAACATTACTTTCATTTCCATCACAAATGGCCAAAGAATGCCCATCATTACCGAGAATAGTACGTAATTTAGCCAAAAACCAATACCAACTGTCCTTGCTTTCAGAATCAACAATGGCAAAACAAATTGGGAACAACCCTACAAAAAGTACAACAATTTTAAAATGAAAAGTCCGGCAGTTGATTGCATAACAAAATGTTAAGAACATGTTTCAAAATTCCTTCCTCACGATAAGTGCTCACATAGAAGTAATATAGACAAGTCAATGCATCTTACTAATTCCTTCCTCACTTAAAAGAGTTAAGAACATGTTTCAAAATTCAGCATACACTATAACAAATCATTGTAGAGGCAAAATACAAATAGCTCACTGTTAATGTAGATGCAAAAAGAAGCAACAAACAGTTTATTGTTTACCTTTATTACCGTCTTTCGCCGAAGCAGCTAGCAAACAACCCTTGTGCCTCGCATTCAAGAATGTCCCATCAAGGAACAAAATAGGTCTGCAATGTGTAAAACCCGACGTACAAGCATGGAATGCAACAAATAGCCTCGAGAAGCAGTTCGTGTCAACATCATACTCTATATCAAACACGCTCTCTGGATTTGACTTCCTAGTAGCATCAACCCACCATCTAAGATCATCAAATGATGTAGATTAGTCTCCAAATGCATCAGTTTTTGCTTTCTCCACTCCCATCCAAGCTCGAGTATAGGAAACTGACACACCATAAAGCCTCTTTAAATCACTTGCAACATCAACAGGGCACTTTAGAGGTTGCGAATGGATATCTTCAATAACAAGCTTCCTAACTAAGGAGAAAGTGGCACGAGAATGCTTCAACTTAAGTACAGAAGCGCCACAAGTATGACTATTAGTCAACTGTCTAATATAAAAATTATCACTCAGGTGGTCTACCCTACCATGAACCATCCATGGGCAAACTAAATCTGAATGTTTCATCCTGCATGCCGCCGAAACCCGCTCTTTGTCATTCTTTATAAAATCATACTCAATACCAAAATATATGGCAAACTTTGACAATGCCTCCCTCAACTCGACAACTCCAACAAACTTCTGCCTTATTTCCTTGATTAAATCCCTCCAACCAACTGATAGCAAGACAGTATCTCTGTGATCATAAAATGAAGGCATCAAGTCCACCTCCTTATCTGTGTCCAAGCTCTATTCTCTATGAAAGGAGGACAAAACTTCGCTTGTCCTACTGCAGCCATAAGTAGTGCTACCACTGCTAGAACTCCCACAATCAACAATTGAAACATAAATCTCATGACAACCAGGTATAAACATCATATCTAGCATTATCTCTAAGTCTTCATCGTTTTGTATGAGGCAAAAAGGATCCCTCGGCAATGAGTAAGAAAGTTTTACACCACCAGACTTCAAACTACTCCATCTACTACTCAACTTTTCATACAAATGCAGAAACTTTGAATCCCGAAACATCCTAATTCTGCAACTTTCTCCATGATACTTACAAAGCAAGATAACAGAATCCCTAGCACCTAAACAAATTTCAATCAGTAATATGAATCACAAGTTTTACTAATGAGCATAATTGAATTTTGATTAGAGTTTATTACATCTCCTCATTATAACAAAACAAATAGATTAAAGACAAAAATGAAAGAGAAATTAAGTATAGAGTGTACATTTTGTTCTACACTGAAATCTTAATGTACAATATACATTTATACTCAAAATACATCTATTGATTATAAACAAATAGATGATCTACATGAATGCAAAACAAATCTGAATCTAAAAAACGAAACCTAATCCATAATTACAATATCAGTTACTGAACGATGGATGATCCAGGTGAATCTACATTTGTACTAAAAAATCCAATCCAAATGAACAGTCTAAAATTTTGTGGAAAAATCGAAAACAAATATGAATTTACAATCACAAAATTACTATGTCAATGATCAATAAGGAAGATCCATAGAAATATGAATTTACCTTATAAACAGCGTTCGTCAATAATGAAGGAAGATCTGGCCTTCTGTAATCGAATTAGAGAGAGATATTGTGGAAGTCCACTCGAAGGGAATGATAGAGAGATTGTGGAATGATAGAGAGGGATTGTGGAAGTCGAACTTTACAGTCGACGGGGCGAAGGGAGAAGTCGATTATAACGGTTACTAAAAATGAAGATCAACGACGGCAAAAATGGGCAAAAAAGTAAAATACCCCACCATATTTGTGTCCCAGGACCCCTCCAGCAATAAATTTTAGCCTAGGACCCAGTGGGCCAAAAATCCAAATAATAGGACCAACCAATAAATTTCTATATAAGTATTTGTGACATGCTTCATGCAGTGCCCCGTGCCGTGGGCTCCAAAACAAAGGCCTGGCCCAGCCGGCCCACCTTAGTGTTCTTGCCGTGCTGTGCTAGGCCCATACCGTACCGACGCTACACGTGCCATGCCTTGCCCGGCCCATTCTACGCCTATGCTTATATGCGGGTCTCAACAAGTTAGAGACGAGGGGTTTTCATGAGGTTTATCTCATCTTCGTAGAATAATAGCTGCACCCCGTGCAAGAAAATAGAGTATTGGAAGTGTTGTTGGTTAATCTCTTTCATCATTTTCACCCTTATAAGTTTTTTTTTATTGTTTTTTACGTCTGGGTTGATTTTTCAAGACAATCAAAAGAGCTGGTTGATCGAAGTTTCCATGCCATAATGTGATTGTAATCCATCGCAATGATCTGAACAGATCCATACTCCAAGATGTTGGGATTCCCAAAATTCTTTTTGCAGTTTTCATAAAACAGTGTTTAGTCCTAACAGGGACAATACGGGCCGTATTACGGCTATAGTGTTCTTTTAGATTCCCCATGTGCATGTAGTGATAACACTATCCAAAACGAGACGCACTGAACCAATATAACATGCACAACTCAAGCTATTAGTAACAAAAATTAGTATCTTCTCTTGAATTATTTCTAGCTTATGTGTTTGGATATATATATAATAGATGAACAAACTGCATTTCGCAAGACTGAAGGACGCACAAAAGTAACATCGTGGTGTAGGCTGGGGGGACAAGAATTGCAGTGTGCTGCTGGTGTCGAAGACTGGAGCAGGTAGCATAGCAGCGTACAGTTTCCTCGTGTTCACCATTAGACAGTGGACCACAATTGATCCTGGCACAACTGCACACAGCACATACATTAGTAGGAGTTGACCCTCCCATGAGGAAAATAGCACCCAACCCCAGCCAACACACAGCAACATACGGAAACCAAAGCAATGAGAAAACCTGCTCAAAGGAAGAACAGAGGCATGACGCAATCATGAACAAACATCAATTAAACTATATCCAAAGATACTTTGTACCCCGTAATTACAAAACCTACAGGATCTAGGAATTGAATTCTGCAGATTTTCGCTGGAATTGTAAGAAGCCTGCCACCAACAAATCTTATCTATAACCTCTATTGATTAGGATGATTACTTCAGTCTCCCAATCTCCAATCTCTGCACAAAAAAGTATTAGCCAAAAGCTTCTTAAAGTTTCGAAGCCTTGACATAATTCTATTGATCTTTTGACTTCTCAATACCAGAAGTACACTTGGCTCATATTAAGTGGCTTATACCACGACAAATAAATTGACATTTTAAACTGAACATAAACTGTCAATTTAGCAAGCATAACTATTTGGCAAATGTCAAATTCTATAAATCTCTTCGTAACCTCCCATCGATCCATCCAATTATTCATATTGCATTTGTTCTTCATAAAAGCAAGACACACACAAAAACACACGTATATTATATATGCATCGATGAATGGATATAACATTTTTATGCTACAGTGACCAGTCATAAAACATTCTGCAGGTCCCAGAAAAAGCTTTGGTCGATTCATTTATCTTTATCTATTTGTCTTAACTACGGTGATTAGTTTTCCTTCTTTTTCTTTCTTTGCCCTTCTCACAGAAATGTTCTTTGATTTCACTCATGGTCCCTTGCGGTTATGATGAGAAAGAATTACAAATGTTGCTTTCTCACTCAACGATGGATCAAGAGTAACTGACATTGAAACAAGGAACCTATTTAGTTTTGGGGTATGAAAGATTTGCGTGTACAGCTACTTTTCCAAGCTTAGATTCCAAGTAAATGGGTTACAAAAAAAGCAAACATCAACAGTGTTTATTCCTCACTACTGTCAATGAAGTTTATCATAAGAACATATTGAAGACAGAAACTAAGGCTCTTTCTCGATTACTAGTCTACTTCGTGTATTGCAGAGCAGACATTTTAAGAGTCTCTTACTTTCAATGTAGTGCCCACAACTTGAATTTAACTGTTTCTACTCCCTAGCATGGAGTGCTTCCTCTCTCTCTTTCTCTCAAATGTTATATTTTTGTGTTCAGTGAGTAGAATTAACCACATACCCACCAACTAAAGCAAATGAAGCTGGATGGCAATAAGAATTATGCATAAAGTAATCAGATATTACAAGTATTTTACTTTCTGTTTGAATATAGGCCTAGCAGTAGTCTTGTCTTCGTAGAATTGTTGGGCATTTAGCCATTTACATATCCCTATTTGCAAGGGAAATTAAGAGTGGTTCAGTTCCAAAAACAAAAACAGAGGTTAGTAATACCTGACACACAAAATGACATGTTTCCTATTTGAGAGGCTTCATACCCTGCACAGTTCCAAATTAAAGCATCACATGCTGGAGCAAATATTTCTTCTTTGCCATCATTAAGCCAAGAAGTTAACACCACACCTTAAGGAATTGGCCAATCGTAATAGATTATATAAGCTAGAGAGAAGATTAATTTGAGCAGACAGTCCTAATGTCCATTTCAAAAGCACTAAGTGCAAAGTGCAAACAAATGCCAGGTAATCAAAAGATAGTTTGTATTTGTATATGATGAAAGCAGAACATAAACAGAATAAAAACTACCATGCTGCTCTCTATGACTAAAAAGGGTGACATATGGAATAATACAAGTAGATAGAAGTTATTTTGGGCTCATTTTCAAATTTTGACTTATCAAAAGGTACGTAGAAATCACACTGAAGATACTTCTTTTGGTTCCTTACGAATTTTCGAGTTTTGACCATGATGAAAACCAAGGTATTAAAGAATTTCATACTCCCATCTGTGTCATTGAGCAATCAAGGTTACTCTTCAACATTCCAAAATTCCTTCTTTTGTAGGAACTTAAACGTTTATGCCCATCTCGGCCTATTTAAGGTCAAAAAATGAAGCCTTTCAGTAGAAATGTAGAAGCAGAATCATTGAATACCACTCAGAGAGCACATTGACAAACTTCACGAAAAAGTAGAAACCAAGAATTGTACAAAACCAATATGTATGTATGGCATTAACAAACTTCAATACCTTCTGCAAATGTACCTATACAATGTCAGTACCAAAAATGATTTTACACGTGAGATTTACCTTAGATTCCCTGTACTCATTGACTACCAATCGGAGAGAATCATCCGAAAGGATCAATCGTGATAGGGCCCCAGTGCTTAAACTGCAATACACCCAAAAACAATTTAAAATGCGATGCAAAGAGACATAAAAACATGATCAACAACTCAGCAAACAAACTCTAACAAGTGTCAAGCACAACTATAGCAAGCAACCTTAATGCTTCTCAACTACCATTTTTCCCCCCTTTTTGGGATAACAAGGTGTCTGGGCTGGCTTGTGCGCGCCTCGACTATCCCGGGGCCCTAAAGTTAATGGATGAGCAAACCTCCAGCAGCCCCAAAGGAGTTGATAGCACCTGTGAGGTTTTGAACCTGAGACCTTAGGAGGCAGCAAAGCCACAAGTCCCAGGCTTTGACCACCAGGCCAACCCCTTGGGGTTAAGGCTCTTCAACTAGTTACAAAGGATGGTTTTCATTGCGATGATTCAATTCAACCTCTATGCAGGTTCATTGCCTCTGGCACATGAAAGTTCAAAATCTAACAAGAAGCAACAAAAGTCATGTTGAGAGAAAGACCCCCTTTATAGCACCTTTGGCCAAATTTCGAAAAAGAAGTCTATCTAATAAACTATACCATTTCCACTAAATAAAGCACCTTTTGTTTTTATCCAGCAATTGTTTGTGCAAATCAACTGAACAACCAATCCTTGACTTTGAAGCTTCTTATTTCTTGGCTATTCAAATTCAAGACTCTTTTGCTATTTTAATCAGAAAATGAGGTATTTAACTATCTGTTACTAGGGCTTAAATTTGTCATCAGGCCTAGGCATAATTTAGAAATTTTACCCCAACTTCTTGGCTGCGTCAGCTACAGAACCTTCAACTGCAAAAATTAGATCTATCAATGCTTGCATTCCCTGTGATAAACAAAGTTAAAATTTAAGTCAACTTCAATTTTCATGTCAAAATAACCAAAAACAACTTCTCATTAATAAAGAACAAGAAGAAGAAGAATGATGGAACACACCAAATCAAATTTCGGATTATTTGGCCCAATCTGTGAACCAATATCTGATCCTCTGATAGTTGACTTCTTAGGAAGAATTTGTAGGAGCTCTTGAGGAGGTGAATATGCATCCAGATTTACCGTATTCCTGACTAGCTCACAAGAATTTTATAGTATCAATCAGCCGAGAAATTCAATTTCATCAAGATGTAATATCATGTTAGATAAAAGTGAGATGGAATGGGACAAGGTAACCAATGCAAAGAAAATGCAAGGTCATGGAAAAAGTTCACACGGTACATGTCAAATATAAGGCACAACAAGCATGTGCCGCCTCAACGAAGAATAAAGCTACCAAGCCAGAAATTTAGAGGACATCACATTGGCAACATCTGTAGATTCTGCGAAGTATGGAATTTGGCGTGTTGACAGGCCCTAGGAATAGTGTTATTTCACAAATGGAATGAGTAATAACTGTAGCGTATGATAAATTGACAGGTATTTCACATCCATTTTCCACGATAAACAGCCTTTTGAGAGAGATTTCGGATTCAAATAAGGCCACTTGTCCCCATGATATACTCCGTAATTCACAAAACAATGGACAGCATACAACTTCATGACCACCTTTGTGTAACGTGGTGAATTTTTCTGGCAAATTGGAATCGGTCTAATATGGTAAATAAGGCCTTCGAAGTCTAAGCAAAGCGTACCTTTGAGAGCTAATTTAGTTCGCAGGCGAGCTAGGGCTGAAGCACGATTCTTGTGCTGTGACCTATCTTCTGAAGCCTAGAAACAAATGAGTACTAGTCAAATGAACAAAGAGAATACATTCCCAAAAACCATCTGAAAAGGTCTAAGATCGTTAAGAGAAGGGAGAAGAAATGGAAAACACAATTACCTACTACCCAATTACTGTGAGCTTAACAATAATCAATAATATTTCAAACAAACTCCATTCCCTCTACAACAGATAATACCGGTCTAACAATAGCAATATTGGGCATTCAAAGTTCAAAACAAATGAAACTAGCTGATTAATTCAGGCACCTAGCCTATTAATCGTCTGCCGTCTGCCTAGACGCCTAATCTGCCTAGCAGCTGATTAAAGGGCCCGGCGCCTTTTATCACTGCCTTGCCTAGGAGACAAGGCGCGGGGTACTGCCTAGCGCCGATAAATAGGGCGCCTTTCATTGAGCAATTTTCCTTTCCTTTTCAACCAACAAAGCCAAAACCAAACAATAAAATACAAAAACATTACCTCAAAACAGACACGAAAAACTACGCATAAAATGACACGCACAAGAAGACCAGCTAGAAAGAAATGAAAGAGAACGCGGGCGCTACGGTACCTGAGCAATAATACCAGTAGGTAGGTGCTTGAGACGGACAGCAGATTCCCGCTTGTTGCGGTGCTGACCACCAGGACCAGACACCTTGAAAGTACCCATCTCGCATTGGCTCATAAGCTTTTCGTCGCTCAATGTCAGGAATTCCCGCCCCCCGCCGCCGCCGGCCCGTGGCCCATCATCACCATCGCCCGAATTCCCGTTACTAGTACTAGTGCTGTTACAGTTAGTACTAGCAGCAGTAGTATTGTAGCCCGAAAAGGAGGCTGCCGTGATTCTTCGGCAAATACCGTCGCCTTGGTTCCTTCTTTGATAAATAACAAAACTTCGAGGATGAAAAGGATGATCATAATAGTAATTGGAACTGGGATTAGAAGAAGAAACAACGATTCCAATGCAATTTCTCCTGATTTTGATGAGAAACGATCTCAAAAGGGACTGCGCCATGCAGAGCGACGAGGACATCTCGAATCACCAAGGCAATCGGAAGAATTTCTTCTTCTTCTTCGTTTGTTCCCCTTCTTCTAGCTTCACTGACAAATAAGGGCTCAAATCAATTTGCCAGGTTCTTGTTGACTTTGTTTTTTTAATAAATAAAATTTAGTATGATAATAATTGTAGATAATATAGCGTAATAACATTATATAAAATTATCTTTTTTTTTATTTATTCGTAAAAAATATGATAAAATTAAATAATCTATTTAAGAACTTCTCTTAGAGCATCTTCTATCCGTCTCCAAATCTCTATTTTGGAGAACCAAATTTCCATTTTTGAGAATTCATGCCCTCCAACACATCTCCGTTTCGGATCTCCAAAAATAGAGACCCAACTCACATCTCCATATTTGGAGAATCTCCCATCAAATAGAGACTCATCTCTATTTCTCTCTTTTTACTTAAAATCACTATTTTATCCTTTAGATGTATTGATAACAAATTATAATATAAACTATATCCTTATTTCTTCACTTAAAATCACCATTTATTGCTACTTGAATGGTGCTATTATTGTTGGTGGAAATGGATGGTTTTGTCTGCTCATGTGCTTGGACATGAAAATATTAGACATGAAAATAAATTAAAAATCTCGTTGCATCATTACTGAAGGGATTACATCTTCAAGATGAACAATAAGCTTCACAAAACATTGAAATATAACAAAATGGGGCCCATTGCCCATGCATCACCCCAGTGGAGTATTACCATGGGGTGGTTTGGGTAAATTGAAAAAATTGGTTTTTTGAGTTTTGTCTTTATTCAATTTTTTTTTTTTTTGCATTTGTTAGTTTTCGGTCAATTGTTTGTAATTTCTTGGCTTATCTCGACAAGAGGAATTATAAAAACTATAAAATTATTAGTCAAACTTAAAGTTTTGTGAATAAAGACGAAGGTGACATCCAAAAAATCAGTTTTTTGGATTATTTTTCGTCTTTATTCACAAAACTTTAAGTTTGACTAATAATTTTATACTTTTTAGATTCCTCTCGTCGAGACGAGTCAACAAACCATAAAAAAATTGACCAAAAACTAACAAATGCAACAAAAAAATTGAATAAGGAAAAAACCAAAAAAACCAAAAAACCAATTTTTTCAATTTACCCAAACCACCCCCTAAGTCTTTCCCACAAGTGCTCAACTAGTGCATTTTTTAGTGCATAATGGTCTTCCCTGTTCTTCAACCTCTTATGCCTAGTAAGGAACAATTGAATTTTTTCTGCTTCATCCATCACGATATCAGAATTTGTGATGATTGGCTTAAATTCGTGGCTTAAATTTGGAGGAATTCATTTCGGAAAGGAGAGGGGTTTTTTTTTTCCCTGAAAATGGAGGTTTGAAGCTTGCCGGAAGAGAGGGGGATGTTTATTTAAAAGTCTGGCCAGAGAAATGCTCTCAAAAGAGACCAAATGACTCTGAAAAATGGGTGAATTGAGGGGGAATTTCGGGAGGGAAATTTTGGAGGGGATTTTTGGGAGCAAAATTTTGGAGGGAAATTTGGGCGATGAGAAATAGAGAATTGGGGTTAGAGTTGCCCATTCTCCATATTTGCTTTTTGAATAAAATATATATTTTTGAGTCTCTAAAATGGAGATAGAGTGAGTGAGAGATGGATAGGAGATGCTTTTATGGCTTTTTTCGGTTTTTAGGATTAATTATATCCCACATCCTTTACCTATTTGAAAGTTTGTTAACTTCCCTTAACTATCAATTGTACTTATCTAGTACCTGGACCACAAGGTCGGCCTGTGCCACCCAACCCAACTTTTTTTTTTTTTGGGGGGGTTTGGGATTTAAATTTAAGCCCATCTTATTCGGGCGAGTTCTTGAATGGATTATTTAATTTTATTGTTATTGATTTTATCATCATCTTTTACGAATAGATTTTATCACACTAGATTTTATCAACCATTTTTGAAACTCATAGTGGTCCACAACTATTTTATCACCTAGATTTTATCTATTGGGAAAACAAGGTGATTTTATCATCCCTCCATAAAACACCAACTAAAATCAACTTTCCCATTTTATCTCATAAAATCCATTCAAGGACTCCCCCTTAGATTGGTTGAGTTTTTAAGCATGTTTAGTATACAAGCCGAGCTTGAAAATATCTTCAAGCTAAACACATTTATTATAATTTTATGATATATTTGTACTATCGCAATATATTACTAACACTGTTGTACATACACAATAAATATTCTTCTCAAAATTTTCAACCAAACAAAGCGAATACTTTTGTTTTAAAAGCATTGCTCTTTGAGTGACTACTATTAGTATTATGATTGTAAACTCCAATTTATAATTTATAATAGTGGGGATGAACAATTTAATTTGTAGTATTTGGAAAATATTATAGGTTAGTTGAACATGTTTGGAAAATATAACTTTAAGAGGGGTGAGTTTGGAATTATTAAAGAACCCTAGTTATTAATGGATCGAGACTAGATACACACAAATCTTGTTATTATTACTCCACCCGTGCCATTTTGTTTGTCAATTATTTTGATTGTCTCTTTTGTGTTTATTGCTTATATCTTTCAATCTATGCTACTCCCTCCGTCCCTTTTTTAGTGTCAACATCTTCATTTTGGGTTGTCCCTTAATATATAAGTGTGTGTTTTGAAAAGTTAATGAGTAAAAGTTTGTACAATTATCATTTTGCCCTTTTGAAAAGTTAGTGGGTAAAGAGTTAATGGGTAAAAATTGATGTGAAATTTGTTAAGTAGAGGTAAAAGTTGATGTGAAGATTATAAAGATGGTGTTTTCTTAATAAGCTAGATTTACAAAGCAACACACTTAAAAATGGACTGAGGGAGTATTTTTTATGATTTTGAGAACTTTGCATTATATAACAAACTGAGATCTATCTAATAAAATCTATATTGCATATTTTTTAAGATCCACATTGAAAGATACAAGAGGTACGACATGCACAGAAACTCTCTCTCTCTCTCTCTAGAAAAAGCTCTCATATCTCCCCTATTTTGCAGTTGTTAGTCTACGACCTCTTATCCTTGAAGACCTATGTTGCCTCCATCAAACGTCCTCTATCGTTGGCAACAATGGAGAATCCAATTCACCTCCATGGGCTCCGTTCCAAGGCTCAATAGGGCCAAATCTAAAGAGATTGCGTGATTTTCGAGTGGTTTGGTGACCCCTCCGGCAAATAAGTGGTTGGACTCGACGTGGCAGCTCTGGCTATTGGAGGTTTTGTATTACGTTTTGTGTTTTTTTGTTATCCCTTGCGTGGAATTTGCTTCGGTTGGAGAGTCTTCAATCTATGGAGCTCTCTGTACCATTTCTACCATCTGAAGGGTTTTATCTGTACGAGTGCATTACCATCCACATCACATGGATAACCTATGTAAGAGCATCCTCATCAGGCTAAACTAATATAGGGAGCCAAACCCCTTAAAACCCCCCAACAATCAACCTATCTACTTTCCCTCCCTAAATTATTTTTGCCACAGTGCCTACTCAAGTTCATGCACTTTTTTTTTTAATATTTTTTTGCCGTGGGGGTTAGTGGGTTCAGGGGAGAGAGAGAGAGAGAGAGAGAGAGAGAGAGCATGTGTTGGGTGACATGTGTATTTCACCCCAATTACTTCCGATTTGTTAATAGAAAAGGTACACCTTTCCTAGGGAACAACTCCCAACATGGGGAGTTTAGTTTTTTACTCCCTCCGTCCCAATTTTATAGTCCCTTTTGGGAGTTCGTGTAACTTTTTAAAGTGTTATATCTTACAATCTACAATGTTTTAGGTGATTTTGAACACTTTGTTTTCTAGATTAAATTAAGATCTATCAAATAAGATCTATATTGCATATAAAATGTATTACCGATTGAAAGATATAATCGTTTTTTTATCTGGTTAGGATAGAACGATGGACTATAAAATTGGGACGGAAGGAGTTGGAGAAAAGAATTTTTTTTAATAGATTTGAGGGGGAATAGTTTAGTAAAGTTTGGATAGAAAGTCTGATTTTTTGAGTTTTTGATAACATGTATTGTTAAATTGTAAAAGGTATTTTTCTAGTTAAATTTGGTTTTTTTTTTTTTGTGAGGCTGATGAGATGCTCTAAATCCGCCGTGTGTTTGTCACAATAGAGGGCTCCGATTAGAGTTGTTCTGAGTTAATCTAAGAAAAAAAAACATTGAAAAATACATGCATACATGCATAGAAAGGGCTAATTTGGCTAAAAAGTAGTTTTTTGGTTTTTTTGTTTCGTCTTTATTCAAATTTTTGTAGCATTTGTTTGTTTTGTGTCAAGATTTTGTATTTTTGGATTCTTCTAGGCAAGACAAATCTAACAAGTATAAATTTATGGTCAAACCAAATATTTTTTTGAATAAAGGCAAAATACTTGGATTATTTGCAAATAATCTAAATATTTTGGCTTTATTAAAAAAAATTAAGTTTTGGCCATAATTTTATAGTTGTTAGATTCGTCTTACTGAGAGGAATCCAGAAACTACAAAATCTTGACGTGAAAGTAACAAATGCTAAAAAAAAAATTGAATAAAGACGAAATGAAAAAAACCAAAAAACCAAAAACCACTTTTTAGCCAAATTAAAGAGTCAAATGAAATACTTCATCTGTTCTTATTTGTTTGTCCTTAACGAAAAGTCGTGTCATTTTTCAAATGAAAAAATCAAGTGTTTTCGTGTATCATTTTTCAAATTTGTTTACACCAAATTAAAGTACTCATCGTGTACTTTAATTTGGTGTAAATTTTTTTAAAAATAGTACACGAAAGTACTTAATTTTTTGATTTAAAAAAAAGGTAAAAAAAGCGAGACAAACAAAATAAAAACGGTGACAAACAATAATTTATCATATTAGTATAAGTCGGGGCCTCGATCAAGATGGACTCCTGGTGGAGGGAGTCCGCGAGCACATTTTCCCACCCTCTCTCTCTTATCCCATTTCGTCCTCTTGGTTGGGGCAAGCAAGCAACTACAGTAAGCAATGTCAATGGGCGTGGGAGCAGCCATAACTACAGCTTCTGCCACATCGAATGCCTTGGCCATAGCTGCAACCAGGTTAGCCAATAACCGCCAGGGGCAGCTGCGGCGGGAAGGACTCGTTCAAAGTGTATTACCTTACCGACATAATCATCCCCACGGCATCGTCAGTCACTTTTTCCGCAATAAGCCGGAGTCTTCATCAGTAAGTTCCCTCACTAGAATCGTCAATTTCTCGAATAATGATGCTGATGCTGCTAGAGTCAGCTGTTTCACAAATAACGACGAGCCTGAGGTCCCATCCGTTTCCGCTCGTGCAACTTCGTCCTCTGGTTCTACGACATCCTCCTCGACCATTGGCAGCAGCAGTAGCAGCTTGGGGTTGTCTTTGGAAATTAGAGAGATAAACGAGATGTGCAAAAAGTGGGAATGGAGAGGCCACAACATCAATTACTTATCAGTTCATACTGGTAGCAGTGAGCAAATACTCAATCCTGATTCCAATAAACCTCCTCTTCTCCTTGTTCATGGATTTGGTGCCTCCATTGCTCATTGGCGCAGGTGAAGGCTCATTTAGTTTGTGTTTCTCTATTATTACGATAACTGTATACTTTGATTATTGGACTTATTTTTGAACTATTTGATATGGTTATTGCCTGCTTACTTTTAAGGAAAAATGTACACCGTTCCTAATTTGAAAAGCCCATGGTCTAGAGGAAAACCTTCCTTTACACCTCTGAATTGCGTGTGTGTGTGTGTGTGTGGGTGGGTGGGGGTGTTGAATGCTAGAAAATGTTTGTTTGGTTAATTCCCTAATCTATAAAATTTGATCTTATTTAGAGTTTTTCCAGTACGCAATATTTTCACTCTAGTTTGACTCAAAAGTTTCAGATTTTTGTAATTTTCTCCAATCTTAGACTTGCGTGACAAGTAATGCCCTTTCTAATTTGTTTCCAATACATAGGTTCTTAAGTACTTGCCTCCAAATGTAACATGTGTCCTGGGATGTGGGGTGGGAACCCAGTAGGGACCGACCATGGACGACATGTGGATTTAGTAGAAACAGTGCATCTCCTTGCCCGGTCTCCAGGTCAAGAGCCCCCCGGCCTTGAGGATGCATTGGCCGGTTTAGCAAGCTTTTTCCTTGAATCAAACCTGTACTATGGCATTCACTACGATGTCACTGGAAATTAAATGCGTACACTATGCTAGCTTACTGCTTATGGAAGTTCTGTAGTTTTGTTCAAGTGTATGGGTATTAATTTTGATATGGAGTATACAACTACAATTGTAATTTGTAAATTCCATTTTCTGGACCTATTGTTACTTCAATTGGTATTCACCCTTATCCTACCTTCAGACATATGATTCAATTTTTCTATTATGGATAACTAGAATATCATTGTCCATTGTCTCTTTGTGCCTCCTTCCTTTGAAGGAAGAAAAAGTTGACATTCTGTGCTGATTGAATGAATGGAGAGGTGACATCTCAATTATTTAACATATTCCTCAAAGTTATACCGTTCATGTGAGCGACTGACCTTTGAGGTCCTTCCAGGAATATTTTGACGCTGGCTCAAGGTTACACTGTTTATGCAATTGACCTTCTTGGTTTTGGCGCTTCTGATAAGCCAGAAGGATTTTCCTATACCATGGATTTATGGGCTCAGGTGTGTCCTCCACCTAGCTTGAATTTATGTCCTCTGAATGAAATTTCAGCCCCTTAGTTATGCTGTAGTCTCACCTGCACGGACTCAATGTCAGCAGTTAATATTGGATTTCTTGGCTGAAATTGTACAAAGGCCAACTGTACTGATAGGGAACTCTGTTGGAAGTCTTGCTTGTGTAATTGCTGCCTCAGGTTTGTTGTTTGTTCTGACTGACTGGATTACGTTTATCTCGTTCTTGAATTATCCTTTGAACAAGTTAGTCAGGAAACATTTTGATAAGGTGATGCTTCATAAGTTTGTTTGTTTTCTCCAACCAGAGTCTACTCAGTCCCTGGTTCGAGGACTTGTTCTCTTGAATTGTGCAGGCGGCATGAACAATAAGGCAATTGTTGATGACTGGAGAATTAGGCTGTTGTTACCTTTGTTTTGGTTGATTGACATCTTATTGAAGCAAAGGGCGATTGCTTCATTCATCTTTGAGCGTGTCAAACAAAGGTGTGTTGTTTGTTATTCCTTGTTTCTATGAGATTTTGGAATCTTAATCGGCTGAATGTGAAAATTTCATGGTTCATGGCTAATGCAGAGAGAATCTGAGGAACATCTTACTGTCTGTTTATGGAAATAAGGATTCTGTGGATGAAGATCTGATAGAGGTATAATGATTCTCTTTCAATATATGTTTTGGTAATGCGTCATTGATAAGGGTTTTTTCCACACGTAATAACCTCGGGGACGGGATAGATGTCAAGATAAGCCAAGCAGTCAGTAAATAATTGAATTGACTAAATTTCCTAAACATATGTCTAATTTGAGTCAATTGATCTGAATTTAGAACTTGAGACATTGGCATGCTCTATTTGGTTATCCCCATTTCAATAGACCGCCTTATTCTACAATTCTGGTGAAACTTGTTTGGGTCATGTCACTTGATTTTCTAGGATTATTACATGAAGCAGGATGACAATGGTACTTCTGTCACTGCTACTAACTTTAAATTGTTTTGTTGGATGATTTGTTCAATAATTTTGGGCCCAATTCCTACTAGCTTAAGCTTTTGAAACAATTGATAATCTAACTAGATATTCGAGCTTTGACTCATAAGGTATTGGGTTCAAGTCTCTTGGTTTGCATTTAGTTACTCCCTCCGTCCCTTTTTAAATGTGTTACTTTGTAAATCCAACTTATTAAAGAAACATCATCATTACACCTTTCACATCAACTTTTTCCTCCACTTTACACTTTTCACATCAATTTTTACCTCTACTTTCCAAAATTATCCTCCACTTTTACCCATTAACTCTTTACCCACTAACTTTTCAAAAGGACAAAATGATAATTGTGCTAACTTTACCCATTAACTTTTCAAACCACACACTTATTTAGGGACAGCCCAAAATGGAAAGTTAAACACTTAAAGAGGAACGGAGGGAGTAACTTTTTTTGGTCTGCTTTGTTTTGTCAACTCCGTCTAGTTTGCTTTCATCGCTCCACATACAAGACAGAGTACATTTGAGTGAGGGAATTGGATAGCTTGACATAAATGTTCACTACGTATTACCTTAAGCATTTGATCAAAAAAATAATAAAAAAGGTGACTTAAGAGGTCAAAAAAAGGAAACTTGTAATACCTATGACTTATAGAAGGTTCAAATTGTGTAAATTATTTTTGTATTTTTCTAGAAAGGAACTAGCTTTAATGTGCACTTATGTAAAATTGGAGTACAATGAGTGGTTCTTCAATTTATGAACGTGAGACCTTTATCAATGATCATTAACAAATGGTGAATATTGATTGATCACTTAGGCCTCGTTCATTTTGGTTTTCAAGAATTGGTTTTCTTAATTATTATTCAATTATTATCCCTATTTTTATTTTTTTCTCTCTATCTCTCTCCAATCATTAATACCTATTTTTTAATTATTATCCATATTTCTCCCTCTAATCATTACAAAAATCAAAACTCAAAACCCAAACCAAACACAACCTTACAATCAAAAGTCAAGATGGTTTAATTAATTCAACATGGACAAATTTATCACACACACACAAAAAAAATTTAAAAAAAAAAAACTGAATGAATGATCAAAAGGCATAATTTTAGAAGGACGCAACATAAAACACGGACTCATGTAGAACTTATAATTTAATGATGAGTATCTAAATAAAAGCGGGCGATGGCCATTAACATGGGGGAAAAATTGGCCTGACAAAGGCCAGTAAAATGGTCATAAGAACCTTATCCATTTGGGAACACATCAACATAGGTAAGAATCGAAATGCAAGTACAGATAATTGATGTGTTCTCTTCCAGAATTGAAAGTTCAAGGAATTTAAGTCCTCTTATTCCAGTTGAATTGAGGCTCTCTCTTTCCCGAGGTTTAACTTGGGTAGGGGTTGGGTGGGGGTTGGGTGGGGGTTTCTTACACATAGTTAAAGTATTCTCAGATCCCAGTTTTGAATCTAGAAGGGCAACATTTTACACCACGTCCCTTTCCACTTGAGCAATGCTACTGACAGATGGATCTATGTAGTACACAGATACGAGCACAGATGTATCCGAAATCTTGTGATACACGTGGGTCTCACACGGTACATGATCCCATACACATTGAACGTGCCGAGCACATGTGTTCCCAGATCTGTGCATGTCCGTCTTCATCGGTGGCATTTTTCGGTTCCTCTATGTTTGAGCAATATTCAGCGTCTATGCTTACCCTATGAATGTGCAGATCATTAAGAAACCAGCTAATGATGAGGGGGCGCTCGATGCATTTGTGTCCATAGTGACAGGACCACCGGGGCCGAATCCTATGCAGTTGATGCCAAGGATCACCTTACCTGTTTTAATTTTATGGGGTGACACAGACCCATTTACCCCCCTTGACGGTCCTGTTGGTAAATACTTCTCGTCTCTACCTGCTCAAGTACCAAATGTGAGCCTCTTTGTTCTGGAAGGCATCGGTCATTGTCCTCATGATGACAGACCAGACTTGGTGCATGAAAAGTTGCTGCCTTGGCTTCATGATCTTCTTCCTGCTTTGTAATACATTGCATTTTGTTTACCTCCTGCTTGCAGTTGTTGTGTGGATGATTCGATATAGTTGAATCATAATAATTTGATATTCAAGCACACAAACAATGAATATTTCATGTTGTAATCACATAGATTTTTGCCCCATTTGCTGTGAGTGCAACTTGCATTCTTTGTTCTCAAAATGAAGAAGGTTGTAATTACACACCAAGGTACAGATGTTCAGGGTTTAGGGGTTGTGTTTAGGGTTTAGGATGTTGGGTTTAGGGGTAAGGGTATAGGTTTTAGGGTTTAAGGCTTATGAAGACATGTATGATACTCTGGATGACAGGTTCATTCTGAAAAAAACAAGTAACTCACAGGGACAAATGTTCTCAAGCCAAAGTATTGGGGCACATTTTTATCTGTCCTATTTTCTGGCCTACTATTATCATGAGCCTTTCTAAAAAAATACTTGTAGGGGACATATTGTTACCTTTCTAAAAAAATACTTGTAGGGGACATATAAACAAGTAATGACTAAAAAGGTGAAGGGGATCATAAACAAAGGGCGTAGCTATGCAGCACCTGTGGGACTGCCCGCTCTTCTCAAGCTGCAACACTTATCTTCCTCAATAGATGATGTATCGGTAATTTTTTTTTTTTTTTGTGTGTGTGATCTCTCTCTCTCTCTCTCTCTCTCTCTCTCTCTCTCTCTCTCTCTCTCTCTCTCTCTCGTTTGCCAATTGAGCATTTTGACTTTTGACTGCATATTTTAGCATAACTCGGGCAGCAACAGGGAGGATTGTAATCAAGCATACTATAAGTGGCGAATGGTTATAGCCTATGACGGCACCCGATATTCAGGTTTTTCCTAACTCTTCTTCCACTGAGTCAATTACTCCTTCATCCCACTTTTTAAGTTCTTCGTTGGGGGTCTGCCACTATTCAATTAGTTATATCTTTTAATTTATTATGTTTGAGATGAGAGTGAGGGACAAAAAATGGGGAGCTAGAGAATATTGATCTTATTGAAGAGTCAATAGACATCTAACTGATCTAAGTCAAGGTTTTTTAATGAAGTATTAGTATCAGATTGGTGGATGACATTATGGCTTTCAAAAACCAAATATACCGAAGGAGGTTTGATAATTAATGTGATGTAATTTCACTCTTCATCACTAAGCTACAATACATTATGCATGATGTATACATGTGTATACTCTTCATAGCAGAATCTTCACTGATGCAGTATTCCCACAATTTATATGTAGCAAAAAAAAAAACAAACACTTGTAGTGAAAAAACACTATTCATTTTGTCAATGACTTGTTCCTCTGCATCATCTTTTGTGGGCAAATTTGCATAAATTGATTACTTTGTCCCCATGCAAGTAGAACACCGCCTGCTTGTACCTAACAGATATCACTGCTGTGTATGTTTGGATCTGTCTTTTTCATTGTTTATTTATATAATTATATTGCTTCAAGTTCTGAGTTACTGCTTCCGTTTGCATATGGGTATTCCGGCCTTCTTGGGGTACTTCAGGAAATGAAACTTCTTGTTCTTTGTGACTTTGTCAATGTCACTTGAGAGTCTGAAACCATATTCTGCTTCTCGTTGAACGAGCATCTTATTCCTCCATTCATTCTCAGAATTCCACTCCTTGAGTAAGCATCTTTATTTATTGATTAATTATTGCATATAGTAATCTCAATGAATTATATAATTACACTCCTCTAGAGTCTCGGTTCTATTATCATTCATTGAGCGTGGTCGGTCTAGCTACAAAAAATGCCCATGATTCCTAAAGTGGCTATGGTGTTCCAAAATCATATGCTTTCACTTTTCATTGTCTTGAGTTGTCATGCAAGAGACATAAACGGTCATTGAAAATTCGGACCTTCTGAGTGGAATAAGGAAATCCTTCCATTACTACTCTCTTTCTCTTAGTTTAAGGACCCCCAATAGAGACTGTATGATTAAATTAAATTTTTCCTCCATTCGGGTTTGATTATGTTGCAGCTCGATAATTCGGATTAGTTTTCTAATTGGATGAACTAAATAGGTTGGCAATATCAGCCGTCTCCGCCGACCGTACAATGCATTGTGGAGAAAGCTTTAACTCAAATTACAAAACAAGAACGGGCAGATCTCCATTTAGTTGGAGCTAGTAGAACCGATACGGGAGTCCATGCTTGGGGTCAGGTATGATTATCTCCTTTACACTCGTGTGGGAGTTGCAGTAACACACCAAAGAAGCTGAACTCAAATTGCATTTAGCTTCCAGGTGGCACACTTTGTTACTCCTTTCAACTATGACAGATTGGATAACATTCATGCAGCCTTAAATGGTCTTCTTCCTAGAGATATCCGAATCAGAGAAATTAGCCCTGCAGCACCTGAATTTCATGCTCGCTTTTCAGCAAAGAGCAAGATTTATCACTACAAAATATATAATGACAGTATCATGGATCCATTTCAGAGTCACTACGCTTACCATAACGTTTATAAACTCAATACTTATGTCATGAGGGAAGCTGCAAAGCATTTCATCGGGAAGCATGACTTTTCTTCTTTTGTCAATGCATCACAAAATCAACGACCACGAGATCCGGTGAAGAATATATTCCGCTTTGATATAACTGAAATGGTAATTGTGACTTATGCGACCAAGCTATGTACATTAGATGGCGGGATTTCTGGTTTTCATCCTCTCTCTCCAATTTCTTCAGTTTCTTTGCGCTGATACACACTAGTGATCGATATGAATTTGACAGCTGATGTGTCATTGTCTAGGGACCTCTTTTGCAGCTTGAAGTTGAAGGCTCTGGTTTCTTATATAGACAAGTGCGAAACATGGTATAAGATGCTTTTAGCTTTAATAACTACTCCTGATTCAGAGATCCTGTCATCGTGTTCTACTTTTTAACTGTTCTCTGTTTCGTTGTCGTGCACCTATGTTGATCTTAGTGTTGTGGAATCGGTGGCAGGTTTCATGACCTTGTAGTTATACACGCTCTTGACATTTTATGGGGCATTTAGAGTGTAGCCCGTAATGTTTTAAGACCATTTGATAATCTACTTTGACAGGTTGCTTTACTGCTGCAAATTGGAAGGGAAGCAACTCCGCCCGACATTGTTCCCAAAATGTTGGCAACTCGAGATCGCAAGGAGCTTGCAAAGGTTGCTTTATCTGCTCCACCGCATGGCCTCTGTCTTGTAAGTGTCAGTTACAATGAAGAACACTTGCGGCTTCCTGCAGGTTGCCCTTCAATTAGTTTTGGTAGGAATCGTACCATAAGCAAATGCAAGCTTCCATTTGTCTAATAAATTCATATTTAGGGCCATAGGGGAATCGTAGAAGCGCGTGTTTGAAATTCTCCAAGACTTCTATCAGATGGTCAATTGGAACTTGTTGAATAGCTTTCAGTTTCCAATATATTGATGTTAAACTACTCTAAGTTCATAGGAGGGTTGCTAATTTTGCTAGCCCAAAGGGTTTAGCATTTTGGGTCCTGGATTTAGGATTTTAGGGGTTTAAGCTTCAGGAGTTCGAGTTTACAGATAGGGTATAGTGGTTAGCCGTCAAGGGGTTTACAGCTCCTTTGGCAGCGGGGAGAAGAAAGGAAAAGAAAGGAGAGTGTTGTCCCTCAGTAGTGAGAAAAGAGAAGAAAGGAGAGCAATTTCTCACCAGGGATCCAAACAAGAGTGAGAAATCAAAGTCTCTCAGGCGACCAAACTTCCTCCGGCGGATTTCCGGTGACTCTCCGGCGACCAAATCCAAGCTTCAAATCAAAGATCAAGGATCTTTGCCACCGCCACTTTCTCCAACACCTCCATTAACGCTGCTGAATTGGGTCTGCAGCTTCTTCGGCGACGTCACCGTTGGTGGGACGGCCGTCCAGGGCACCCTTTATTGGTGAGAAACAAAAACGGGGGGTAAGGGGTTTAGGTCTCTCGCGAAATCTCTTCATCTCTCACCGATTTGCTCATCCAAACATAGGAGAGAGTCCTCTCCCCCTCCATTTCTTTTCTTTTCTCTTCAAATCCTTCAATCCAGAGGGCCTGTTAGGGTTTCGGGTTTGAGAGTTTGTGTAATCTCACTTTATAACCATTCGAACCCTCACTGTTTAAGGGAGTTTGAAACGGTTTCAGCTTGAGCCAGAAATTTTGATCCAAATCGTTCACAATATGGGGCTCAACCAGGTAGAACATTTCTAAAAAAAATACAGGTAACTCAGTGACCAAAGTGCATTGTTCTAAAAAAAAACAGGAAAAAAGGGAAAAAATGATTATAGGATTGCGCCTTACGTAAATTAGATCATATAACATGATTCCTGTTGCTGGAGGCACATCAAGCTCCCAAGTCTCCATTTAAGTAGCGATATACTGGTACGCTATCTATAGCTCAAAAGCGTCGCCAAGAACTTTGAAATCGTGTTATCCTTAATTTGTTTTGCTTCTGATTTTCATTGTGTCTATATACATGACATAG
Organism: Vaccinium macrocarpon; assembly: GCA_022606695.1. Lineage (NCBI taxonomy): Eukaryota > Viridiplantae > Streptophyta > Magnoliopsida > Ericales > Ericaceae > Vaccinium > Vaccinium macrocarpon. The sequence goes on along the minus strand of CM040170.1, from coordinate 26,121,067 downwards.
TGATGATTTGCCGCATTTTTTTTTTATATATTTTTTATTGTAGGACTTTAGTTCATTTTTAATTCTGGTAAGTAATGGGATGACTACTCCGCAAAGGATGATCATCTTTTACAACTATCAGAAATAAGAGAAAAAAGTCACTCTCTCTGCCCCAAACTGCTGGTCCCTATGAAAAATGCAATTTTAGAATTGAAAAGTAAATTATGTGCATAATTTCAGAAACTTTTTGCACCATATTAAAGAACTCCTGCAATGTACATTGAGAGACGCAATTAACAATTGGTAAGCCTTGTGAGATGTAGAGAAATAACCAAATAATAGACCTGCAAGTGCATTGATTTCAAAGGTAGACAATTGTGCAGACAAAGAAAATAGATAGATTGTAATGCCCCCATTTTTCGAAGGCATTAATTAAATATTTTTATAAAAAGATTAACTTTAAACAAAATGGTAAACTTCAAATTATTCTGTCTTAATTAACTTAATAAGTAGCAGAAACATTGTTGACAAAAGGAAACAGTACTTGTAGTATCGAAAATTAAGTTACAGTCCTCCAACTTAATTTATTAAAATAAGGAACAGAGCACTAATAATAGGGATTGCATGCTTCTTCTGTTTCCACCTCAGTAGTAGGGTTCTCTTCTTAGAAATTCTGTTCTCGTCCACCTGCTTCGGGACCTAGCGTAAAAAGTCAGGGCAACAATAGCACTATGAGCGTACAAACACTCAGTAGATAGGCTCCTACCCATTGTCCCCTTACATTACATCACAAAGAGAAACAACATGATAGAATGATAATGAAAGAACAACACGATAATCCAACTTTTTATTTCTAGCATTTACTTAAGTGAAACCTATGATTCTCTCCTTGAGAAATCAATCCTCCCCATTTAACCACTTAGACTATGGCCATTCGTGATTCCATTCCCTCCTTGCTTGCCCTAACCGGGGGCCCAGATGAAACGGACTAAGTTATGTACTTAGTTGGGGTCATCAACTGCCTCCAAGGAAAGAATCTCCCAGGGACTAATTGTACCATTGGGCCCACAAGGAACTAACCGTAACCTTGAGAGTATATAGTCCATAACCTAGATCTATAATACAAAATCATCATTAACAACATTATTCATAAGGAGTGATCACGCAACGCCATATCTAGGGTTTTGAATCTTAATCCACTTGTACAATTAACAACACCATACCGGCAACCATAACCTGGTTCTGCCAATTCTACAACTCGGAATCCTGCTGGATAACCTCCTAGGTCCCATCACTATAACCACCATTGGTTCATTTGTTCTTTAACTTAACATCTTCTACGTTTTCTAAGCACGTGACCTAACCCATGAACCAAACATTCTTGTGTTCTTTCTAACAAACTGATCAACTAGATACATATAAGAGATTCAAAACAATAAGGAACATAAATAACATGAAGAGTAACTTAACCATTCCACAAATCAATTATAGGTTTGCAGCATTAGTGAAATTTCATAAAACTCGGGGACCAACTTGTAATTTATTAAAATTGAGGGTCAGATCTGTATTAAAATTTAATTCTATCATCGAGAGTACAAACATCAAAATCAAAACATAGTAACATGAATAGTGCTCTACCGGTAAATTACTGATAGAATTGGGTTTTAACGATTTTCCTATTTGGCTTCTAGTTTCGATTGGGCTCGATTCCAAGCCTCATTTCCATTTCTACCATATATAATACACTAATTTATAGTTAGGATAGATGGGTAAGGTATATCTACCTTTGATCCGACGAATAAGCTCGGCTTTGCAAAAAATTGTAGTCGAAATTACAATTAGGACAGAATCTTTGGGCATCAATTTCATGACTAAAATCAATTGTTTTGGACGATTATGGTGTCTAAAACGAAGTGCTTTAAGTGTTCTACAATGTTGACAAAGAAGTCTAAGGGGGTGTTTAGCCGACGTGGTTTTGCATTTTCAACTTCTAATTTTGGCATTTTGGGTGTTTGGCCGCTGGATTCACAAAACCCCTTCTCCAGAATTCATTCTTCATTCTAACGTTTAAAGGCAGAAATCGAGAATTAACTTCCACCCTCCTTTTCTCATTCTCATTCTCCATTTTCAATTTTCAGATTTTCTCCTCATTTCTGTTTCCCTTAGCTACCCCTTGTTTACGTTATTCTATCCCTTCCTCTTCCACACAACACACGAACCAGAGGAGGAGAGCCGCCTGCAATTTTCTTCTCGTTGCTGCTCCATCTCAACTGAAATCATACAAATCTACTCACGTTCGTCCATTTTTGAGGTAATCTTCTCCCCCCCAACCCCCCAAATCGTCAGTTTTGTTCAATTTATGACGAAAATCTGTCATCTTCTTGCCTTTAAAACCCTAATATTTACCTATGACAGGAATGCATAAAAACCCTAAGAAATTTCGTTAGACATACAGTGTATAAATCCATTGGTCATTCATTTTTTCTGGGTAGATGAAAGACGCAATTTCTGGGTATTTGGATTCTCAATAACCTGTGTTGTCTCTTTTGCTTTTGTAATTAGAAATTGAGAGCCTAATCTTGTTGTGGATGTTTAAGTATAACTTAGGCCCCTTTTTATCAGGTAATTTGGTTTTGAAAAGAGAAAATGGATGAACTAGCTCGCAATGCAAGAATAGGCTAGAACAGGGTTTTTACTTCTTATGCTAGAATTTCTTCGGAATTCTTGTTATGTGTGTTGAGAACTGAGGCCCCTTTTCATCGGGTAATTGGGGTTTGGAAAGAGAAAATAGAGGAACTAGGCTCCGGATGCAAGAATAGGCTAAAAGAAGGGTTTTTATGCTAGAATTTCTTAGAGATTCTTCTTTCCTTTAAAAGGTCATATGCATGACCGAATACTTCGAATAGGTTAGGCCATGGCCATGGCCTCGCCAAGAAGTGCACAAGAAAATAAAAGATAGTAAAAGATATTTTCCACAATTTAAGGTATTTGTAAATCGGATATTTTTTTCCTTTATTCATACAACCTTTAAAGTTATTTCTTACTTCTCATGTTAGTAAATTCTATTATTCGTAGGGTGCAATTGGTGCAATTGATGACACTCGCATCAAGGCCCACCCAAAACCCTGTGAGATTGCCAAATGGATTGGTCGGAAGGGGTATCCGACACAAAATATTATGGCGGCATGTGACTTTGATATGTGCTTTACTTTTGCTTTAACAGGATGGGAGGGAAGTGCACACGACACTAGAATTTTCTATGATTGTGTAAGGGACCCGACCAATAATTTTCCAAACCCACAGCAAGGTTAGTCCAACATTTCTCTTTCTTCAGCATAACAGTCAATTTCATACATATGTACGGATTAATTGGTTTACAAATAAAAATGTACATGACTGCAGGTGAGTACTATTTGGTAGATGCTGGGTACCCAAACATTCAAGATTTTCTAGCACCATACAAAGGTTTTACGTATCTTGTTCCAAATTGGCATAACGGAGCCATACCAAGGAATGAGTTTGAAAAATTCAACAAAATACACTCATCCCTTAGGTGCACCATAGAAAGGACTTTCGGAGTATGGAAAACGCGTTTCCCCATGATACGTGACATGCCCGTTGGGTTCTCAATGGAAACATAGAAAACTCTTGTAACTGCAACAATGGCCATCTATAATTTCATAAGAAGGAACAACACGCCTGATATTCCTTTTGGCTTCTATGATACGCGACCAGAATTCATGCCTTATGAATGCGGAGTGGAAACTACGGCACCTAACGGGTTTCATGGAAATACGTACCAACATGATGATGGTGAAATGGACAATGTGAGGGCTCAAATTCGGGATTATATTGTCACCCATTGTATACGTTAGATGCCTATGGAGCAAGTGTTTGCCTTATTTTTTTTTATTTGGATGCTTTGTTGTTTATGTTTCAGTTTCGATGCTTTGTTGGTTGTTTTCGGTATTGTGTAATGTTTTTAATAAATATGTATAATATGGTTATGTAAATGTTTTTAAATTGTATAATGTTTATAATTGTATTTTTTTGGACCACCTTTTTTTTAAAATTTTTTCCCCAATTACTTCTACTTTCCATAATTTTTATTAAAGTACAGGAGAATTTCAATTTGTTTAAAAAAAATAGGAAGATCAAATGATACTATCCCAAAAAAAAGTTTTTTAAAAAATGGACGGATACCTTTCACAAAATATTTCCCAATTAGGATTTTTTAAAAAAAATTCTTCATATTGACATTCGTGTCAAAATATGGACAAATTTGAAACAAAGGGAATAATTACAATCCGATGCATATTTTCCAAAAAGTTGGCATATGTTACTGTTACTTTATAAACAAGGGCAAATTGGTCAAAAATAATCCATAACTCATTTTCATCATTTTTTTTCCAAACACTACAACTTTTACAAAATGTATTCTGCATATTTCTTCCTTTACACTCCTACTAGATTCAAAACTCATTATAGCCATAATTCAAAAAGCCAAAAAATAAAAAATGAAAAGCTAAAAAGGAGGCTCTCAAACACCCCCTAAATCCAAAACTCGCTCTAACTATGAGAAAAATTGAGATTTACAGAGTGACTGTGCTGTCCGAAAATACTCGAACAACAACTTCAGGCTACAATATCGGATCGTTCCTCGACCGTTTCGGGCGATTCCTTTACCAAAATCTAGGATCTTGAAACCCTCTACAACTTCAATCAAGGAACCTAAGTTCAAAAACGATTGGAAGAAGAAGAAAAATGAAGATCTTTAGAGGGAAAGTGAGCTGTTTGGAAAAACAGAACATCATCTTGAACAGAAAATTCGGGCTGGCATATTGGGATCATTTCTCAACCTTTTTGGGTGGTTCTTGTATCCAGATCGAAGGCCTTGAAGTCCTCTACAATTTCAATGAAGGAACTTAAGCTTAAAAACGACTTAAACTCTAAGAAAATGGCGATTTACAGACCCCCTGTAATCTGTCCGAAAAATACAAATGGGTGGGGACTGGGGATGATGAAGATGATGAGTGGAGTAATGGGAGCTTTGATTTTCGAGATTGGTGAGCTTGCAACAATGGCTGCATTTCTGCTGGGAGTTCAGGCCTAGGGTTGGCTAGCTATGAAAGTCTAATGGTAGTTTTGCATGGTTGATGGTTTTGGACCATGGTTTTAGAGAAACAAAGGAAATTGGGTTAGGATATACTAGGGGTTATCTTAGGCCCAGTTTTTTAAAAGATTTTAGCACTCAGGTGCTAAAATTATGATATTTCAAATAAAAAATAAAGTGGTTTCGTGTATCGTTTTTCGATTTTTTTTGGCACTAAATTAAAATACATGATTTTAGCACCAAGGTACTAAAATCTTTTAGAAAACTGAGCCTAAAAATTGGTTTATCCTAGGTTAGGTAGTGTTTGGTTAGAGAGTTTGTAGTCATAGTCATGCTACATACTTGCGAAATCAAAAATTAGAAGTCGAATAATGATCTAATCACGATTAGTCTAAGTAATTAGTCCAAGTAAAAATTTAGCGTGATAAATCAAGTAATTAGAAAGATAACATTTAATTTTTTTTTTAATGAAACTAAAACTTCGGAATGTTACATAGATGCAGTGACCATATTTATCTAGTAATTTTCCTGACTTTCTATGACTTCGGTAAGATTAGATTTTTCTTTTTGTCAATGACTTGCGAGCATCCGAGCTTTCCTTTTGTCCAGCCTATTCCTCACATCTTCTTGTCCTGAAAATTCCAGTGCATTTTTTGAAACCATGGCGGAGCCGCCCTTGACCACCTCCTTCCACCCCGCCCAAGCATTGTTCACAACTAGCCTTCACCTCCTTCAGTCCCTTCAATCACTGGCCACAACCTCCTTTACTACGTTCTTCGGCCTTGACACCCTCTCCTTTATTGCCTTTGTTGTCCAAGTACGAATCTTTGAACCCCCAACCCTTGAATATAGAACAATGATAGGTACACACCCTTTGTACCACTCCCCACCACACCCTCACTCACATAGGGTGTGGGGTCCACATGGAGCCCACTTGTGGGCACCACACCCCATGTGAGTGAGGGTGTGGTGGAGAGTGGCACAAAAAGTGTGTACCTATCATTTTTGTTGAATATATGCTTCAAGTTCTTGTCACTTGTTGGCCATATTTAAGAGATGCACTAGTAGATTTGGGTAGTCCTTGCTCTGCATGGGAAAACTTCTTGAGGCATCTAGAGTGGTCCAGGGCAGAGTAGCGATTTAGTTTGTGCATCTACTCATAGGTATTTGTTTGGTTCTTTTACTTTTTTGCTATGAAAAATAATTATGTGCGAACATGCCAGAGAAAGTTTTTAAGTCTTCTCTCTCAGATTAACTTGGAAAAACCAAATCTAATAAGATGATTGTGTTTTAATGGTTCAATTACCTCAATTAAGAGGATTTTTCCTTCAAAGTGAAAAACTATAAACCAATTTACTTAGGAAATTAAAGAACAATAAAGAAACAAGATACTTTGATTCAGAAATGAAAGATACACTTACTTCGAATTCTTCTTCAACTTCAAATAGAAAGTCAAAACGAACTTCAAACACCTAATTGTTACGAGAACTATTTGCACCTACTTCCTAAATTACTTCCTGAACTACTTCAAACTGAGTCGAATTCCCAAAACTACAATTCTATTTGCCAATGAACAAACCAAGCATCATTTTTGCTATTTGTTGAAGATTTGTTCGAGGGCTTTTCCACTCTTTAACTTCTTCTATTTATAGGCCCTGCTTGTAATTTAAACTTCCCGCTTGATCTCTTGGCTTCGAACTTCATCATTACATTTCAAACAAGCAATTTCTTCCCTCCAAAAGTGTTTGTCCTTAAATTATTTTGATTTTCCTCCAGAAGTTTCAAATTTGAACTTGCACGGTTATTTAAACAAATCATACGGAGTATGATTACTTTTAAATAATAACTGCTTTGCACGACTTCGTCCACGTGTCTTAACTGTCAACTGTTTTGTTTTATATGTTTACACGTGTAACTCATGCCTTTTAGCAGTTAAAAGTACGACTTCGAAGCCAATTTCCTTATTTATCCTTTGGCTTATAACTGCCAATAACTGCCTTCAAACTGAATATTAATACAACATCGTATTGGTCCATTTATAATCCATTAATCCAGTGCTTTTCATTAATGTTAGGCCGCCAACTTTTGACATTCTTAATTACGTGTCAATTAATTACCGGATGTGTTAATTTTATATGTAAACAGTATTGTAGATCTCCACAGGTTGTCACAACTTTAAAAATATTAGTATTAACCAATTAACCCGAAAATTTTGTCTCCATTTGCATTAGAGTATACAATTGAAGTGGGGTGACTATAGTATATACCCCTCTGTTTCAAAATAATAGTTCACTATAAAAAGACGTGTAATTTTTGGATCAAAAAATAAAATGCTTTCAAGCATAATTTTGTAATTTTTTTTGACACGAAATTAAAGAACCAATTGAGCTCTTTAATTTGGTATCAAAAAATTAAAAAAAACTATTCTTTGAAGCATTTTATTTTTTGATCCAAAAATTACACATTTTTTTTGTAGTAATTACTATATTATTTTGGAACGGTGGGAGTATCAAAATACTCGAACCTAATGGAGTATAATTCATACATTGAGAGATTACCTCGTCCATCATGGCTTGTGTGTTTTGAGACATCTCAGCCGTGAAAGCTCTTTGTTTGTACTCGGGGATTTTAGTGAAAAAGAACATTGCCTTATCTGGTACATTGATAGGAAGACCAGAGAGCGTAGCTGTAACGACCCGGATTTTTTCGTAAATAAAAATTTCGCTTAATATTTTAATTATTTATTTTAATTTTCGGTTTATCGGAATATTTTTCTATTAAAATATTATTTTATTCTTTTAAATCGAATAATTAGAATTCTAGCCATGTATACGCGCGTACGAGACCGAGTAACGCATCCGTTACACTACCGTAGCACCGGGCAACCGAGCTTAATACCCAAAACTAGTTAGAATAAGCCTTACTAGTTTAGGAGTAACCTTTGCATACCCACACAATACATGCATTTGAGCACAAACTACACAAACTAGACTTAGTTATCTTGACCTTGCACCCCAAGTTTCCTAGAAACATGCATCCATGTTTTAAGGAGGGAATATTCCCCCTACTTATAGCTTGTTAAGGCTACCCCATAGCTATTAAATGATTTCACATGCACATTAGGTGTATCTAGTCTTAAAAACACCCCGTAACAAAGATAACCGTGCGAAAACCTACACAGCGAGAGGCATTATTTTCCCCCACCATTGTTTCCTACGTGAGTTTCCATACATTCCCCCATGCTTACTTAGTTCACAAGTAATTTGTACAAAGATTCCTAGCTAGGACCTAATCTAGCCTAGAGTTCCACCTAAGGTACCTTCCATTTGCCACCTTAGCTCAGCATTTACTCCCATACATGCACCAATTGGAATTTTCGGTAGAGAGAGGGAGAGAGGGCCGAAAGTTTTGAGGGGGGAGAGGGAGGCTCCCATTTACCTATAAATAGCACCCCTTTGTGTGCTATTGAACCCCATGTACCCTACTTTCTTTGTTTATCTCCTAAAATCCCACAAACCAACTACTTTAACCAACATAGTTAGATTCTAATTAGCCACTTACTAGGCTAATTAGTGGGGAGTTAAGTTAGTTTAAGAGTTTTTCTACACCAACGGAGTGCTAATCGGCTTCCGGTTTACACCCGAAAACTAAGGTAGTTTACTAAACTACTCTTCTAATTAGTTATTTCTAGTTTAATTAGGTTGTTCTAATTTAATTTTTAAGCATGATTTTAGAGTTTGAGTAAGTTAGTTTATGCATGTGTTAAGTTGCTAAGTATGTTTCTTAGTAATTTAGAAAGAGTATTTTTATTTAGAAAGTTTAACAAGCATGTTTATGAGGTTCTAATTAGAATAGTTCTTCATGAAATTAGAAGTGGATTAGTAAGATTAGAAGTAATTAGAAGGTGATTAGAGGTAATTAGAAGATGATTAGAAGTGATTAGAAGGTAATTAGAAGATGATTAGTAGTTGATTAGAAGTGATTAGAGGTTAATTAGAAGATATGTATTTTTCTAGAAAAGATTCTATGATTATTATGTTAAGATTTCTTGGAAGTATTAATTAAATAATGTTGATTAAATCATGTTTATTGTTCAAATGATATATTTTTATAAGTAGAAAGAGTTATCTTGAGTAGTAAAGGATTTATTTTTACTAATATGAAAGATCTATTATTTTATGTAATTTTTTGTAAATAGGTGTAATGATTTTTACTAAATAAATGAAAAGAGAGATTTTAGAAAAATGTTTTTGAAGAAATATTTTACTAAATAATTAGTGAGTATCTTATGGATTTTTGTGGAGAAAAAGAAGAGAATGGTTTATTTTGGAAAGATGGTTGTGATTTTACTACGTATGAAAATATTGTTTTTACACAAGATTATTAGAGAGTGAGTTTTTCTAGAAATATAAAGTGTATATATTTTTGGAGAGATGAATATTTTTCTAGAAAACTCAAAAATTAGTGAGTTGATATATTTTATTGAGCAAGAAATTCTAGAAAAAGAAATTTGGAGTATTTATTGTTGAGAAAGAGATTGTTGATTAATTTATTTCTTAGAGATAAAAAAAAAATGGTTTTATAAGAGAAAAGGAAGAAATGAGATTTTTGATGAGATATAAAGATTTAGAGAAATTGGGAAATATTATTTTTGAAAGAGTTAGTGCATTTGAGTGCATAATTTTTATGTGAATAAATTTTTGGAGAAATATTAATTTCATGATTTTATGTGAGAAGATTTTCTAGTGGGAAATATCATTTTTAGAAAGTTGATGTATAAAAAGGGTATGATTTTATGTGGAAAAATGTTATTGGCATTGAGCACATACGCGATACGCGACGCGACCGCGAGAAATGAGAAAATTTGAATAGTCATTGATGAGAAAATAGAGATGAGAATGAAAATATGTTTTGAAATGAGAAATGAAATTGTTTGAGAAATGAAATGAAATGAAATGTGATAAGATGAATATATGCCACCTCAAGTTCCGCGGGAGAACTTGGAGGATTGGAATTAATACGGTAATGCAGTTTTAACTTCATCATGTGAGTGTGTGCGCCATGATGAGGTTGGGGTTAAGTAGTAATGTCTGTAGTGCAAAATGAGGCACCGCCCCATTTTCGCGGGAGGAACTTGGTGGTAAGGGCTAAGCGTGCACAACACATAGTGAACGGGCCTTGAAACATACTGTGGGGATCAGTAAGACGAGGGAGCCGGGACTATGTCGTGTGAGTCGCGGGGCGGACGGACCGTGCAAAGAGACTGGTTAGGTTCAAAGATGCACCCATAACCGGGTCTTGAAGGGAGGGTTGGTGCCGCTTAGCCGAAAGGAGGCGTAGTTTTACCAATAACTTTCGTGGTGGTGTGAGATATTGACATGATTGAAATTTGAAGAAGAATGCTGAAAGAGGCACTATACGAGTAAAACGATTTGAGACATTTGATGAGTTATCGAAATGAGTTATTGTTTTGAAAGCGACACGTGACACTGTTTTGAGATGCTAAGAGAGAAATATTGTTTTTTCACAAGCATGTTTACCTGGATCCGCATGGACACACATGATGCATGATATGATTACTGTACATAAGTTATATATGTTGTTCATGAATATATTGTTCTAGAATTGCTACTTAGAAGCTTAGCGTAGTAAACTATTGAGCCTGGCTCACGGTGTTACACTTGTGTAACCCTGGCATAATACCACGATGTTGCTCTGCGACTCTGACGTATTATGCTAGACTATAGAGATGGACAGGAGGAGAGAACTATGGTTGGAAGGCCTACGGGCAGAGCAGGATACCGCCGGAATAGACAGAAGTGCGATGGAGTAGAGAAACCTAGTCAACCCTGTAGAGAATAATTGTATTTGGCAGGAGGAATTATGTAATTTCTTATGGGTTACTGTTGTAAAACCCCAGTTATTGTATATGTATTTCCTTATTAACAAACCCAAATTTTGGGGGCGTTACAGTAGCTTCTACGAGCATCTTCAATTGGCCTAACCACAATTAGATAACTAAAAGTTACTACATTAACTTTTGGTTATCTATTTATAGGTTGATAAAATTAGCAATGTCAAATCTCACATTGAATTTTTTGTCCATAACAAAAAACAATGGACTCTCTCCATTTTCAAACTTGGATAACAAAAACTTGTCCTATTACTTTTTCAAACTACAAGAAATAGTTTGAGAAAAGATGTTTTAGGGTTTTTTTTTTTTGGAAACATTGGAGAAAAACAGTATATGAAAAAAAAAGTTTTACTGTAAAAAATGTTTTCCACAAACTATTTTTAGAAGTTGAGTCCTCAAAACTGTTTTTTTTTTTTTTATAAAAAAAAACACAATTTCTAAAAATACTACAGTACTATTTTTGTTCGTTTGTGTGCTCATTATGCAAGACCCATTTAAAAAAGAGTTACTTTTTCAAAAACAATTTTTTTTAAAAATAAAATTTTAAAACATTGTTGAGAGAGAGAGGGAGAAGAGAAAAGGGATCGGAGAGAAGGTTTTTGTCATTTTGTGTAATAATGGTGTATGTGATTGAGTATTGGCCAAAGATTGCTTGTTTTGCTTATCCAAGAGTCAAAATTTGAGCACTTGCTAAGAGTTTGCTCAGTTTGATTATTTTAATATGAACAATTTTTAATTTTAGGTTAGGCCACTAAAGATGCTCTAATGACATGGGGCCATTAGGAGCAATCACTTAATACCACTCAAAATTCATTCAGGAAATTATCATATCTTATGAGGAAAAAAAATTCTTTCCGAAAATGTTTTGATTCTCTCCACACCTTTGCTTTGATGGCGGCTTGAGAGAAATAAAAAAATGCTATAGTACGTCAACCGTGCTTAGACCCAAACACAAATGTGTCTACAACCGTGCAATTATGCTTTGCTACAGTACGTCGACTGTGCAAGTGTGCTTTTATGTCTAAGTGACCGTCCAATGTGGATGAAGTGTATAAGTCCAAACACAAATGTGTCTACAACTGTGCAACCGTCCAATGAGTGAATTTCACAAGCACGTGGAATTCGGGCATCTTCTTCTTCTATCAATCTCTAAAACTATTTCAAACACTGGAGTTGACACAGAGAGAAGATTTTCTAATTTAACCCTCATTTTCTAACTTTTTGTAGCATCATTTTTAGAGATTTAGAGACTAAAAAAGAGGAGTGAGTCTCTATATTTGGGGAAAAGTAAATTTAGAGACCAAATCTCTAAAAAAGATGATGGATCCCTCCATAAAGTATAAAAAGATTGAAGGAAAGAGGGGTTAAATTACACGATCTTCCCTCAATATGTCACATCCAGTCTCTAAAATAAAGTTTTAGAATAGGAGATGCTTGAACCCACATACATGGGACAAATCGGGACACAGATGTGTTAGTATATGCACTTTTCATCTCTGTCAATAGCACTTTTGGAGAAGTAGTCTCCTTTTGAAAGATATATGGAAGGATGCAGCTTCATGAGCTCATTAATATACTTTCAATACATTAATTATTTCACTCTAGGAGTGTATATCAATCTTACAAAAGTATACATTAATTATATACTTTCAATACATTAAATTACACAATCTTCCCTCAATATGGTGGCAGTTGGAGATGCTCTAACCCACATACATCAGACAAATCGGGGCATAGATATGTCAGGAAATGCACTTTTTGTCTCTATCAGTAGCACTTTTGGAGAAGTATTCTCCTTTTGAAAGATAAATATGGAAGGATGCGGCTTCGTGAGCTCATTGATATACTTTTAATACATTATTTCACTCTAGGAGTGTATATCAACCTTACAAAAGTATACATACATTAAATTACACGATCTTCCCTCAATATGGTGGCAGTTGGACATCCACAGTATTCGCCCCTATATACACAGTATCATTTAGCGACAACTAATATAACCGACGAAACGGAAAAAGACGGCAGAAGAGCTGTTAATCCCGTTGGCTGTTTCATCATGCCCAATTTTCTATACTTTGCTGCCAATCCCATAGAGCCCGACCTTTTGAGTAATGTCCATAACCAAATATGGTTCATGTATGTAGCTGCATATTCTGAAGAAATTATGGATATGCCTGCACAATCAATACAACAAAGAATAATTATTACGGCAAAAAGAAAAATGTGATAACCAAAATGTAGGGCAAAACTCGCGACCCATTGTTGGCTTGGTCCATGTGTGCTTCCACCCACTCACATTTGCCCATAACTACCCTATCGTCGTTGGACCAATGTGGTTAAAGTTTTTTAATCCAATCTAACAGAATTTGAACCATACAGGCCAATTTTGAGAGTGTGGAAGCGGAACTTATGGTAAAAGTATATTCTTACCTTTCTCTTCATCTTCTTCCAACAAACCTAACACAAACTGAGGAGAGGGAAATGGAATTGAACCAATTTGAGCTCGAATTTCACACAACTACCCATAATGAACTCTCAATGACGAATATCAAACTCAATAACGAACCCTTAATCGACGATTCAACCCTTACAGTAACGGTATCAGAAAAACTGAGTGGGTGCAATACTTCTCTTGATCCACAAGCAACAATCATTCGCTAAAACCATATTGACAACACAAGTCTAAGCTATAAATAAGTGTAAGCTATCTTGATAAATTTAGTGACTGCAAACCTCTAGAAATGCTCCATGGCATTAACAAGCACTCCGTCATCCTCCCATTGCAAGTTTTTTTCCTTTGGATCTTTTCCAATTAATTGAAGAGGTGCATCTAACGGTGGTGGGCTCTGCATGCAAAATACAGAAATATGATGACAGAACAATGACATGACGTTTCGTAAAGCATTCTGAGACCAACATTATAATAACATGCTTATGTAAAATTGCTTTCCTTACAGAGGTCAAAGAGTCATTACCATGCAGCGGATCAGTGGCCAGTTAATTCCATGAAAGAAAGGATGTTGTTTTATTTCATTGGCGCCACTGTTTGATCCTAAACGGCTGCCCGGGTCTCTATTTAACAATCCATGAATCAACTGCCTGGCGGGCAGACTTACCTGCAATTTTTATGAAATATTAGGAACTACATATTCAATGTAAATGGTGTGGTGCAGGTACCATACAAAACAGATATAGTTCTAAACCTGTGAGAATAATTTAGTGATTCTAATTCCTGCATTTTCCATGATGCATTTTTACCATATATCCACTAATCACCAGATGAAGGAAAATTAAATAATTGAGGCCTCTGTTATACACAACTTCTACAAGTTACTCATAGCCTTTATTTAGGTTCTTTTCCTTTTAAATTGTGGGAGTGTGATCTGACTCCAGTTATGAAATTTTAACAGTTAATGTCTTTCAGTCGGCCACCAATTTAGTACGATATGTTATCCGCCTATGGTTCAGGCCTCAAACCTTCTGTCACTAAAACCATGAAACTACACCAACATAGATGGTACAGTAAAACTGCCCCCTAACATGTAATCTAGAAATGACACATGCTTGTAGACGATAACATTTCCACATAAACCACAGTCAACAAATATCGTTATATTTTGACTACGATGCAAGGTACAGTTAAGTTAGTATACCGGGATGCTACTTGGAAAGGTGAGGTCTTTGTGCAAGATGTTGGCAAATGTCCTCTGCCTATTTTTCCCCCTGAAAGGTGTACGTCCATAAAGCATCTCATACAGCAAAATACCTAAAATTCAAAGGTAAAATGAGAAGCGTCTCAAACAAATGAACTAGCCAACCACCCGTTAGAGCAGAAAACTTCAATTTTCCCCCTGAAAGGTGTACGACCATAAAGCATCTCATACAGAAAAATACCTAAAATTCAAAGGTAAAATGAGAATCGTTTCAAACAAATGAACTAGCCAACCAGACGTCAGAGAAGAAAACTTCCATCTTTGAATATAACTTATTCAATTTGGAGTATAAAGATAACATTATTACCCAATAAAGATATCCTTTGCAATTCATCAAGTGGCCATATAATTTCCCAAGATAGTATTCTAAATTTAATCTTTTTAGAATGTCAACCACACATACGTGCCAAAAAACACAGTAAGAATAAAGAATTCTAGCAGAATGTGATATCAGTTGAGACACTCTGGAAACATCAATTTCTTCGTCATTTAAGAGATGATACAAGCTTTTGAAACCAACATGGTAGAGAACACGAGATACCATGAAACATTGCAACATATTAAGACAACAATTAAGATTCAACACTTAGGTACATCAATACTGAGCCCTTCAAGTTATTCTCAAACTTTTCAAAGCCTTGTTTGCACTCTAATCTATAGACAAGTCCAGCACAATAACTATTTTTACATGACCACAAGAATGGTACTTCTAACTGATTAGATAGATTATGGTCGCGAATACTAATCAATCGCATCTGTTATGCATAGAAACAGAGTCATTTAATTGTAGCCACCATCCCAATGTGCATCTCTCTCTAACACACACACAGCACAAATAAAAAGAACACATGACAAGGGTACACAGAAAGGTAGTCTCACCGAGAGCCCACCAATCAATAGCACTGCTGTGGCCGTCACCTGTGATGATCTCCTGCAATCGAAGTCTAGCATTAATTGAATAACAGAATGAATAGAGTCAAGTTCCAAAATAAGAAAATCAAGCTGAAGTTTTTCCTTGAATGGATCTAGAACTTGATTTGTGGACCACCCGTACCGTACAGATCATGTGTAATACACACTGTTTCATTTGTTCTTACCAAATACTCCATACGAGGAAAGAAAGAAGTTAAATCCTTTGAATATTTGTGAAAGACAAAAAAAAAAAAAATCAAATTTCATGGATGTGATCAAATTGATTTGTACCCATGTGTAAATTAATAGAATCAAGACGCAAAGGAACCCTTTATTGAGTTACACAGATAAAACCACATAAACCTCCTGTCTTTCTCTTCCATCTCATTTGTTTCTTACAGAATAAACGGAAGAGTGATAAAGGGTAACAGGAGGAAAATCCACAGACAGTTACACAGGTACAACAGATACCATCGAGAAAGTAGCAAAAAACGGATGCAATATTCTGCTCAAGAACAGGAACGTTGAAAGCTAATAAATGAAGAGCACATCTACAGTAGGTGACGTCCACTTCTAAAGACCCAAACATAATGCAACAAGTAAACTAAATCTAATTTGAATGGTACATTGTCTAGTGTATTAGAGAAGCAGTGTGAAAAGTGGAAACTACCAATTGGACATTCATCATACCGGAGCAATGTATTCTTCAGTTCCAACAAATGAATTTGATTGCGTAACCGGTTCTGCAACAAAAGTTGGCGGTGGTTGACTCCTAGACCTTCGCTTCCTGGGCGGAGGATGCTTTATTATCTGTAGTACAACATAGTTAGTTAAAAAAAAACATGTCTACTATCCAATAAGAATCCAAAGAAAGCCTTCCATAATTCAAATAGCATGTAAATTTAATGCATGTAAGAAGATACCAAATGTAGGAACTGCAGAGATTTCTTTTTTCTTTTTGTTTAGTGAAAATTATGTATTACTGATAAAAAAAAAAAAATTGGAAAGAAGTCCAGCAAAGATGAACATTTTCTTAACTCCAGCTTCATTATATTAACGGAGAAGGAGATAATAGACGATTTTACTCAGAATCATTTCAGGGGCAATAAAAAATTTCCTGATCTTCTCAAGCTGGAAGAAAATATAGAAAAGAAACCATAAGGTCCACGATGGTGTCGAATATAATCCTAAGGAGCTCAGTAACACGACGTTCTTAAATCAACAAGGCAAATGAAATTCTTGAGATGGAGGTATCAAGATACAAGAAAGGAAAATAATATTGCACAAAAACATAATAGTAACAGCAGGTGGCAGTAATTGCAGATTCATAAAGAAAGACCAAGAAAAATGGTCTGACAGGATGTAGAGAAGAAAAAATATTGCACAAAAGAGGATTTGAAATAAGGTATAAAGAAATATACTGCAACACAAATTAGTACAACAGAAATTCCAATGGAAAACCAGGATTCACATAGCCCACGCCATAGAGAGGACAAGGCTTTGCCATTTCTACGTGAGTTACCGATTGTGAAACTGCCAGAAAAAAGGTTCCATGAACCAATGAATTCAACCAAGTCCCCATCGACACCACTATTAGGGAACCATGAATTCAACCAATTCCGTTGACCCTTGCACTCCGTTTGTTTTCGGCGGAAAATGTTATCCAGGAGAACCTTTTCCATGGAAACATTTTCCAGTGTTTGATAAAAAGGAAAACAAGAAGTCATCGGAAACTGTTTTCTTAGTCAACAGCAAACCAATCCTTATAAGGCGGAAAATGATTTCCAAAAACCAAAAAAAAGTCCAGAAAACAATTTCCAGAGTTCCCCAACGGATCTCAAACCCCCAAATCTAACGGTGGCCTCTCTCAAAGAACGAGCAACAACCAGGTCTCTCTCTCTCTCTCTCTCTCTCTCTCTCTCTCTCTCTCTCTCTCTCTCTCTCTCTCTCTTAAAATAAAAAGAGAGAGAGAGTTTGTGAGGTTTGATTTGATGTGAAAAGATCAGTGGTTTTTCCATTCAATCTTCTTTGAATTTGAGTTTGATTGAATTGGGGCTTTGGATTTCAATCCCATCATTTTGATCAGCGATTTAATTTTGGTGATTGTCGTGTCAACCAAACAATAGAAAATACTTTCTCGAAAACACTTTCATGTCGCAACCAAACAATGGAAAACAAGTAATTTCCCAAGAAAACATTTTCTGGGGAAAAGAGTTTCCAGAAAACATTTTCTGCCTAAAACAAACGGAGCGTTAAGCTACCGGAACAAGACGTACTTGGGTACTTCCAATTCTAATTGAAAAATAAGCAAATAATCTTCCAATTGAAGATGGCAA
The DNA here is from genome assembly GCA_022606695.1 of Vaccinium macrocarpon. Lineage (NCBI taxonomy): Eukaryota > Viridiplantae > Streptophyta > Magnoliopsida > Ericales > Ericaceae > Vaccinium > Vaccinium macrocarpon. Next base: position 26,103,100 of record CM040170.1, on the reverse strand, counting down.
CGTACTTGAGGTTTACAGGATGTCAAAAATGATAGGTCAAAGTCAGTTAACACGACATGTCCATCCTGTTGAAGCAGCACATTTTCTGGCTTCAAATCGCGGTAAATTATTCCTGTACCACGTCAACAAAAGAAAGCATTAACAAGGTTTGGGTATTCACAAGCTGACCTTTGACCTTTCACACAGCAACTGCCAAACTTATCTACACTTGAAAAAACATGCTCAAAGCTGAGGTTTAAGAATTCAAATCCTTTATGTGAAAGTCACTCTGTTAAAGTGCACATAAATATCACAAGATTATAAAAAGCTGATAATCCAAACAAAAATGCAGTTAAGTGCACACATCTATCAAAATTCTTTCACCTAGCCTCTTGTCAAGTTTTGATAATTACACGTCATTTAAGCACATAAACATCTGTGGATTCTCCTGATTTAAAATATAAAAAAAGAGAGTAACGTAAGCATGTGCACCTATAAGCCATCTTATTCTACATTAAACTTGATAGGTCATACTACACAAACACCATGAAAGCACTTATTCAATACGCCCATCCACGACTTATCTCCAACAAAAAGATCTCGCAATCTTAATTTCTTTTTCAAGAAAGGAACCAATATAACTTAATTTGTTAATCATGGGAGTCACTTGCAAATGTGCAACATATAAAAGGAGCAATAATTAAATAAATCGCTAAAATACCTAAACAGTGAAGGTACTCCAACCCAACCACAACTTCTGCTGCATAGAATCTGCAGACACAGCAGTCAACATTAACAAAGTAGGGGTCAATGAGCTGCAGACATAATTATGCACATATATATGGTTTGTAAGTTGTCTAGATGCACAATTGTTTAGAAGACCATGTTCATGCATGCAACAAGGATCAATAGACCATCATTATATTATAAAACCAATAGCAAGCCATACTTGAATACTGGAAGTTAAGTCATCATTTATCAAAAAGCTTAGCTGTTAGAACATGGGACCAACATTATACATCTATGCAACCCCTCCCTCATGTGCACCCCTCTTCCACGTTGACGTGCAAACATCCATGCCTAGAGTATATATGTTCATATCACAATTGTGGGTTTGGAGTAAATTAGGCAAGCAGTGATTTTGTCAATAAAAGACAGAAGCATTTACTTTTTCTCTCAATCGACGTGAATTGATCAGAGGCAAAAAGAATAATAGAAGGGTTTAATAAGAATACCTTGCACATTCCTCTTTAAACATTTTCATAGGTTGCTTGTCAAGCAAGGCAAATAGCTCTCCTCCAGGGCAAAAGTCGGTTATCAAGCAAATGTGTGTGGAAGTCTGAGGAGACAGAGGTATCAGTTAAGCTGACTTCCATTGTTAGTTCAGTACTAAAATGCAAAGAAAGAGATATTCTATACTAGATTAAAGGGAGAATGTAAAAACAGTTTAACAATTGAAATCTGTGAAGAAGTTTAACTGCACACCGTCCGGCCCAATTTGTTTGTGCAATTTGGGAAATACAACTTTTCAAGATAGCAGACACATTGAACAAATAATAAATGTTCAACTTTCTGAATTCACCCTTCAGCTTTTTCAAACTATCACTTCAATTCAAAAGATAAGGGGAGAAAAGAACATTGCATAGCTTTTGGTCAAAGTAGACAAATACATTCAACTAGAAGTCATGAAGTGGACAAACAAATTGGGACAGAACATATGTAATGATCTATCAATACCAATTACATTACCATTGTTAAACCAATGGGTTTCAGAGATATGAATAAAATATATTTATCATTGCATATCAATTGTTTAATTCTTAGTCATAATAAATGGATCCCCTTCAGGCTTATTCTGGGAGTTGCAACAGAGATACCCTATGTCTCCATTCTTTTTGTTATGGTTAGAGAAGCTTCACTAAGTAGTCTCAGCATGTCCAACACCTGTTGTGTCTGGTTTTGCTACATTGGGCTTTCAAGGCAATAACAAATAAGCAGTTCAGGGAGGCTTAACATAAATGTACTCCAATCTTTTCAAATTAAAAATTGTTTGGTAACACTACTGCACTACACACATCAAACAATGCGTCAATGCCCAAACACTGTATATGCAGCTGGTTAATACTTTTGTGGGGTTGACTCGAGTATTAGTGCATGTAAGTATGTGACAGTGTCTGTGTCCTGATTCTTAAACTTTTCGTAAGAGAAAGCATAAACAGGATAATATATAAACCTGGAAAGATGTGTACAGAGTCGGTAGGAAAGGATGATCCAGTAGCGAAATGATTTCCCTTTCAATGCATGCTCGGTGAACCTGAAAAACAGCTTTGGCTCTCTTAACTCACAACAAACCAGTTATATGAAGAGTTTCCCTATTGCAAAAATCAGGAAATATATGTGCTTCCATCAAACACATAACTAAAGCGGTTTTGAAACACACATTAGAGTGGGTAGAAATAGAAAAACAGTACAGAACACCACCAGGAATTACAAGTGACAGGTGTAGACACTGGAACAATTAAATAAGTCCTAGCTACTTCTGAGTCAACTAAAAGAAGCAACAGACTGCAACAGAAGTGTCAGATGGGTCATAAAGAATCCCTTCAGGATTACACATTGGTCCTTACTGATCCAATTGGAGTCTCCCAGTACAAGTACATGACTTTTTTTTGGTTTCATAAGTAAATTGCTTGCCTTACCTCACATACCTTGAAGCCCCCAAATCTCTAGTCATTTGAGAATGTGCCCATTAGCGTGTATCATGTTGTCAGGAAACTAGGAAACATAGGAATTGTTCGGACCCTAATCTTTTTGACATTATTACTACGTTCCGGTAATCCGCCACATTTCCGAAACACTTCCAACATGCTTCCGAAAAATTTCTTTTCTTAGCTCATCGAAACAACATAACATACAAAATTTTGATCCTTGCTAGCAGCCGTATATTTTGATGTGTTACGAGGAGTAAAATAGGCCTTGGTACACAAAGGGCTTGACCCCAAAAGCTACCAGTTGAAGTGAGGGTCCCTCAAACTTATACATGTCATATTACTTTAGTACACAGGTGATGTGCAACTTTGCTTCACACCCTAACACGTGCAAAGTGCTCACCCAGTAGAACCAGTCTCATGCTGGCCAGAGACACGCCCCCTACCCATCCCTGTACCTGGTTTTGATACCATGTTACACAGTCTTGGGTAGAACTTAACCCCAAACTACCATGTTACACAGTCTTGATGTAACAATGCTTTGCAAAGTTTCATCACATGGTTACATCTTTCTAGTCTGTGCAAATAAGAACATAAAGAAAATGCTCACACACACACACACAGACGAGCACAAAAACTCCGTGCATCAGAAAATTCTTGTTACGAAGAAGCAATGGATATCCTGAGCACTAAAGGAGAAAACAGAGCAATTGAAACTTTGGATTCTATTGCAGGATAGTTACGACCTATGAGATGAGTCACGAAAGTGCTTTGTAGAGAAAGATCCTCCTTTTCATGAGGAACAAATTTACGACATTACAGCTACTCATACTAAACACCTTACAAAGCGGAAAAACACAACCGAGATAGGACATTCATGCAGTTTCTGGAAGGCATTTTCTAGTTATGTAGGTCAAATGTGATCAGCTCAACCATCAATGATCATACACAAAACTACTGTCCATGTGCCAAATTGCTTAGTTATGGCTATTCAAACCTTGTTCCGAGTCAGCATTACGGTCTTATCCATTGCCTTCATCGCAAAAAGTTCACCAGTGCCATTCAGTTCCACCAAATGAACGCTGCAACCAACACCATCAATATATATTAAGTAGGAGAGAATTCAATTCCACAAAATTAACAAATATAAAAAGCACATGCTTCCAAATATAAAATAATAATGGGAAAAAACATTTCTCAACATAATAGTGGAAAAAAGCCTTTCTTAACATAAGTTTCCCTGTCATATATGCCACCATATAGACTTGGCAAACACAAAATTAATTGCCTTCAAGTTGCGAACACTAAAATAATTGCCTTCAAGTTGATCAACCAATTGGGAAGCACAGATGAAATGATTTCATAAAGAAAGGCCAACAGAGTCATTAAAATTAAGACGAATGCCAGAAAAGAAAATAAGAGGGATCATGACTTTACTATGAGGTAGTGCTGGTAAATGCAGTTCACTATTAGAAATCCATATCAAGCATCAAAGTAACAAAATAAATGCATACAACTATTCTAACCTACTACCATCAAGTACACATAAGAAGTACATACTGGTATTCTTATGTATATATTAGCTATACCCATAATTTTTCCTGAAAAAATAAGTACAGCAAAAGATGTACACAACAAAGGAGGGCGAAAAGTCCAACCAAAAAAGGAAAGTACAAGGCACATACAGACATACATGACGACAATATCTGTATATTGAAGATAAAGGAATCTGCTTGAAAGGAGGAGAGACTCAATGCTTCAGCCATATACTTACTACTAAAGAATAAGATCCCAATATAACCCCACAATCATCCAAAAAAAATTTTAATATTTTATTCTATATTTTTTGTTGAGAATATAAATAATAAAGTTGCCCCTCTCTAACAGCTTAAGCTTTTAGCTGAGTTGGTTATTAATAACCTAATATGGTTTCGGAGCAAGCAATAGATCATGTGTTCAAATTTCAGCTCCTACCTGATAATTAAATACTTGCACTTGTTTAGCCCACTCATGCAAGAGAGCCTAGCTACACGTGAGGAGGCAAGTTGAGAATATAAATAATAAAGTTGCTCCTCTCTCTAACAGCTTAACCTTTTAGATGAGTTGGGGGTTAGTAATCTAATATTTTTTAATAAGTACAACCCAAATCATCTCATGAAATTCATTCTCCGTCTTTAGGTGATCCTGATGTAAGACAAGATATACACCCCCATTATTTATGGAATCATTATTTAGGTAATAATTTTTATTTACAATTAGTATTAGGAGATTTTCACTTTGTTCACTTCACATTTCCAAAAAAAATTTCAAAAAGATTCTTACTTTATCTCTCATCTCTCCAATCATTAATCACATTTCTCTCTCTACTCATATGGTCATACCCCTTTCTCCAATCATTAATTCTCATTTCTCTCTCTATCTCTCTCCAATTATTACACTTCTCCCTAATTATTACTTTTTCCAAAAACTCATCCAAACACTATCTCAAAAGTATTTCTCAAAATATTGTTCTCAAAATTCTCAACCAAACAGAGTGTTTAGTTGTGTTGCCTGTTTTGCACGTTTTTTATTTAGTTTTGGTAAGATTTGATTTTATTTCCCTTTTCTTATAGTCTAGGTTTCCAAGTAATACTTTGCTTGGTTGCCACTCTAAGTAATTTCCTTTTAATTAGGACTTCTACTAATATAAATAAGGATGTAGCCTACGGGCATATTTAACTTTTATTCAATCAGTATAACTTTGAGAATTTTCTCTTCTTTTCTTGTGGATTCAAGAACATCTCATGGATTCGAGAACCTATCTCGTTTGGAATAGTACGCTAACTATTCTCTCTTGAATTCCGCTGCGTCAAGTGGTATCAGAGTGGGTTTTTCCTGGCTTGATGGCACCAAACAAAGTTGAAGACACACCCCTTGACGTTGCTTAAGGGCCTGCTGATCTAAGGGTTGTGGAGAAGAATAACAAACGCAGTTTCGCAATTTCCAAACAAAAATTCATGAAGCTTTGCGGCAGCTGACTCTATGCATCGACCAAGGATTAGTAAGGGTTGAAGAAGATCGCGCGGTGGGAGTTGCCCAACGCCGTCCTCTTAACCAGGTTTGGGAACGCGAGGTGGTTATTGTCCAACACCAACCCAGTAACCAGATTGTAGTTGGGATACACCCAACTAATCGTGTGGATAGCGATGAAGCGTCTGAACTCAAATTTGAAGAGGAACCAGAAAAAGAATGGGAACAAGTAAATTGTGTGGTGCAAAGAGTGTTGTTTGCACCAAAGTCGAAGGATAACAATCAGTGGCACAACATCTTTTGATCAAGCTGTTTGATCAACCAGAAGGTGTGTGATCTAATTGTGGACAATGGAAGTAGGGAGAATTTTGTGGCGAGGAGGTTGGTGGACCAGTTTTCCAAAAGATTTTAGCACCCAGGTGCTAAAATCATGATTTTTCAAATAAAAAAATGAAGTAGTTCCGTGTATGGGTTTTCAATTTTTTTTTGCACCAAACTAAAGTACACGAGGAGTACTTTAATTTGGTGCGAAAAAAATCGAAAAACAATACACAAAACCACTTCATTTTTTGATTCGAAATATCATGATTTTAGCACCTGGGTGCTAAAATCTTTTGGAAAACTGGGCCTAAAGTTGCCAACAGAACCCCCATACTCACCTTACAGCATTGGATGGATAAAGAAAGGCCCTATAGCAAAGGTAACTAAAGTCTGTAAAATTCCTATTTCAATTGGAAAATTTTATAAGGCTAATGTTATATGTGATGTTACTAAAATCATGATTTTTCAAATCAAAAAATGAAGTAGTTCCGTGTATCGTTTTTCGATTTTTGTTTACACCAAACTAAAGTCCACGAGGAGTACTTTAATTTGGTGCGAAAAAAATCGAAAAACGATACACAGAACCACTTCATTTTTTGATTTGAAATATCATGATTTTAGCACCTGGGTGCTAAAATCTTTTGGAAAACTGGGCCTAAAGTTGCCAACAGAACCCCCATACTTCACCTTACAACATTGGATGGATAAAGAAAGGCCCTATAGCAAAGGTAACTGAAGTCTGTAAAATTCCTATTTCAATTGGAAAATTTTATAAGGCTAATGTTATATGTGATGTTATCGAGATGGATGTTAGTCATGTACGGTTAGGCAGACCCTGACAGTTTGATGTTGATGTGGTATATAGGGGTCGTGACAACACCTACTCTTTCATTAGGGAGGGCCGTAAGGTTGTTATGATTCCTTCCAGCCAAAGGGTGCTTGTCAAACCTAAAATAGAGCAAGCATCGTTTCTAACTGCTGCTAGTTCAAAAGCTGAGTTTGCGATAGATTTGAAGGAGTTTGAACAAATAAACGAGGTTGTGATTTCAGTGCCTACCAAAATACAACCGTTGTTGGAAGAGTTTGACGAGCTAGTTACTGATGATGTGCCTAACGAGCTCCCTCCAATGATGGATATTCAACATCAAATTGATTTGGTGCCTGTGGCAATTTTGCCCAATTTGCCACAGTATTGTACGGGTGCGAAGGAGAATGAAACTCTGAAGGAGAAGTAGGAAATTGTTATTGTCGTTGGTAATCAAGTTGTTGAGGACCAAGACAAATTTTCTCAAAAGGTAATTGATGCTGCCACCTTATGTGATGGCTGTATGGTCAAGCCGACCATTCTAAATGGCTCGATCATTGAGGTGTCAACCAATGCTAAACTGGTACAAAATCAAGAGAATTCGCAAAGTCAAGTGGACTTTGTTGATTTTCTTGGAGTGCAACAGTATGATTGGATTCTTACTATTCATATGGTGGATCTTATCAATCAATTGAAGCATGCCAATAAGATATCATTACAAGTAATTTTTGGTATGAAACTTTTTTGGAAGAAAATCAAGCGATTGAAGTATTCCAAGTATCTATTTATTTGGCATGGAAGATGGCAGATTCCTAATGAGAACTCGAGGTCGAGTTCTTTTGAAGAAAAGGAGAATGTGTAGGACAAGATATACACCCCTATTATTTATGGAATCATTATTTAGGTAATAATTTTTATTTACGGTTAGTATTAGAAGATTTTATTTGTGCTGCCTATTTTGCACGTTTTTCATTTAGTTTTGGTAAGATTTGATTTTATTTCCCTTTTCTTATAGTGTAGGTTTCCTAGTAATACTTTGCTTGGTCACCACTCTAAGTACTAAGTAATTTCCTTTTAATTAGGACTTCTACAAGTATAAATAAGGATGTAGCCTATGGGCATATTTAACTTTTATTCAATTAGTATAACTTTGAGAATTTTCTCTTCTTTTCTTGTGGATTCAAGAACATCTCGTGGATTCGAGAACCTATCTCGTTTGGAATAGTACACTAACTATTCTCTCGTGAATTCCACTGCATGAGATCCGTTCTATAGGAAGACACAAGTGTACTAGAATCATCAATCATCCCCCTCAAGGAATATCGGCCATACATAAACCAGATGAATTGATAAACCACGCTGTTGTTATCAATGAGTCCTTGACTGAACAAAACTGTAAAGAGAAGTCCCACATCACCTGGGTACCAAAGTAATATGAAATATATAAGCGTAAGGGCACCCTCACTTCATGAGCTAGCTTTTAGGATTGAGTTCTACCCAAGACTGTGTAACATGGGATCAAAGCTAGGTACGAGAGATGGGTAGGGTGCGTGTCTCTGGTTTGCACCCAGCAGGTGTTGCCGAGTGAGCACACTGCGCGTAAGGGAGGGTGTGAAGCGAAGTCCCACATTGCCTAAGTGTGAGGGCACCCTCACCTCATGAGCTAGCTTTTGGAGTTGAGTTCTACCCAAGACCGTGTAACAAAGACACATTCAATAATGGAAAACAAAGAAACCAACTCATTAGTCTCATGATCATAAGGTTTTAAAAAAAATTTAAATTGCAAGACATCAGGCCACATAGGAAGGACCAGTGGATGCAATGGTGACACTATGAGAATGAGATAAACAGCGCATTAAGGTGGAAAAAAGAAGAAGGAAACTTCAACATTATATCCTTGCAAAACCGTATAGACTCCCAGTTACCCACAAAGAAGTAAGTGATAGGCTTCCATGTAGAACCAAAATATTCACCTCATAAAGTATCAGAATCCTAACCATTAGCCTAAATCTCATACACTCGACAAAAAAGTGCCATAAATAATCATATACAACAAGGATATTCCATGGCACTTCAAGGGGATACAATCCCACATTGCTTGGGTATGGAATGGTGATCACCAAATATAACATGGTTTCAAGTTTTGATTTTTTAGGAGGATTTGGGGTGAAGTTTCTGTGCTTCTAACCAATCTCATTTGAATTCTATTTCTCTTTATGCAGGGATGCGTTCATCTCCATGTGCAAGACAAGGCTGCACATGAGGAGGGTGTTGTGTAATTTGATGTTCGTATTTCAACCTTAATTGCCACATGAAGGGAACCTTAAGCAAACATACAGGAAGGAAAACATCCCTTAGTCCAATTCCCCCCATATAAGATCAAACTATAAGAAGAGATTGTATCCTTAAAAACCGGTCTTAATCACCTTGGGAGAACTACCACCAAGATATTGTACAATTATGTGATGAGGTTAGTAGATGGAAACAAGAGAGTCGAAAATCTTCAAGAGAGTCCAATTCCCCTATATCCAGTGTTTTAAATGGCTCACGGCGCACCAAGGTGCAATGGTCCCCTGGAGCAATAACACTCAACGTGCCATATCAAACTATGGCGCACTTTATTATAACGAGTAGAATTCTAATATAGGCATAACTTTCAACACAAGTAAACGCTTTTAAAACGTTCAAATGTCATAAAACATAAACATTTCAATGTTTAAACCACCAAATGCTAAGCAAAACATAAAATCCATAAAAAGCTGACATTTTGACGTTTAGCTTTGGAGACAACAAAATTAAGGATACGGTAATCTAATTTCGATGGAACAAAGAGAGGAGATCGATGGAACAGAGCAGAGGAGATCAATCGATCTACTTCAAGTCTCCAACGCTGCTGCTGGCTGCTGCTAATGAATTGACATAGGGAGGGATAGATGTCTGATTTGTAGGGTTAGATTTAAGGAATTTATCAAATACATTGCCCTCCTTTTCTGCATCACAAATTAATGGCTGAGATTGATTGTGGCATTATGTTAAAAAATAGGCTAAAGCAATTTAAGGCATGCACCATAGCGCCATATCTGCGCTTTGTGTCTATGCCTTGCCATGATCCCCATAGCGCAAACGAGTGCGCCTTGCCACGTGCTATAGTGCAATTGTGCGCACTTTTTAAAACACTGCATGTATACAAGTAGGCTACTCCAATCCAAACCAAGGGCTTTACCCTTGTCTATTGGAAGACTCTAAACCTTCTACCCTTGGCATAGTGAGCCCCACCGAATAGGCAAACCTTCAAGTAGGAAAGGAAATATCCTTGAACAAGTTGATGATCTTAACAATCCACCAACTATTTAAAAGTTAAAACCAACCCGACACGGGTTTTACAAACTCGGTCGACACCATTGCGGCATGCCATTTAATCAAAAAAGCACCATTGCGGCACACTTAGTTTTTGGAGTCACCGCTAAGTTTTAGGAACTAAGAAACTAGTAAATGCCAAAATGTATACATGAAGGTCCCGTAATTTAAATTTATTTAGTTCTTAATATATGTTACTTGCCTCACTTTGAGCTAATTTGTGATTATAGGTCACCAGAGCAGTATGTATGAATTGGGAATCAATTTCGATCTCTAACGAAATAAAGACGGACTTGGGTGCAATTTGAAAAGCCTGGTGAGAACTCAAGAGAGAAGTACAATCTTATAAGGTTTAGAAGCCTTGGATACTTGGAATCATGCAAGGAAATCAAGACCAATCCAATTTGGAAGGAAAAATCAAGAGTTTGATTCCTTCCCGAATTCAGACTCAAGTTGCACAAGTTTGGTATTTTGACCATAACTTTCTGCTCAATTATCCAATTGAAGCGAATGAAATTGGGTTGGAAAGCTGGTTTAAAGTGTTAAAACTTTTCATCGCTTAGGATTTTCCAATTATGACTTTTACTAGGTTAAAATGGGCCCACAAACAGAGTCATATATGCTGTGTAAAATTCCATCCAAATTTCTCCTTTGGTTTGGAGTTTCCTACTTTGCTTGGGACTTGTTAAAGCTATAAAAAGAAGCTTTTGTATCAAAATTCGGGGGGAAGGAATAAAGAGAGAATATTCAAAGACTCATTCCACCAGTTGTGGCTAAATCCTTAAGCTAGGGTAAAGAGGATGTCTCTCCAAGTAGCATAGTTGTTTAGATTCCTAGGGTTTCAAGAGTGACCTTGCCATCACAGCACAACTCTCCTATAAAAGGAGGTCTTCCCCTCCATATCCAAGAGGTCTCATTCACAAGATAGATTGCCCCTCCATAGATGTGAGGCTCTTCGCCCTCCCTGACACTTTATTAAAGAGTGCCTAACGCTCTCCCCCTCCACCTTCGGTGGTGCAACACCATAATTGTGTTGCTTTGACATAAACTAGATTAACTAAATTAATATTAGCAAATGATAATCAAAAGGATGGTAACTAACAAAAAGAGACCTGTCAGGACCTATGTTACGCGGACTCTCGTACTAGTATAAAGTACCCGTGTCGGACACTCAAGACTCGGATAAGAGTGTGGGATATGTGTCCGATAAGTTTAGTCAGACACTTCTATAGAAAACCTAATTGTAAATCGAGTTTATCATGGAAGTATGCATAAACCTCTCTTATTATCCATGAACTGCGCTATAGAACCTTAAAGCACCAATTTACGTAAGAAAATACACACACACACAAAAAAAAAAAACCAAATTTGAATATTTTGCCGTGTCCCCGTATCCTTGAAATGAGAAATAGTTGAATCCAACACCTAGATACATTCCCGCACCCGACATCCGTACCCGAGTCCAAGTAACATAGGACTTAGGGAAACAATGGAAAGCAATCCTTACACCTTTAGAAATGTCAGCACATGAAAGCTTACAGCCATACTAGAGAGTCACGCCACAGTTTAAACATGTTGTACAACCTCATATTTGTGAAAGTGTATCTCTTTGTATCGCAATGTAATCTTCTAGTTTCGGTATTATTGCGTGATCTTTTGCTTTAGGCAATATATCACGACTTTAGGTAGTATATCATAATCTTCTATTTTAGGTAGTATGTCATCATCACGTGTAATTCTTTGTAATTGTTTTCCTTTTTAGGTGTAGCTCGTTTCTATATAAACGATTGTAATAAGCTAGGTTAATTCATTCAGAAATATACAGTTTTTCACCTCTGTTTGTCTGTCGTAGCTTTATTACCATGGTATCGAGCCCTTACCTCAGTTGGCAACTTCTTCCATCCGACCTCAACCTCTCAGTATACAGACATAGCCCCATCACTCTCTCTCTCTCTCTCTCTCTCTCTCTCTCTCTCTCTCTCTCTCTCTCATAAAACGTAACACTCAGAGACCTCAATACCTTTCTCATTTGACCTTTGTCCAGAACCACATCAGTCCTTCAAGTCTGTGGAACTTACAGACCTCAGATGAACGTCGTTACTCTCGCCGACCACCGTCGCTGGTTTTCCGGCGACCAACAATCTCTGGTAGACCTCGCCTCTGTCTATTTAGATCAAATCTGCACTCTCTGACCTCTGGCAAACCAATCCCAACCTCCGACGACCCCCATCAGACTTTCGTTTGTCTCCGACGACCTTCGCTTGACATCGTTAGCACTCCGGTAGCCATTGCCTGACATACCCAATACTCTCTGACCTCAGGAACCCTCTGCAACTCTCAAATCTGAACCCCAACAGTCTTCTAACGCAATTCCGACAACAACCATCTACTTTCCAACGAAACCCAGTAATTCTCCGACCTCGTATGACCACATCAGAGACCTCTGGCTACTCACCGGACCTTTGGATACTCCGGCAACCCTCAATCCAGCTTTGGGTAGTGTTTCTGATTTTTGATTTATAAGACCAAGTGTCTGTCAACACTGTTCAGACTTTGTTATGGTATTTCTGACTCTTACTCTACATTTATAGCTGCTCTGATATCTGGTTCACGCTCTGTTTGTGTTTTGAAACCAGTTTGGGCTTTGTTTAAAATTAGTTTGAATTTTCTGTGTAATTAGCATCATGTCTGGAGATAAGAATCATTTTATTAGTATCTGTCTGACCGGTCATAATTACTCTTTTTGGTCTAATGTGATGAAGAATTTTGTGGTTGGTAAGGGGGTATGGGGACACGTTGATGGTTCAACGCTATGTCCAACTGATCCAAAAGCAGAAAATTATGCCACTGCACTAGCCAAATGGACCATAGAAAATGCACAGATTCTCACTTGGTTTCACAACTCTGTAGAACCAAGCATTGGGATGAATTTTTCAAAATATGACACATCCAAGAAAGTCTGGGATTACTTAAAGGGTATGTACCTTGAATCTAATTTTGCAAAACAGTATGAACTTGAGTGGTCCATTCGTAGTGCAACCCAGGGTGATAAAACTATTCAAGAGTTCTATAACGAAATGACCACTTATTGGGATCAATTAGCTTGCATGGAACCTGCTGCTTTACGTTCACAGACTGAACTTATTGAGTATTGTGAGCAACGGAGGCTGGTTCAGTTCCTTATGCCTCTTCGAGCTCAGTTTGAGCCCCTTCGCGGGGCAATTCTCCATCGTGTTCCTTTACCTTCTGTGGATGCCGCTGTTCATGAACTTATTGCAGAAGAAACCCGGTTCAAAGTAGCTAGTTTGGCTTCTCCTGGTTCCGCGGTCGGTCTTTTTGTTGCTTCACCTCCTTGACCTCCTGCGCCAAAGATCTCTCAAGGCCCACTCCAACCTCACATCTCACTCATTCTACGGGCAAGCCCAAGCCCACTTGGCATCCGACACCCGTGGATGAGTGCAGCTATTGTCATGAGAGGGGTCATTGGAAGCATGCGTGCCCTAAATGTCTCCAGCCTAAGGGACGTAATGCTTCTCAGTCTACTAATTCTTCAGCTCGTCGGCCACCACAGCAACACTCTCGCCCTCCTGTAGCTTTGGCAACACCTTCCTCCAGCAGCACTCCTCCACCTCCCCAGTTTGATTTTGAGCAGTTTCAGCAGTATCAGGCTTATATGGCAGCCATTCAGGGCAATTCTTCTCAAGCTTCTGCCCTAGCCACTACTACCTCAGGTTTGCATGGTGCTTACACCACAGGTATCTTACCCACCACCTGGCTATTTGATTCTGGTTCCTCTCATCATATGACTCCTGATTTGTCTCTTCTTAGTCATTGTTTGCCTCCTGTTTCTCCTATTAGTATTTCTACTGCCAATGGCTCTCCAATGCAAGTTGTTTCTATTGGTTCCATCCTCCCTACTACATCTTCTTCTCTATCTATTCCTAATGTCTTTTATGTTCCTCAATTGACATTAAGCCTCCTTTCGATTAGCCAGTTGTCTGATTCTGGTTTTGATGTTATATTTTCCTCTCATGGTTGTGTTGTGCAGGATCGGGTTTCCAGGAAGCAGATTGGGGCAGGTCGTAGAGTTGGTGACCTCTATATCTTGGAGCATTTGCATATCCCATCAGAATCTTTTTCCACTGTTGCGTCGTCTTTTCGTTTAGATAATAAATCTTCTCCATTTTATCTTTGGCATTCTAGATTAGGACATTTGTCTAGTGAGCATCTGAAACTTTTGGTTAAATCTGGTTATTTGGGAAACATTTCTATTAGTGACATTTCTGCCTGCAGTGGTTGTAAGTTTGCTAAAATGACTGCTTTACCTTTTAATAAAAGTTCTTTTGTTTCTACCTCTCCCTTTCAGCTTGTTCACACTGATTTGTGGGGTCCTTCCCCAGTTGTCGCTAAAGATGGTTATGTTTACTATGTTTCCTTTGTGGATGATTTTAGTCGATATACATGGGTGTACTTAATGACGCATAAATCTGATTTCTTTCAAATTTATCAAAGTTTTCATGCTATGATTCAAACTCAATTTTCTGCATCTATTAAAATTCTTCGTTCTGACTTAGGCGGGGAATACTCTCTTTCTGAGTTTGCTAAATTTTTAGACACCCATGGGACTATCCATCAGTCTTCTTGTACCGATACTCCTGCTCAAAATGGTAAAGCTGAAAGAAAGCATCGTCATCTTCTTAATACTGCTCGATCTTTGCTATTATCATCCTCCGTTCCTTCTCTGTTTTGGGGAGAAGCTGTTCTCACGGCAGCTTATCTTCTGAATCGGATGCCCACTCCTCTTCTCTCTGGCAAAACCCCTTATGAGCAGCTTTACGGTCAAATTCCTAACTACTCTCTCCTAAAAGTTTTTGGTTCTACTTGTTTTGTCCTTATTCCCAAGAAAGATCGCACTAAGCTTCGGCCGCCGCTAAGGCCTTAGGCGTTTTCTTGGGATATGGCATTAATCAGAAAGGCTATCGGTGTTATGACCCTGTGACCAAAAAGCTATATGTATCTAGGCATGTCGTTTTCTTAGAGCGTATTCCATATTTCACTCTTCCTCCCAAAGTTACTCTGGTTGCCAAAGATGATTTGATTTGTCTTGACCCATTTCCTGTGGATGTGCCTACTGACGACTATATCTCTACTCTTGAGGTCTCTGACATTTCTGCAGCTCCTTCTCACCGTCCTCCAATCACTTTCAGTCTACACTTTCCGCCGTTCACCCTCCGCTCCCCGCCTCCCCAATCACCTCAAGATCCTGATCCACCTGCTCACCGCTATCCTATTCGTGAAAATCGAAACCCACCGGTAAGATATGGCTTCAGTAATACCTGTTTCTCATCTTCTTTTCAATCCTTTCTTTCTCGAATTCACACATATTTTGAGCCTAGGTCCTATAAAGAAGCGTGTACAGATCCCAATTGGGTGGCTGCCATGGACGCTGAACTCACTGCACTTGCTCAAAATCATACTTGGGAATTGGTCTCGTTGCCTGATGGTAAGAATCTTATTGGTTGCAAATGGGTCTACAAGGTCAAGACTCATTCCGATGGTTCTTTGGAGCGGTATAAAGCTCGTTTAGCTGCTAAAGGATTTTCTCAGGAATATGGTACTGACTATGAGGAAACTTTTGCTCCCGTTGCCAAAATGACCATTGTTCGTACCTTGATATCGGTTGCTGTCGTGCAACATTGGCCTCTTTTTCAGTTGGATGTCAAGAATGCTTTCCTCAATGGATATTTGTCTGAAGAGGTTTATATGCGGCCTCTTCCTGGTTTCTCTCACCCCTCTGGTGTTGTTTGCCGTTTGCGTCGCGCTCTCTATGGTTTGAAACAGTCCCCTCACGCTTGGTATGCGCGATTTCAGGATGTAGCCCTTCAGATTGGCTTCCAGCCCAGTATGCATGACTCTGCGCTCTTTATCCGTCGTTCCTCTCATGGGTTGGTTCTTCTATTACTGTATGTTGATGATATGATCATCACTGGCTCTGATTCTGTTGCTATTAATGACGTCAAACGTCATCTCTTCCAAGAATTTGAAATGAAAGACTTGGGTCCTCTTCGATATTTTCTTGGTATTGAAGTAGTTGCCTCTCCCACAGGGTATCTTCTCGGACAGTCAAAGTATGCTACTGATATCCTTCACCGTGCCCGTCTCAATGACACCAAGACTGTTGATACTCCTCTTGAACTTCATGCCAAGTTTTCTGCTTCTGATGGTGTTCCTCTTGAGGATCCTACGGAGTACCGTGAATTAGTGGGTTGCTTAGTTTATCTAACTGTTACTCGCCCGGATATTGCCTATGTTGTTCACATTGTTAGCCAATTTGTTTCTGCTCCTCGGACTACTCATTGGGCGGCTCTTTTACGTATTCTTCGTTATGTTCGTGGTACTCTCCATCAGTGTCTTTTGCTCTCTTCTACCTCTAGTTTGACTCTTCATGCGCATTATCTTTGATCTTTGCCGAATTTTGGGGATATTGGTGACCGCAAATCTACCTCCGGTCTTTGTGCTTTTCTGGGTGATTCTCTTATCTCATGGCGAAGCAAAAAGCAATCTGTTGTTGCTCACTCCACTGCTGAAGCTGAATATCGTGCTATGGCTCATGCTACGTCTGAAATTGTGTGGCTCCGCTGGCTTATATCCGATATGGGCGTCTCTGTTACTTCACTCACACCTATTTATTGCGACAACAAGAGTGCTATTCAGATAGCTCACAACTAGGTCTTTCATGAGCGTACCAAACACATTGAAATTGATTGTCACTTCATTCGCCAGCACCTTCAGTCTGCCACTATTGCTTTACCCTTCGTCTCTTCTACGCTGCAGTTGGCCGACTTCTTCACAAAGACCCACACTGCTGCTCGTTTTCGCTTTCTCCTTGGCAAACTCTCGATGCTCTCTGCTCTCACATCCTGAGTTTGAGGGGGTGTGAAAGTATATCTCTTTGTATCGCAATGTAATCTTCTAGTTTCGGTATTATTGCGTGATCTTTTGCTTTAGGCAGTATATCACGACTTTAGGTAGTATATCATAATCTTCTATTTTAGGTAGTATGTCATCATCACGTGTAATTCTTTGTAATCGTTTCCTTTTTTAGGTGTAGCTTGTTTCTATATAAACGATTGTAATAAGCTAGGTTAATTCATTCAGAAATATACAGTTTTTCACCTCTGTTTGTCTGTCGTAGTTTTATTATCAATATTTTGTCAACAGCCTATACATAACAAGTTTTCAATAGTACCCAGTTAACTACCTGCCAGTGTCGCCACATCCCAAAGGTCTAATAGGCTTGAAATGGTTTAGCCCAATTCGTTCACCCCTCGCAGTGACCTACAAACTCAAAAGGTGAGTTAAACATGGATACAAAAAGAGATGGTTGTAAAAAAATTACATATTCTATGAAAGAACTACAAATTTAGCCTTCAGATAGTAGTAAGAAAAGGCAATCATTTGCCTACTACATACAAAATACATCAAGAGTAGTGGCAGATATGTGCTTGGAGGTGGGGGTTTCATATTTGCTAACGCACACTGCATACGCATTTCCACACATATCATAGAATCAATATTTTTTTTTAACTATATCAGTTTCTGGTATGACAGATCTTCAATAAGTTTAAACATACAAAAATTTCTTTCACAAAAAAGGGCTATGCAATAATTCACAATTTCCCTGGATTAAGGGAGAAGGAACTTACATTAAGAGACCCAAAACTCTATCTAATTCCATAGTAGCCACAATCCTTAATATTTTGTTGTTCATTTGCTGCCTTTATATTTTGTTTCTCTTGTCTTAGATTCTTCAAGTTTTTACCAAAATCAAGGTTTATGCCTCACAATTCTTCTTAAATTTTAGTTTTGCATCTCATATCTTTCTCATGCATAAACCTTCAAAATGTGCCAAACCCTGAAAGGGAATCACGGTTCCCTAATGAAGATATCAGGTAAGTGAAACCATCTACGAAACAATGAGCACTGAATTCAATGGCAAAATTTTAAGAAGTTAATATAGGCAAATGAAATATCATTTTAAGTACATTAAATTTAAATAGAAAGGCAACACCAAATTTAATTATGCCCTAAAATAAAGTAGAGACTGGGAAGTTTTCATGTAGAATAGATGTACTTCAATTATTTGACACAAGATCAACTTGAAAAGGTAACTCGCCAAGCCATTCATGCCAAATTGTTTTTAAGAGAACTTTTCTTTATGACGTGATCATCACGCTAACATAAAATGGCTACACCTGATTTACTTGACTCAACTTACACTTTGAGAAGTCTTCTTCAAAGTTCTTTTGTTTAGCCATATTAGAGGACTCCTATTACTAAAACTGTTGAACGGGTGAAAATAAGATAATGGCAAAGTAGACTTCAAAAATTGTACCTTTTGTATAGCAGCCCATGAAGCACTATCCTTTTTATGAGGCCTTGGGTAGATAGGTTGAGAATGGATAGCCCATAAATCTTCTGGTCTCTGGAGGAGTCACAATACAAAGGTCACATCAATTTTAGTTCACAAACTTGATAAACTTATAGCCAAGTTCATCATGGTTCCAATGTGGGGGAGTGTTGGAGCTTGTCCCACATTGGTTAATTATAACCTCCAAAACTAGTATGAGCCTAGACGGCCTCTTCACTCATTGCAAATTTGTTTTGCGTTGGATGCTTTGACACTGTCATATTGACTTTGATATCTCATATCTTACAACACAACAATCTTACCGTTTTATTCACACTAACAATAATTATAGTGATGTTTTTTTATATTTAGTTGACTTGTGCAACGCCAATGCTCTGGATGCTGAATGAAAGAAGCATGGTAATGTGCACATAAATCAAAATGATTTTTGGGTCTGCCCTCTCTGATGCCTTTTGACTTTGATTTGAGGGCATGATTCCGCAACAAACTCGACGGTATAGGGGGACCACTGTTTCAGTGGTATTTTGTGAGCAACCACTTTGTGCATTTATTGCCAAAGGTTAGGTTTGTCTCAAACCCATCTATTTCAGTGGTATTCTGGGAGCAGCCACTTTATGCATTTATTGCCAAATGATAGGTCTGTCTCTTATCCATCCCCCACCCATACCCCCAATTATTGGGGACTAAATGGGTTGTGTTATTGTTTGTTTGTTAGTTGGCTAAAATCTCGTCAAAAAATAGCATCATTGGCTTTATAGTTGTCATACAAAATGTTCATTAACATTCTTGTGTATGTCAGTCAATTGAATAGTATGCTAGAAGCACCCTCCCTCTGAGCAGATACACTTGGTTTCTGTGGGTTCCACCATCCCTCATCTCTTAGGAATTGTCTCGATAGCATGGTCAACTCCAATGCTTTCCTCCAAGTCCTAATTTCATCTACTAATAAAATACCATTAGCAAACCATATACGCCTGTTAAAGCATCCAACTCAACCAATTGGCAATGAGTGGAGAGGCCGCCTAAGTTCATGTACTAGCTTTCAAGGTCATAATTAACCAATGTGGGACAAGTCTAATAACGCCATTTAACATCATCATGAATATGTCTAGTCAACTTATCAATATAGGATCAACAATTAGTTGATTTTTTTCTGAAGGCACTAGAAAAATGGCCAATTGCTATATACTGCTTAAATGGCATACTATTGAAAGAATTTAAATGTGGATATCAACCTCGTGAAAGCATATTGAAGTTTTTTGAGACAATTGTGAACCCAGGAAGTAGACCATATATGACTATGACATGAAAATATGAAGTTGCAGAAAAGAGGGCCATGGTGTCCGCACACAAAATATAGGTTATACCATCAGCAACTATCAAACAGAGAGGTAAGTACAATACAAAATCACCTATTTATCAAACAAACATAGAGCAAAATGAGTACCTTACCAAGTTGGCATCAGGAAGTTCTCGAACAGCCTCATCAACATTTTCTGCAGTAGCTTTGACCTGGAAAAGAGAAAAGTAGTAAACTACCACAAGAAGAGTTCCATCTTAAGTCAAGTTTAATTTGACCCTATTGGGTATCCCTTGGACTACCAATATTAAGCTCCAAATTTTGGAGCTTAAGACAAAGTATCACCACAGACTAACTCAGAGACCTAAGCGAAGCTTTCAGCCAAATCACCAAGAGTTTTCCATCTAAGAAACCCTTCATCTGGCTGACCTGCACACTTCACATGGCTACTTTGGTTGTTGTGACTTATGACAGGTCCTTTCACTCAGTTACAACCCTTATTTTGTCTCATAAGGCATGTATGATGTATCTTTAGCTCAAAAATCACCCATTCACTACCGGAAGCACCTATAGAAGCGGTGACTTAGGCATCCCCAAACCAAAACTATTTCTGGGTTTGGGCTACTGCATTCTACGCTTTGCCCATTTGCTCGCACGATTGCCTCACATTCCGAATAAAACCATCGACCTTTTCACTGCAGAATTTTTACTGTTGCCATAACTTAGGATTCTATGGTGAAGTGCCACTTGAAATTGTGCCACAAGGTGAATCCCTCTAGAAAATTAGCATTTTCAACTTTACCTACCCTCTTTGACAAAATCTCCAATTTTGCATGTAAAAAATGCCCCACACAAGTGTTCCCCATGGCTAGGGGTGAGCAAGGAACGGCCCAACCTGCCGACCCGAAGCGTTACAGGTGGTTTCAAATCAGCATACGGTCGGATACGGTTGCTTCCTCTCTGAAATGCGGGTTTCAGTTCGGACAAGGGTTTTGTCTTTTGTAACCTGCTCTACCTAACCCTACCAACGTAGGTATAACATAGAGTTTGAACAACCCAATGTTTTCTCTCTTTACCTCTTTTCATTTCAAATTTATTATCCACACTGCCCAAAAGCCATTTTCCCACACTTCTTATTTTCGAGGCTTGTCCTTTCTGTCTTTTAGTCTGCCGATATGAGTCAAAGACTCAAAGCCTTCTCTCTCTCTTCTCACCGGCTGTACTTTCTCTCTATTTCCCGAAACCTTCTCTCTCTTCTCACAAAATATGCCTTATCTCTCTCAGACTACCCAACCTTCCATAGTTCCCTGGATGAAACGAAGGGAAGCAGCGACTGAAAATTGAATTCGTTCTTGTAAGTTGATTAGCGAACATTAGAATTGTCTCTCTTCAAGGTCCCAAACCTTCAATCACGCTCTGAGAGAGATGGATTCAAAAGAGAGAAGCCTTGTACGAAATTTGTGTATGTACAAAATCAATCTAGGATGTGTGTACGAAATTCATTTTTACAAATATGCATTTTTTTTAAAGGTTTCCATATCAATAACTTAATTAAGAAATTTGTCATTTGCTTTTGTGTAATAGTTCGATTTTTTTTTTCTCCAGTAGTGGCCCAATCGGCTCAAACTGGCCGACCGGATTCGTCAATCCAAACCAGTGTTCTAAAAGAAGGTCTGGAAGGCGAGTACTCACCGCCTAGGCACTTGAAGGCCACTCGCCAACTAGACCGACTAGGCACTAAGTACTCAAACCTAGAAGCAAGAAGGTGCCCGGCTGCCCTGGGAGCGCCTAGCGAGTTTTAGAACCTTGATCCGAACAGCATTCTCAGGTGGTTTTACTTAGCCGATTAGTCAGATTTGGGCCCCAAATTTTCCAATCCTGTCAATTCGGGTCCAGTGGCGGGTGGACACTAAACTTGACCCTACCCGACCTGTGTGCCCCTACCTGTGGCATAGGACCAAAACTGCTCCTAAAACTGGGATCACTTATTCCAGTGCCTGCGTGGGCCATCTGGTACACTTCTCTCACACGAAGTAGAAGTCTGTGGATGAAGTGATTATTTGAGGAGAACAAGACTGTTATTTGAGGAGAATGATACTCACAAGCTTCTAAAGGTTTGGAGGGACCTTTTATAAATTTGCAGAAGAGATTATAGACCATCTTGGGTTTTTTAAGTCATTTGGATAAAAGATGTACAGGAGGTTGTTGTTTACGCTGTGTGAAGACTTCATTTTAGACTTATTTAACCGTTTCACTTGTTTAGATAGAATACCCTCTATTACCTTTCCTTATTATTGCTCTCTTATCACCAAAAACAAAAATTTGCAACAACCATGTGATGCGACTTCAAAACTACCAAATTATCACGCGTGTGGCTAGCGAAACTATCAGGCTCCATTTGGATAGACGTGGATTTTGAAGGAAGGGATTTCACGTTACCATTCAATGATAATAGCTCAAACTTAGGTGTGATTGTTTACATATGGGCTAATTGAGTTTGAAAGCTTTAGAGTAATGTACTAAGAAATATCAAATACTACATCAAGTGAGGGCTTCAAATCATCGGTAAAGGAAGTAGCTATACCACAACCCCTATAACAAGATCTATTCTACCTTTAATCCTTATTCCGCTTTAGTTTCACAAACCAACTGTAGCTTAGCCTCCTACACTTCTCTTAAAATCCAACATCAGCTGCCTTCATCTACAATTCACGTCTATCCAAATGAGCCATAACTATGAAGACCCAAATACTCCAAGACACAAACTACTTAGAAAATAACACAACAAAGAATTGGCATTGATATCGTGACTACACCCACATGTAATATATCCCATACATGAAAATTTGAACAACAAGAATCCACATACTTGCATAGAAAAAAAAATACCAGCTTAGCACTTTGTTGCTCTGTTTTCTCTGAAAGCCGATTCCTCAAGGGTTCCACATGATCACTTCCATCTAGTTGAACACCAATGAAGTATTGAAGTTCCCCCTTAAATACAAGAAGAGATCCAAACTCAGAGTGCATTCAAGACATTAACAAAAAGGTACAAGACACATCTTATAACCACCTTTTGATCACGCATTGGCTGCAAATGGAACAAATTCCAGAATTTCTTCCCTGTCATCAAGCACCAAATCATAGAAAGCCCATCAACATGTTTCACTTATTGAAAGAACACCATAGTTTAAAGTGGACATGCATCACCAGGATAGTAAACCTCATAACTTACCACTCTTGGTATAGTTTATCAACTGAACAGTGATTGCTCTTTGTTCTCTTATTGCATCCCTTATCATTGATACAGTTCCTTGATCTGTTTCAGGTCCTTGAAGAAATCTGCATGATAAGATAAAGCTTATCATCTAGAATTGTTAATGTATAGAAGAAAATAAAGTTAGGGACATGGATGAAGAGAGAGAGTGTCAGAGGGCAACAAATGTGTAACATTCATGCCACAAAGTGTCACACCAATACAAATTGTGCCCTAACTATATATGAACAGACCATTAAAACAATAAAATGTCTTTGTTTTCATTTACACCTAGCATGTGGCAGGATAAATGACATAACATAAACATAAACATAAGCCATTTAGTCCCCAATAATTGGGGGTATGGGCGGGGGATGGATAGGAGACAGATCTAACATTTGGCAATAAATGCACAAAGTGGCTGCTCCCAGAATACCACTGAAATAGATGGATTGGAGATGGACCTAACCTTTGGCAATAAATGCACAAATTGGCTGCTCACAGAATACCACTGAAACAGTGGTCCCCCTATACCGTCGAGTTTGCTGCGGAATCATGCCCTCAAATCAAAGCCAAAAGGCATCAGAGAGGGCAGACCCAAGAATCATTTTTATTTATGTGCACATTAGCACGCTTCTTTCATTCAACATCCAAAGCATTGGCGTTGCACTATTGGCAGGATAAATGAGATGACTAAAATGGTAGAGTGAGTTCAACTGGATGGCTCAAACAGTGAAAAGTGAATACCCAAACTGGAGATTGGCAAAGTCAACGACTGTAATGCTGAGGTATAAAAGAAATTACGCTTCATTCAGCCATTCCCATAATATGAACAACAAAAGACAGGATGTAAAAACCATAATATTATACAATACCAAAGAAACTAATTCTTATCTTGGTAATGGCTAAACCATAAAAAACACAATAATCCAACATCCGAAACTCATACAACAGTTTCTTCCAACCAATCAGACACTCTTACCGACAATTTCTTCCCATAATTTCTTCTCGTGTATACTCTGTCAACTCCAGAAAGCTATCAGAAGCAAATATCTGCATATAAAGGTCAAAGTTCTAACTTCGCTATATAAGCTGCATATGAAATGGGAGCTTGTTCGGCACCTAAAAAGTACGGTGTAAGACAAAATAACAAAATGAAGCACCTTTCCTAAGAGGGAATTGACTAACAATTTTAACATCAATAACGATAACTCTACAGAGTGAATTCAGTTAAATATCCATAAGGAATCACCTATGAAGATGAGATAAACCAACTAAAGAAATTAAAATGAGCCATATTACCGTAATGCACAAAGTTATCTATACTACACTAGAAATTACAATGTGCATCCCTTACGGATAGTCTTAGATGCATACAAACTCATTTATGGCATAAGTAAAGGAGGCTGACGGGGGGCCATGGCATTCCTTAGATGCATGAAAACTCATTGGGTGTTTCCAGTTTTACATCACACAACCCATTTTCTAAGAATATTATTCGAAGAAATAGAATGGAGTTTTTTCAAAGAACTTGGTGCAGTACAACATAAACTTCCCACTTAAATTGTCTATTTCTCTCTGTTCGCTGTTGGCCTTTCTCAAGAAAGTACTCTGGTCCTGCCCAGCCTGCGATTGACTTGGGTATTCAAATTTGCCAGAAAAATAGCCATCAAGGGGGAGATACGTTCAGAGGAAATCAAAAACTGTATCATCCTTTGAAATAATACGCTGGCAGATTTATTATAAATTTTACAATAGTGAAAATATAAGTAAAATCTGTAGTTATAACTGCAAAACTAACAAAATTTAGCTTGTGTATAACAGCAAAACTAAACTTACAATTGGGTTATCACTTTGTATAATAGCAAAACTAAACTTACAATTGGGTTATCACTTTGTATAATAGCAAAACTAAACTTACGATTGGGTTATCAGGAAGCCTAGGATCAGTTATCACAAAATTCTTTTCAATGCGTTCCAATGTGGTTGCCAGGTCAATTCCTTGACGCATATCCCTTTCTCGTTCAGCCCGGTCCCAACTATCAGGCCGTTCTGTTTCTTTCGTCATCAGAACCTCTGGCTCTATACTCTGTTCATATATATTCCTGCCACCATAGCTCAGAGGCCTTCCCTTAAACCTGCAAAAATTTGACCCTAGATACATAAGTACACATCCAGCACTGAATATGGCTTTCTGGAACATTTGTGATAGAAAAGTTGAGAATTTTCAAGTCTGAATCAGCTAAATGGGTGGCAAGTAGGAACTAGAGAAATTCTAACACATGATACGGATATTTCTGCACCTTCAGCGTTGAGAACGACAATTAACTAAAATTCCAAATATAAACTTGATTGCAAGGATCGCAGAGTCAAGATCCAGTATACTGTCTACATCGACCTGCTGCTCCCGGAGTACCAGATTAAATCGAAGTTAGAAAGATAAGCCTTGAAATTTGGTTCTTACAAACCATCATAATAACCTTCATACCAGTTTTGAAAAGGAAGAAAAAATCAGGCCATCTAGAGTGAATGGACATGTCTTAGATTTTCTCCATGGAAAGGATTAGGTCAACCTTACAAATTACATGGGAAAAGTCATAATTGTCTTAGAATTTCAGACAAGAGTTCGCAACACCAATAGTCCCTGAATCTTAAAATATTAGGAGATACGAAATTGCCGAACAATGGGTATCAACTTGATATATACAATGGCTATCAACTTGGTAAATTCAACATACTCGAGGCCGGGCACACACATTGCGTCGTTGCGTGTGCAAGTTGATTTTTGTTAAAAATTCTAAAATTGGTTGTTCACTCATTTTTGAATTTTTAGAATATTGCATTAACTTTTGTTAACCCAAACAAAAGGTAAAATAAATATCATATGAGACAAATTAACCATGTCAATTCAACGGTTACTATTGGATGTTGTAGGTATGTCATTAAGATTCTTTCCTGAAAACTAAGGTTTTGATGTTATGTTTAAGCAAATTTGAATTTAATCAATTCTAGAAATCAATAGTAAATCAACAATAAAAAGGGACTCACCCCATTAAGGACATGCGTACTGATTTTCTAGATTTTTTGCCAAACTCCAGGGAAGAAGTTGCACGAGGTATATCAATTCCAGAACCCAATTGAGGGGTCCGTCTGCCTGGTGCACTCATGTTCTCAATTTTAGCAGGTTTGGGCAGACTATAATCAAGGTTGAATTCATCCTCCTCGTGCTTTACAGACTGCATATGGGATCGTGGATGCTTCACAGTCTGGACCACCTCCGTGATTGATCCTAAAGCCTCCTCCTTTTGACGAGCTGATATATAGAAAGTGACAAAGATGAGATGGTTTTAGGGCATTATAAAACCCAATCAAGTGCTTTAGCTTACCATCATAGCGGATCAACGACTTTGCCAAACCATTTGGTCTTAATGCCTTGTCATTCACACCTTCAGTATATTTGCTCACTTCAACCTGCATGCTGCAGAAGAGGTATTGGTCACTCAGATTGGACAAATTTCATAATGTAAAGGTACTTTAATAACATAATCCAAAAGCACAACCAAGTAAGCAGAATATAATCCAGAATGAAGTACAAGACTACTACTAGCAAATTATCAATCCTGAATTACTCAACAAAGTATGAGAAATTCGCAGTGTCAGTCTTGTGAATAATTCGAATCCATGAAAGTATTAATAACTTACGAGTTACATAAATGACTTGCACTTATGTGTTCAAAATCATTGACCAGAACTGCTGCAAAGGTAGTCGATGAGGTTTTCTTTGCAGCGAAGACTTCCCTATTTTGCATTTCGCTTGGTTAGCATTGAAGAAAGATACTCATGGAGCAGTTTGTTACCATGCAAAGTAAAATTATGCTTTAGGATTGTGCTTTAGGATTAAGTCTGTGTTGCACAAAGATATGGTGCAAGCACAATTCATGTGATCATTTATCCATATATTTTGAGTAGGTAGTGACATGTAATAGAAGAGAGATGAGGAATCTAATGAGGGAAAATTTGTGTCAGTGCTTAAGCTTGGTTCCTCAGGTGTTATCCTCTCATCCCCAAAGATGGAAAATGGATGAGGTGCTATTGGATCAGTCAAATTTAGATTTCAACTTGAATGACATCCATTCACCATGAACATAGTAACTGCATCTAAAACTCGACGATAGATAAGTTTTGACTCTTTTAAACTTGAAATCCCACTTTTTATTAAACCCATTAGTAGGATGGATGAACACTTTAATGGCTGCAAGGCAGTTAGTGGCTGTCGGGTAGGACATTGCTTTCTCGAATCCTGGGGAATTTAATTGATGTAATCTTCTGAAGGTTTGCCCTTTCATAGGTGAAATAGTGATCTACTAGTTGTAAAAGGCATATCTATTTGGGTATCACCATATCGTGCGCTAGTTTGCTACAATATCTTAAGGAGAGCAAAAATAACAGAGAGATGAGAGATGCGATGAAAAATAGAATTGGTCCTGGATATCAATTCCGTCATATATCGATCCTGGAGAAAAACCTCTTTATAGATGGCGCTTAGCCTTTTGTTTACTTCCCTGGAAAGTAACTCATAAACTCTGAGCTTCATAACAACTGTGACTGGTCGCTATTTGGGTATCGCCATATCGTGTGCTAGTTTGCTACAATATCGTAACGAGAGCAAAAATAACAGAGAGATGAGAGATGCGATGAAAAATATAATCGGTCCTGGATATCAATTCTGTCCTCTATCGATCCCAAGAAAAACCTCTTTATAGATGGCGCTTAGCCTTTTGTTTACTTCCCTGGAAAGTAGCTCATAAACTCTAAGCTTCCTAACAACTGTGACTGGTCGAACCACATTCCATTTACTGTTTTGAAAGAAAAAAAAAATCTCACGTTAATAGTGTTGATAAGAGATTGGTTTAAAGATGGTTACAAATAAAACCAATCTCTCAATATGGTGCAAACTCAGTTGGAAAACATGATTTGGACCCTTACCCAACATATCATATATATAGGTCTTAACCTTGGGTGCTTATTATAAAACTAAGAAAGTCTTACAGATTTCCAAAACGAAGGATGCAGCAACACAATGTTTCCTTGACGGAGGTAGAGAGCTTCATGGTAGAAAAGTATGGACGTTATGTAAATTCTAAAGATCCTTCACATGTATAATTCAAAGAGAGGTGGCACGTGAAGTTACTGTAATGCCTTGAGATACAAGAACAATATTCCCATCATTGCAAACGTTTGAATGTCTCAATGCTTGGGAAGGATTCTGACAGTGAAAATATTGAGGAAGAAGAGGTTAATCATCCTTAAGTGATGCATGTGCAAGCATCTTGTTGATGCTGCTTGTCAAATGTAGAATGACAGGGAGATATGAGATAAATTATGATCTTTGGTTAATACAGAATGGACGATCCTTGAATAAGCAATTGATGAGTATGTCTTGTTAGAGGGGCAGATCGTTCACTAAAAGAAGCTCTTGGAATAAAGCACCTCCTTTCCTTGATGTAAACCAATTTGAGCAAATGGAATAGTCTGTCTCTCAATATTGGAGGCTTTGTATAGAAGACAATATTGAGCGATTTGGTTTCGTGAGGGCTCATCTAGCCCTTGGCAATAACTCAAGCAGTCAATGAAGACCTGAGCTTGGGAAAGATAAGAGTAGAATTACCGAAGAATGCAAACAGTGCCTTGTCCACCATCAAGGTCACTGCCTTCTAACCAGTAGAATGGACCAGATACGGCTGCAACTCTTACATATCATGTGATAGTTGATCGAATCCTGTTTGAAAGTAGTGTAGAGTCAAGCAGCTGCTTTTTTTTTTTTTTGGTATCCCACTCGATAATTTTGCTTTGCTGTTTTTTTTTCAATTGGTAGGCATGAGAGCAACATCTTTCATAATCCAGATGTTTTTGTTCCACCCTCATAGTAGCAAGTCCAGAGAAATTCAACTAAGAGGACTAATCCTGTTCAACAAGACTTGTAAATGCAACAACGCCGTGAGATTCTAGAGAATTCTCATAAGGGATATTATGAAAAAATACCATATAGCAAAATTTTAGCATCTAAGGTTCAGGGCTTGGTTCTTTCAATCATCAAAACTTGCTAGCCTAAGAGAATAAAACTTCCGCCTTCTTAGTAGTAACCAATGTCAGGAACATGCTTGCTGACACTAAGAGAAGGCATGAATACATAACTTTCTACATCATATAACAGTTTTTTTTCCCTTGAAAATAACAAATTTCAAAGAAGAAAAGGCTGACTTTTCTGACAAACCAGGTTCGCAGATTATACTACAAGTTCCTGTTTATGTGGGGAATGAAGTTAGGAAAACCAAAAAGGATGGAAACATTGGACTTGTATTCAACAAATAGTCATGAAAAGTAGAGAAAAATAAAGTAACAGGAAGAACAATTACCCGATAAATTTGATTGCCTTGCCCTTGTCATCGTTAATGGGGGTGACAGTGAGAAGATTCCAGAAAGGAGTGCCATCTTTCTTGTAGTTCAAGAGCCTGCCACAGTAACTTTTCCCAGTTTTGACGGCATTCCGTATCTTTGCAACTTCGTTCTGGTCAGTCTCCGGACCTTGAAGGAAGCGGCTGTATCCAACAAAAGGAAAAAGACCACTGCATTCAACCCCCTTGACTTCCATAATTACACTTAGTAGGTACTCAAAAGAAAGCACAAGCGATGACACTATATTGAAATGTTTTGGGGTTTCCAAAAATAGATTGTAAACTCTTTCTTAGAAGCTTTCCTTTGCATTCTTGTTTTCAATACAGGGATCATTGTGGAGTCATTTCGTATGCCCATTCATTTGCAATCAATATTAGGATTCTCGGGAGGATGGCCAAGTATTGGCTTTCTCCATTCTTACCTCTGATGTAACCTACACTAAATCTGATTTTCCCATCAAAATATGTACAATAAATTATTTCCACAACTCAACTAATAAAAACTAATTTCATATTGATTTTCTTTTTTGGGTACAAAAGACACGTTCAATTGTAGAAGAAAAACCTGACTTATACGACCAAATTTGTTGCTTTTTTTTAGAAATCCCCACAATAATGTTATGGTGTTCTGTGGTCTATTACGTTATGAAACCATTTCAACGAC
Source organism: Vaccinium macrocarpon (assembly GCA_022606695.1). Taxonomy (NCBI): domain Eukaryota; kingdom Viridiplantae; phylum Streptophyta; class Magnoliopsida; order Ericales; family Ericaceae; genus Vaccinium; species Vaccinium macrocarpon. The sequence continues at coordinate 26,072,815 of CM040170.1, read as the reverse complement.
ATTTAAGCATAAATATAGTGTACATACATAATGCCAACAATCTCATTCTAATTCAGAAAGTACTTGTATCTTCAACAATAACCGAAGATCTACACTGATCCCCCACTTTCTCCACCACAACAGCCACGACCACAACAGCAATACAAAGTTCATGAATGAAATATCAAGTATCTTGTTTATGTGCTTTGCTGATCAATATACAAGCTCTAGAGCCACTGTATGCATGTGTGTGTTCGTGGACACGGGAAAAAAAGGGGAAACAAATGAAGTTTTCTCACCAATTCCTTCCAATGACCTCTTTTGAGGAATACCCAGTCATGCCAAAAAAGCCGCTACTGGCGTACATGATTGGGCAATCAGGTTTTGTGGCATCCGACACTACAAATGTCTGCTGAAGTGTTGCCAGAGCATCCTTCAACTCCTGAGAGACTCTCGGGATACCATATAGTTCACTGTCCTCGGATGTCCTTACTGATTCGGCCGAAAATCTATCAGAGAAGTCCTTTTTACTAGTAACAACAGGATCTTCATACCCAGATATTAGTTCCCCGGCCTATATTCTTTTTGTTGTTCTCTTGGCTATGCTTGGTGCTGCTGCTTCTGCTTCTTCGGGTAGAACTACTACTTTCTGACCCTGAGAAGACAAATCTGGATTGCTGACACCTGTGATCTGAGAATTGCTGAGCTTTTGCTGCTCAAAGGCCATCCACTTATTGACGGGCTCCCTCTCCCCATCCCTGTTATTGGTACTAGAAGTAGTAATGTCCCTTGATGATTCTCCTTGAAATCGAACATTGTCCGTCTCATCAATACCCTGGCAACTACTACTACTCGGTGCAAGTTCTATCCTGTGCCTCGTGCTCGGTTCGAAAATTTCAATGGATTGCTGTTTGTCTCCACTAGAGTGCTGATTATTGATTATAGATGAGGATTCTGATGCTTTAGAGCTTGATGCGGAAGATGAATTCAGCAAGGCAGGAGCTTTTGACAGCTCCATTTTCAAAGCCTCTTAATTGAATTTACAGAGCGTTCCACCACCAACCAACACAAAATTGAGCCTGCCCTATGTTCACCAAACCAGAACAAATAAAAGGCATTCTATCGGACAAAAAATTACTACACCTTGTAGTGAGAGAGTATGAATTATGCAATATATAGGAAATCAATAACAGAATACCGACCAAAGTTGCCAGTGAAATATACAATAACTCCTTTCAGTGGCGACTCAGGAAATTTGATTAGCGGTGTCATTCAAAAAATTTTGTGACTACAATTAGCATAATCTACTACGTAAGCAAATGAATCTACGCTTCTCAAATCTTACTAAAAGAGTACTTTCAATTACAACCGTTCAAACAAAAGCAAGTACATGAATTTTACAATTGCCCCTCGACGAGTTGTTATGTTTTGAAATATTTGCATAATAATCTCATTGTCAATGCTCCTAACTATGTCGGCTTCAATGTAAGTAACCAAGCAATTTGCTATTAACCTCTATTAACATTAACATATACAGTGCAATTCGCTAAATACGTCAGCTTCAATGTAAGTAACCAAGAACGCCCCGCAAACAAGCAACTCCCTATTAACCTCTGTAAAGTGATTGTTAAGCTCTTGAAGTTGTAAATCTATCACCCGGTAGAACATTTTCACAACTCATAAGACATCAGGATAGAAAGGGTAGAAATTAAAGGTATCACCTTTTAGGTCCAAGACTTGGGGGAGGGGAAGAGTAAAAAAGCATCCTGATAGCTTTTAAAGCAACATTTACTTTGGCTTTCGGATCAGGTATCACAGAATACATTTATTGGCTTGTGAATTTATGGGTTCAACATTTTTTGTGTAGTGGTGTCATGTAGTGGTTGGTCCCAAAAAAAAAAAAAAAAATTATACTTAGTAATTTTTGCAAATTTTTTAGTGAGTGGGTTCACTTGACACCATACCCAACACATTGCAGTCACCCCTGTGACTCCTTTCCAATATAAAATCTTCTTTGCCCCAACGTAAAATCCACAGCAGAAAGAGACCAAGCCTATCAATCCTATGGATGTTGACTTATGCTATACTACGAAGCCAGCACCCTATGGGTGTGAACCTTAATCTAAAGCCAGCTAATGCTATTGGTCTTTCTGAAACTGTTCAAGTAGCAAGCCAATCACCACGGACGATTTAACTGTGCTTAAAATAACTTTCAGGGGAAAAAAATTTAAGCGAACACCACCCTCCATTAAGATCCCAATCTGTTTACATTCTCTCTGTTGTGACATCTCAATTTTCTTTTCAATGATGAATAGGCTGTTACACAACAAAAGCCCATCACTCCCTTTCTCGCCTCGTAGTACCGTTTCTCTCAAGCAATTCATGAGCCTGAACGCACCAGGATTTTTTCTGTGCTCGATTTAAATTAGTGGGTTTGTCGACCTCTCTGTGGTTCTTGATTCACTGATGATGGTGCCTCTCTAATTTTCGTTGATGTGTATGGATTGTTGAATTCATTGTTTCTGATATTTGGGCACAATATGATGATATAACGGATGCGAGCATGTATTGACTAAGACTTGAGTAGGTTTCTGCAGTTCGTTTCTATGGTGCCTGAGGAGTTGGTAAATGTTCTATCCATGGAAGTCCAACTCTTCGTATATAGATAAATGCAAAACCCAGGAAATGTGAACATAACTTATTTGGAGAAAGAATCAAGGTAAGACTACATAAAAACATACAAACGGAAACCATAAGCACGCAAAGAGGAAATCTTCCCTCAGGAAGCGACTCCGCTTACCCGTACTGTCGTCGGAATAAATGAGAATGAAAGCCACCGATGACGGCTGCTAAAGAGAAGAAGTTGGCGCACTTGAGTAGTAATTAGTGCAAGGAGTTCAAGGAGAGGGTCTCCAATCCCACAGGCTCTCGCCGGAATCAAAGCTGAAGCTTCCTTGACTGTTGTCAAACGGATTGTGAGACGGGAAAAAAACTTTGATTCAACACCAGACAGCGGGAGAAGGATAGAGGAAGTGAACTTCAGAGGTTGGCTACAATCCTCATCTCCTCAAATAAATGAATGGTTTCTATTGTACATTTGTACTCGCATCATTCAAAACAATCGTTGGATAACTACACGAATTTGTCCTCAAGTTTCTAACAACTATGGAGACTTCCACCATACTTTCTACAATTAGATTTCACCATTCGAAAGATACATTCCTTTTGTTTCTTTTTTTCTTTTTTCTTTTTTTATCTTCTATTTCGGCCCGAACGAGTTCCTCTGTCACTTGAAAAGCATAATCAAAAAAGAGATTGAAAGGATAGAAGAATAGATGAATGTCACTAGAAAAAACAAAAAACAAAAACCGTAGATATTTAAGGAGAGAAGAATGGATAAATGGTGAGCTTCGTTTCTCTTTCTCACGAATTTGCTTGATTTTAAAAATCTTTTATACGTGTTTCGTATAGATCCCAAGAATATCTAACAAATTAAAAAGATGCTCTCACAACACATGAGCAAACATTTTTAGGGTCAGGATGTTTGTTTTTTTTAATCTTGACGGTACTTTGCACGAGTTTATGATTTCTTAAACTTTAGTTTTAGATGTATTTCTGTAATGTTTTTTTATTTAACCTTTTGGTCAACATTTTAAGGGTATTCCATTCATTTCGTTAACAAGAAAAAATTTGTAAATAAAATACGAACTAAACTTGATAAAATTTTGAAAAAGATAAAACTAAACCAAAATAAGTTGAACTTATTTATCTCCCTCTAATTAATCTTTAGAAATGAAAATCCAGATTTTATATCTTTCCGATAGCTTTTGTAAGATGAATCAGCATGTAAATTTTTTTTCCCACAAGTTTAAATTTTAGAAAAGACAAATGAAATTCTTTAGAAATAGTTCCTTTTGTTTGCATGAAAATTCAATTTTGTTCCCCTAGTACTGATTGTGTTAATTCCAACACTATAGATGATTCCATCTAAATTTCACACCTCGCTGATAAGCACACAAATATGTAAATACTAGTGGGCTTAGGTCCTCAAGTTTGATCTTATTATCATGTTTATTATTAATTTTTATAAGATATTGCACGTAAGGTTTGTTTTGAGTGTTTCGGAAAAAAAAAGGGGATAAATATGGTACATTTGATGTTGCGATGAGCATGCATAATCATTGACGTGCCACACTGGATAATTTTTCAAGGCAATAACTCCACGAAGAAAAAAATGCAAAAGGGGAAAAAGTCAAAAAGTTGGTGGACTGCAGGGGAAGTAATAAATGAAAACAAATATCGCGGAGTTCGGATGATATCAGATTTTGCCCCCATGAAACACATGTCAAGCACAAAAATTACAAGATTTATACCGTTTTATTCCTGGAATTAAAATAAGAAATTTGACTGTTCTGGCACTCGAATCAGACACTGTTTTGAACATCAGTCAAGAGCTTAGCGAGCCAAGTCAGTGCAGGAAGCCACGATCAGTGAGAACTTTCCTTTCAATTTTTTTCTACTTTTCCCTTTCTTTATTGTTTCTTTTTGCCTATTTAAGGGCATGTGGGGGGAAGTCAAAAGAAAAAACACATTTTCGAGTAGCAAAATTAGCAGTCTTTTTCTCTTATTGTTCTGTCTTTCTCTTTTCAGTCTCACTTTTCAACCAAAAAGCCGAGAGCTTCTTTCTTGAGCTCTTCCGTTCTCAAGTGTATTTTTAATTTAAGCTTGTATTAAGTTAAAATAATTGTTGATTGCAGCTCTTTAATTTTAGTTTCAATTTCAGTCTTATATTTACAGTCTAATGTAATTCTTAGTGTAATTTTGCTTAATCAAAAGATTGAGGGTTGGTTATGAGTATGCGCAAATTACTCAGCTGTTTCTCACACCAAAACTGAATCTGAGATCAGTCTTACTTGTGGATTCCTTTGGGATTGAAAGGAGGACACCCTTGGTCAACCCTCTTGTACACATCTCATCGATATACTCTTAAGACCGATGTTTTTAATCACTTAAATAGGCCATAATGTTTAGTGTAATTTTCAGTTTTTCCTTGGCGAGTTCTTCGTCAATGGAGGAGTAGTCATAGACTAAGCCTAGGGTAATCACCACCCATATAGCCTAAGTGGATTCGTGATTCTCACACCTATGCTAACCAAGTTTATTTGTGTTTAATCAGGGCTCGCAAGTAACGATTTAAAATTCAAGGTTGTTATGTTTTTCATTTTGCGTCGACAATGAAATTGGCATGCATAATTCTTAAGTCGATGTCATTTTGAGGGTTTAACAATTTTTCGATCGAGCCTTGATTAAATCAAACATCGGAAAGAAAAAAAAATACAATTTTATTGAATCATCTTCCCAGAGAGCACACAAATACCGTGTGGCTCGATCGTGCTAAATTGTGAGAATCATGGATCTATTTAGGTTATAAGTGATGTGAACCCTGGTCTGAGCCTTTAAGTTAAATTTTAATCAAATCTTTAATTTCTTTTTTTTTAGCTAAAAATCGCAATCACAAAAAAAATCAAACCAAAAAAATTAGTTTGTCATTTTAGGGCTAAAAACCCTCATTCGCGAGTCAACCATCACGCTCCGCGCATTCGGTCTTTGTGGGTTCGACCCGGTCTTACCGGTTATCTTGCTACACGATACCTAGCCCTGCGCATGGGGCAACATCTTTTGCAATACAATCCAAGGCGCAAGCACTCACTAATAGCATAATTGAAATTGATGGGCAAATTTGTTATTTTTCCTTATAGGCATAAGAAATTGATATTTCATGCAACTAGATGGACTATTTTCAAGTTTTATCTTTTACTTTTGTTTTTTGCAGAAAGAGTAACATCATTCGCAATATATTTCTCACATATAAATATGTTCTTCGTTTTGTATACTACAAATACATTAGGAAATTTGAAAAGTAACACATTCGTTGAATGTTTTGGTATCGTATTTTTATCACTTCATCTTAAAATGATTTTCAAACTCTCGTTAAGTGATCGAGTGCATTTCATTGATGCACTCCTGAATATCAAGAGATCAATGAATTAAAACTGGGGATGGTGTTGTGAGGATTGGCCTAGTGTGGGATTTTGGGGCAATTTGAACTATATTTCTTTCGGGTCTCATCGATTATGTTATTCTATGTGAAAAATACATGTGGACCAATATAGGCAACTATATAATCGGTCTACTTTAGTCTTCAAACAATTTAACGGCTAATAGCTCTATGATCAGATTACCATAAAATTTTCAAATCAATTTCTCAAAACAAAACATCATGAATTACAAAAGCAACCTCTTCTAAACTACCTCTTCATGCCAATATATGCTAACAGTACCGGAGCTGTGAGTTGGCTTATAGTTCTGAGTGGGGGTGAGAAAATAACCGTCAATCTAGGAATCCAGGCATAACTAATCCAAACTGAATGATTTAGTTTGGTTTCTTACTAATGCGATTTTGTCCTGATTTTAAAAAATACAAAACCATGTTAAATGGTTTTGTTTGTGAATTTACTTTGACAATTATGGTTCCAAATCAATTCAATCCGCGTGCAATTATGGTATATATATAAACACTATTGCGGATGTAGTCCACACCCTTAGAATGTGGACTCCGTCCACGCCTCCACTTTCTCAATCAATTTTTTATGATCCAAATTGTTTAATATGTCTAGTCTTATGAAAAACTGCTCAGATAAAGTTTTTCCCGGTCTTTTTTTAAGGGTCCATGCCGAAATCATAAAAAAAATAGACGGGAAGGACTTGATCTGATCAATTTTTCATAGAACAAAAAAACCAAAACATATTGGACGGTTCGGATCAAGAAATTTTGCTCGGAAAAGTGATGGTGTGGATAGAGTCCACATTTTAAGGGTGTGGACTAGATCTTGATTATATAAAAATGTATAAATATAGTTTTGTTATAAAAAATTGCTCGGATCAAGTCATTCCCAATAATTTTTTTTATGATTCATCGCAGGAACCCTTAAAAACACATTGAACTATTCGGATCATCAAAATTTGATCGAGAACTATGAGTCCCACACTTTAGTCCATATGTGAGATCCCTCATAGGAGGTGGATATACAACAAATATCCAATAAGGGTTCCCTTAATAAAAATATCTGGAAGGGCTTGATCCAAGCTGTTTTCAATAAAAATGTGTATATGTACATTTTATCGAAAATTGCTTCGGATCAAGCCCTTTTAGGTTATTTTTTTTGACAAATTCTCGTGTTTGGCCTTAAAAATACCTTTTAAACACATCTAAATACAGTTCGAATCGTCGAAATTCAATTCCAAACGAAAAATCCCGCACTGTAACCTATATAAAGGAGGCCTAACTAGCAAAGCCTCCGGTAGATAATAATAATAATAATAATAATAATAATAATAATAATAATAATAATAATAAAAACTTACTGTGTAAATGTGTGTTTGTGTCTATATATATGTGCGTGCATAATTTGGTTCAGATACATTAAATAATTTTTTTCCCAATAGTCAATTAATTTCATAATTTAATATTGCATACTACCACCATATTCCTTCACTTCCAAGATTAGTTCCCTAAACTTTTACGTATAATTTTAACACACTAAGCATACACGCTTGGAGATAATCTATTGATTTCATAATGTTTTTGGTCAGTAACTAATAATCTATTGCTTCACAAATTACTGCTATTATACTCTTTTTTAGTTGATTGAAGATGATGAGTTTTTGTGATTTTGATAGAAATAGTATTAATATAATTGTTGGATTTAATTTATCTGTGCAATTTTAATTACTTTAAATAGTTTATGAAGATGAAATCTTAATTTCAGAAGAACTGTGATTCAAAACCAAAATTGAACCTTATTTTCGTGTTTTGGATCTTGGTTTACCATAAAACCGGACCAATCTGGTCTATGCTGACCCCAACATCATCTCAAAGTTGAAATTGCACTCGGAAACTTACTATTTAATAGTTATTCACTCATAAGTTTATAACCAATGATTACAAGATAAAATAACTCCTCTCTTGTTTATTTTTTTGAATTGTCTAAAAAGGAAAATGAAGAGATTACAAAAATTAAGGTAAAACCATTAAAGAAGAAAACATGGAACAAAGAAATTTATCAAAGGGGTTGCTGTTTTGAATTTCCTAATATATTTGCAATATGTAACAAAATAAAATTTAATTTCCTCGCCATATCTTAATTATTCAACATAAAACCATTGAGGAGAGAATTTTTTACGTTTGGTGTTTATCTTTTTGCAAAAACAAAAGTAAAAGGTTAATTTTTTAGAAATAGTTCCTCTCGTTTGCTTGAAATCTGAATTTTGTTCCTTTGAAAAGGGAATGATAATTTTCCTAATTTTGCCTTTAGCGAGAGGGACAAATTTGGTACAGAATGTAAAATATATTGTTAAAATTGGAGTAATTAATAATAGAGGGGCGATATTGAGATGTCATCCAAATTAGAGGGACTATTTAAAAAAAAAAACTTCTAAAGACAAAAGTTTATCCATATCCTGTCTCAAATCAAGAAGGGCCAACTTAAGTTTTGTTTGGATATTTTTCCTCAAGGATAATTAGCCAATGCAAGTTTGCTTGCTAAGAAAGCCTGGCATGTTATTCAGTATGCTTTTTTCAATTTGGGAGCTCAAAAACCACATTTTCAAAATTAAATGCCAAATTTTCAAGTGTTTTTGTTCTGATAAAAAAAGAAGAAAAGAAAGTGTTTTTGTTGTATATTCTCTCACATCAGCTAATAGTATAATTGTGAATGGCTTGTTGTATGTTATTTCACATCAATGACTAGCATTTCGTGAATGGCAGACAAACTAAGAAAACACAAAAATAGAAGATGAAAATAAACAAAAAGAAAGTATCAATTGAATGGTAAAATTAATTAACAACTTATTGTGAATTGGATGGGGAGAAAAATTTAATTGTAGAAACTATGGTGGAAGTTTCCGAAGTTGTTAGAAACTAGGGTGTTCATAAATATGAATCCCAGTACTGTTTCCCGCCATTGCTGCCCTTGGGCATTTTTTTTTTTTTTTGGCTTTGCGATTTCCTTCGGATAAAGAAATAAAGTACTTTCATGCATAAAATTTTTATTTTTTTGCACCAAATTAAACTACTAATAGATATCTTTAATTCGATACAAAAAAAATTGAAATATTATGTATTTTAGCATTTTACATTTTTGGCTTGCTGGCTTGTTGAGTTGTTTTGCAATATTATTCGGATCAAAAAATAAATTACTTATGTGCATAAATTTTAAATTTTTTTTTGCACCCAATTGAACTACTAATAGAGATCTTTAATTTGATGGAAAAATTTTGAAAAATTCTGTACAAATGTGTTTTACATTATTGGCTTGTTGAGAGAACTTGTTCATTTGTCCATTTATTTATTTATTATACATGTGTTGGGTTAAATATAAAATTTTACGAAATTAATATATAAATTAAAAATAATTAAAACATATTACGTAGTATATTACAAAATATTTAAAATATAATTTTTATTTTACATGAAATTATTAAAATTAGTTATTATAGCTTATTTGTTGACGAGTGGAATAAATTAATAAGTTTTGTATTCAATATAAGCAAAAAAACACATTTAATGTAATATAGGCATACATAAAGGCAATTTGGCATTTTGACAATTTTTACATCCTTATACTCCCATTTCAACTACCATACAAAACAACTAGTACTCTACTTTTTATTCCGTCCATATTACCAAAATTATCTAAACTAAGTATTATTTACTATTAAAATATTGGAGAAATAGAGTACTTTATTTTTTTCGTTGGAAGAGAAAGTGCTTGTGCATGTTAAGCAGATGAGAAGTGGGTTTGATGTGTACTCTGAGATGATGGGGAGAATAGAAGTGTCCCCACTAACGAGGGTATGCCAGTGGTAACTTAGTAAGTTGTTAATTAATTTTTACTATTAACTTGGTTTTTTTAAATTTTTTTAGGATGTTTTAGTTTTGCAAAAAAACTAACGTGTTCCACTAACTAGTTTTTTGATTTTTAGTTTTGCAAAAAAACTAACTTGTTCCATTAAACTAGTTTTTTTGTATGTTTAGTTTTGCAAAAAAACTAATTTGTTCCACTAACTAATTTTTTGGTTTTTATGATTTTTAGTTTTGCAAAAAAACTATGTGATTTTTTGTTAGTGGAATAAGATAGTTTTTGCGTTAAAAAAAATCTCTTTTTTTTTTAGTGGAACGAGGCCTAACTCATGCGGTAGAGTTTTTTGATGTCTCAGATTGCATTCCGAGATCGAGTCCTATCCTCCCAATATAATAGCTTTGGAATGACGAATGACCCAAAAAAAAAAAAAAACTAACGAGGGTATAAAGGTCAATGCAAAGTAAATGTCGTGGCACTAAAAAAAGGTGTGGTGCAATTATCCTTTCCTGCGGATCAAAAAAAAAAAAAATTATCCTTTCCTTAAAAATTTACTACTCCGTATTATTTTAGTGCGAAAAATATTCAAATGGCTTCCTAATTTGTCTCAAACTTGTCTTCAAGCTTCCTTATAAAAGACGCGGGAAGAGAGCGAGAGAGAGAGAGAGAGAGAGAGAGAGAGAGAGAGCTATCCAATGGCGGAGGTTATGTTATTGGGCGTGACGGTGCTGATCCCAGTATCGGTGGCTAGGTTTGTGGTGTATGCTGGTGGATTCTTCAGGAAGGTCGTTATGAAGGCTAGATATTTATGGGCCGGCATGAATTTCAATCCTGGCAGGTCGTTCCGAGCAAATGAGGTATGCTGCTTACTTTGTAATTTGTATTTTATTGTTAATTATGTCAAAGAATGTACGGTCGAAAGAATTACGGAATCCTTGACTTTAATCTTTCCTAAATTGATATAACTGAATTATTGTTACTGGCTTTGCATTGTTGTTTTTGGATTTTCGCCTAGGTATGATTAAATTGTGATACAATTGAGTTGTCACCTGTGTAACTGAAGCTAGATGATTATTTGGTTTGTGGACTCAGATTAATTTGTTGTGATTATGTATTTTTTTTCTTTTGGTAAATATATGCGTTAATATACCCCAGAACCTAAGGAAACATAGACAAACACAGAGCAGCAGCTACACACACAATCAGAATACAAATGGTTAACACTTGGCCACAAACAAACCAAAACTATTTAAGTACCCTATACATCAATAAAAATACTGTAGGGGGATGTTCCAGTCCGTACAAAGAAGTCTGTTCCTATCTGTCTTCTTAGCATTTCTCCAAGAGCGTATGCAGCTCAAAATATCCTTCTCAATGTCAGAAATCACATTCAAAATGCATGCAGCTCGATGTTGAAAGACTCTTTTGTTCCTTTCTCTCCATAAGTGATAGAAGCTGCCAGGGCTAGTTCGGGAGTAAGATGTCTGAGAATATCCCCCTTGCAGTTTTGTAGAGTCCATTCCACCTCCCGAGTGAGAGGGGAAAGGGACTTAAGAATGTGGATTTTACCCATATAAATAAATCATGTCTGGTGGGAGAAAGGGCAAGAGAAAAATAGTCATGATCTTCGTTACCAACATTATTGAAGACATTCTTCATATCAGAAATCAAGCCTATTAAAATATCTATCTGTAGCAGGCATTCTACTTTGGATGGTCATCCATTGTATCATAGTCATGGAGCAGTGGGTGGACAGTTATAAAAGCATTTGAGGCAAACTTAACGGAGAAATTACTGCTAGAATTCAATGTCCAGATCACAAAATCAATAGCTACTTCAATTGGCACATACTGAGAAGGATGCATATCACATTTCTTCTTCTAGGCTACTTCCTTCCACCCCTATAAATGACGGAAGCAAGCAACTTTAGCCTCTAGAGACCTGCCCAAATTAAAAGCAATCATGTTCCCAAACTTGATCGATGGACCCAGAGGATGCCAAATTTCCAGCCGTAGATGTGTATCTATTGCATTTCCAATGATGTGTTTGATCCAAGGTTGGACAGTTGAGCTTGAAGATTTTCCGGATAGTCCATGAGGCACTAACAGGGACCTTCACAGAGAGAATCAGTTTTTTTTTTGGGCTGATGGGCCATAGATGCCTAGACATTTATTCCAGTCTGCAAGGTTCTTAAATCCCAACCCCCCAACCCCCCCGGTAGGTCGTTTTTCACACCAAAAATAATTAATAAAACGAAATAATTACTACTACTCAAATGAATAGTGATAAGTATTCCGAGTATCGTCCTCAGGGATTATAAGGCTAAGCTGCAACTATTTCAATTGATTTCTAAATTAATTCGAGAAAAAGTGATTTGAGTTTGGTTTCTAAAATTATCTAAATAATGAAAAGCAAGAAAGATTGTGAATTAAATAATATGGAAAAAGGTCTTAGGGTTTCGAATCCACCCTAACTTTGCAACCAAATAATTATATTAATTCAGGAAAATCAATTACCGAAACAACAATCACTTGCTAAAAGCTACAAGCCCTAGCAATATCGACAAGAAAATAGCATGTGATTGAAAACCAGGCATAACCTATCTTCGGTTGGCACGAATCGTCTTCGATTCTAAAACTAATTAATCTAGGCATGACTCGTCTTTCCTAGGCATAGACTATCCTAATTCACAATTCCATGCGCCAAGAAAATTGTTGCATAACTATGTATTTGCATTCAAAGAAAACAAACGCATAAAACTAGATAGGAAGAATAAGATTGAATCATAAAAATAAGTCTCAAAGTTATACAACCATCGTTTCGATAATCAAAATCCGAAATTAATATACAAAAAAAGTTACTTGGTTAGGGTTTCATCTACACCCTAAGAGAGATGATTACCCGGCCATTGGAGTGGTAGACGTTGAGACGTTAATGGACAGAAACATGGATCGACTGGTAGCTTTGTGCTTCGCTGTCCTCGGTTCTACTCCCTCTCTGTTATGTGTAATGTATATGTGTGACTGACTTGTGGTGTCCCTTTTCCTCCAAGGCCACTGCCCTCCTTTTATAATAAAATACATGCACCGCCCACTTATTACCCAAGTCGGCTGCTTAATGCGTTTTTTTCCCATAGAGCCCTACGGCTGGCATGCTGAATAAGGCCATGGTTGACCCATGAGCCCATGATCTGCGCAAATCCATGTGGGATTTATTCCTCAAATTGCCAACACATGTGAATTAGATTGACCCATGATCCATGCCAACCCGTGCACTGCTTGATATAATTTGACCACGGGTTTTCTTTTGATTCCGTACAAACTAATTCGACTTTTAAGTATGCTTTTCATGGCTAAGCCTTCGAATACCTACAAAATGAAAACAACGCATTAAACTCCAAGTAGCAAAATAAATAGACTTAGCAACCATAAATTAGGGGTGCTTATGTGAACATTTTATTTCCCAACACACACACACACACACACACACATTTGGGGGCACAAATGGTACTGCATTTCACCTTTGGACTAGTGGTTTTAAGCTCAGGTCTAGCCCAGGAAACATATATCATGGCGTGTTCAATCTTTTTAAGGATCTTTTCATGAGAATAAAGATTGAACTCCAATATATCTGCATGCTAAACGGTCCTAAGCTGAGCCTACCCAATGGGAGAAAAGCTTGTTTGACCGTGATTGAATTCTTTGGAGTACTCTGTTAACCAATTGATTGCAGACTTCTGCATGGAAACCAAAGGTTATAATGGGGAGCACCCCGTCATATTTCACGGAGAACACCCTCAAACATTGCTGATATTGTGAAAATTAGCCTTACACGCTTCATTAAATCCTGCTAAGAATATATAACTTTTCTGTAGGTTAGGCCTCACACCTAAGCGACCATGGAAATCCAGTGGCAGATCATTAATTAGATTTAAAGAACTAGTATCAGCACCACAGAGAATGAAAAAATCATCAACAAGTACCAGGGGACAGATTTGTGAAGTCCAAGACTTGGGATAAAATGAGAGGCCCTTGTGTCTAATCCTGTGGTTAAGGAATGTAGAAAACCCCTTCTTAATCAAGGGGAACAGATAAGTGGATAGGGGATCCCCTTATCTCAAGCCTCTTTTCCCAGAAAAAATTCCTCAAGTTCACCATTATTGGATTAATGAATACGTAGCAGAACATGCACTCTTGGAGACTCATTGAGTAAATTGGGCCAGTGGGGACTCCAGGAGTTCGGAACCATGGGGTCCTTCATAAACATCAAATACTTCTATCAACCATAAATCAAAGAAAAACATCACACTAATGGCAACTAAAATCACATTTAAAGCTCAACCTCTCCTTATCAAAAGAACAAAATGAGTGACTATGATTCAAACAAGCCACACAAAGAAGTAACTTTTATGAACTTTTTAGAGTTATCCAGTGGTGTCACCATCAAATTTAGGGGGGGTTCATGTATGAATTTTTAGAAAATTTTAATATAATAGTAGTAATTTTTATTTATCTTGGGGTAAAGAAGCTAGCCCAGGATTATAGGATCCACTTAGCAACTTGGAATATAGGGACTTTAATGGGTAAGACTAGGGAGCTAGTTGATACCATGATTAAGAGGAAAATTAGTATAGCTTGCCTTCAGGAGACTAAGTGGGTAGGGGAGAAGGCTAGAGAGATAGAAGACACAGGGTATAAGCTTTATTATACGGGTAAGGATAGGCATAGAAATGGGGTAGGCATCATAGTAGATAAGCACCTTAAGGACTCGGTAGTCACAGTCACGAGGAAAGGCGATAGGATAATTTTAGTTAAGCTTGTGATTGGAGAGAGCATAGTGAATATTATTAGTGCTTATGCGCCCCAAGTAGGCTTGGATGATCTCACTAAAGAGCAATTTTGGGAACAGATGGATGATGTGGTTCAAGAGATACCTTGTGGAGAGAAGCTTTTTATAGGAGGAGATTTCAATGGTCATGTGGGAGTGCAGAGGCAGGGGTATGAGAAGGTACATGGTGGATTTGGATTTGGTGACCTAAATGAAGGTAGTAGGAGGATTTTGGATTTTGCGGTAGCTGACGACCTTATAGTTGGGAATATTCTCTATAAGAAGCGTGAGACACATTTAATTACCTTTAAGAGCGGAGCCAATAGAAGCCAGATCGACTACTTCCTTGTTAGAGGCACAGATCGCTTGTTATGTAAGGATTGTAAGGTCATTCCCGGAGAGTGCCTTGTGGCACAACATAGACTTTTGGTGTTAGATATTGGTCTCAAGGGGAATAGTAGGCCGAGAAAAGAAACTAGAAGCCCACGGACTAGATGGTGGTTCTTAAAAGGAGAGAAACTAGAGGTGTTCAAGGAGCGTATGGGCCAAGAGATGGAGTGGGGAGGAGAAGGTGATAGTGATAGTATGTGGAATACAATGGCTGACGGGATTAGAAGAATATCAAAAGAAGTTCTTAGAGAGTCGAAGGGGAAAGGTCCAAGTTCTAAAGAGACATGGTGGTGGAATGACGAGGTTCAAACCATGGTAAAAGCCAAGAAGGATTGCTTTAAAATGTGGCAAAAGGACCAGAATGTGGACAATTTTCAGAGATACAAGCAGGCTAACAGGGAAGCTAAGAAGGCCGTTAGTGAGGCTAAGTTGAGAGTCTACGATGATTTTTATGCTAGACTTGATAATAAGGATGGAGAAAAGAATATATATAAACTTGGCAAACTAAGAGAAAGGAAAGCTAGAGACTTCTCTCAAGTTAAGTGTATTAAAGATAGTGATTCGGAGGTGTTGGTGAAAGATGAGGAGATCAAGGATAGATGGAAGATGTATTTTGAGAAGTTGTTAAATGAGAAACATGAAGGAACCTTTGGTGAGGTGGAAGTTGTTGTCCCTAGCGAGAAAATAGAATACGAGTTCTATCGGAGGATACAAAAGTTTGAAGTGGTCAAGGCTTTGAAGAGGATGAAACCGGGTAAGGCCTTAGGACCTGATGGCATCTCCATTGAAGTATGGAGAAGCCTAGGTGACTTGGGGGTGACTTGGTTGATAAAATTGTTCAACAAGATTATTGTATCTAGGAGGATGCCTGACGAATGGAGGAGGAGCACCTTAGTACCTATCTACAAGAATAAAGGGGATATCCAAAGTTGCAACAACTATAGAGATATTAAGTTGATGAGTCATACGATGAAGTTGTGGGAAAGAGTTATTGAGCATCGATTGAGGATGGTGACTACAGTGTCGGAGAAATAGTTTGGGTTCATGCCTGGGAGATCAATTATGGAAGCTATTTACCTACTGTCACGCCCTCAAATTTAATAAACCAAATACAAATAAAATCCACGTAGGATCAACCCAAGTCAAACATCTTCCCATAGAAAGTCAAGTCAAAGTACAATGAGTTCCTAGTTGAGGTACTCGTACCCATGCAAAGTATTCAAGAGTTAAGAGTTATTACATAACCAAGTTTAGTCAAAACATTGAAGGAATTAAAGTTACAAGATCATCTCCCCAAAATATATTAACGATAGAGAGGATAAAATAACTTCATGTCAAATGAGCTTCATGATATGCGTCCACACACCAAGCACTCCAATCACGTGCCTTGTCGAGTACCTGAAAAATGATAGGTGGAGCTCATTAGCCCAGTAGGAAAACTTTTCTACCAACGCTAAGGGTATCAAAGATGAAACATGCACATGAAGATGTGATACACATGAATGAATAGGCTAACATAGACCAAAAAGATTGACTTGATGATAAAATACCCAATGGGTGCCCCAAAGATTGAATCAAACCCAAGTGTTCGCGGATTTTATCAAAAACGTCATATTTCATGTCGTAGGTTCAATCCTTTCAAAACATCGTCATTTTTGTAAGACATTTCACTTTTCACATCTTCACAAATAACCATTTATTTAAATAGGGAATGAATCCCTCTGCCGGATTTCGTGGGCTCCGAACACCCCTGCCGGATTTCGTGGGCTCCGTACACCCCTGCCGGATTTCATGGGCTCCGTACACCCCTGCTGGATTTCGTGGGCTCCGAACACCCATGGCTAGGGAAGCACCAAATGGTGGCCCTAGAATAAGCAAATTATCCCTTGCAAAAGTTTTTCAAACAATCAAGTGTCCAAAAACATCCATGTAATTCATTTAGTTCGAAAGCTCGTAGTGTGTCGGTTATGGCAAAGTTAATATGTGTTCAAGAACGTGTGAAATCGTGACAAAATATCATTCATACCACGATAGATCACCAAATCTTAAAAGTCAAGTTGAGAAGCTTAGAAAAGACCAATAAAGGCCCGGAGCATAGGAACATAAGAATGGAGTTATGAACCTCGAGAAAACCTAACACCTTGATAGGAAAAGACACATTTCTCTCAACATACAAAGGCTATGAATATGAGACCAATTGGGTTTGAAAGTAGACTCATAGAGCTTTCCAACGGTTCAAGAATCACCTCAATCGGAGTTCGGACGAAGTCGGGGCGTGCCCGCAAAGTTAGGTCAAAATTTGCCTTATAAACAGACGGGTATCGATACTAAGGAAAGGTAGTATCGGTACCAGACCACCTAAAACTGAACAGAACGAATGCGTATCGATACCAAAGAAAAGGGGTATCAATACAAAACCCGTTACGAGCAAAATTTGCAGATTTTTCCAAAATGGAGGGGGTTTCAACCCAAGCCAAAAATGAGATTTCAAACAACAAATAACCATAGAAGAGGGATATATCAACAACTAATTCATGAATTTATCAACCCAATACACAAAACCCAAACTCATTCATGATCCAAACTCAATTCCATGGAGATAATCAAGTTAAACAAGAAATTGGGAACAAGAACACTAACAATGCAATCATTCAACAAATATACACTTAGAGGAGGTAGAAGATTGTTCCCTACCTCAAAGGTTAAGCTTCAAACTTGAGAAAATTGAATTCTAAGATCCCCAATTTGAAAAATCCCGTTTTTGAGCTTCAAGGTGCAAAAAGAGTAAGTTCCGGGCTTCAAATCACGCGTAGAACAATATTCCAAGGTCAATTTGTGAAGGGGTTTGATGGAGAGGGAGATTTGTGAGCTTGGAGTGGTGTTAATAGAGGAGAGAGGAGGAAGGGCTGATTTTTGGGAGAAGAAGAGAGTATTTTTTGGCTCAAAAAATCAGCCACACACTTATATATACACATCACTAATTCCACTAGCACCCCTAACATTCCAATGTGTTCCAAAGACACCCCAAATGCAATCACCAACTCATATTGACCCCATATCACACTATTTTCATTTCCTCACATTTCCCGAATGATATTTCCGGAAAATTATTTAAAAAACACGGGTCCTTACACCTACTAAGGAGATTGGTAGAAAGACACAGATCAACGAAGAAGGATCTCCGTATGATTTTTATAGACCTGGAAAAGGCTTATGATAGGGTGCCTAGAGACATTATATGGTGGGTTCTGGAGAGGAAGGGAGTGACCAGAGGCTATATTGACGTGGTTAGAGACATGTATGAAGGTGCAGTCACTGCCATTAGATCACCAGCAGGAGAAATGAGTGAATTTCCCATCACAGTAGGATTTGCACCAAGGGTCAGCCTTGAGCCCGTACCTTTTCGCATTAGTTATGGATGAATTGACTAGGCATATTCAGGAGGATATCCCATGGTGTATGTTGTTTGCAGATGATATTGTCCTTGTAGATGAAACGGCTAGTGGTGTTAATACTAAATTAGAAATTTGGCAGGAAGCATTAGAGTCTAAGGGCTTTCGGATAAGTAGGAGTAAAACTGAGCATATGGTTTGCAAGTTTAGTGATACCAGAAGTGAGTATGAGGAAAGAGTGATGATCCAAGATCAGGAGATACCAAAGAGAGACCATTTTAGGTATTTAGACTCTATTATTAGCCAAGATGGAGAGATTGCAGAACTTAGTATTTCTGTCAGCTAGAGTTAAACCAATTCACTATAGACTTTTTCTTGAAAGCTTCCTCAGCAAGGTTGAGTTCCATATGGGGCTTAAGCATATCCTTTTCCTTATCACCTATGAAGCACCAACACTCCAAATAGCTCGCCATATCTGTGTCGGGACACGGGGGCATGCAGGAGACGCGCCAAAATAGGACGCGCTATGTGGCATTTCCATTATTATTATTATTTTTTTGAATTTTTGCGGCAAGGATACACGGGGACATGGGAGGGGCGCCACAAGGGGGGGTGGATTAGTTTAGTTTTTAAGAGTAAATAAGTACTATTACTTACTATTGGGTTAATAGTGTAATAAAAGTATTAACCAATGTAACAAAACCCTAGCCTCTCCATTTAACCTCTGGACTATCAATCTCTCTTTTGCTCTGCAGAGTGCAGATCTCTTTGCTCAATCTCTCAACAGTGAATACACTCCCGAATGTATGCTCTGTGTGCGTGCGTGTGCACGCGATATCTATCTATCTATCTATCTGGACGGACGGACAAAGGACATGTTCTGTTTGCTACTTATGTTAGTGTTTACATTTTTCAAAGAAAGCATAGAAAATACTTTCAATGTGTTCCTATTTAAATATAGAATTATTTTTTTGTCATGTCCCCTGCCGTGTGTGTGTCCCATCTTTAGAATTCCCGTGTCCCATGTCTGTGTTTGTGTATGTATCAGTGCACATGTTTGTGCTACATAGTTTATCACACTATCCACTGTTATAAGGTTGAACATTACAGTGGGCTTGAATCTGCTCAAGATACTTTTTAGCTTTAATAACTCCTAATGTTAGAATAATGCTTCATATTTAGCTCCTTAAGGACAGGCTTAAGTCCTCCCCGGTTTGTGGTGAGAATCATACTAGACTCTTGGTAGGGAGCAGCCAATGAATTACTAACCAAAGTTTTGAAATTAAGGCTAGAGGGAGTAGCCACATCTCTATGTATTCTACTCTTGTCATGCCCCAAACCTCCCCTTTTATTGGACCAAGAAAAGCAGAAACTGGTTAAGCCAGGAGGGAGTAACCACAGCTCTATCTATTCTACTCTTGTCATGCCCCAAAGCTCCCCTTTTATTGGACCAAGAAAACCAAAAACCCCTAGAAGGCATATCCTCCATTTCAAGCTGTTCAAGACAGTGTAGATTCCCCAGAGGCCATTCTTTCAAAGCTCTCCAGTCTCTCATTCATTCTCCAAACCACATTAAAGTTTCCCAGCTGAACCCAGGCCGCACCCTGTACAACAGAGTTAGTATATCTCCTATCCTGCCATTATCTTCTTCTATCCAGAGCATGAATAAAACCATACGCCATAGACATTGAAACTATTGCCAATTGGAGCCAATTGTTTATGATTCCTGGAAGGCATTTTATGGCTTTCTTGTGATCAGGCAAGGTCTTAAGCATAGCTGTGCTAAAGTAATTTGGGAGCATATTTGTTCCCTGAGGAAGGAGTATTAGGGTTTAGAATTCCGTACAAAATAGGGGATGGTTTTGCTCCCAATAAACCTGTCTCTTCAAGAATATCCAATGCATACTTCCGCTGGGACAAACTAATTCCATCCTTGGATCTTGCTACCTCAGTACCCAAGAAATACCGTAACTTACCCAAATCTTTGGTATGGAACTGTCGTTGTAAAAACTGCTTCAACTCATCAATACCTTTTTGATCATCTCCAGTAATAATGATATCATCTACATACACAATCAATACTATTTTCCCACGCTCGGACTGAAGAGAGAAAACAGAGTGATCCGAATGAGATCGACGCATACCACACTGCAGCACAACATCACTGAATCGACCAAACCAAGCTTGAGGGGATTGTTTCAGACCATATAAAGCTTTGCGAAGACGACAAACCCGAGAACGCTCCCCCTGAGCAACAAACCCAGGAGGTTGCTCCATATAGACCTCCTCGATGAGATCACCATGTAAGAAGGCATTCTTGACATCCAATTGAAATAAGGGCCAACCTAGATTGGCAGTAAGAGAAATAAGGATCTGAACAGAGTTTATCTTGACAACTGGGGAAAAGATCTCTGCATAATCAACCCCATATGTCTGTGTATAGCCTTTGGCGACACGGTGGGCCTTATACCGCTCAATAGTGCCATCCGGATGATACTTGACAGTGAATACGCAACGACAACCAACAGTAGTTTTACCAGCAGGGAGAGAAACCAACTCACAAGTGTCATTATGATGAAGAGAAGACATCTCATCCTCCATTGCTTTCCGCCACTCAGACACAGATAATGCCTCCTGAACAGTGTTAGGAATAAAAACGGAAGAAACCGAGGTAGTAAAAGCTCGAATGGACGGTGACAAATGATCATAGGAAACAAAATGAGCAATAGGATGGAGAGTGCAGGACCGAATACCTTTACAATGGGCAATAGGAAGATCAAGGTTGTCTGGATCCCGCAACAGAGAAGAAGATGGCGCAGTGGGTGAAGGTGGCGCTGCTGGCTGAAATGGCTCTGGCTGAGGCTCTAGCTGAGATTGTGGTGGCTGAGCTGGCGCTGGCTGAGGCGCTGGCTGAGATGTTTTGGTGGAGATGGTGGAAGAAGACCAGTACATGATGGGACAACTATAGGAAACACAGACTCAGATGCAAACCGATCATTTGTACTAACAGGCTCCGAATAAAACGGGAGCGACTCATTAAATGTGACATCAACACACAAAATGACGACATAAAAATGGAGAATAACATTTATACCCTTTCTGAGTCCAAGAGTAACCAAGAAAAATGCACCTAATAGAGCGGGGGTCAAGTTTGCTTTGGTCAGGATCCAAAGCATGAACATAACATGTGCACCCAAAAATCCGAAGGGGTAATGAGTGAAGGGGACGACCGGGAAACAATACCTTATGGGGTATTTGACCTCAAAGAACAGTAGATGGCATACAATTAATCAAATAGCAGGCAGTAAGAACTGCGTCACTCCAATAAGACTTAGGAACTTGCATTTGAAATAACATTGCACGCATAACTTCTGATAAATGTCGAATCTTGCGCTCGGCAACTCCATTTTGTTGTGGAGTCCAAGCACAAGAGGACTGGTGTATAATGCCGTGATCATCAAAGAATTGAGAAAGACTATTTTTAAAATATTCACGGGCAATATCAGAATGAAATATGCGAATGCAAGTATCAAACTGAGTTTTAATTTCCATATAAAATGACTTAAAAATAGAAGATAACTCGGACCTCTTTTTCATGAGATAAAGATAGGTAACACGAGAGAAATCATCGACAAAAATAACGTAATACTGAAAGCCAAAAATGTTAGGAACATGCATTGGACCCCAAAAGCAGAATGAACTAACTCAAAAGGACGCGATGCACGACTCTCAACCCTAGGATAAAAAGACACTCTATGATGTTTGCTAAACTCACAGACTTCACATGGCAAAGCATCCACACGGCTACATGAAGGCACTAGCCTTTTGAGGTTCTGAAGTGATGGATGACCAAGACGACAATGATGTTGATATGGTGACACTGATGACTGAAGAGCAACAGAGCTAGGGTGAACATCATCGGTAAAGTGATACATGCCACCGCGTTCAACACCGCCACCAATCTTTCTCCCCGTCTTGAGATCCTGAAACACACAACCATTAGGGAAGAATGTGACTGAGCAATTCAAAGACTTGGTAAGTTTACTAACAGACATAAGATTTAATGGAAAACGAGGAACTTGTAGTACGGAGTCCAAAGTAAGAGAAGAAGTAACATGAACAAAACCCAAACCAGTAACATTGGTGGTAGAACCATCAGCTAAGGTAACTCGAGATGGTTTACCAAGAGACTGATGACTAGAAAGAATAGAAGGAGTACCAGTCATATGATCAGATGCACCAGAATCAATAACCCAATGATTAGAAGAATGAGAAGACGCAATGCAAGCAACAGAGGAACCTGTTTGAGATAACGTAGCAATGGAAGAATTTGTCTGAAGTGACAGTAGGCGTTGGTACTGTTGATACTCCTCTGCTGAGATAGTCACCCTACTGTTGGCAGAAGAATGAGTAAACTGTCCAGCATCCTCAGAAATAGCAACCGATTGAGCTTGGGAAAAACCATGAAGATCATAATAATACTCAACTATATGATTTGTACCCCCACAATGGGTACATTGTCAGGTACCATAATCAAAACTACCACGACGACGGAAATTAGAACCACGACCACAAAAACCAGGGCCAAAACTACCAGAAACAATTGAAGCAAACTTCATCATAAACAAACCCCAAAACCAACTCGGAATCTACTAGCAACCAAACAACCAACAAACTTCGTTACTATCCACCGTAAGAAATCAACATCTAAGAACAAATAAAAAATTGACCAATAAATCAACCAACCGCTACCCCTAGCAGAAGAAACCAACCACAACTACAAATAACTAATCAACTGAGCGCCGAGAGCCAAATAACAGAGAGAAAAGTAATCACCAACAAACCAACTCACTAATCAACCCACTACTTCAATACCAATAACGAACAGCCACCAACCCACCAACTGATCAACTTTGTCTACCAACTAACTGGAAACCAACATAGTCAAACCACCACGAGAACAACTACTGACAGAAGCAATACCAGTACACAAATAATAATCACCAACTGTCAACAAAAAACACATATCAGTAGTGTTGTAGGTGTATACCAAGTGACCAAGGAACCTTTAGTACATGTTGTAGACTAAGCAAACTTCAAAGATCTCGTCGAAACAATACACCTTCAGTGCATATCAGTAATCACCTTGAGATGAACCGTGATCAATGAACAGTGAACAATAATTGATGAACAGTAACTTGTGAACAGTGCGATGAACAGTGTCCGCGATGAATAGTGAACAATGCGATGAACAGTTTCCACGATGAACAATGAACAGTGCGATGAACAGTGAACAGTCGATGAATAGTGTCGCGATGAACAGTGATTGAAGTTTGGGTTCGTGGATTGGTTGATTGTGGTCTTGATTTATATTTTCAGAGGTTAATTTTGGGATTGGAGAGGGGTTTCAAACAGAGGTTTTTATTTGGGTTTCAATTTAGGGTTTACAAGGTCGTAGGGATGGGTGGCTATGGTAGATTTAGGGTTTCTTGGATGACAATAATCTGGTGGTTAAGGTGGATCAATGTTTGGCTTTGATACCATGTTATTTAGGAGAGAGAGAGAGAGAGAGAGAGAGAGAGAGAGAGAGAGAGAGAGAGAGAGAGAGAGAGAGAGAGAGAGAGAGAGAGAGAAGTGTAAGGGTGTTAATGAACCCAAACACAGAAGACTTTATTTATATTATGAGAGAGAAGAATACAATATGTAGCTAGGCAATGTGGGACAAAAGCTATTCTAACAGCTTTTTTTCCTTCTTTTTTTTTTTTGGCGTGACAATTGGCACCCCCAAGGCCTTCGTTCAACATATATGGAGAAAAAGGTGGTGTACAATCTTGGGGGTCTCTTTACTCTAAGTGGATTCTATACTTCAAGATGGAGGGTGGAGATGGCCAAGAGCAAGAAATAGGGTCACTATGCTGATTACTGGGAATACTCTCATCACATTGGTGCCTCACAATTTGCAAGAAGATGGTATTGTGAGGAAACCATCCACAAATGGTGACTATTGGTTAGGCTAAAGTCTCCTCAGTTTGTAGTTGAGGATCATCATACTAGACCAGTGTAGGGAGCAGCCAATGAATTACTAACCAAAAGTTTGAAATTAAGCATCCAAAAGTTGAACGTTTCAAAGGTTTTCTCCTTTGTACAGCTGGCATGACACTCAAAAGTACCAATGATGTGATTACCAGGAGCCCTTGAAACTTATGTTACATGGACTCAGGTGCGGGTCCAAGTGTTGGACTTTTCTAAACTTAAATCTAAGGATCCTGGGATATGTCCCCTAATTGGGTGTGGGTATGGGGACACGTTGTGGACACTTGTTTGTAGTACATAAACAAGAAGGGGTTAAGAAAAATATGAATTTGCTATCTTATGTCCATTCGAGACTTGAAATTTCACTTTTCTAGCAAATTTTCTATTCTTCTTTCTGTAAATATCATGACAATTAGAGGATCCGAGTGTCCAAATGGATACGCGTGTCGGACACATCGACGTAAGTATTTCAGCCACAATGAAGGATCCATGTAACATAGCTTAAAACTGCTTTAGAATCTGGAAACTGATTAAGCCAAGAGGGAGTACCCACAGCTCTATCTATTCTACTCTTGTCATGCCCCAAACCTCCGCTTTTATTGGACCAAGAAAACCAGAAACCCCTAGAAGGCATATCCTCCATTTCAAGCTCTTCGAGATGGTGTTAAAATCCCCAGAAACCCATTCTTTCAAAGCCCTACAGTCTCTCATTCATTCTCCTAACCACATTAAAGTCTCCCAGCTGAACCCAAGCAACAAACTGTACAACGGAGTTAATATATCTCCTATCCTGCCATAATCTCTTCTATCCAGAGCATGAATAAAACCATATGCCATAGACATCGAAACTATTGCCAATTGGAGCCAATTGTTTATGATTCCTAGAAGGCATTTTGATGGCTTTCTTGTGATCAGGCAAGGTCTTAGGCATAGTTGTGCTAAAGTAAGTTGGGAGCATATTTGTTTCCTGAGGAAGGAGTATTGGGATTTAGAATTCCGTACAAAATAAGGGATGGGAAGTGTTAGAATAGCTTTTGTCCCACATTGCCTAGCTACATATTGTATTCACCTCTCTCATAATATAAATAAAATTCTTATGTGTTTGGGTTTGTTAATACCCTTACACACTTAGCTCTTCTAGACAACATGGTATCAGAGTGGGTCCTTCACCCTCCTTAGATTCCCTTAACCCTAATCCTTAACAGCCACCCCTAACTTCCTTAACCCTAATCCTTAATAGCCACCCCTAACAGCGTACGTCATCACCACAGCTTCTCTACGTCATTATCATCATCAACCTAGAAATCCCCAAATCGACACCCAAATCACCATCCTAACCCCAAATCGACACCCACACCACCATAGAAACCCTAAATCGACCTAAATCGAGCATTGTTTGAATCCATTCGGAGAAGACCCAGTTCGAAACCCTAAATTGACCTTACACCGACCAAAATCGACCCTAAATCAATCTTTTACCTAAGTCAAAACCCTAGTTTGAACCCTGTTTTGGTTGCTTTGAGTCTCCCAAAGTCGATTTTGTACCTATTTGGTCAATTTCGAGTCTCACAGAGTCAATTTCGTACCTGTTTGGTTGATTTAGAGTTCCAGAAAGTGGGTTTCCAACCTGTTCTGTTGATTTCGACTGTGATGAAGTGGATTTCAAACATGTACAACATCGAAATTGATCTATTTTTGCTTGAGTTGATCTAAATCCCATGTCTCTACTATTGGTGTTCTCTGGATGCTGTGGATTGGTCTCTCTGGATGTCGCTGACCTCTCGGTTGATTTTGTATTTCTGGTATGATCGTATTTCTTATTAGTATTTGATTGAGTTAAGCAGTGGCAGCGGCAGATATCTTATTCGTTCATCCTGATTAGTTATTTACCTTTGTCCCAGAGGATTAGTAGTTTGTGGTTGATTTGGTTGCTAGCAGTTGGTTCTTTGAGATTTGTTGGTGATTATTATTGCTTGGCAAAATGTCTGAAAATAAATCTGCTTCGCAAATGGTTCCGGGTTCTAGTTCAAGTTCTAGTATTGTGGGTAGTTCTTCCACTTCTTCACAAAGGCTGCCAATTACATCCACACAGTTGAATGGTAAAAATTATGCTATTTGGGCTAAGGCAGTTGAGGTTTATTATGAGGGAGAGTCCGAGTCTCAGTTCTTGACTGATGATCCTCCTTCAAATACTACATTGTGGAAACCTAGGGATGCTCGGATCCGTAGTTAGTTGTGGAATAGTATGGATGAAGATATTGCTGGCTCACTGATGTTTTTGGACACAGCAAAACAGGTTTGGACACAGGCTTAAGAGATGTATTCTGGTGTGAACAATCTCCATCGCACTTATGATCTTCATTAGCAATTCTTTTCTATCTCTCAGGGTAGCTTATCTTTCGAGGAGTATTATGCTAAGTTTCATTGTATTCGGGATGAACTTCGTGTTTGTGAGCCACTGTCTTCTGATATTCAAGTTGTGCGACGCCAACGTGAGCGTATGGAGGTTGCTCGATTCCTATCTGGTGCCTCCTCAGATTTTAATCCAGTTAGTAATAAGATTTTGGGATCCAACGATCTCCCTTCTCTCAGCGAGGTCTTTAGTCGACTTCGTCAATCTTCTGCCTCCAGTGTCTTCTTCTAAGTGTTCAACTTTGGCTTCCACTGTCTCTGGTGGTTTTGGTTCTGGTAATGGTCGTGGTTGTGATTCTAGGGTTAGCAGTCGTGGTCGTGGTTCTGGTGGCCGTGATTCTGGTTATAATTCTAGTGGTCGTGGTACTTCTGGGTTCAATGGTCGTCGTGATGGAGGAAATTATGGTCGCACGTCAGGGGGAGGTGGTTCAGGTAGTTATGGTCGTGGCCGTGGTACCCGATCATGTACTCATTGTGGGGGTACAAGTCATACGGTGGATTACTGTTATAAGTTTCATGGTTATCCCCAGGCTCATCAGGTTGCCACTTTTGAGGAAACAATACCATCCCCTCACTCTACTGATCAACCAGTGACTATTTCAGCTGAGGAGTACCAATGCTTTGTGGCATTTCAACAGTTATCTGCAGGATCTTCCTCCACTGCTACGCTTGCTCAGATAGGTTCTTCCGTTGCTTGTGTTACCTCTTCTTCTACTTCTATTCCTTGGGTTATTGATTCTGGTGCCTCTGACCATATGACTGGTATTTCTACTTCCTTTATTGGTCATCAATCTGTTAGTAAACTCTCTCGTGTTACTCTAGCAGATGGTTCTACCACTGAGATTACTAGTTTTGGTTCTATCCCTATCAATTCCTCTCTTACTTTAGAATCTGTGTTACATGTTCCTCGGTTTCCCTTTAATCTTATGCCTGTTAGTAAGCTTACCAAGTCTTTAAATTGCTCCATCACATTTTCTCCTCATGATTGTGTGTTTCAGGATCTAAAGACGGGGAGGAAGATCGGTGGGGGTACTGAGCGTGGTGGCCTATATTACTTTGTCAGCGATGTTCGACCTCAGTCTATTGCTCTTTAGTCATTAGAATCTCCATATCACCATCACTATTGCCTTGGTCATCCTTCTCTCCAGAGTTTGAAGAAACTAGTACCTTCATGTAGTCGTATTGATAGCTTACCTTGTGAAGTCTGTGAGTTCAGTAAGCATCGTCGAGTGTCATATTATCCTCGGGTAGAGTGTCGTGTGTCGCGCCCTTTTGAGTTAGTTCATTTAGATATTTGGGGACCCATACATGTCCCAAGTTTATCTGGTTTTCAGTATTTTGTTATTTTTGTAGATGATTTCTCTCGAGTGAGATATATTTATCTTATGAAGGCTAGGTCAGAGTTGTCATCTATTTTTCAGCAATTTTTTATGGAAATAAAGACTCAGTTTAATACTTGCATTCGTCAATTTCGTTCTGATAATGCACATGAATATTATCGTAATGTTCTTTCTCAATTCTTTATTGATCATGGCATTATACACCAGACCTCTTGCGCTCGCACTCCACAACAAAATGGGGTTGCCGAACGCAAGATTCGACATTTGTCCGAAGTTATGTGTGCTATGTTATTTCAGATGCAAGTGCCTAAGTCTTATTGGAGTGATGCTGTCCTTACAGCATGTTATTTGATCAACTGTATGCCTTCCACTGTCTTGGGTGGTCAAATACCCTATATGGTATTATTCCCTGGTCGTCCACTTCACTCTTTACCTCCTCGAATTTTTGGATGCACCTGTTATGTTCATGCTTTAGATCCTAATCAGGACAAACTTGATCCCCGGTCCATTCGGTGTATCTTTATAGGGTATTCCCGCACCCAGAAAGGGTATAAATGTTACTCGCCATCATTACGTTGACATTTTGTGTCTGCTAATGTTACATTTAAAGAGTCATTACCATTTTATTCGGATGCACACATTGTTAGAGATGAGTCTGTCTTTCCTATGGCCGTACCTTCTGTTCCGCCTCCTCAATCCTTGCAGGAGAAACCTTTGCAGGTATATGTTCGCCGTAACAAGGTACCAGTAGCGCCTGCCCCACCAGTGCCTGCCCCAACATCTTCCCCGTCGCATGATCCGGTAGTCTCTTCTCCCTTATCTGATCTTGATCTTCCCATTGCCATTCGCAAAGGTACTTGTACTTGTACTTCTCATCCTATTTCCCACTATGTCTCGTATGATCGCTTGTCTCCTTCTCTTCGTGCTTTTACTTCTTCTGTCTCTTCCATACATGTTCCTAACACTGTACAGGAGGCTCTTTCTCTGTCTGAGTGGCGGACAACAATGGAAACTGAGATGACTGCTCTCCATGACAATGGCACCTGGGAGTTGGTTTCTCTTCCACTAGGAAAGTCTACTGTTGGTTGTCGGTGGGTTTTTACGGTCAAGTATAATCCGGATGGCACTGTTGAGCAATATAAGGCCCGCCTTGTGGCCAAAGGCTATACACAGACATATGGGGTTGACTATGCTGAGACTTTTTCCCCTGTTGCCAAGATCAATTCTGTCCGGGTGGTTATTTCTTTGGCCTCCAATCTTGGCTGGCCCTTGTATCAGTTGGATGTTAAGAATGCTTTCCTTCATGGTGATCTGCTCGAGGAGGTCTATATGGAGCAACCTCCTAGGTTTGTTGCTCAAAGGGGGCGTTCTCAGGTTTGTCGTCTTCGCAAAGCCTTATATGGTTTGAAGCAGTCACCTCGAGCCTGGTGTGGTCAGTTTAGTGAGGCTGTGCTGGAATTCGGTATGCGTCGATCTCATTTGGATCACTCTGTATTTTTCAGACAGTCGGAGCGAGGAAGAATAGTATTGATTGTATATGTGGATGACATCATCATTACTGGAGATGATCAGTATGGCATTGATAAGTTGAAGCAGTTTTTACAGCGTCAGTTTCACACCAAAGACTTAGGTTAGCTACGATATTTCTTGGGTATTGAGGTAGCAAGGTCCAAGGATGGGATTAGTTTGTCCCAACGGAAGTATACCTTGGATATTCTTGAGGAGACAGGTTTATTGGGAGCAAAACCTGTGGAGACTCCAATGGATCCTAATGTGAAGCTTTATGTTGATCAGGGGGAGATATTTCCTCATCTAGACCGGTATCGTCGCTTAGTTGGCAAGTTGAATTATCTTACCAATACCCGTCCAGATATCTCATTCGCTGTTAGTATGGTGAGTTAGTTTATGTCAGCTCCTCGACTTCCACACTGGGAAGCTTGTCTTCGTATTGTAAAGTATCTTAAGGCTCATCCTGGACATCGTCTGTTTTATCGGTCCACGTGTCATTTTATGTTGAAGCCTTTTTACCGTCTTGCCGACCAAGGCGGGATCACCATCTGATAGACGGTCCACTACTGGGTACTGTACTTTTGTTGGAGGCAATTTGGTCACATGGAAAAGCAAGAAACAGACGATTGTTGGAAGATCCAGTGCAGAAGCTGAGTATCGAGCCATGGCACATACATCTTGTGAAATTGTGTGGTTGAGAGGTTTACTCGAGGAGTTAGGCTTTGGTGTACAATTGCCTATTCCTATGCATTGTGATAATCAAGCAGCCATACATATTGCTTCAAACCTAGTATTTCATGAGAGAATGAAACACATTGAAGTAGATTGTCACCTTGTTCGCGAGAAGATAGATGGGGGTGTGTTATCTACTCTATTTGTATCTACAGGAGCTAAGTTGGCTGATATTTTCACCAAGCCATTGTTTAAGCCACGTTTAGAGTTTTTATGTAACAAGATGGGGTTTTGTGATATTTATTCTCCAGCTTGAGGGGGAGTGTTAGAATAGCTTTTGTCCCACATTGCCTAGCTACATATTGTATTCACCTCTCTCATAATATAAATAAAAGTCTTATGTGTTTGGGTTTGTTAATACCTTTACACACTTCGCTTTTCTAAACAACAGGAAGAATGCTTTTTTTTTTTAGCTTGACAATTGGCAACCCTAGGCCCTTCGTTCAACCGATATGGGGAAAAGGTGTTCAATCTTGGGGGTCTCTTTACTCTAAGTGGATTCCATACTTCAAGATGGTGGGTAGAGATGGCCAAGAGCAAGAAATAGGGTCACTATGCTGATTATTGGGAATACTCTCATCACATTGGTGCCTTACAATTCTCAAGACGATGGTATTGTGAGGAAACCATCCACAAATGGTGAATATTGGTTAGCTCTGTCTAGGAGGCAATTAGGGCTCGCTCATGCTGCGACTTTTTTATTTATTTATTTATTGCAATCCCAAGTGCAGGATGTTGCGAAGTAATAAACTCGGAAAGTTTGAGGTCGATCCACAGGGACAAGGAATGATTAGAGCACAAGATAATAATTACTACAAAAATAATGAAATTGATTTAGAGAGAGAGTGTTGATGGTTTGATTGTTTGTAAATTGAGAGCTGATTTGGAAAACAATATTTGAAAAATACTAAAGCTTTAGGATCCATGCACAACAATCCTATGATACTTGCCAACGATTCTTTTGCTATAACTCAACTAAGATGAACACAAAAGATTATCTTAATCGGAAGATGAAACAATTATTATTTTTTAATAAGAAACTCTAAAAAAATAGACTCATAAAATTTGATTGATTCAAAACATAATAGAATTCGTTAATTGTTCGTAGGGAATTCAAAGCATTATTCGTACCCGAAGTTAACGAAAAATCAATAAATTATACAGAACAAGAACTTACTGCAAACTTGAATAAAATCAAATGACATGAATCTCACATGAAAACCTTGAAGAATCGTTCACAAAATACTATAGTATTGTTGCGGTTTCGCCCTTAGCCCTAGCTAGGGTTTTGAACCGTCCATGGAGAAAACAAGAAACTTAATAAGAAAAAGAGACAAAAAGATGAGATCCCTACTAGAGTTTGTGACTATTTATAATAGTAGGCTCACTCCAACAAGCAAATCCCTAATTAATTAATGTAAATTCGGATTTAATAATGGGCCCAACTTTAAGGTGCTAGAGAAGTCCGAATATGGCTCTTATGTGTTTAATCGAGTGTTGGGCCACCATATATTGGGATGAACCCTTCTTTTCAACTCAGAAAACAAGTGTTGGGCTTCTTCTTCGGCACTTTTCTCCTATCGTGAACAAATTATCCTTGAGCTCATTTTATAATAGCTCCAAGCTCTTGAAACCGTCTTAAATCCCCATATTTTTCTACAAATATAAAATTAATCAGTTACTAACAATTAAGCATAAATTAGGAGAACTAATATAATAAAAATGCAATATTACCCAAAATTAATGGAAAGAAATTACACTTTTGACTGTTCATCAGCTCATTGCCAAGGCATGGCATCAAGTGGTTTGGTTTGGAGGACAGGTGCCTAGAGGGGCATTCATTCTATGGATTTCTGTGCAACAATGGCTTTAATACTAAAGACAGATCACGAGATTATTCAAATGGGGCATAGTGTGTAACCTGAACCGAGTGTAATGAGGTGGGCATGGGTTAGAATCACACCGGCAGTTATCCTTTGAATGTCATTCTTCAGCTACTATGATTCAGGTTGTGTTGATAGGATTTGTGATTAATAGAGCATGTTTGATCTTGGATGATGTTGTAATTTGGTTGATGAACATGCTAATGGGAAGTGGAACTACTGCAAATATGCTGTTCTGAAATTATAATGTCCTGCAGTGATGTATGGTAGTTTTTCTTCTCTCGTGATTTACCTTGTGAACTTTTGCTCAGCTTGGTTGTTTTCTGTCTTTGAGATGGTTTATTAGCTGTGTAGGTTTCTGATTTTGAGGCTCCTGTTGGCTGACAACTGTTGTTGTATAGCTGGGGTTTTCCCCTTTGCTTTTGTTTTCTTTGCTCCGGCATGATAAGAATTCAGTAGCTACCAGAAAAATAAAAATCTTTCGCAAACCAATTGATGAATTATGCACGCTACTCAACTTTGTAATCTCTTTGTTTTGCAAGGATCAATCATTGGCAAGCAGCAGCTGGTGTCATCTTCCTGAAGATCTAGTTATTGATCAAATCCTCCCAAGATTGCCCGTCAAATCTCTCATGCAATTCAAGAGCGTTTGCAAAGGATGGCATGCTCTTCTTTCAACCTGTAGCTTTATTGCCTCACATCTTAAATATATTGATACTCCTAAAAGGCTGGTCAGTTGGAATGGTAATAATAACGGTCTCATAGTTGGGCATGATGCCTTTCATGTATTCACAGAATGTTGTTACACACGCAACTTCCAACCTGTGAATCTTAACTTTGGGTTTGACAGGAAACCAGATTTAGTTTTGGGTCCCTGTGACGGATTATTTTGTCTATACTGGAGGGCAAATAGTATTTTTACTTTCTTTAATGAAGTTGAGGTTAATGTCGAGCGGCTACCTACTATTGTGCTATGGAACCCTGCAACTAGGGCATTTAGCATTCTCCCCATGTCCAATTTTGACTTCCCACCGTATAGGAAGGCGGCTTATTGCTTGGTTGGGTTAGGTTTTGATCTCACCACTAGAAGTATCAAGGTGGTTAAAGTATTGACTTTAAGCAGGGCTGAAGTTTGCCAATTTGATTTCATTAATTGTGCTGAAGTTTACGACTTAGGTTCTGGTTCTTGGAGAATTCTCCACTTGCCTGATATGGTCAAAGATGTAGTTGTGGATGATGAATTAATCGTCAGCATGTACAACAAGAACGATGGTCTTTTTCATTGGCGCTGCCAACGAAGGCAAAAGTACTGTGACGATGATGAGGTAGTTCTCTCGTTTGACATGAGTACAGAGTTGTTCCACGTGACGCCGCTGCCAGACAAGTACAATGAGTACAGGTTGGATCTGGACAGATGGAAGGAATGTAACTTTGCATTGCTGAGGGAGTCCCTTGCGTTAATTTACTCTTTCTTCGACAAAGGCCACACAACAGTTGAAGTGTGGGTTATGAAGGACTTTGACTGCATGGTTGATGCTGGGGAATCCTTATCCTCGTACAGCTACTCTCATGAATTAACTTTGGAACCTCGACTTCCCGGTCTCTGTGTCTCGACAGGTTTCTGGAATAAGAATGAGCTTCTAATCTGGAAAGACGTTTTCAACTATGAGCGGAGAGTTGGAAGATCCCTGTTCTTGTATGACATTGTTACCAAACAGGTTAGGGATGTGGAGATTTCTGGTGAGCTGAATTTTATGTACCGAGAGAGCCTTGTTTCAGTCAAGGGAGGATGTGGGAATGAGTAAATAAATTCCGTAATATCACAGTATGCATAGACGAGGTCGGCATTCTTTGGTTTTCTTTTGTTCGGCGGAGCATGATTGTTGCTGTAATGTTCATTATTTATGCTATTACTAGTGACAGGGTCGTGCAGATCATGTCCTGTATATTGTTTATCCCTCTTGAATCATGTACTGCAATTGATATTTGCATATAACATTAATGTTTTAGATTATTTTTTTTGGTATATCGGAAATATCAGATAACGACTAAAGAGTTCAAGGTGTCTATTGTCACTGGTGGTGCTTCTTCATTTATATTGTTATTCTTTCAAAATTTAACAAGATCTTGAAAACACATGGAATCATGGGCGAAACATTCGAAAATGTCGTTTCTACTTATCCCTAAAACCTTTGCGCGCATCAAAAGGTTAGGGATCCAATATAATCCAAAAACAGGTGGAGCTTCCTTAAAAATACTTCTTTCTATTTATGGATTCGTTGTTCGTATTTTTGTTTATAATGCAACCTCACATAGACATATTCTTAGAGTGGTATGCTTTCATTTTCATTAAAGGTTGGCCCAGAGGCTCCAAAATATACTGGATGTGTCCTTTGAAATTTAGTTGAAGGAAAAAAAGCATGTTGAAGTTCTATGGAACGAAAAGTCAAAGACAATGACAATATGGTCATTACAAATATGGAACACCCGGTAAAGGGAGTTGGAAATGGAAAGGGCAATTAATTCGAAATTTCATTCCTTTAAATTCGAATTCTTCATTTTTTCCCCATAGAGTTTCCCAGTTTTTGAAACTGAAAGTGACAAATCGGCCTGATGAACACTTGACGTATTTGCTTTGGGAGGCTATTTAGATTTTATGAGCAACTTGGAGTAGACCCGTAAGCCTAGAAGGAAGCTCGAATTCGCGCTTCTTAGATGGAAGCTTGTCGAGAACTCACTCCCATTCAGGGGGAACATGCTCTAAAAGAGGATGGAAGCTTCCACACTAATCTTAAGGGCAAAATTCTCACTTTCCTAATGTATTACGTTGTGGTATGGCGTGTCCATTCGATTTAAAAAAAGAAAATAAAAGAAAAGAAAAAAGAAGTGGCTTAATGGATTCACACCCCCCAAATTGATACCCCCCTTCTCTTTTGAAATTTTTACACATAAAAATTTCACAAGACGACAAAAAAGAGGATGTAGTTAGTAATTGAAGATATGTCATGCCAGCAACTGATATATTTTTATGATGGGTGACAAGTGATGTCTCTCGTATGATCAATGAAAGATGAACCCGACTTCAAGGTAAATTGCCCTTACACTGATTGTTGTTACTATTGAAGTATTCACTTTTTCAAGATGTTCCAAGTACAACTAAATTGAATTTGTAAGGACCCATGAGTTTTAATCATTTTTCTAAAATAATGTTGGGGAAATGTGAGAAATATTTTTAAAATGCAAAACGAGGTCAATATGAGATGCATATATGCTTGAGGGTGTCTTTATAACACATTAGAAACATGAGGGGCTTAAGTGCAAGTGTATGGGTGTATATATATACATTTGGGGCTGATTTTTTGGGCAAAATGCAACTCTCCCTCTCTCTCTCTAAGGGCAGCAGCCCCTCCCTCTTCTTCCTCCCCATTTTCTCTTCAAATTCCACCACAAATCCACCTCCCACACTTCTCAAACTCAAGATTCAACCACATATTCATCATCTACGCGTGTTTGGGAGCCCGGAGTACCATCTTTTCGCACCGGGAGGACCAAATACGGGATTTCTCAAATTGGGGATCTAGGAATTCGGTTTTGGGATCTCATTTTTGGAGCTAAATCATCCTTGAGGTAGGGGATTTCTATCTTCTCTAAGTGTTTTGAGATGTTTAATGTGAGTGGTGTAACCACATTTGATCATTTTCTTCATTTCTTGCAAGAAAACCCATTTTTCATGTTTCTTGTTTTGGTTGGGTTTGATTCACGTTTTTGATGTTGTGCTAAGTTAAATGTGTTTTTGTTTCATTTCCTTAGATGCCCTTGAGTCTAATTTTTGCCTTGGAAGTGATTGGGTTGAGCCCCATTGTGATCTAAGTGAGAAAAACCAGTTTGAAATCTACTCGTAACGCTCTGGTATCGATACAAGTTTCATGGGTATCAATACCCATCGCTACGCTCGGTGTTTGGTGATCCGTATTGATACCACTTTCATGGGTATCAATACCCGTGTTACGTCTAGTTTTTGGTGATCAGTATTGATACCCCTTTCATGGGTATCAATACCCGGCCGCTCGCTTCGGTGTTTGGTGATCCGTATTGATACCCCTTCATGGGTATCAATACCCGTTCTCGCCTAGTTTTTGGTGATCTGTATTGATACCCTTTCATGGGTATCAATACCCGCCGCTGTCTAGTTTTTGGTGATCCGGTATTGATACAACTTTCATGGGTATCGATACCCAAAATCTGTAAAGGCAGATTTTTACTCCACTTCACGGGCACCCGGCCGTCCAACTCGATTGAGGTGATTCTTGAACCGTTGGAAAGCTCTATGAGTCTACTTTCAAACCCAATTTGTCTCATATTCATAGCCTTTGTATTTTGAGAGAAATGTGCTTTTTCCTATCAAGGTGTTAGATTTTCTCGAGGTTCGGAACTCCATTCTTATGTTCCTATGCTCCCGCCTTTGTTGGTCTTTTCTAAGCTTCTCAACGTGACTTTTAAGCTTTGGTAATCTATCGTGGTATGAATGATATTTTGTCACCATTTTCCCTCGTTTTTGGACACATATTAACTTCGCCATAACCGACACGCTACGAGCTTTCGAACTAAATGAATCACATGGAATGAACGTGAGGTGTAAATGAAAGAATGAAAGATGTGACACCTGGTCCTACTAAGGATATGCCCGAATGACACGGGCCCTATGTAAGGGTATGCCCGAATGACACGGGCCCTATGTAAGGGTATGCCCGGAATGACACGGGGCCTATATGGCATGCCCGGAATCTTAGTAAATGATGAAATTAAATGAAGCAAGGGGTGTGTGAGTGAGTTGGACACCTACGGAATATCGGGTACATATCGGACACAACGGCACACCGGTTAATCTTGGTCGAACATATGGAATTCAAATTGTTTATATCTAAAATTGGGGCTTCCGTGAGTATATTGTGAAATCTTTTTTTGTTGCGTGCACTCCATTATCATTTCATCATATCTAGATTTGATAGACATTTCCTACGAGCTAGTGAGCTCACCCTATCTTTCCCAGGTACACGGCATGGAGCATGAGATCGGATGCTTGGAGTGTGAATGCATGACATGAAGATTTTATGATCATGAAGTCATTTTCTTATCTTTATATTAAGTACACTTTGGAATATGATCCTGTAACTTTAATTTCTCCAAGATTTTGGCTATTTCAACTTATGTAATAATTTTAAAACATTTTTGTTTGTTATTTTTTTTATGGATACGGGTACCCTTGAACAGAAACTTATTGTACTTTGACTTATTAAAATTGATGGCGTGACAGAATTTCCCTTACTATTGGCTTCTCGGACTAGTTTATTCTACGTAGGTTCAATTACTTATCAAAAATGTTATGCGCGAGAAAGCTTACACTAAATCATAGACAGAATGTGAGAACATAAAGTTGTATTATGCAAACACATTTTTAAAAAAGCACTTACATCACATTTTGTTTATGGTTCAGTGTAAGCTTCTTTGCATTTAATATTTTTGATTAAGGCTCCGTTTGTTTGAATGTAAAATATTTTATCCATTTTCCGTTGTTTGGTTAGGAAAGCATGTAGTAAAATGTTTTCCAAGGCAAAACATTTTACTACCATGGGGTGAAATTGTTTTCTTCTTTTTTTGACCGTAAGTTGTTTTTGTATAGAGCTTGAAAATTCCCGAAATCGAAAATTCCAGGACCATTGCCCACTTGACCATTAGCCACCTGCCGACTGCTGTGCTCCTCTCTCTCTTTTTTCAAGCATTCTAAGTGTTCGAAGAAATGCATGAACCATTAATTTTGTACCTCAACATTAGAATTTGTAGCAAATTTCTGTAACCCGTTCATTGTGACTAATGTGAAGACAACGCCTATGATGAAAGGCTTTCAACAGGTTTCAAAAGTCATGAGTTCTTTTCTTATTTTGTTCATGTGTCAACCAAACGCCTTAAAATAAAAGTAAAAAAAGTTCATTTTACATGAAAAACATTTTCCATTGTAAAATATTTTACATCAAAACAAACGGAGCCTAAGTAATTCAAAACCACCACCAGAGGCACAAATGGTGATATATTATCACGGTGAAAAAAATAAATTATAAGAAAGTGGTCTGTCATACTTGAGGCAGTTTATTCAATATCACAAAGTCTAACAAGCAGACAATAGGCATTTAAATTCGAAAATAACAGTGCCATAAAGGCAGATACCAGACACTTTGGGACAGAAAAAGTCACATTTAGATGCCGTCCTAGCAAAACCTCAACAACCAATGGATTTGCCATAGAAATGCTAGAGAACTAACAAGTAACAACATCAGAAATCATGGTATCATGCCCAAAAAGCTTCGGACAGTCCTATTGAAGGCTTCCCATGTATGTTGCTCTATCAGTCATTAGCCACTGATTCTCATTTGAAAGACTTTTACCAACTACTAAACTACACCAAATCATATGTGATAGTGAGTAAACCGAATCCCCCTACTACAAAAGACATGGATGACAATCACATGATATGATGATCATAAAATAAAATGAGACTTTCGCGAATAAAAAAAATGCAGGACTGTTACAGCTACCTTTTGTATGAAATCAAACAAATTATGCATAGCACGTCCTATAACTCCAGGTTCAGAAGTAGATCCCGGTATTGAATGTGTTCTTCCGCTAATTGTCTGACCATAAGCAAGAGAAGTGCCTGCAAGGAGGTAAATTTTGAGAGAGAGAGAGAGAGAGAGAGAGAGCACGTTGAATAGCTTTTAAAGCATATTATGAATTGCTATGAGTGAACGTGGGTTTTCATCTGTGTATATGTGAGTGCTTCTTGCTAAGGAAAAATTAAAGGCAGCCATCCAACCAATTTCGACAGCAACTTTCGTGTTCCTTTGAGACATATTTGTTCTCAGTTTTGTACTCTCTTTTTCGGCAGCTTCTACGTCAAAGATTGGGGCTGTTTTGGGGCTCTCCACTGTAACAATTTGGAGGGTTTTGCTCATTTAAATTTGGTCTTGTTATCTTGTAATTTGTTGGATACACCTTAGGCTGCGTTTGGATGACCGGAATCTTGATTAGGAATAAGAATGACTGTGTTTGGTTAGATAGTTTAGTTTAATTTTGATGATGTTATAAGGTGTAATGAGTGGGGTAATGAATGAAAAGAGATAGAGAGAGAAATGAGGAAAATAATAATGTCATCAAAACTAAAACTAAACTGAGAAACGAACAGGGCCACTATGATTACCGGGAATCAAATTCCCGAAAATTTTCTTGGGTAGAAATAGGAATATGATTATTGGAAATCGAATTCCAAGGAATTTGATACCTGGAGGAATGACATTTGGGTGTTTGGATTAATTCAGTAATCTTACGCTTGAAACAATTATTTTGGAAATTTATTAAAGTCAACATTTCATTTTCTTAATGAATGAGCTAGGAATCTGAGATTCCCATGGGGTAAGGGAGGGATCAGCTTCCCACTTAGTCTAGGAATGTGATTCCTGGTTAAATATGTCATCCAGAATCACATTTCTATTCCTGTCTATGCCAAACATTGGAATAAAAAAAAGCCTGACATCACATTCTTATTCTTGTCTGTTCCAAACGTTGGAATCATGGATAGAAGGCATCACATTCCCATTCTCATTCCCCTTTGAGGTTACTGCCATCTAAACACAACCTTAGGGTATTTGTGAGATCTTGTATCTCTTGTAACCTAGTTGTATGAACTTTGGTGATAGTGGAATTGGACTTCGGTCCCGTGGACGTACCTCATATTTTTTGGGGAACCACGTAAAAATTGCTTGTGTCTTGCTTGCTTGTGCTTTGCGCATTTCGGTTCTTATTTGCTACGTATTTTATTTCCTCCGTGATTTACTTGTGGGAACTTTGTTACTCTATTTTTCCCAACAAGAGAGAGGGAGAGAAAGAGAGAGACAGAGAGAGAGAGGATTTTGCTTCGGCACTCTTAACCCCGCCTCATCAGCCTCGTTTCAAAACCTCAAAGCCCAAGCTACAACCAACTCGGGTTATTTTGGCGGTAAGCAAAAGTAACTCGGGTTATTTGTTTTGTCTTTATTTAATTTTTTTTTTGCATTTGTTAGTTTTTCGTCAAGTTTTCGTGGTTTATAGATTTGTCTCGTAAAAAATAAACCAAAATAATTCAGTTTATTGGTTTAATTTTGGCTTTATTCAATTTTATTTTTTGTTTCGGCCATAATTTTATATTTTTTGGATTCGTCTTGACAGCGAGTCCATAAATCACGAAAACTTGAAGAAAAAATAACAAAGGCAAAAATAAAATAAAATAAAAAAAGACAAATAAAAAAGCCAAAAAACCAATTCTGCACTTTTTTGCCAAAGCACCCCCTAGTATGTACTAATTTGTTTGCATCTCAGTCATTTTTATTATTTTTCCCTATAGCTATATATTTGGGAATGTTGGTACCTAAAGGCACGACGTAGTTTGATCTCAACCTAATTTCGCCCAATAACTAAACCAAGGGCTAATGTAAGAATCCTAGATTCTGTTCGATTTGGATTTGGGTTTTGAGTAGAGAGAGAAATAGAGATTATTATTAATATAAATAAAGCATAATAATTGGAGAGAGATAGAGAGAGAAATGATTGGAAATAGGGATAACAATTGGAGGGAAATAGGGGTATTTTTTTTTATTTGAGTCTTGAGATCCAAACCAAACTAGGACCTTATAATTTTGAATGGAAAAATCTACTACTAAAAGTATCCCACTTGCCATTGAGGAAATTTATGCAAAATATCACCAAATTGAATGAACAATCGTTCTGCTATAGGCTACAATCACAACAATCTTGTTCTACCAGACAAATATAGTTAGAATACACCAAAATCCATACACATAGAATGGCGTAGCTATGGAAAAATTGAATGATATATATGATCTATTATTATATAGAAATTGGGCATGGCGCAATCATTTTAACCATCCAACCATTTTAAACAAAAGAATTCAGGAAAAAAATGACAGTCTTAAACAACTAATGTAACCAAAGTGCTTGCGACCTTGGATTGTGTCATAGAAAGTGTTGCACCAAGCGTAGGGCTAGGTCGGCGGTAGCATAATAACCGGTAAGACCGGATTGAATCCAAAGGGACCGAACGTACCCGATGTGAGAGTTGACTTGAAAATGAAGTTTTTAGCCTTAAAGCGGCAAACTTGGCTTTTGGATTTTGGTTGGTGGAATTCAATTAACTTCGTAAACGACTCGGAAGATTAAAAACGGCAAATTAAACTAAGGCGTAGTCTAGGGAATCATAAATACCACAACTAAGGCTAAACCGTTCGACTCTTGATAACCGGCTCGGGACATCGTTAGATGCTCCCGAACGGAAGATTTAGAGATTAAAACCATTTGACTAGAAAATGTGTTTCACAAAGATTAGGATTCTTGTGCCATTTAGACAAACATTTTGATTGACATTGCCCTAAGCATCACACGTGCCAAGTGGTCAAGGCCTTGGCTACGTGAGATCAAAGAGCTTAACAAATTCAAATTTTGATACATAAAATTAGTCCTAACTCTTTGATCAACAAGAAGTGTTTGCTTTTGAAATGAGAGGAACGGATTAGCCCGAGTCATGGAGTGTTAATCACCCCATGACCAAGCCTACTTAACTATTCACACATTATGCTAGAAAACAAGTCTAAAATTTTGAAGAAAACTAATAACATGCTTAACAACTCTAAAAACTAATTTTTAATGAAGATCCTAGTTTAGCCTACAATATTAGTACTTGAGAAATTAGCTAACAAGGTTTGGAACAAGGATTTTTAATGGAAAATGACTAGAGAAACATGAAAATGAGAAACTTAACATGAACGAAAATAAACTAGATAGATAGAACAATCTAAGTATGAGCTACAACATTAATAAATGACAAATCAACGGGAGAAGTAAACTTACATGAGAGTTCTAGAGGGATAAAACTTCAAAATCCCCCAATGGAGGAGCTAAACTAAAACTAAGGAAGAAGAAAGTAAGTGTGTGTGTGAAGGAGAGAGGAGGGAGGATGGTATTTATACTAAAAGCCCTTTACATTGGCTAATTATCCCAAAAGCATACTATAAGTGGAAAGTTTCCATAAATGGAAGATATTAAAGCAACATAAAATCTGTCAAAAGTCGCCATAATTGAGTTTGGATCGATCCAAACCTTCTTTGGATCTATCCAAAGTGGTCTGTTGAAGAATTGATGAAGTTGGATCGATCCAACCTTCTTTGGA
Organism: Vaccinium macrocarpon; assembly: GCA_022606695.1. Classification (NCBI taxonomy): domain Eukaryota; kingdom Viridiplantae; phylum Streptophyta; class Magnoliopsida; order Ericales; family Ericaceae; genus Vaccinium; species Vaccinium macrocarpon. The sequence continues at coordinate 26,030,128 of CM040170.1, read as the reverse complement.
TCGATCCAAAAGGCTCTGGTGAAATTTTGATGAAGTTGGATCGATCCAACCTTCCTTTGGATCGATCCAAGATGGACTAGTCAGATAGATTTTTGACCCAACTTCGCGGGCACGCCCCGGCTTTGTCCGAACTCGGAATGAGGTGATTCTTAAACCGTTGGAAAGCTCTATGAGTCTACTTTCAAACCCAATTGACCTCATCTTTATAGCCTTTGTATATTGAAAGTAATGAGTCTTTTTCTATCTGTTGGTCAGATTTTCCCGAGACTCATAACTCCAAATTTCTTGTTCTTTTGTTTCGGGCTTTCCTTGAACCTTCCAAAGCTTGTTGAATCGAATTCTAAGCTTCGACGATTGTCCTCCATGGCATTGCGGGACCTTAGGTACTTCTGGATACAACCGGGGATTATTTGGAGCTTTGGACACGCCTTTTAGCTCCGATTTTCTGAAACTCATCAAAAACACAACTCGCGCAAAATCAATCGTATAAAAACACAAAATGCACGTGTGTGTGATCACAATGAGCGAGATAAGGCCGGATATATACAACATATGGGGCTTATCACAAAGTCTTTCTATCAGTTGCATTACATGATGGAAGTTGAAATGAAAATAATGTATAATCAAACAAGATTCCTTTCGTCCCAAATTTCATTTTTGAATGTCCACTCACTCCTCTCCCTCCCATTTTGAAGCCAACCAAAGTACTAAATTTCTAACTCTAAATAACTAATACATTTCTATATTTTAAAGGGAGTTTTCTTGTTCTAGGTTGTCAAGGAGACTTCAGACATGGTATTAGTAGATTACAACTTCAGCACAATTGTTGCTGCTGTAGGTGAAGGCAGATCCATTTACAACATTATGCAGGCATTTATCTGGTTCCTTATCATTACAATCTTGCTGCTTTGGGGGATGATTCCTGCCACAGGGCAACTTCCTCCCATAGGGCAACGTAGTTGTAAGGATTATGGCGTGTCGCTTTCTTGGATTACTACCTTTTGCAATGGGAGAATCCCTTCATGCCACCATAATTTAGCCAAATTTTCCATCCATGGCATGTGGGGTTTTGATTCCCTCGGCGCGCAAGTCCGGTGCGATGGCATTAAAACATTTGTTCATGTAAGACACCAATCTTTTTTCCCCTTTCTGATTTTACAATTTTTCAATGCCCTAATGTTTTTTTCTTCTCTTTCAGCCTTGGGGTGCCTTGTTTGCAGACTACACCACATTGTGGCCCAGCTTTAATAGTGGAGATTAGCGTTTATGGGAGAAAGAGTGGCGGGACCACAGCCAAGGCTGCCCATTTTCAATGTCTACTACATATCTACGGTTTGGAATTGCAGCAATGAAAACCTTTAGGACGGCGTAGGGAGGGTCACCGAATTCCGCTATTCTCCAGACGTTATGCCACTTGGGTACTTTTTGTACATTACTTCTCTTTATGTCACGCCCTTGATTTTCAACATAAATAAATAAACCTTTCATAAGAGAATAATTCCATAATTTCATTCATAAACATCCAAAAGTCAACTCACATTGTTCCAAGTTAATAACAAAATAGTGAGTCTAATTCAGTTACTCGTATCCCAAGATAAAAGCATAGTTAAAAGTATTAAGGTCTACATTGTTCCAAGTCAAAAGAGATGAAATATTAAAGTTACAAGTTCATCTTTTCAAGAATGGACACGGACAAGGAAGGGGACAAGGCAAAAATAAATAAATAAATAATTATATATGTATGCAGTAACAATTTAAATACATAAATATATAAACTTTACTTTTTATATTTAGGATATTTACATTGTTATGCACTACATAAATACATGTAAGATATACACACTCATTTGCAGAGATATACACATCGGATATATACTAGTACATCCATATATATATATATATATATATATATATATATATATATATATATATATATACATTGAGAGAAAGGGAGGGAGAGATCGTGAGATCGTGAGAGTCAAAGTGTGTAAATATGGGACATGCATGTCCATGTTGTGTCCCTCGAGTGTCGCCCTCCAAAAAATAATTTAATTTAAGGGACACGCCACGTGGCGTGTCCAATACGTGTCCCTATGTCCCGTACGGGAACACGGCGACGTCTAGAAATGTCGGTGCTACATAGGTCATAAGGTTTCCTTACTACAAACTCGACGTACCCGATACCTACCCACTCTTTTCATTCGTGTCGAAATCTTGCAATTGGTCATGAATTATTTTATAGCCATAATACTTTTAAGAGATTCCTAACTACTCACTTAGAAGTGGTCCTAGTTTAGTTCTGGGTGTTCGAGACCCCATATGTACTCTCCCTTGGCCAAGGCAATTTTCTAGCAACTCATCCATAGGATGGACCTAGTGTAATTCCGGGCATTTAGGGACCCCATATATTTCCCTTCCAAGAATTTGTGTTTACCAAAATCATCTATTTCATTCTACTAATGTTTCATTTCAAGAACACGTGTTCATAAATTATTCATAAATCGAGTGTCAAGGAAGTCCTCAAGATTCGTTTGAACAACGATATACAACCGATAACATGAATAAACAAGACACGATGCACAAAATATGGTTCAAATGTTTGATCATGAATCATAGGGGCTCCTATCGATAGGAGGTCAAGTCCAATCAATTGGACATCAATCAAATTGGCCATTTTTTAAACAAATGAGGCACCTATTGATAGGAGGTAAAGTTCCATAAATAGGACAACAGAGGCTCCTATTGATTAGAGGTCAGGTTCTATCAATAGGAGGGTCATCAGATTGGCCACCTTTGAAACGAGGGGCTCGTATTGATAGGAGGCCAGGTCCTATTGATAGGAGACCAATCAAATTGGCCAAAATGGAGCAACAACAACCCAAACTTGATTTTTTTCTCACCCAAAGCTCATCTATAAGGTTCAAACTTAGGTTTTGATGTTACCAATGAACAAATGTACATAGTAAATGATGGGAAATTTAACAAAGCAAAGAATCAAATAACATTGAGCAAATATCTATCAAAGGACCCAAACCAAAACTCTAGAACATTATAGATTTTCAACATTTTCAAGAACATGATCAATCTAGAAGTTTATGCAACCAATCAACCCAAATACATCCAGAGATTGGAGAGAGAGGTCATTAGCACAAAGATTTGAGATGCTAGATCCAAGAATCTCAGCAAACTCAAAGAGATAGGACCAAATCATGATTTCTATGCAACATTCAACCATGAACAAATAGAAATGGTTGAAGAACCTCAAGGTGTTGAACTCCAATCAAGCTTGAACCAAAACCCTAGATTTTTCTCCAAATCAAAGCCAACCAATAAAATGACTCCCCCAAGTAAGAACAAGCGAATCCCAAGCTCCCTATGGTATGAAAATGACGGATCTATGTTGGGTTAGAGAGAGAGAGATAGAGAGAGAGAGAGAGAAAGGAGGGTCAGCTGGTGAAAGAGGGGGGAGAATGAAAATTCTCTCTTTCCTAAGTCCCATTTATATTGTGTGTTAACTACAGCATGCACCCCTCAAGTACCAACATGCTACAAACAAGTCCCAAAACTCATTCATATTGCACCACATTTAGTTTCTTTAAAACGTAATCTCACAATTTCCAACTTTTATTTTAAATGTCTTCTAAAATTTTGAATTTTTTGGGTCTTTATAGTTTATATATATATATATATATTCTCACATTTAACTATTTGAATAGGTTACCATCCGGGTAATTCGTATGACTCCACAAAACTAAGCGCCTCAATTGCTCGTGTGTCCGGATTCATGGTTACAATTCGTTGTAGGGGTGACAACACATATGACAGTTTAGTTATGGAGCTTTTGTTTTGCGTTGATCTCACAGGGGTACTTATCTACTACCGTCTTGATGTTCAAAATTGCGGTGTTGGTGGGAGCCTCTCTTTCTTACCTCTTCCTGCCTTACCTCCTCATCCACCTCCACATTCACCTCCATTTCCTCCTTTTCTTCCTCCACCTTCGCCTACTTTTCCTCCCTCTCCACCTCCTCCCTCTCCTCCTCTTCGTCGGCAGAGGCGTCTTTTTCCAATTACTTCTCTGCCTCCTCCTCCCTCTCCACTTCTGCCTCGTCGGCGAAGGCCTCCACCTCTACTTCCACCTTCACCTTCTTCCCCCCTTTTCCCCGTCCCTCCCCTCCTCCTCCTCCTCCTTCTCGTCATCTGTATCCTTGTTGGCGTACTTGTCCTATTCCTCACAGTCCTCTCTATCTCTTACGCATTATTGTATACATAATCCTTGTTGCTATACAATAGCGCGTAAAAGATAGAAAGGATGATGAGGAAGAGGATGAGTATGCCGACGACGAGAATGAGGAAGAGGAGGAAGAGTGGAGAGACAGGAAAACGGGGGGAAGATGGTGGAGGAGGCCTACATCGAAAGGCGGAGGTGGAGAGGGAGGAGGAGGCGGAGAAGGAATTGGAAAAGGACGCCTCTGCTGACGAAAAAGATGAGAGAGAGGAGGAAGAGGTAGAGAGGGAGGAAGAGGAGGTGGAGGAAGAAAAGGAGGAAGCGGAGGTGAAGGTGGAGGTGGAGGAGGAGGTAAGGGAGTAAGAGGTAAGAAAGAGAGGCTCCCATTAACATCGCAATTTTGAACATCAAGACGTCAGTAGATAAGTGCCCTTGTGAGATCAACACAAAACAAAAGCTCCATAACTAAATTGCCATATGTGTTGTCACCCCTACGACGAATTGTAACCGTGAATCCGGACACACGAGCAATCGAGGCGCTTAGTTTTTGGAGTCATACGAATTACCCGGATGGAAATCTATTCAAATAGTTAAATGTGAGACTTTAGGAAAAATTTATTTGAATACACACACACACACACACATACACATATATAGAGTACAGTTCTGGTCAGGACTCCCGGACCTATCTTAGGTCCAGAATTTTCACTTCCCGGTCATTTGGCCGGGATCCGAACCGTTGGATGTTTTTAAAACATGTTTTTAAGGTTCCACGCGGGAAATGGGAAAAAAAAAAATACTGTGAAAGGCTTCATCCGAGCATTTTTCGATAAAACTGCGATTTTACAGTTTTATCGAAAAATGCTCGTATAAAGCCCTTCCCGGTATTTTTTTTTGCCCATTTCTGGCATGGAACCTTAAAAACACATTTTAAAAACATCCAACGGTTCGGATCTCGGCCAAATGGCCGGGAAGTGGGAGGTCTGGACCTAAGATAGGTCCGGGAGTCTTGACCGGATCCTTGTTGTGTATACAAACACAAACTGTAAAGACCCAAAAAATTCAAAATTTTAGAAGACATTTAAAATAAAAGTTGGAAATTGTGAGATTACATTTTAAGTAACTAAATGTGGTGCAATGTGAATGAGTTTTGGGACTTGTTGGTAGCATGTTGGTACTTGAGGGCTGCATGCTGTAGTTGACACACAATATAAATGGGACTTAGGAAAGAGAGAATTTTCATTCTCCCCCCTCTTTCACCAGCCAGCCCTCTCTCTCTCTCTCTCTCTCTCTAAAATTCATCCACTCCCACCCAAAATCCACTCTAACCCAACATAGATCCGTCATTTTCATACCATAGGGAGCTCAGGATTCGCTTGTTCTTACTTGGGGGAGTCATTTTATTGGTTGGTTTTGATTTGGAGAAAAATCTAGGGTTTTGGTTCAAGCTTGATTGGAGTTCAACACCTTGAGGTTCTTCAACCATTTCTAATTGTTCATGGTTGAATGTTTCATAGAAATCATGATTTGGTCTTATCTCCTTGAGTTTGTTGAGATTCTTGGATCTAGTATCTCAAATCTTTGTGGTAATGACCTCTCTCTCCAATCTCTAGATGTATTTGGGTTGATTGGTTGCATAAGCTTCTAGATTGATCATGTTCTTGAAAATGTTGGAAATCTATAACGTATATGTACAGTTTTGTGAAAACGGCTCAGATCAAGGCCTTCCCGGTATTTTTTTCCGATGATTTCTCACGGGAACCCTAAAAAACACATTTTAAACACATTGGACGGTTTTGGATCATCGAAATTCAATCGGGATCAATGAGGTCCGTAACTTCAGAAAATCCGGGAGTTTGGAGAGGAAGTGTGGTGTGGGGTGTGTGTGTGTGTGTGTGTGTGTGTGTGTGTGTGTGTACATATATAATTCTTGACTAGTTGAAAGATTTCGACACAAATGAGAAGATTGGGTAAATATCGGGTATGTCAAGTTTGTAGTAAGGATACCTTGTGACCTATGTAGCACCGACACTTTTAGATGTCGTCGTGTCCCCGTATGGGACACATGGATACTCGGGGGACACTTGGGGACACGTATTGGACATGCCACGAGGCGTGTCCTTCAAATTAAATTATTTTTTGGAGGGCGACACTCGAGGGACATGGCATGGACACGCATGTCCCATATCTACACACTTTGACTCTCACGATCTCACTCTCTTTTCCTCCCTTTCTCTCGATGTATATGCATATATTTGTGTATATATATGGATGTACTGGTAGATACTAGATATTCAATGTATATATCTCCACAGACGAGTGTGTATATCTTACATGTATATATGTAGTGCATAACAATGTAAATATCTTAAATATAAAAAATAAAGTTTATATATTTTTGTATATAAACTGTTACTGCATACATATATAATGATTTATTTACTTATTTCTACTGTGTCCTATGCCATGTCTGTGTTCATTTTTTTAGAATTCCTGTGTCCGTATCCATGTCGGTGTCTGTGCTACATTGCTTGTGACTTAAGGATGTATAGTCCACTTCAATTTACACTTTCATGTTGTGTACATTCCTATCTGTTATCCATTCCCACATTTCGTCTTACCCATTCATCTCATTTGCATTTAGTTTTGGTAGAAGTTTCTCTATTGAGCTAGTGTAGCTCACCCTAATCATTTCAGGTATCTAGCATGGAGCATGACTTGGTTGGCATGCGGTGCATTTGCATGGACGAAAGGCATATCATGAAGAAGTTATTTGACCATCTTCTATATCATATTTTTTAAAAGATGAACTTGTAACTTTAATATTTCATCTCTTTTGACTTGGAAGAATGTAGACCTTAATACTTTTAATTATGCTTCTATCATGGGATACAGGTAACCGAATTAGACTCACTATCGTGTTATTAACTTGAAATAATGTGAGTTGACTTTTGGATGTTTATGAATGAAATTTTGGAATTATTCTCTTATGAAAGGTTTATTTATTTATGTTGAAAATCATGGGCGTGACATAAAGAGATGTAATGTACAAAAAGTACCCAAATGGCGTAATGTCTGGAGAATAGCGGAATTCGGTGACCCTCCCAATTCCGTCCTAAAGGTTTTTACTGTTGTAATTCCAAACCGTAGATATGTAGTAGACATTGAAAACGGGCAGGATTGGCCGTGGTTCCGCCACTCTTTCTCCCATAAACGTTGATCTCCATTGTTAAAGCTAGGCCACATTGTGGTGTAGTCTGCAAACAAGGCACCCCGAGGCTGAAAGAGAAGAAAAAAGCATTAGGGAATTGAAAAACCGTAAAATCAGAAGGGGAAAAAAAGATTGCTGTCTTACAGGAACAAATGTTTTATTGCCATCGTGCTGGACTTGTGCGCCAAGGGAATCAAAACCCCACATGCCATCGATGAAAAATTTGGCTAAATTATGGTGGCACGAAGGGATTCTCCCATTACAAAAGGTAGGAAGCCAAGAAAGCGACACGCCATAATCCTTACAATTACGTTGCCCTGGGGGAGGAGGTTGCCCTGTGGTAGGAATCATCCCCTAAAGCAACAATAATGTAATGATAAGGATTTGTTATAAATGGATTTGCCTTCACCTACAGCAACAACAATTGTTTTGAAGTTGTCATCTCCTAATACCATGTCTGAAGCCTCCTTGGCAACCTAGAACTAGAAAACTAGTGATAGGCAATGACAAGATGAGAGAAAAGAAAAGAAAAACCTTGTCCACAACATTAAATGGTCTAACAGAAACATCAATTTAAAAATGACACAGATTTTATGAAAGGAATGGTTAGGCAACAAAAAATAATGTAAAGGAAAAGATAAGGAAATACCCTAGTCACAGCAATGCCCATAGCAATTCCAATATCAGCCAATTTCAAGGCATGTGCATCATTCACCCCATCCTCAGTCATTGCAACTACTTCACCATCTTCTTTGAGAAACCTCACAATTTCTTGTTTATGCCTTGGTTCAACCCTAGAAAACATTATCCCACTTGTTTGCCTAAGATGACTTTTGGAGTCACTATGGTCCATGAAGTTTCCTCCTGTTAAGCTCTTTGAACTGATGTCCTTATCTTGTCCTAATACACCTATCTCATGATATATAGCTTCTGCTGTATTCTTGGTATCTCCCGCAATAACCATTACTCGAATGCTAGATGCTCTGCAGTCCTCAATGGCTTGGCAAACTTCTTTCCGAGGAGGACCCTTTGACAAAATGAAACAAAGTTATGAACTATCCAAACATTTCATGATTGATACTAAAACAGTACACACGCCAAAAAGAAGCAAGGATAAATTGTTTGAGGAACTGACAGAGAATGAGCCAACTCACCCTAAACCTGCAAAGCCAACAAAGATGAGATTACTCTCAATCGACAAATAATTAGATGGGTGAAGTAAAAGTTATGTGCTGGATGGTCTTCATCGCCACTATGTTTAGCAAACTCCAAAAGATTATCGTTGCAGGTAAAACCCTAACTATGTAATGCACTTGAGGACATTTTTTGCAAGCTTTCCATAATAGCATCTCTCAAAGATTGATCTAGTTCTACAATTGAGCCGTCAAGCAATTGAACAAAGAAGCTTCGTTCTAATAAATTTTCTACGGCACCCTGCAACAACGCGGAACCCATTTGTCATCTTCTAACACCATGTCCGAAGCCTCCTTGGCAACCTAGAACAAGAAAACTAGTGATTGGCAATGACAAGATGAGAGAAAAAAAAAGAAAGACCTTGTCCACAACATTAAATGGTCTAATGGAAACAACGCGGCACCTATTTATTTATAAGTAATGAGTATGCCTATTTTTTTGTGTGTTAGTGTAAGATCCTTGTATTTCTAGTTCCGGGGGATGAACCTAGTGGTCTCAGGTCTGTCATACCTGAGGCAGTTTATTCAATCAAAAATGCTATACGCAAGGAAGATTACACCGAACCATACACAGAATGTTTAGTTTTTTTTTTTTTTAAATGTGTTTGCAAAAGACGACTTCATGTTCTTACATTCTGTGTATGATTAGGTGTAAGCTTTCTCATGCATAACATTTATGGTAATTAATTGAACCTATGTAGAATAAACCAGTCCGAGAAGCCAATAGTAAGGGAAATTCAGTTGAAGTCAGGCTCATCTTACATTAAACAACATGGCAGTAAGGACAATTTACCTTGAAGTCAGATTCATCTTTCATTGATCATACGAGAGACCTCACTTGTCACCCCCGGCAGCTCCTATTTAAGCAAAGGGTATTTTGAGTTTTCAACACGTTTCCGTCCTTGTTTTTAATGGTTTGTAGGGGAAGGGGTGTTGTTGCTTGATTTTGCAAGTTTCATGTTGCAACAAAGTGATAACAGTTTTGTTTGTTCTATTCTTCAGTTTTGTTTATAGAGTATGGCAACCAATAAAAGCCCTGATCTTATTCAGGAGGAAAGTAACTGTAACAAGAGCATGTCTCTCACTTCATTATCTCCATCTCACCAAAACCAAGATTTTTTTTTTGGGTAAATAAGTTTCATACAGAGCTTAATGATTTTCGGAAAAAAAAAAAATACAACATCTAGAGTTTAATAGTGTTTCTTTTACGTATTTTGAGCCCTAAAATTATTGATGTCTACCCCTCAAATTTTTTTATATTAAAATCCTACCGAAAAATAATAGTAGGATGAAGTTAAATCATACCTGACAAAGGAGCAGAAAAACAGGGACCCATGTGAGACCACGCCTTATGAGAATGTAAACAACTAGTAGGGTAGGCTAGAGTTTACTAATACGAAGAGAAACAATTGGAGTATAATGAGTGCGCGCCCATGATAACTCCCAAGTGCTACCTTCTACAAGGCCATCATCTCTGGAACCGTATAGATCGATTTCAAGAGGATGGCAATCCTAATCACTAATGCAAATTGGGATACGGATTTTACATTGCTTTTTCATAGTATAAATCATATCAGGATATTTACTGTGGGTAAGAGTTCTAGTGTTTAGTTGGTCAAATTTTGAAAGAGAGAGAAATAATTAAGACGAGAATAGGGAAGGAGACTACTTGTATTACGATATGGACTCATCTCTATTTATACTATTTCATGGAAGATTCTAGTCTGAAGATATTTTCATACAATATAGAACTTTGAAGTAGATTTTAGAATTACACAAGCATAAAAAATCCCGATATTTCTATATATTCTAGAGCTTCTAAAAACCAGTTATTTGTATCTATAGATTTATGTAATTAATTCTCACAAAATATCCGTATATTTCAGAAGGATAATCTAGATCTTCTAAAACTAGATACTGATGTCTTCTTCATTTCATCTTTGGGCTTTCTTAATTTGGTTTGTTGGGACTATACTTTTTTGGTCCAAAATATTGAATACAGTTGGTGCTTCAACAACATTTACCATAAATAACATATAATTAAAAGTAGTTATGCTTACATTTAAAAAATGGGTCTTTCTTCGACAAGGACATGGTATAAGAGTTAATCATGAAGATATGACACAAACTAATTTCTTAATGCTAAAAGTACAAATCACCTAGACATTCCAAAAATGACCCTACTAGCCCATAAAAATGTCTAAACCTCCAAACCTAATGTGTAATAATCCGAAAATTTTAATAAAATTTAGGATTATATAATTTTTTTAAAATTACTTTCATTTAATTTCTAATTTCATTTAGGGCCCTTAATTTGCAATACTACGGTTTATACCCTAATACTTCTAAATTGCTACAAATTCAACCCTAAGGCACGTTTACATTTTAATATCAAGCTTTATATTTTTATAAATTCATTTTATACATAATTATACTCAATCATACACCTACACAAGTAATACTAGAACACATACACACATGTGTGCATATATACATACATACTCACTCCACACTCCACCAACCACCCCACTACTTCTTCCAAATCAACCCAACACCACACTCCACCCCTTCCCCTGCAAAATCAGACCTCCCTCCACCCTCTCTCTGCCTCCAACAACTCCAATCAACCCTCTTGTCATCCCCTCACATCCCACATGTGTTTAACCACTTCCACACACCACCCCAACCCAAACACTCCACCCTCACCCTTCATAAACCCCTCTATTTCGTCCCTCACTCTCTCACACTCCCACACATCACCATTACACAGAAAAATAGCAAGGAAAGAGAGAGAAAGCTCTAAGTTGGGCTATGGAGTTCTAGAGAGAGAAAATAAGACCAAAACTTGTGTTTCTACCTCCAAACCCAACGACATTCAATCTTCTTCCACAAGTTCATCCATTGCACTCCTAGGCATCCACATTTCACCATCCAAGCAAGCCAAGTCGGCCCAAGAAGCTCCCTCCGCTGGTTTTTCGCCAAAATCCATTTTTTCGCCAAATCTTTGCAAAACAAGGTAGAAACTCGTACCCATCCTATTCCAAGCTTTTGAATGTGTTATAATGGTCTAAGAGTAATTTAGAGTTGATGGGTTAAAGCCCCAATTCAAGGGTTTCACGAAACCCGAACAAAAACGCAAGTTGCTCTGTTTTTGCTGTGACGATGGTCTAGACCACTATATCCCCGTCCGGACCACGGGTACAGAATGTTCCCTCTAACTTTGGTTTAAATTCTGTAATTACAGTTAGGCCCCTTGTGTTCCTAGTTTCGACAATTTTGACCCTAAACCATGTTTTTCATGCATATTAAGCCCTAGATTCATTTTGGTTTATGTGTTTAACTTCTCAAACATGATTAGGACTTATTCAAGTGTTTATGTGAGATTTAATGTGTTCATGTTACGTTTAATCTTGTTCTCGTTCTTGGTATTAAACTTAAGGATTAAAAATGTAGTTTTATAAAGTATGTGGCTTAACCTACAAAGATATTTATGTTCCTACTTTTTATCAATTAAATGTCATTAGTGGAAGTTTATGAGTGTATTAAAATTTCTAAAATACCCTTCGTAGTGTAAAATGACCGTTTTGCCCTTTGTTATTTTTATCACCGTTATAATAGCTTTGGACTTACTAAAATCCAAGGAACTACTTTTGGAGTCAAATTATGTCATAAATAACCAAAATGAGGTAATTTTACTTATTTACCCTTGGTGGTGGAAAAATGACCGTTTTGCCCTTTATTACATTTATTACACTTATAAAAGTTTTGGACTTGCTAAAATTCAAGGAATATCTTTTTTAGTCAAGTTATAACATAACTAGCTAAAATAAATTATTTTACGTGTTTACCCTTCGTGGTTGAAAAATTACCTTTTTGCCCTTGTATTATGTTATTTACAAAAAGGCCCCCAGAGTTTGTAAATCACACTAAGGACCCTAGACCGTGAAATTACTTTTGTTACCCTTATACTTACTTAAAATGACGTTGGCGACCCATACTTTCTTTGAATTACATTTTGACCCCAATAGTTTAGAAAATTACGTTTTGACCCCTATAGTTGAATTTATTACGTTTAGACCCCCAATTTTCGATTACTAGAATTTTATGAACCTGTGAATCATATTATTTGATTTTGTGACCCTTGTGATATCGTTATCGCTTTGCTTTTACTGTTAAGTGCATTTTTCATAAACGTGTTGGATGTTAGAATGGACAAATAGGTTCCCGGGTTGGTACTTACGTAGTAGATCACATAGACGTTTCTAAGTTAAAGGAAACCAGAAAGTAAGGAGTTAAGTCGTGGTCAGCAGAGCCAAAGCCTGGTCAGCCGAAAGGTCCCAATTATCGGGTTAGCGGAACTAGAGCCTCGCCCCAAATTTAAATGTCCACCGGGGAATTGAGTCGTGGTCACGTGAGCCAAAGCCCAGTCGGTAAAAGGTCCCAATTATCGGTCACAGAGAACGAGCCTCGCCAAATTGAAAGGGCCACTATGAGTTGTGAATATCAGTTTTGAATTGGAGAGACGTTCCTAAGGTTTAGAATCTATGAGAACTTAGATGAACATGTAAGTCAATGACTAGTAATGAAATCAATTATGTGTTTAATTTCAGCTTTATGAATTATTTCTTGCTTATTCCTTTAATTATTGCTTTTCAATCACATATGTTGTACTTGTATGCCTAGCAAGGGTTGGGTGGGTTAGAGTAGCTATTGAGTGATTTATCGCTCACGGTGTTACACTTTGTGTGACCCTGGCATAATACCATGATGTTGCTTCGCGACTCGGACGTATTATGCCAAACTGTGATCAAACAGGTACTGTTGGTGTCGAAGGAGACGGTTATTTCAGAACCGAGGGTTATCCAGTAGACCAGGCTCAGGAGGAGCCGTGGAATCCAGAGTTAAACCTAAATCTGTAGAACCCACCCCCTTTATTTTTAATGTTGGATTTGCAATATTAATTTTTCAAACCGTACTAAGTATTTTGTAATGGACTGCATTTCACGTTTTCCAATGTGTACTCTGATGGAAACTCTTTTTATTAAATTAATCCTAATTATTTGTCTTAATTAATGCTTCCGAAAATCGGGGCGTTACATAATGAAAGTGCATAAACTCCCAAACCTAATGAAAGTGCCTAAACCTAAATACTAGGGTAAAAAATGAAAGTGCCTAAAATCCTAGGGTACCCTATGAAAATGTCTAAACCACTAAAACTCTATAATTGGAAAGTGCACGCTAATAGGGTACTCTATGAAAGTGCCTAAAACCTTAGGGTATCCTATGAAAGTGCCTAAACTATTAAAACCCTATAATCGAAAAAGTGAACCTAAGTGCTTAAACCCAAAAAGATCTAAACCCACATTAATCTACCTCAAAGAGCCTCCCCAAAAAAAAAAAAAAAAAAAAGTAAAAAGAAAAGAAAAGAAAATAGAAATAAAAAAAATTGAACACAATCCCAAAATTAATTGTCCCACCTAGGACCCATGCACAAGAGAGAGAGAGAGAGAGAGAGAGAGAGAGAGAGAGAGAGAGAGAGAGACGGGAAGAGTTATAGGTATACCTCAAGCAAGTGGAAGCAATAGGTTGGCCGGCTGTTTTTTTGTAATTTTTTTTTATCATTAAGGTTATTTTTGTATAATATTGTCCTTGAAACTTCAAAAATTTCACATCAATGTATTGGAGGCTTTAAAATAAGTTAGAATGCACTAAACATCCTTTAAAAGCCTTAAACTTGGCCTTTAGGACAATTTTTTGATTTATTAATTGGGTGGAGCAATTTAACACGATTGCAGGTGATAAAGCAGATAGAAATGCAAAAATGGATGAAAGAAAATGTAAGACATTCAAGCTGAACTTGAGAAGAGAGAGAGAGAGAGAGATGAAGAGAAATGAGAAAGAAAGTCTAAGGACTAAGTTCCGGAGTCATTTGTTTTGGCAATTTTGTTTGACAAAACAAACATTCACATCGAGTTGTAATTTTATTATTTAGAGTGTGTTTAGGTGTGGAAGGAAATCAATATGTAATCTTTTTATTGCGACTTGTATTTTGATGTATTTCAAGAAACTGGTTCAACCAACTTGTCAAACAAGTCGTCAAGCAACGCGTCAAGCAAATTATCTGTTCGCTAGTTGCTCCTATAGATTAACATCAATTAGGGTCGAAGAGTGGAGAATGCAGCAACCACTTCTCTGGGCGTTTATTTACATAAAATACACTTGTGAGAATTTTTTAATGCACCTTGAAGATCTTTGAAGGCCGGATGCTTATGGTTAATCTTCAAGGAGTTTGATTCTTCAACAATCAACTTTCAATTAGAGCCCTTTCGTAGAATTTGAAAGGCAAACGATTGGAAGGATTGTGTGATTCAAGGCATTGGCAATTAAGATCATTGGGTGTGGTGTACGTGTGACTCTGCAGGTGATACTTAGAACTTTGTGAGGATTTACTTCATTTGGATAGGTATATCTGTAACTGCACAATGTGTGTAGTGATTTTGATTCCTTCCCGTGGTTTTTTTTTACCAATTTAGGGTTTTCCACGTATATCTTTGTGTTGTGGGATTTGACTGCTTGCGTGATTTTATACTGATAGTATTAATTAGTGATTCACACTCATGCAGTTAGGATTTTTTACGAATTATTAGGGAACCCTGATTTTTTAGAAAGTGAAGATATAATAGTGCATATGGATTTGTCCAACATGGAGCCTCAAGGGAATACAGAATGCTTATTAGCAAATGTGAAGAAATAAAGTGATGGCCGAATGACGTAGCTAGAGCCCAAGCACGAAGACTATTGTGGTCTTCTTCGAGGATCTATCGATTCATTTGTATTTTATTTGTTTTAGACTTGTAACTTTTACTTCAATTTATGAAATGTAGTTTATTTAAAAGTTAAAGCTAAATGAATGGAGGGAATTGTGGTGCGGCAAAATGGCATTGTGCTTGCGGATCAAATGACTTTTTCTTTTTTTATCAAATGATAGAACTCAATTTTATTAATGATAATCATAAGCCACACAACTCGAACCGGACTCCATTCTTTTGAAGAACAGATAGAAGTTACAAAGGAGGCCGAAATTCCCATGTAGAGAAAACATGACCTCTCATAGCTCTTTGAGCAATTTTATGGGCTACCCCATTTCTCCTTTACTTCACAAAAGCTTATCCGCACTCGAAAACCTAGCTAAAAGACAAAGATTGTCTGCAACTATAACCTTCACCAACTAGTAGTCTTCCATATGTCTCTAAATCAAACAGACAAATTGTTGAGAATCACTTTCAAGACGTATAATGTTGTCAATCCCCAAATCCACAGCCAGCTGCAAACTTTCCGTTGCTGCTAGAGCTTCTACCGTTAATAGATTTGTAGAATGTTTTTCTTAGTTTTGGTTGTTTCAAAATCAGAAAAGCAACTTTGAAAATGCCATTTTAGTACTCCTCTGCCCCTTTTTTAGTGTATATATTTCCATTTTGGTCTGTCCCCTAATAAGTGTGTGTTGAAAAGTTAATGGGTAAAAATGTGTACAATTACCATTTTGCCCTTTGAAAGTTGGTGGATAAAGAGTTGATGGGTAAAAATGGAGGATAATTTTGAAAAATAGAAGTAAAAGTTGATGTACAAAGTATAAAGTTGAGGTAAAAGTTGATGTGATTAGGTGTAATAATGATGTTTTTTTAATAAGTTGAATTTGAAGCAACACACTTAAAAGGAACAGAGGGAGTACATATGGAAGGACTTGATATAAATGTCAAGGATGGTGTCATGACGTGGTGATGATCGGTTAGCTAACTTGGGCTTTTTCTCAACATGTGTAGCATTATTTTTGCATTATTACATTTCAAGCTTTGGCTTGTTTGCTTCTCTTATGATTTTCTCTGCATAGTCAAGGACGAACCCTGGAGCTCATCGGCTTAAGGCTTGGGTGGTGAAAATGTCATAACTTCATTGCATAAAAGGCTTGTACCATTCTGTTAAAAAAACAAAAAAAAACAAAGAAGGGCTTGTACCATGTGCAAGGAACAAGAATGTTATGCAACTAAAAATTTTGGAAGTGAAAGGGGAATACATAATTTAGGGCATTTTCTCAACTTGCAAATAGTAATTCTTTTGGGATTTGAATTTTATACTCCCTGTCACTTTTTTTTAAGTGTTGCCCCATAAATCTAACTTATTAAAGAGACATAATTATTATATCTTTAACATCAACTTTTACCTATACTTTTGACCTTTTACATAAACTTTTCCCTCAACTTTTCCAAATTATCCTCCACATTTACCAAATACTAACTCTTTTACCCATTAACTTTTCAAAATGACAAATAAATAATTATATAAACTTTTACCCATAACTTTTCAAAATAAAGAGTTATTAAAGAACCCAAAATATAATAATCGACTATAAAAAAAAGGGACGGAGGGAGTTCTTTCTATTGACAGGGAAAGCTGTGTGCAACCTCATTTGGTTGGACACGTGTGACTCGAAGCGCCACAAGGGATGCCGATGGAAAGCTTTGCTGTTGGGCTATGCCACCGTTATTAATTTGCATAGACAGATTATCAGAGGACAGACAATAAAATAAATTCGTAGTATTCTCTTTCATTACATGTCAAAACAAACCAAAGGAAACAATAGGAACGAGAAAATTTTGCATACGGAGAGGGTAGGGACACGTGGTGCCCGGCACTCCATCCGAGTTGTCCAAACATGTTTTGGACAGCCAAATTTGAGGGAGGTATTTTTGTAAATTTTGGGGGCAAATCTACCCCTCAAATCTAGGCCGTCCAAAACATATTTGGACAGATCGGATGGGGTGTCAGGCGCCACGTGTCTCTACACTCTATATGCAAATTCTTCTCACCTAGAGGAAATAAAATGTCCGCAAGCAGCAGGACAACAGATTTTTATAAGCAATATGTCAAACGAATGATAACTCTTATTGCATCGGATACCACGGATTCCCATTCATTCTAATGTTCCATTCGGATAATGCATCTTATGCTTTCCCCTTTGAGCATGTAGTCGAAGGCCTTGTTGATCTCCGAGAAAGGGATTTGATGAGTGATGAACTTCTCCAGTTCAAGTTCCTGCAAATGTTATTACAAATTTAGGACCAATTAAGGCCTAAAATAGGGATAATGGATTTCCTTAAAGTGAAGTAGGCATTCGGAAATTCACCTTGTTCATATATTTTTCTACAACAGCAGGAATGTCTGACCGGGGTTTGTAGTTTCCAAAGAAAGTTCCCTTTAGTGTCCTTTCATTTAGGAAATTCACTGGGTGTGTCTTGAATACAGCATCCTTGGTGGGGACTCCCACTAGAACAGCTACACCCCAGCCCTGTTATGGTAAGTTTATTGTCTATCAGCTCTAACCTTGGTATATATATACTGATATAGAAGGTGGTACATCAGTGTATCATGAATCCACATGAAACCAAACTTCTAACCTTTCACGAGCAAACTTGAAGCATTTATATTACTGAAGTACTAGTATTTTGAGAGATGTTGAGAAATGAAAAACCGAAGTGGTTTTGGGGGGGATAATTTCAGCATTGAAAGTAAGGTTACAAGCCTTCAAAAAGGGGGAGCAGGGGGAGAACAGAAAACCAGTCTTCTCCATTTATACATTGGTATAGATAATAGAAGATTCAAGATTTGGGAAACTCACATCATGGACGCATTCAAATGCAGAAATCATAGCATCAATGTGTCCAGTGCATTCAATGCTTCTGTCAACTCCTCCATCAGTCATCTCAGCTAACACCTGAAGAGAAAGTCAAGAACACTAAGAAACTTGACCAAAGTACTGAAAAATGAAAGGGAAATGGTTCAAATTGCAAAATAGAGGTGCAGAAAAGTACCTCCTGAACTGGTTTGTTATAGTCTTTTGGGTTCACAAACTCTGTCACACCAAACTGCTTTGCTGTTATACAAAGAACATCCATGTTAGAAACCAAGGTCTATAAATCATAATGATTACGGCCTCTGCTCTTTGTGCATTCATCCATTCCAATTTCTCTCCATAACGCAAGAAATGCTCATGGGATCAAGGTAAATGGAACTTGTCTCAAGGATTTGATGCAGTTGGCCATGCAAATGGGCAATGACTGGTGTTCCAAATGAAATCAACTTTTGGGAGAGTTATGCAACTACTTTGAATTAGTAACATGTGGTTAAATCTTAACAGAATCAAGAGAAGTTGCAGTGATTTATGACAAGAAAATTGTTTCAGGTAATGCAAATATAAATCAAACCATTAATAGGAGCACCAACCTAGCTGAAATTTGTTTGGATTCATATCCACACCAATAATCCTTGAAGCACCGGAAACTCTGGCACCTTCTGCTGCCTAACAGACGAAATTAACGAGATTTCTGGTAGATTTTGATAACAACAATGTACATATAGGACAATAAGCATTTAGAGAAACTCACTGCTAAGCCTACTGCTCCCAACCCAAAAACTGCCACCGTAGAGCCCTTTCTTGGTTTTGCAACATTGACGGTGGCACCAAAGCCTATCCAAGCAAAATGCAAAAGCTTGTTTATCAGCAATGGCAATATGGTATTATGCAAAACTGTTTCCTTATCTTCATTTTTTAGAACTCTTCTGTTCAAACAAAGAAAATTTGTTTGGCAACAGTTTAACTTTCACGTGCATATTTTTTAGCAACGCCATAAAGATTTAAATATTTGCAGAAAATTCTTTTATGCACAACAATGCGGACAACATAACTACGACTAGCATTTTCGAATCTTCCATTCAAAAGACAAACAACAAAAAATGTAAACATTGCCAAACATATTTTTAAAATCATGGTATCATTGTCTGGTACCTGTTGAGATTCCACAGCTAAGAATACAGACTTTGTCGAGAGGAGCAAGTGGGTTGATCTTGGCAACACAACCAACATGGACCACTGTGTACTCGCTGAAGGTGGATGTTCCAACAAAATGGAAAATGGGTTTTCCATTGATAGAGAATCTTGATTTTCCGTCATGGATCATGACTCCCCTATCAGTGTTAATCCTGAGGAGGTCACACATGTTGCTCTCTTCAGACTTACAGTGAGCACATTCTTTGCATTCACCAGTGAACACTGGCAGCACGTGGTCTCCCGGTGCAAGCTCTGTCACTCCTTCGCCAACACTCTCCACAATTCTACATACAAAGAAAATTTCCATGATTAGAGAAGCCATTGCAATTTAGGCATTGGAAATGCATTGTGCTTAAAGGCATCTCCAACCATCACCAAATTCAACTACGTGAAATAAGTTGGAAAAGAAAGAAACAAGGAGCTCCAACCCTTTCATCAAGTCATACCAAATCAAGGGACAAGCCAATTTCCAAAGGTCATATGTCCGATGTGTTATGAAATTTGAAAGAGTAAAGATAGTAGATAATCTTCTTCTTTCATACAGAAGCTGTTAGAAAAAAAAAAGAAAAAAGTTCCTTTTCATGCGACAACGAAGTTCAAGATTGAATTCCTCCCTGTCAGATCAAGTATCGATCCAAATATATAATTACTTTAAAGAAGCAATGCAAAAATAAAAGAAACTCAGGATTCGAGATGGCCAAAGATAATCAGGTTGAGATTGTCTTGGAAAGAAAATTCACTCACCCTCCTGCCTCATGTCCGAGGATTCGAGGAAACATAGTGTTCTGACCCTGCAAAATTTGAAAGAAACAGATTTCGGAGTCACCAAGGTGGCATGATGAAATATGACTGGAAATTGAAGCAAACATCATGGAACAAGTCACGTATCAAAATCTAATACAAGAAAATGAATACCAACTGAAATTTAGTTACCTTGGCTTCCCAAAAGTAAACATCGGTGTGGCAGAGAGAGGTGAAGAGGATCTTCAGACGAACCTCCATTTTCTGCGGTGGTGCCACCTCCACTTCTTCGATAACCAGTGGCTTCCCTGCTTCCCAAGCCACCGCAGCTGCAACACATGATGAACAAGCCATTATTAGCCAATCCACGTCCGCCAATGAAAATGAAGCACAAATAGTAAAATTACCAAAATGAAGAAGCAGCAGAATTGGCAAACATTTTCCAAAGAAAAAGTAATAGTCCCTCTCTCACAATCCTATCCAGACTTTAAACAAGGACCAATCAGAATAGGCATACATTCCAACTACTACCCCAATGATGATCAGTTCAGGGAAAAAAAAAAAAAAAATTCTCAATGATGATCACAATTGAATCTAAACTACATCAAATCCGTATTTTCTCATTCAGTTACTGCATCATTTAATAGCCCAAATTGATAAAAACCCATATGTGAATCATAAGAATTAAAGCGAATGAAATCAAAGGGATAAAAGAAGAACCCAATAACATGTGAAAGATCGAAGGAATGATAGACAGAACCAAAAAAAAGGGCAAAACTCCCAAACGAAAACAACAATATTAGTGATCAAATCTCAAACCAGTATGATTTGACACCAGATTAACAAACCCATCGGTGGTTAGCCAATAAATACCAAATGTTAAAAGAAGAACCAAATAACGCGTGAAAAGCTCAATGGGAAAATCAACATACCTTTGCAACGTATGACTTGACCATCAGTGCTCGATATCTCTTCCTGCCCTTCTTTACAGGAAAACTGAGAGGGTTTATTTTCGAGAACAGAGTGAAGTCGGGTATGTGAAATGTTAAGAGACTTCTCTTGAGAGTTATTTCTACCGTGAATGGAAGGAAGAGATGATCGAATGAGAGATTTAGTAAAAAAAACCATAGGCGATGCCAAAACCACTCCCATGTTTAGGTTCATTTTAATCTTACCACACTGGTAGGAGTGTTTTCAATTCATAGCCTGACGGTAATGGGTTAGGGCAAGCACAAGTGGCTAAAAAATGATACTCCACCTACAGCAAAATTTAACACTATCAGTACAACATGATTACGTGGCATGCCACATCAACAAGTAGGACCCGCCCATTTCGAAAATTTACAGAGAACGCTTCGACCGCCACTGAGTACCAGTGGCGGAGCCACGTGT
Organism: Vaccinium macrocarpon; assembly: GCA_022606695.1. Taxonomy (NCBI): domain Eukaryota; kingdom Viridiplantae; phylum Streptophyta; class Magnoliopsida; order Ericales; family Ericaceae; genus Vaccinium; species Vaccinium macrocarpon. The sequence goes on along the minus strand of CM040170.1, from coordinate 26,008,484 downwards.
GAACCACTGTGCCCACACTGAATTTTATGAAGGAATTTCTTTTTTGTTTTTGGGATTTTTGTAGAAAAATATAAATTGGTACATCACTTCTTTCTTCTTCTTCTTCTTTTTATGCAAAAAAGCTCTTGGGCGTCATTACTTGGTGTGATAATGTAATTCTTCAGCGCGTACATATGTGGAACTCAAGACTTAAGATATGAGTTTCACCTGAATATGTGATGAGAAGGCCCATAAGAAAAAGTGATAGAGAAGGGAGTTAGGACATCATATAGCTATGCCCCAGAATAACTGAATAAACTAATTACTCACAAATAAATCTCAATATATTGAATTTCTGCCTCAAAACTAAATATTCACAGAGCCAGACCTCCACTAACTAGAATCCCAAATCTCCCCCTTGGAAGCCAAGGAGTACAACCAAATAGTCTAAGAGACACGTCTATCCATAAAATGTAAGTCAAACAAGACTTATTTCAAATGAAAATTAAGACATGTTATATTTTTTAAGAGAGATTTGTTTCTTCACAACAAAAGTACTGACATTTATGAATTATGCATTCACTGACCCAATTTCCTAGCTACGCCACTTCTGAGAACCCAGCTCCTCTCGCCTTCCTCCCTACGTCCAGCCACCAACATCATTGAAGCCACCTTTGAGGATGGTGTCTAGTAACTCAACAAACAACCCTATACAAAATACAATAATAACTCAACAAACAATCCTATACAATATTTGTTTGTTGCGGTACTATTCACCATCTACTACTTATTTTATTACTTCTCATCACCCACTCCTTCTTTCCACTTCCTCACACAAAATTAGTTAACTAATAATGAAAAAAAATCAAATAAAAGAATGTATATAATAATAGATGATATGTAAAATAGAGAGTATTGTTTGAGTTTTGATAGAAAAAATGTTTAGCTATAATAGATATCTACACTGTACACTACATAATTTGTCTGACTATTAGTGGGCTTGCCTTTAAACTCTCATAAAGTATCCCTAGGTAATATGCCTAATATACTTTAGTATTTCTTTTTCTTTTCTATTCTTTAGCACTATCTTTTTTCCTTTTCTTTTCTATTCTTTAGCACTGCTTTAGTATTTCTTTTTCTTTTTTTTTCCCTTTTTATTTGGTCTCTCCGGATGAATGACATATCGTCTAATTTGTAAGAGTTACGTATCTCGTTTCTGCAAGAGTATTTAGATGGTGTTGCTTCACAATAATATGTATGTCGATAGTGTTTTAGGCATCCGATCTATAGTTTTGGAATTTCATTGTGCGTTCATACTTGGTTAGAGTCTATCTGATCATATAGGTATTTGTTTTCTTTTGTCTTTGGCTATCACTTTATCTCTTTTGAGGCTGTTAATTCTAAATATGATTATAATGTGCATCAGGTGAGATGCCTACGTTAGGATAACGATATCAATTGTCTTATACTTTTATTATTTTTGCATCAGCTAGGTGATTATTTTGGTTTTCTCTAAAATTTATGTAATGAATTTCATTATGTAAGTGCCGTTGGACTTATACCAATACGATTTTACTCTTGTCATAACAAAAAAAAAAAGAGAGTAGAAAAGAAAAGGAAGAAGCAGGGCTTTCAAAATTGACGTGGGATTGATACTATAAATGATGCTAACCCTCGTTTTTTAATCTATTATAGTATTGCAGAATGACTTTTCATGAGAAGAGCTCAGAGCGCGACAAGTGGCTGCAATTGATAGGACCATAATTATGTTTTTTTAATTAAAAGTGATAAAAGGAAAATAATCTTAATATTCTATAGATATTACAAAATTTGAAATCTCTAAGATTATCATTTCCTTAATAGAATGAAAACCTTTGAAATCTTTTATATATATCTAAGCGAAAATAAAATCTCTTCCTCTCCAATCCTCTGAGTAACAATGAATAGATCATTATGTTCTTCTATGTTTAAAGGGATTATAATTATTTCCCTCTATTTTTGCATTTTTTGTTGTTTTGTGCCCAAAACTTGATCATGAAAAGTTGCTTTAAATTAATAATTTCATATGTGATGTATGAAGTTCAGTAATAGTAGCATTTCATTTTGTAGCAGTTTTAACCGAACACTACAAAGGTGCAAATAGAAGTTTCGATGGTTCCAATCACGGAGGTAATCAAGGAAAGCTATACTTAAACCGGAACCTTGCAAATCAATAAGGTGTCAATGAAAACTTCTAATCCTCATTTATTTTATTTTTTTTGTAATTGAAAGATAGAGATCATTGCAATACAATAGGATTTCGATGTTATTGTTGCTTTACCGAATCTAATGCTTCAATTTCGTTACTTTGTGTCCATGTTAAAATTCTTAACCAGTGGTATTTTTATTTATTTATTTCATGATGCCATTTCAAAAAAATTCAACATTGGAACATTTATATTTATCCATGTGTACAAGGGAGCACACAGATCTCATGTTTTGCAAATTTATGTCCTGGTTGGTGCATGTAAAAATAAAAAGAATGCATGAGGGATTTGTATTAATAAATTAGTAAGATTTTATTTGATTATTTGGATCCAAATATCATTCAAAGTCTCAATGTTGTGTGTAAATAGGTTGAGCTACAAATTCACAAGTGCATTCTATTAAGATAAAATTGAGTTTTTAACGATGAAATAGGATAAGATGTCATATTTCTATTTGAATTCAAATGGAAAAAGGCTCAAATCATTAGCATGTCTTTTGTGAGACATTACCTCTTAATTTACCAAAATCAGAAGATCTCCAATTATACCAAGTTCAATTTTAATTTAGTAGCTACTTTTTTTTCAAGATTCTCATTTAATATTTTAACCAAATATTCTTCATATAATGTCCTTTCATTGGTGATGCTAGATTGTCTATTTGACCTCTATCAATTAAAGTTGGACCTCTACAATACGAAAATGCAAATGCTTTAGAAAATATTTTTTATTGCCATTTTGTGATGGAAATGATTCATTAAAAAATGTCGATTTTTACATTATGTGGAAAGCAATAAGCAATTGATCAAATGAGCATAGCACGGGTTCATTGCAAGGTTTTGTATAAAAATTCTCTATTCAATGCAAGGAAGAATTTTGAGTTCTATTTGTTACATGATGTGAACGTTAAATTCTAACAACTGATAAATGAAAACAAAAGAAGTTGCAACTAGAAAATATGATAAATGAGTGTCTCCTCCTTGAATGTCGACCCAAGATCTTATTCTTGAAGCAGCTCATAAATATGTTGTGCTATAAGAGGAATAGTTCCTCCTTTTAAAGATGTTTCAAACAAAATCATAATTCATTGGAGGAGTGTGTTCAGCCTATTCTCAACTTTGTTTTCGTTCCTAAGTTGGTGAAAAATCATATCACATCTTTTTTGCAGATGCTTTGATATAAGAGGGTTACAAACAACTATACTTTTATATGTTACAAAGAGGAAAAAAGAAAAACCATTGTACTTGAATCAATATATTAATATTACTCGGTCAAATAGGTCGTGTGCTGCACAAGTGCACATGCATGTTTCTCGCAATAAACCACACTACCCAACCCCAAGAGATTGGAAAAATAGTCTTACCTTAGGATTTAGGGGTTTGCTCCCACTTAAGCTTTCAGGTTCGAATTCCCTAACTAGCAAACTCTTGAAGCCACAAGGGTTCTGCCCAATTGTTAACTATATGACTCCGGAATTAGTCGAGTTGCGCGAAAGCTAGCCCAGACATCTTATCAAAAAAAAAATTAAATAACCTATGCTACCCACATGATTAAGATGTAGACAAATATGTTTAACAACTGACACACTTAAGCCCGTGCATAGCACGGGTTATTCGCTAGTTGTTTAGTATGTCTAAGTGTTCATAAATGGCACACAGAATTTACCAAATCAATGGCCCAAAAGTGAACCGAGGCCATAAATTTTCAATTTCTAGGTAAATACTGGGGGTATTTTCTAGGGGGGTAGTGGTGCCGATTCAGATTCGGTGAAAATTAAAAAAGTACTCCTAATAATCCAGGTGGTCCCCACTTAATGATCTGAGTTTTGGCCAGACAGGTATTGCCCTTGTACTTTAGATAAGCTTGTCCTGGTATTTTTTGTCTGTTAGGTGTAAAACTGCCGACAATATTTTGATTTAGGGTAAATTCCACTTACCTCCCCTGAGATTTCTAACAAATACAAAGACCTTCCTTATATTTTTTGAAATTTAACTGCCCTCCCTTATTTTTTAAAATAATTGTCACTACCTCCCCTGCCGTTACTTTAAGTCTAATGGTGTTAAATTTTTGCGTGAAATGACCGTAACGCCCTCAGTATATATTCTCCACCTTAAAAAACCATTTTTTAATAAACAAAGTAGAGTTAAAAAAAATTCCAAAAAAATTAAAATGTTTTTCACTTCGAGAAAAATAGTTTTAAAATGCAAAGTATCAAAGAAATTCTTTTTCATTTGTTTTTCATTTTGAGTGTTTTTGTAGGAAAAAAAACTAGTATTGAAGTAGTTTTTTAAACTGTTTTTTTTTTCAAAATTTATTTTTCAGATTAAAAAAAAATAAGGGAGCTTTCTGTATTTGTCAGAAACCTCAAGTGCGGTAAGTGAAATGGACCCTTTGATTTATTATGGTTTTCATTTTCTTCTTTTCATGGTTTTCCCCCATTTAGCTTTGTGGAGGGCGAGGGACTCTTTCATTATGGAAATGATTAACCACCTTTTTTTTTTCAAATTAAATGTACTCTATTTTCTATTCTATCTATATAATTGAGGAGTATATTACATATGTTGGTTTCTTTTCTTCTTTTTTTTTTGGGTAAAAACAAATTTAAATGTTTTTTCCTTAGTTTGCATGAAATCTCGGTTTAGTATCTTTAGTAGTGAAAATGACAATTTTTTCATTAAATTCCATCCTTTTTAATTACGCTGTCAGCAAGATGGACGAAATTGAGATAGAATACAAAGTAAACATTTTAAATAGACAAAATTAGCACTAGATGGATGGAAATGAGAATTCATGCAAATTAGATGGACCCTTTCTAAAGTTTTTCCAACCATAAAATCATCCTCTAGGAGATGTGCAAACCGTCATCAAAATGATCCAAGGGTGGCTAATGCAATAGCCAAATATTGCCCTATCCTTGGATAACCCGCTAATCTGGCAGGAGGCTGTTCCAAACTGGATTAGCAGGGAAGTATTCCTCGATGTTTCCTCATTTACGAGTTCATGAATAAATTGAATTACCGATTGACAAAAAATCAAAAATAAAATAATCCTCTATAGATTTTTTTTTTTTTTGTAAAAATACATGAAAAGGGTAACTTCTCATTTCACATGGATAAAAAAGAAGAAGAAGTAATTAGTGCATTGGAAGAAAAGTGGAAGCTAGAGTCAATTATCTCATTTCTTCTTTATTGATAAATTAAATTTTATTCAGTCAAGATTAATATTGAGCGGAAAGAATTTTTTTTCCCAGTTATAATACAATCACATCAATTTATAGTGATCGTGGACTTTGTTTCTAATGTGATATAATTCATACTTGTGCCTTCAAATTCGTTTCAGTCATTGTTTGTTCATCGAAAAACCATTTTGAGTTGTTCGTTGAAAATCCCTTTCAAGTTGTTCGTTGAAGAACCTTTGTGAGTTGCAATGGGGTTGCATAAGTTGATTGCCTAATTGGATGCTTTAACACAATATCAGAGCTATGTTTTCAGAGGCTTTTGGAAAGACTGTGTTAATTGGTTCCCCCTTTTTTTGAGCCTTAAGTGCACCTAGTTTTGTTGTTTGTTGTGATACCATGTTATGGATCCGTTGTTTATCTCTTCACGTGAGGATTAGGGATCACACATGTGGGTGAGTGTTAGAGCTTGTTCTTCGTTGGTTAATTAGAACCTCCAAAACTATTATATGAGTTGTGCAGAAAGTCCACTCACTATTAGTTAGTTTGGAGTTGGATAGTTTAACAAAAATCACCCTCAATTGCAGGTGGAGAACCAAAGAAGAATGAAAAAAACCAACTAGATTCTAAAGAAGAATTTAGGGGCTTGCAGGACGAAGGAGGCATGATAATAGGTAAACATGTCAGAATGGAGGCAAACTCTATCATGTGACCCATAAGGGCCCAATGGTTCAATAGCTGTGCCAGACTCAACCCTTGGGCCAGACCAAACATTTAGTTCAGACATTCTTACTTAGGGTCATCACACCAACACCCTGTTTGGATGCCGGACTAGGCACCCAGATATGTAATCTCGGGCCCACCTTACTCCCATGTTTGGATGGCAAAACAAGCCATGGACTTAGGTCACTGTTGGGAGATGTTATCAGGGTGCTCTTGGATTTGGTAATGACAGCCTTGACCCTGTTGTTACGTAATGAGGGGCGATTTGCTTCATTCTATACCATTTCTACCCCTTTAAATTTGGGTGATATACACACGATCGAGGGTTTTGTGTAGTGTTTTGCATTAGAGAAGAGAGAGATGATGAAGAGGCAATCGATCGATTGGGGTTTTTTCTTTATCATCTTTGATCCATCTCGTGTTCAACCTTAATGTCGTCGGTTGTGTTGAAATCCATGGTGATTGTGTTCAAAAAACCCACCATTATCGATCTAATTGGGGGGGTTTTCATATAATTTTTACCCTAATCTTGAGTCTATCGTTGGTTGTGTTGAAATCCATGGTGGTTGTGTTTACAAAATCCACCATTATCGATCTGTTTGGGGGGTTTTCATATGATTTTTGCCCTAATCTTGTGGCTGCCGTTGGTTGTGTTTACAACACCCACCATTATCATCTATCTACCACTCCACCAACCATTAACCATTCAACTACCATGTACTCTCCATTCAACAAAAAAAAAATATATATATATATATATATATATATATATATATATATATATATATATATATATATATATATATATATATATAACCTTCTCACCATTCAAATCAACAATTAATTGCCTTTTATTAATTTAACAAATTAATAGTTATTAGGGTAAATTTCTCTTATATCCCTTCAACTTTCGCTAGAATTCCACTTCAGTCCTTCTGGTTTCAATTAGAACAATAATAACCTTGCATTTTTTATTGCATTTCGATGTAGCCCCTTTGTAGCCTTCCGTCCAAATTTTAGACGGAAAACAGTCATGTGCCATCCATGTGACAACTTGTATAGGGTACATTAGTCACTCTCTTCCATCTCTCTCTCTCTCTCTCTCTCTCTCTCTCTCTTTGAAACCTCCAATCCACTGTCCGTGGCTACACCACCATCTTCACCTGCTTGGCTGCTGCTCCACAAACACTCCCTCTCGGGCCTGTTCCCCATCCACTACCTCCACACATTGCCCTTCGCCACCAAAATCGAAACTCTAACCCGCAACCGTTGGCTCGCCATCACCTTCTCCAACCCCACTTCACAAACAGAAGCTTAGACGCGCGTGATGTCGCTGCGCCTACGCCGATGATTGAACCGATGGAGGTGATTGATCGTCACCATGGCCTACGCCGATGACTGAAACTTACTCTGTTTCTATGTGTGTTTGGAAGAGGAAAAAGCTTACTCTCTTTTGTAGTAAAACTCAATCTTTGATTTGAAATCAGGATCAATTGCAAATCCCAAAATTGGATTGCCCTGCTGCAATCAATGTGAAATACTAAATTTAGGACGACCGGAAAGGAAATAGCTGAGCTACTTTAGAAAATTGAGATTTTGTTGGATGACAATAGGATTCATGGATTTGATAATAGGTTAGTCTCCTTCTTGCTGTAGTATAAAGCACAGAATTAATTTCTTGTGCTATGTTTCTACCCAATCTCCCATTAATTGCTATTGTTTCATTTCAATCATCCTTATTTAATTTTTTTTAAACAAGACAGTAGTTATTCTAATCTTAATTCTAAAACTTTCCGAAAATATTTGATCAAAGCAAAGTCAAAATCAGGGTTGGTCTCAGAGCAATATCTTCCTTGCAAAATTAGGGACAGTATTGTGGTGGGAGAGAGAGAGAGAGAGAGGGCCTGGGTTTCTATATGGGGAATGACTGGATTTTTATATGGGGAAGGAGGTGGGAGAGAATGGCAAATATACCCTTACTAAGTTTGTTTTCCGTTAAAAATTTGGACGGAAGTTTACGAAGGGGCCACATTGAAATGCAATCGAAAATGCAAGGTTATTATTGCTCAAATTGAAACCAGAAGGGCTGAAGTGGAATTCACACCAAAGTCGAAGGGATATAAGAGAAATTTACCCTAGTTATTAATTTTAAGCCGAATTTTTTTTTGTAATTTGGTTTGAATATTTTTATGGATTTATTGCGTATTTTTTGTAATTATTACGTAATTATTATGTATTTATTGCTATTATAACAAAATTAATTCATTTAGTTTATTAAAATAAAAAATTGGGGACAAATAAGTCATTTGCTCTCTTAACCTATCAAATTCACCTTCCAAATTTTCCTTTTCAAAATACTATCTAAACACCTCACTAACAAATCTACCATTCTTATGAGGTGGGGTCACCCTCATTACTGAATTCACCCTCATTACAAACCCACATTCAAAATCCACCCTCATTATAAATCCACCCAAATCGTCGGACCCTCATTATAAATCCACCAAAATCATCTCCGACATCCAAACGAGGTGCAAAGGAATTATACAAGCCGCTCCACTTTCTGCGGTCCTTGCATGTTCCACTCCAATTTTTTCCGAAAGAAGCTCCACCAACTCTTTTTTGTCTGGCTCTTTTTCTACCCACCCCACCCAAACCTTAGGGTACCCTATGAAATTGCCTAAACCTAAACCCTAGGGTACACTATGAAAGTGTCTAAACTACTAAAAACTTTGTAATAGGAAAGTACATACTAAACTAAATCCTGAGATACACTATGAAAGTGCTTATACCTAAACCTTAGAGTACCCTATGAAAGTGCCTAAACAACTAAAAAAAATCACAACTGCCTAAGCTCCAAAAAAGAGTGATTGAGCTTAATGGTAATTCAGATATATAAAAAAATTAATGGTAATTAAAAAGAATGACTGAACTTAGTGGTAATAAATATTTGTTTTTTGTACTAGCCCGTAATAAAATCTCAAACGGAGGTCTCCATCTAGGGTGCCCAAATCCAAACTGAATCATTCGGTCACTATCTGGCCCGTAGTCGACCAGTATGATCCGCGTAGAATAAACGATGCTTGGTTTTGATGAGTTAAAGTAGGATTTATCATGGGTGATTCTATTAACAACCCTTCATTTACTCCATGTAACCCATAAAAACTCCTCCATTTTCATTATTGTGTGAAGACCAAAATGCCTTAAAACTCATCTTCTTCTTCACTTCATTCCACCGCCACTTTCACCTCTACCGCCACCCCTCTTTCACCTGTTAACTTCTTCTTCTTCTCACTCTCAATGGAGAATGAAGGAGTAGACATCCAATCAATGATGAGTTCCCATTTGAACATTCGAACACCAAGAACAAATCTGAAAAAACTGTGGTTTTCTTTCCGACATTCATACCCCAAAATATGTAAACTTTTTCAACATATCGATGTTGAAACTTTTCACTTAACCGAAATTATGCAAACTTTTTCATCATCATAATATCGAATTCTACTCATTACATCAACATTTGCATTCCAAAAATGACTCCTGAGAGATTCACATGTTTGATTTCACAAATTTCGACATTGACAAGCTGAAAATATGGTTATATTTTGACATGTTATTGTCGAAAATAACAATATTTTATCCACATGTATCTAGTTCAACATTCTAAAGTTGAATATAGACATAAATTTCGACATGAGGATGTCGAACATAGACAGGGTCTAATTCGTCCTTCAATATAAATCAACATGTGGTTGTTGAAAATGAGTGTGTATTTCGACATTTAAAGTATGAAAACTGATCACGAGGGTAGTTTGGGTGTATTTTTGTGGGTTTTGTGGAGTAAATTGGTTTGAAGAAATTTGAAGTCTGGGTTGCATGAAGAAAATGGGTTACATGGAGTAAATGAGGGGTTGTTAGTAGAATCACCCTTTATCATCCTTCAACGAGTAGATGCTATATTATCTTCGTTATCATATAGTGCCTCCACTAAAATCATTCCTATCGCTTTTCAATAGCCAAAAGTTCACAAACCTATCCAACTTTTCCTTGCATAACCACAAATAAAACTAGGAATATCATCTTTGCAAGATTTCCTGTGTCTCGTCAACATTTTGGCTAGAAAGGACAACAATACGCTGGAAGTAGCTCACCCAAAATAACAAAGGCTATTAGCATAGACTAATTTTAAGTACAAGATTGCAGACAAATATGTTCAAAAAAGATATCAAAAAACTGTCTTCCGAATTCAATACACCCAACAATGTTTATGAATTTACCCCAAAAAACAATGTTAATGAACAAATACAAAAGGATTCTCTTTCTTCAATGATTTTTTTCATCGATCAAGTCTTGCATTTGATGAGTGACATACTTTAATCAAACTCTTGGTGTCTCTAATAATAGACGACAAAACAACCGCAAGGGGGAACAGTACATGTATGCTTACATTTGCGGGTTTGACACTTCATAACAACAGTGAATAATATAAATGCACCCATGAACGGAATGAAAGAAATGGGGCACGAACACCTTACACACATAGGCTTTATTCGGTTTGAGTTTTGAGAGAGAGTTTTTGAGGTAATGAGTGCAGGGCTGGCCCAAGTCCAAGGCCTATGAGTCCTGGGCCTAGGGCACTCCCAAAAATGTCAAAATTTGGGGCACTCCAAAATATTTTGATACTAGGTTTGAATAGGAGTCTTTCTTTAGAGTTAAGAAGTCCAAGAGGCCCAAGGTTACTTCAAATCCATCTGCTGAATCATGGTTTGACCCATTATTATTTGAGAATAAGTAGAAGGGTGGGCTCTTAATTTATATAATGTTCTTTGAGTTGGTTTCCCTTGAATAAGTAGGGGGGTGGACTGAGGATTTGAGAACAAGAGTCTTCCTATACACAAGTGCTCTTGTCCCATGTTGGAAGAATATGGGTTGGAAGGCAAGTGCTTGCCTATAAATACTTCTACACAACCAAAAACATAGTGTAAAAAATGCTCCTAAAAATGAATTTGAAGGCTAGCAAAAAACAAAGTGAAATTCTATGTTCCGATAGACAAATTATTCCACTATATTGTTTAGTTGGAAAAATGTATAGGACACTATGTGGCGATTGAGCCTAGGACACTCAAATGCCGTGGGCCAGTCTTGAATGAGTGGAGAGAGATAGAAAAAAAATTATTGGGGACCGTACAAGATGAATCTTGAGGCCCAAATCGAACAAAGTGACCCCGATGGATATGTAAAATCTAACGGAGATGATGACAATGATAAATGCACATTTAGGAAGATGTGCCTGTCCCGAATGGCACCTCATATGCTCTATAGAAGAAACAGATCATTATGATCAGCGATACGAGGAAGTAAACCTAAGTCAAATAGTGGAGATCAAAGCACAAATAAACTAGTCTCCTTAAACTCCATAAATAACTTAATTTTGATGTTCTCAACCTCTCATTAATTTCGTGACCAGCTTTTCTAGTAATTAAAATTTTAGGAAACGAGCTTGTAACGACTACGGCGTGGCAGAACTAGCCTTTTCACCTGTAATAACATTTTCACACCCAGGAATATTACTGCGGAGAATTTTCCATACCAAATTGATGAACAGTGGTTTATATGTACCTTTGCACCGAATGATCTGACCAGTAGAGAGAAACGATGTCATTTTCTTGAATATGCGGGATAGATGTGTTTCTGTTCTTCAACAGATTGTTGAGATATAAAATCTCACATTTTATGACACTCCAATCTCAATACATAAAATATAAAAGTAATTTTATGAGATTTTCATAAAATCTTATTAAAATCTTTAGGAAAATTACTATATTTTATCAGTTGGGAAAACAACTTTATTTTATCACCCCTCCGTAAAATGTTCATTTTATTAGATTTTCATAAAATACACCTAAAATTTATAGGAGAATAAGGCTCAAATCTGGAACGAAGAAATTAGGTTGAGGACCTGAGGGTGTGATGTACATATATATGCCTCAAGGATAAGTTCAATTAATTGATGAGTTTGCTTCTCACATATTGATTAGTTTGATTTTTTGTGTTAAGCAATATGAAGGTACAGTAATTCCTAATGAAATCTCCAATTTTGACATGAATGACCTTGCTTTTGACAAAACTAGAAAAAAAAAAAAAAAAAAAGACGTGTCTGGTTGGGCACACAATAAGTACAAAAGAAAACCAAAAAAAAAAAAAGACACTCCAGTGCACCTTTTCACTTTTCAATACATTTACACCTATTTTAATACATTTTTCACATATTTTATCATATTTTTTCAACATTAACATAAATCTATTGGACATATGTTAACATTTTTCAAAATAGCATCACTCAAAAAAAACAATAAGCCTGATCCAACACCAATAATCGTCGAACCAAACAATAAACCATAGTCTAATTATAAAACTAATAAGTATGAGAAATCCCCTTTTAATTTCATACTTCTTCTATGTTTGTCCAAGAAACTACTACCAGAAGAAAGCAAACAATAATATCCATTTTTGTCTTTTCCACTCCACTATACCACGGTGCCTCTTGTTTTTTTGCTAGAATAGGATCCACCTGTCCCTACACTAAAGTACAACATTTAGTGGCGGCTCCAAAAATTTTAGATAGGGTGTTTAACATTTATCTTAACTTTACTAGCTCTACTAACTAGTATATACATACAAAATTTTCATATTAGTGTGAAATTGTGAATAATGAGGCCAAATAATATGAAAATATATAAGATGTCACCATTATTTTTGACGAATTCTATTTTATTGGGTCAAGAAATATTAAATTGGATGATAAATACACTAATATATATTTACTATATAAATTTGTGTGTCGAATAGGTTTGAACGAATATTTATTTGTTTATATAGAGAGTTGATTATTGCTCAGGAAAAAGTCATAGGACGATATCAATGCAATAGATCCATATTTTTTTCTTAATTTTCCTAATTTTTGCCGTAAAGAGTGTGCACTTTATTTTGAACTGGGGTATTAAAGATTCTATTGTTAATTACCAGGATTTGTGAGTGTTCATAATATAAATATTTAAACAAAATGAAATATAAATTTATCATATGTAATATAAAATATAAAAGGCTTTAGAGGATAATTGACCCATGTAGACACCCCAATTTATGTCCTCTATGATTCTCGAACCATGGCCTAAATGACCTCCTCGACGATGAAAGTAAGGTTGAATTATCTCGATAAATGCTTGAAACAATACTTTCCAAGGTTGTCAAAAATCCACTTTGAACTTATGCTCCCAAATAGTATCTGTGCTCCCAAATAATATCTGTGCGCCCAAGTTCAACTCGTGCGCACGAGTTGATCCTTGCATGCCAAGTTTGTAACAGCATGCTGTAAGAGAATTTCATCATTCTTATTTGATTCCTGAGCATCTCAGACACTCCCCTTGCACCCCCAGACACTCCTATAACCCTTTTGGACCTTGTAAACCCTCTTTTTGATCCTCCTCAAGCCTATAAATACCCCTCACCTCCGTCTGCTTCAAGCTTAAGGCTCTCTCTCTCTCTCTCTCTCTCTCTCTCTCTCTCTCTCTTCTCTCTCTCTCTCTCTCTCTTCCACTTACATTTTCTAGCTTCCCCTATCTACAGCCATATACCTTCATGCTCTCCCTTTGCTACTACATACTATGCTTCCCTAGTTAATGATCATTTAAGCTCCAAAAATCCTAGAACCAAAATTCCAAAAAGTCCAAAAATACTAACCTCATGCATTTTTGCCTTCCTTAGTCAACCTAAGCTTCGTAAAACCCTCTGAAAATCTTAGCTTCAAGCCTCAACCTCTCTATTCACGTCCAAGCACCATTCATCCTAAAAAATCAAGTCCAAAGGAGAACTTTTTCAAGCATTTTGAAGGTAAATAGTTTTTAAAACTATTTGTTTTTTCAAAATTTATTTTTTAGATTAAAAAAACATATTTTCAAAAATAATGGTTTACCAAAAACTAATTTGTTATCCAAAAAAAATGTTTTCAAAAATTTCACAATTCAAAAACTATTTTAAAAAAAAATTCAAAATTATTATTTTTTCACTGGAAAAAAATTTTCAACAATTTTTTTTTGAAAAGTAGTTTTTTGTAAAAAAAAAATTCTCTTCAATACTTTTTTTTTTCTATAAGCTATTTTTTGATAATGAAAAATGATTTCAATTTTTAGTAAAACTTTTTAACTCTATTTTTTTAGGGTGAATAATATATACCAAGAGTACTACGGTTATTTCACGCAAAAAGTTAACACCGTTAGTCTTAAAGTAACGGTAGGAGAGCTAAGTGACAATTATTTTGAAATGTTAGGGAGGGCAGTGAAATTTCAGAAAGTATAGGGGAGGTTTCTGTATTTGTCAAAAACCTTAGGTGAGGTAAGTGAAATTGACCCTTTGATTTATTATGGTTTTCATTTTCTTCTTTTCATGGTTTTCCCCCATTTAGCTTTGTGGAGGGCAAGGGACTCTTTCATTATGGAAATGATTTTAGCACCTTTTCGTTTATAAAATTACATGTACTCTATTTTCTATTCTATCTATTTAATTGAGGAGTATATTACGTATGCTGGTTTCTTTTCATTTTTTTTTTTTTTTTGGTAAAAACAAATTTAATTTTTTTCTTAGTTTGCATGAAATCTCGGTTTAGTATCTTTAGTAGTGAAAATGACAATTTTTTCATTAAATTCCATCCTTTTCAATTACATTGTCAGCTAGATGGACGAAATTGGGATAGAATATAAAGTAAACGTTTTAAATTGACAAAATTAGTTCTAGATGGATGGAAATGAGAATTCATAAAAATTAGATGGACCCTTTCTAAAGTTTTTCCAACCATAAAATAATCCTTTATAGATTCCTATTATCCTCTATAGATTCTTTTTTTTTTTAAATTTAAAATACATGAAAAGGCTTCTCATTTCACATGGATAATAAAAAGGAAAGTAATTAGTGCATTGGAAGAAAAGCGGAAGCTAGAGTCAATTATCTCATTTCTTCTTTATTGATACATTAAATTTTATTCAGTCAAGATTAATATTGAGTGGAAAGAATTAATACAATCACATCAATTTATAGTGATTGTGGACTTTGTTTCTAATGTGATGTAATTCATGCTTGTGTCTTCAAATTCGTCTCAGTCATTGTTTGTTCATTGAAAAACCCTTATTGAGCTGTTCGTTGAAAAACCCTTTCAAGTTGTTCATTGAAGAACCTTTGTGAGTTGCGATGGGGTTGCGTAAGTTGATTACCTAATTGGATGCTTTAACATAATATCAGAGTTATGTTTTCCGAGGCTTTTGGAAAGACTGTGTTAATTGGTTCCCCCTTCGTTTGAGCCTTAAGTGCACATTGTTTCATTGTTTGTTGTGATACCATGTTATGGATCCATTGTTTATCTCTCCATATGAGCTGTGCGGAAAGTCCACTCACTATTAGTTAGTTTTGAGTTGGATAGTTTAACAAAAATCACCCTCAATTGCAGGTGGAGAACCAAAGAAGAATGAAGAAAACTAACTAGATTCTAAAGAAGAATTTAGGGGCCTGCGGAACGAAGGAGGCACGATAATAGATAAACATGCCAAAGTGGAGGCAAACTCTATTATGTGACCTATAAGGGCCCAATGGTTCAATAGCCATGCCAGACTCAACCATTGGGCCAGACCAAACATTTAGTCCGAACACTCTTACTGAGGGTCATCACACCAACACCCTGTTTGGATGCCGAACTAGGCACCCGGATATGTAATCCGGGCCCACCTTACTCCCCTGTTTGGATGGCAAAATAAGCCATGGACTTGGGTCACTGTTGTTATCAGGGTGCTCCTGGATTTGGTAATGATAGCCTTGACCCTATCATTACGTAACGAGGGGCAATTTGCTTCATTCTCTACCCTTTCTACCCCTCCAAATCCGGGTGATATACACACGATCGAAGATTTTGTGTAGTGTTTTGCATCAGAGAAGATAGAGGCAACGAAGAGGAAGTTGATCGGTTGGGATTTTTTCTTTCTCATCTTCGATCCATCTCGTCTTCAACCTCAATGTCGTTTGTTGTGTTGAAATCCATGGTGGTCGTGCTTACAAAACCCACCATTATCGATCTGATTAGGGGTTTTTCATATAATTTTTGTCCTAATCTTGTGGCTATCGTTGGTTGTGTTAAAATCCATGGTGGTTGTGTTTATAAAATCCACCATTATCAATCAGTTTGAGGGTTTTTCATATGATTTTTGCGCTAATATTGTTGCTGTTGTTGGTTGTGTTTACAACACCCACCATTATCGTCTATATACCACTACACCAACCATTAACTATTCAACTACCATCTAGTCTTCATTCAAAAAAACAAAAACAAAAAATATATATATGGTTCCACTTCTATTCGGACCTCCATGATCCGAGTATTTTTTTTGACCATCCGAACCGTCCAATGTGTTCAGAAGGTGCTTTTAAAGGTCCATGCGAAAAATCTTCAAAAAACAATATCAGGAAGGGCTTGATCCAAGTAGTTTTTTGCAAAACTATAAATATACAGTTTTTGCGAAAAGTTGCTTGGATCAAGCCCTTTCTGGGATTTGTTTTTGAAGATTTTGCGCTTGAACCCTCGAAAACACCTTTTGAACACATTGGACGGTTCGGATTTCCCAAAAAAAAAAAAAAAAGGTGAAAAAAATTACATTTTTTCTTATTTACGTGAGGACCTTACTAGAATTAATTGTCTTTTATTAATTTAAAAAATTAGTAATTATTCATTTTTAGCCCGGTTTTTTTTTGTAATTCGGTTTGAATATTTTTTATGGATTTATTGTGTATTTTTTGTAATTATTATGTAATTATTGTTATTATAACAAAATTAATCCATTTAGTTTATTAAAATAAAAAACTGGGGGCACATAGGTCATTTGTTCTCTTATCCTACCAAATCCACCTTCCAAATCCCCCTTGTCAAAATATCATCCAAATACCTCACTAACAAATTCACTCTTCTTATGAGGTGGGGCTACCCTCGTTACCAAATTTACACTCATTACAAATCCACCTTCATTACAAATCTACTCAAATCATCTCCGGCATCCAAATAGGGTGCAAGGTAATTATACAAGCTGCTCCAGTTTCTGCGGTCTTCGCACGTTCCACTCCAATTTTTTCTGGAAAAGCTCCACCAACTCTTTTCTGTCCGACTCCCTCTCTACCCACCCCACCCAAATCCTAAGGTACCCTAAGAAAGTGCTTAAACCTAAACCCTAGGGTACCCTATGAAATTATCTAAAATTCTGGGGTACCATATAAAAGTGTCTAAACTACTAAAAACCCTGTAATAGGAAAGTGCACCCTAAACTTAAACCCTTGAGTACCCTATGAAAGTGCCTAAACCTAAACCTAGGGTACCCTATGAAAGTGACTAAAATCTTATGGTACCCTATGAAAGCGCGTAATGAACTAAAAAAACCCTATAATAGGAAAGTACACCTTAAGTGCCTAAGCTCCAAAATAGAGTGATTGAACTTAATGGTAATTCGGATAAAAAAAAAACCCCTTAATGGTAATTAAAAAAGAATGACTGGACTTAGTGGTAATAAATATTTATTTTTTTGTACTAGTCTGTAATAAAACCTCACATGAAGGTCTCCATCTAGGGTGCCTGAATCCAAACCGAATTGTTCGGTCACTATCTGGCCTGTATTCTTTGGACACCGGTGATTGAGGGGAGCCAAGCTTTCCTCTCACAGAGCTGCCTTGGAAACTGGGTCTTAGGAGAGGATGCGAGGATGCGCAAGCAGGCTCAACTGATGATAAGAGAGAGGAAATATACTCAAATGCCTTGTAGAGGGTGTCAATTGTTGTCGCTAATGTACATAATGAAATAATTAACTATATTATTTATGTTAACATTCTCCTTGTCTATTCCCCTTTGAAAGAGCTTTATTTATTGTCTCTGGATAGATTGAGTGTTCTGGCTTGTAGGCAGGGGTGTGAATCTACTGGATGTGATAGATAGATGGAAGTGACTGGTGGAAGTGGAGGCGAAAGTGATAATTCCCTTAGCAAAAGTTGTGCGGAAATCGGATAAAAGAATCCATCTGCGTAGAATAGACTATGCTTGGTTCTAATGAGTTAAAGTAGGATTTATCATCCTTCAACGAGTAGATGCTATATTATCTTCGTTATCATATAGTGCCTCCACTAAAATCATTCCTATTGCTTTTCAATAACCAAAAGTTCACAAACCTATCCAACTTTTCCTCGCATAACCACAAGTAAAACTAGGAATGTCATCTTTGCAAGATTTCCTGTGTCTCGTCAACATTTTGGCTGAAAAGGACAATAGTATGCTGGAAGCAGTTCACCCAAAATAACAAAGACTATCAGCATAGACTATTTTTAAGTACTAGATTGCAGACCAATATGTTCAAAAAAGATATCAAAAAACTGTCTTCCGAATTCAATACACCCAACAATGTTTATGAATTTACCCAAAAAAACAATGTTAATGAACAAATACAAAAGTATTCTCTTTCTTCAATGATTTTTTTCATCGATCAAGTCTTGTATTTGATGAGTGCCAACTTAAATCAAACTCCTGGTGTCTCTAACAACAGACAAAAAAACAACTACAAGGGGGAACAGTACATGTATGCTCGCATTTGCACATTTGACTCTTCATAACAACCATGAATAATATAAATGCACCCATAAACGGAACGAATGAAATGGGGCACAAACGCCTTACACACACAGTGGAACTCATGGATATGTAAAATTTGATGGAGATGATGACAATGATAAATGCACATTTAGGAAGTTGTGCCTGTCACGAATGGCACCCCATATGCTCTATTTTTTCCAAATACTCATACTGCATTCAAAATATATTTTGATAATAATTCAAAAAATCAAAAAAAAATTAAAGAATGGAGAGAATAAGACTCCCAAACAACTCTCTCTCTCTAAAAATCCTTGGCACGACGAAGCTATTGCTCACTCCACTCTCAAGTCAATCCCTTCGATCATCACTAGACAAGGTAAGAAACCTTGACACGGCGAAGCATGGTATTCCACTCAGTTTTCCTGATTCTCACTCTTCTGTTTCAATAGTGGAGAAACATAAGCGGTGAAATTGCAGTGTACCTTCCTTCGCTCTCCCTCGATACCACTAATATTGGTAATCCTAACCCTATTTGCTTCTGCATTTTTCACAAGGCAGAACGTCCTTGGCTCAACATTATAGCATATGTAATAGTAGTTGCATGAATGTTTATTCAACGTTTGCTAGTTTCTATCGATGTTTGTTGATTGGCCTAGTTCTTTTGATTATCAGATGGTTTGTCAGGGTTTCGATGCATATCGATTTGTATTACCTAATTGTGAAATTCATACATTGATACTTGGATAATTTTTTGTTAGGTCTTAACTTTTGTTGAATTATCCGTAAATAGGTGTTGAGATTGCGGCTTTGATGGGGGGAAAAGAGGGCAAGATTACAAGAAAAGGGAGGACTTAGGCTTAAAATCATTATCATCATCTAGCTAGATGTTTTCCCCGCATGGGTTAAAGGCGTGAACGAATGTGAGGAAAAGTATCAAGTGAATTGGGAGTACGGTGGAGTGGAGAAGAAGCAGCCGTTCTACAGTTTGAAGGAGTTGGACAAGCATGAGGGGCCGTTGATACTGAGACTGATTCTAGATCAGTTCAAGGACACATTAGTGACGATTTTACTTGTTGCCGCCGTGATTTTGTGTGTGTTGGCGTGATATGATGGGGATGAAGGTGGAGAGATGGAGATCATAGTGTTTGTACAGAGCCTCTGGTGATCTTTTTGATCTTGATTGTGAATGCCATTGTTGGGGTTTGGCAAGAGAAAGCTTTGGAGGCTCATAAAGAGATCCAATCGCAGCAGGCGACAAATGTGCATGATGGGAGGAAAATTACAAATTTGCCTGCGAGAGAGCTTCTTCATGGTGACATTGTTGAGCTTCGGGTTGGTGACAAAGTCCCTGCTGATTTGAGGGTTGTTACTCTCGTTAGCTCCACCCTTAGGGTTGAGCTGGGGTAATTGACCGGAAAGAGTGAAGCCGTTAGTTAGACTACCAAAGTAGTTTCGAAAGATACGGATATTCAGGGGAAGAAATGTATGGTGTTTGCTGGGACCATGGTATTGAATGGTAACTGTTTTTGTTTGGTTACTCAGACTGGAATGGGTATGGAGATAGGTAAGGTACATTCGCAGATCCATGAGGCGTCACAAAGTGAGGAAGATATGCCCTTGAAGAAGAAACTAAACGAATTTGGTGAGGCTCTCACGGCTATGATCGGCGTTATCTGTCTTGTGGTGTGGCTTAGTACTTTCTCACTTGGGAGTATGTTAATGGGCAGCCCACAAATTTTAAGTTTTCTTTTGAAATTGCACTTATTTCTTTGAGATTGCAGTGGCATTGGTGGTGGCTGCCATTCCTGAAGGTTTACTGGCTGTCATAACGACGTGTATGGCCCTAGGCACACAGAAGATGGGTCAGAAGAATGCACTTGTTCAGAAGTTGCCCAGAGTTGAAACCTTTGGCTGCACAACTGTGATCTGTTCCGATAAAACAGGTACCTTGACTACAAATCAGATGGCAGTTGCAAAGCTTGTGGCTATGGGTTCCAGACCAAGCACTGTCAGGAGTTTTGATGTAGACGGGACAACTTATAATCCCGTGGACGGGAAAGTTCAAAACTGGCCCATCAGTCGTGTGGACGTTTATCTCCAAATGATTGCAAAGATTGCGGCTGTGTGCAATGATGCTAGGATCGAACAATCTGGGAATCATTTTGTCGCTAGTGGAATGCCCACTGAGGAAGCATCGAAGGTGAGATCATCTTAGTATTTTTGGTTTCTTTTCTTTGGGTTGAAGTTGAATTCTTTTTCCTTTGGAAGACAATTACCTTACCACTATGAGGTTACACCATGCATTGTAACTCAATAGTGTATATGCATTTTTGGAATTGTAAAACTTAAATACTTAATGATTTGGCTATGGATTTTATCCTTGAAACTTTATTTGATATATGAGAATTCATTTCGCTGGTAAGAGTAGTCTTTGTTTGTGTAAAATTCCTTTTCGTCCTCTTTACTTTGTCTGTAAAGAGAGTGAAATATTTACAGAGCCTAGTAGACTGAGGATCTTTCTCCATTGAAATATTTAGTGAAGTTGCTGGCTATAAATAGCTACTAAGAAACTCTAACCTAATGTAATTTGGTCATTATTCTTGTTTGTTCTTCTGGCGATGGTTGAAAAGAATGGTACTTCCTGATGGATTAGACTTTGGTACATCTTCAGGTTTCCTACATAGGTTACATGTATAACTTATTCTACGTGTTTTGCTAATGATGTTTGCTTGGCTTCTAATGTGTTTCCATGTATTTTTATTTTTTACAGATATAAGGTTGTTGTCAAACATGAAGTATGATTGAAAGATGAATTGCCACTTAAGTTCGACTGTGATAGGAAATCTATGGGAGTTGTTGTGAGTTCTAGCTTCTCTGCAGGAAAGTCATTGCTTGTAAAGGTACCTATACCGCTTCTCTCTCTCTCTTTTTTATTTTGACATTGAGTCGTGTGTAGTTTTATATATTGGCAGGGGAAATTGTTTTTCTGATTACAATTCATTACAACTGTGTTTAGTTTTCTGATGCAATGGAACTTTTAGAAGTGTAGAACCTTGAAATGTTGTGCAATCGTTGAGTCACTAGTTCAATTTCCTCCATCCATTTGCTTCCATATTTTGCTACTTGAATTTCCCTGTGAGAACATCAATGGGAAAGAATTGGTGAATGAGTTCTCAAGATCAAAAGAAAGGGTTGGTGGTCAAGGAGATCTCGTCTCAATCCTTTCAGTCCCCATGCCATTTCAATTTCCTTGTTGAAGTCCCTTCCATAATTGATAATGCTGCTGACCTTGCCTAACCGTGATTATAGCTAAAGCCTAAATCACTACGCCAAATTTAACCATTAACGGCATTAGAAACCTGCCGGGAAAAGTCCGAAAACCGCCGGGAATGGCAATTAACGGCGGTAATCATGACCGCCGTCGATACGGCCGTCGTAAATACTATTACCGCCAGGAAAAGCTATAATACCGCCGGTAAAAGTAGGAGCCTTTAGTGGCAGTTTTCAAACTGCCGGAAATGCTAATAATGATTATTAAAAAAAAAAAAAAAATGTCCGCACCCGCGTGGCGTACGTGCCCTTTGACGGTCACCAGGCCGAGGCACCGCGACCTACCAACCTGACCGCCAGAATGCTTGGGTCAAGTCTCGAACTCGAGACCTCGCCCCTCGCGTGCGCATGCCTTACCAACTGAACTAGCGTGCGATTGCTATCTTTTGAACCAAAAATAATATTTATAGTTTACCGTAATTTTTTTCAGAAATTTTTTTTTTGCCGGCAGTTTCAGGGAAACCGCCGGTAATGCTATTTTTGCCGGCGGTAATTTATAAAACCGCCGGTAAAAGTAACTTTTTCCGGCATTTGTTGACCCGCCGGAAAAAGTGGTCTTTTCCGGCATTAATAGTCCCGCCGGCAAAAGCAATATTTGGCGTAGTGAATGTAGCAATCCTATGAGTTCTGCCCCTCCTGGGCATAGTTGTTGAAAACATACGATACACGATACGTATCCTACGATTCATCATCACCCTGTATCCTTTTTGTATAGAAATCCTATGATATGATAGCACATCGTACGATTTATACGCATATCCTGATTTAGTATGTATCCTTCGATTACTTATTGGAAAAAAGTCGGACCTTATTTTAAGAAGTGGAACCCCAAACGTATTTATCTAAGCCATTTGATCTAAATAATTATAGTGATATTCAAACACTTGATAGAAATTAAACCTCAATGTAGGGCTTGAATAGAGGAAAGAACTATAATTTGATTGTGTTTTGCCTTAATCATACAAGGGCAATGATATGCCTCATTAGGAGATTAGAGCAAGTTCACCCGTTATTTAAATAGTATTGCTAATTTTTTTTTAAGTTTGCTACAATGTCAATAAATAAATAATTTTGTCGGCTAACAAAAAGAAAATTACTAGGAAAAAAAGAAGAAGATTTGTTTTGGTGAGTGAGGATATCTGTGTTAGCCATTCAATCATCCAAAAGAAAGAGGATTTATTTTTTTACTTTTTCAAAAAACATCACCAATAGTATATTAAAGAGAGTGCATCATATAATAGAATGTGCCAAAAGTTTAAAGAAACTCTTGATAGACCCCAATTGAGAGACTTGAAATTTTGCATCTTAAAAATGTTTTATTTTTGTAAATGTAAGTATAGTTAGTTGATGTAGGTATAACTACTTTTTAACCGTACATTAATTATGATTATTGTTGTTGAAGAATAAACTACAAACAATAGCAACAACATTACCCATTTACTCCCTAACAATTGGGGGTATGGGCGGGGGATGGATAGGAGACAGACCTAACCTTTGGTTTATTATTTTAGCACAAGAAAAATAAAGTCCAAAAAAGCCCAATTGACAAAGTTCAAAGATGAAAGATATTATTTTAGTAGATATAAATATCTAGTTTCTAGAAGCTATACAATATCCATTTTCTAAATATTCTGCAATATCCTTGTGAAATATCTAGATTGTTTTGTGAGAATTAGTTACATCTGTTGTGACATCCCGACTTTTTCTTTTAAAAAAAATAATTATTTTTCCTACAAACATTAATTCTTTCATTTTCCATTTTCAAACCTCTTCCCGATAAAACAAAAATATATTTGTTTATAGTGTATTATATTATTAAGGAAATTTTTCTGAACTCAAATAACTTACTTTTATTTTTATCAAAATAATGTTTAGCTATTTTGAATGTGTAAATGTATATGTAAAAAAAAATGTTGTACTTAATTAATGGGCCGGTTAGTTTAATATGGGACGGGCTGATTCCAAAATTTCCTAACGGGCCGATTGGTAAGAGTAGTACTTAATTGGAGAGCCTTTTTATTGTTAAAGTAGGGTTTTATAAGTTAGTAATAATCTACAGCTATATGAGAGAGAGAGAGAGAGAGAGAGAGAGAGAGAGAGAGAGAGAGAGAGAGAGAGAGAGAGAGAGAGAGAGAGAGCAGCCACCGTGGGAGATTAATAGATAAAGAAAAGATAGAAGCAGCAGCAAAGTTTTTTGGTAGGTTTTGAATAGTGGGTTGTCAATCACCCTGGTTAGTTCACTTTCTTCCCTTTGCTTACAGTAGCTATCTTCTCCTTGTCTTCTTTGTTTAGCGTGTTTATTTTATAGGTCATATATATATATATATATATATATATGACGTGTGTCTTGGGCAAAGTGTGGGTTAAGTGAAAATACCCTTTGGTGGACTTGATGAGTGACCCTTGTAATAGTAACTTATAATTCTAGTTATAGGTTAGCTATTTAGCTATTAAGTTAGTGCTAGTACATTTATGTCTATATTACTAATATTATAGCAGTTGTCTAATTTAATAGTACAAGGGGTTTAATTATTAAATTGTACTCTTTTCATTCAGATTAGCCGATAGCAATTGCGATATCATCTTTCGGATTCGAGGCGAGTAGTTAATCATGTGATCCCTTCTTTTGGAATCCTCTTGAGCCTATCTATTCTCGACAACCCTTCATTTTGTTCTGATGCTAAGAATATTAATCTTGCTCGTTGAACTCAACTTATTTTACGATTGACGTACCTTTTGGCATACGAGGTTTATTGGTTACATGTCTGATTGATTGATCGCTTTTATTTCGCTTGCTATCTAATCATTGAAGTCGTTATATTATTGAGATTCTGCAATGGCATCGGGATTATCTCTGCTGGTCACTCCTGTTTGCCGTTGTTCTTATGTGATTCGGACCACGTATTATATTTGTGAAAGTCCAAGGGAAAGACCCAGGCGCCATCCTATGGTGACTTTGGCCACTAGGGAAAAGACTTGTGAAATACCACGTGACTCTAGTGCTCAACGGATAGGGAAAAGACTTGTGAAATACCCTGTGACCCTATTCCGGATCGACTTAGGGAAAAGACCCATGCGCCATCCTGAGGTGACTCTATGTACGGTATTGGATCCAACGGGCTAAGCCCTGAGAAAATAATTGGTGTTTGGCAATGGTTATTATTATTACAGTTCCCACATAATTTGGTTGAGACTCTATTTATTGTTGTTCGTTGTTCTAGTATTTTTGGACAGAATGGTTGGTGTAAATGCATATTTTTGTGAATCAATTATTGTCCTTGTTATTCGTTAATCAGAAATTCATATCCTTGAAACCACTTGTTGAGCCACCGACCTTTGTTACATCAAACCATTTCTTTGGAGCTCTCACTATCGTTCTTTGATATGTATGCCACGTTGTATTCTAACCCATAGCATGCTTAACTACTCATTGAGCTGTGAGTTGACGGATTTATTCCACATTCTTTTCAGGTTGATTTTTGGAGCATCATAGTGGACTCTGAGACAGTGTCGGGACCCACCGTTTGGACCTCTAGGGCATTCGCATTATCATTTTTCTTTAAGTTTTGTTAACAGCTTCCGCACTTTTGTTTCTTTGGAATTTTTGTTAATAAATTGGGAGTATGGAGAATTTGAGATATTGTTCACTGGCTACAAAAATGTTGGTTTCGGTTTCCAATTTAATTTTATAATTCAGGATTCAGTTGATTTATTTGGGTTGTGAAAATTATTATTATTATTATTATTATTATTATTATTTTTTATTTATTTATTTATTTATTTATTTTTTTTGTATAGGCTTCGTGTTCCGAGAATTTTCTCTTGGTTCACGGCCGGTCATGCTCCCGGATTTGGGGCGTGACATCTGTGATTCTAGAAATTACCTCAAAGTTTATCTTATATGAAAATATCTTTCGACTAGACCATTCCATGGACCTGAACTAGACCCTTCCGTTGAGTGGTATAAATAGGGATGGATTCTAGACATCTCTGACTGCGCCTCATCTCTCTGATCTGCTACAAAATGTTGTCAAGTAGCACATGATCTTCTTCTCCCTTGGGCCAACACGTGCTTCATCTAATGGCGATTAAGATCATCCAACACATCAACTTTTACTTAACCCATCTAATTATTCTTTGATTGAGAGTAATCTCATTTTTGTTGGCTTTGCTGGGCATAGGGTGAGTTGGCTCATTCTCTGTCAGTTCCTTAAACAATTTTATCTTTTCTTGTTTTTTGTGTGTACTATTTTTAGTACCAATCATGACATATTTGGATGGAGCATAACTTTGTTTCATTTTGTCAAAGGATCCTCCTTGGAAAGAAGTTTGCCAAGCCATTGAGGACTACAGAGCAACTGGCATTCGAGTAATGGTTATTACAAGAGATAACAAGACTACACCATAAGCTATATGTCTGAGATAGGTATATTTGGACCAGATGAGGTCATCAGTTTGAAGGGCTTTACAGGAAGAGACTTTATGGACCATAGTGACCACAAAAGTCATCTAAGGCAAACAGGAGGGCTACTGTTTTCTAGGGGTGAACCGAGGTGTAAATAATAAGTTGTGAGGTTTCTCAAAGAAGATGACGAAGTAGTTACAATGATTGGGGATGGGGTGAATGATGCACCTGCCTTGAAATTGGCTGATATTGGAATTGCAATGAGCTGTGCTGGGACTAAGGTATTTCCTGATCTTTACCTTTCCATGCACGGATGACAGTATGACACTAGATTATATTGATACAAAAATAGATGGAAACAATCTACCCGATGTATGTTGAGTTTGGATGATTGTAAACATAAGCTTGTACCTTATTGTGAGACTCTACAATATTCTCTTGTTTTCGTTGATCTCTTCTTTGTGTTTTGATTCTGCTTGCTGCATAAATGTTTTTGGTGAATTTGAGTTGCATGTTGGAGAACTGATAAACCTCTAAAAACAATTTTCCCTTATCAACCAATTTAGCATTTATGTCCATTCTCTAGTCTTTTTTGCACCTCAAAACTTTTATGTTATTCCTCACCGTTGTGTTCCCATTCTCTTTTGTTGCCTGACCATTCCTTTCAAAAGTTCTGCGTCATTTTGAAATTGATGTTTCCGTTAGACCACTTAATGTATGGACTTGGGTTTTTTCTCATCTCATCATTGCAAATCTCTTGTTTTCTTGTTCTAGGTTGCCATGGAGGCTTTGGACATGGTGTTAGCAAATGTCAACTTCAACACAATTGTTGCTGCTGTAGGTGAAGGCAGATCCATTTACCACAATATGAAGGCATTTATCAGGTTTCTTTTCTCTTCATGTTTGTCATAATTTTTACATGATTCTTCTATTGAACTGCCTTGATGTTTGTATTTATAAGTCCTTACCTTTGGTCTCTTTTGTCCACCTTGCCAAAAGTAACTTGTTTCCCTTTTACGGTATGTGAACTATCATTACAATGGAAGGTTATGTCAAAATGCATATTCCTTAACATGTACACATAAGTTGCTTGTGGGTAAGCTTTGTGAAGCAGAACCTTGCAGTTTACGTTGTAAGGTGGTAAAGCATGTCTCAGCTTTACGATGAAGCTGCTCTTCCCGCAAGATGTTGTGTGACTAGATGCTTGCCATGCTAGGATTTTCATTTCTTCCTTTTTCGAATACTCCTATGTGGAAGTTAAAGAATTGTATTGCAAATCAGAGTAGGGAAAATGCCTGCAGTAGGTTTATAATGCGTGAGAATGCAAAAAGTATAGGTAACATGTGAGAAGGACAAGTACGGAAATTTCGTTGAAACGCAATATATAACAAAACCTCAACTTCAAGAGATGTTAGTTAAGTATCAAAGACATTTCAACTTTCGAACGCCCGTCATTTATTTTTTCACTAGAACACGTCAAACTTACGCCACTGACGTTAAAAAAAATTAGGACAAATAGCAGGAAATGATTTGTGAATTTTTATAATATTTCCTTCATCT
The DNA here is from genome assembly GCA_022606695.1 of Vaccinium macrocarpon. Lineage (NCBI taxonomy): Eukaryota > Viridiplantae > Streptophyta > Magnoliopsida > Ericales > Ericaceae > Vaccinium > Vaccinium macrocarpon. Next base: position 25,980,408 of record CM040170.1, on the reverse strand, counting down.
TGATAGGTACATGATCCCTTTCGCAATATGCCCCTTCCCGCGATCAGATCTATACAATAGCCCTGTGATAGAGAGGATGATGAGGAAGAGTATGAGGATGCCGAAGAGCATGCTGACGAGGAGGGAGTGGAGGGGAGGGAGGAGAAAAAGAGGTAAAATATTTAGTTTTTAGAAGTTCTAGAATATTTAGATTATACTATTCTAAAATATCCTTGTGAAATATCAAGTTTAAAATTTACCTGAAAGTTTATAGTGTATGAAAATATCTTTGAACTAGAATCTTCCATGGAATAGTAAAAGCAAGGATGAGTTCTAGCCATTTCGTACCAAGCCAAAAAGAAAAGTACCCACACCATAAGCAACAAAAAAAACTTAAAACACATTCCACAATTAGGAGCAATGACACTTGGCAGCTAAATAAATAGCGTAACAACTTGAAAAATGATACCACCATGGCTTCATACAACACTAACTTTGTCTTTGTTTTCTTGTTATTTCAAGACTTGCCATGGTCCCTTTCGCAATATGCCCCTCCCCATGATTAGACTATAAAAGTAAAAGAATATCAAGTACAAGAATCACTATCTACACGATAGCCCTAAGCTAGCAAGGCAGAGGACAAGGACTTGACAAAGGAGGATGAGTGGGGGGATGGAGGAGGAGGCAGAGGCGAATGGCACCTATGTTGACGAAGAAGATGTGGAAGAGAAGGGGAAGGGGAAAGAGGAGGTAAGATAGAGACAACAAGGTTAAGGCCCCACTAAAACCACAATTGTCAACGTCGATACGACAGTTCATAAGTGCCCCTCTCTGATTGATGCAGAACAATATCTCCATGACCAGGTGGCCATACTTCTTGTCATTCCTACAATAGATTGTAACAAGAAATTTGAATAGCTGAATAATCTTAGCACTGAGTTTTTGGGGGTCATACGCTTGACCCGGAGAGTAACCTATTCCACTAGTTAAGACAAAAGACTACAAGATAAATGTATGTGCATAGATACAAATATAAAGAGGTAGAAGTAATGTTGTGACAAAAAGTATTTAGGTCCAACGTATGGACGATGGCGGTTTTCGGTGAGGCCCCTAATTATTGTTGAAACGATGTCAATGCTGTGATTCTGAATTGGAGATATGCAGCAGAGTATGGAATGGAGTAGCAATGACCATTAAGTTTGGGTCAATTGTTGGAGCACTCTCTAAGCAAATTCAAACTAGGGTTGAAAGTGAAGAAAATATTATTTAGGCATTTTGAAAAAATAGTAAAATCAGAAGGGGGGAAAAAAAAGAATGGTGTCATATAGCAATAAATGCTTTATGGTCTATGCTTTATGGTCTATGCATCTTTTCGGTACACCAAGTGCATCATAACCCCACACGCCATGGATTGTAAATCTGACTTGATTCGAGAAGCACGGATTGTAAAGCTTGGTACCTTGGTAAGTGCCACACCGTAGTCATTATAACTACATTGCCCTAGGGCAGGGGTTCGCTCACAGAGTATCAAACATATTGTAACGGCAACTAAAATGACCATGAATACAAGAATCGCTCCACGTTGCCCCGATGTTTTCATTTCTCATATGTTCTTGTATTCGTGGCCATATGCTTGATGCTCTGTGGGATAACTCCTACCACAAGGCAATGTAGCTGTAATGACTACGGTGTGGACTTGGGTACCAAGCTTTTGCAATGGAAATGCCCATCCATGCTTCTTGAATCAAGTCAGATTTATAATTCATGGTGTCTAGGGTTATGATGCACTAGGTGTACTAAAAAGATGCATAGACTGTGAAACATTTGTTGTTGTATGCCATTGTTCTTTTTTTTCCCCCTTCTGATTTTATTATTTTTTCAAGGCCTAAATAACATTTTCTTCTCTTTCACCCCTGACGTGGATTGCTTGGAGAGTGCTCCAAAGATTGGCTCAACTTTAATGTTGCGGATCTCTATTTTTGGGAGGAGTGGTGGCAGAATCATGGCTGCTTTTCACACTTTGTTGCATATCTCCAATTTGGAATGGCATCATTTCGGCAAGAATTGGGGGCCTCGCCGAAAACCCCCATCGTCCATACGTTGGACCTCTCAGGGACTTTTTATCACAACATTACTTCTCCCTCTTTATGTTTGTATATATGAACATACATTTATCTTGAAGTCTCTTATCGTAACTATGGAACAGGTTACTCTCTGGGTCAAGCATATAACCACCAAAACTTAGTGCTAAGATTGCTCAACTATCCGGATTTCTTGTTACAATGCATTGCATGAATGACAAAGTATTTGCTATTCTTTTACTTTTATGGTCTGATCTCGGGAGGGGCGTATTGTGAGAGGGATCGTGGCAAGACAATGAAGACAAAGTTATTGTTTTCTGACGCCATACAGGTATATAATTTTTTCTTGGTGTTACGCTATTTATTTAGCTTCCAAGTGTCATTGCTCGTGATTTTGGAATGCGTTTTTGTTTTTTGATGCTTATTTTTTTATTTTAGTTTATTTAATTTTTTTTGCTTGGCACAAAATGGCTAAAACTTATTCCTATTTATACTATTCCATGGAAGACTCTAGTACAAAGATATTTTCATACAATATAAACTTTAGATTTTAGACTAGATATTTCACAAGGATATTTTAGAGTTCTAGAATCTCAGTATTCTAGAACTTATAAAAATTAGATATTTTATGTCTCTAAATTTTAGAATTAGTCGTATTTAGAATTACATATGTTACTAATTGTAACAAATTTTTTTTAGCTATTTCATAAGGATATTTTGAAGTTTATGGAATCTATATTTCTAGAGCTTCCAAAAACTAGATATTTATATTTCCTTTTAACAATATCTTTCATCTTTAGGTTTTGTCTATTGGGATTGTGTGCGCTATACTTTAATTGTCCAAAATACTAACTAGAGTTGATGTTTCAACAACGTTTACTCTAATTACTATATAATTAGAAATACCTATACCTAATGCCATCAACAAAATATGGTTATATTTACGAGATTAGATGCACAATATCTACGGCCTTAGATATGGGAAAAAGGAAGTCTTATACGATTCAAGAAAAATACTTGTTCTTTGTTTTATTGAAGCCCTAAATTAAGGTTGAATTTCTATCAAATGATTTGAATGTTGCTATAACTATGTCAAATGACTTAGAATTTCTATGCAGAAATCCAAAGAAAACGATATGAATCATATAGAGGATAAGTATCGTAGGTTTTTACTAATCATGATCCTAATAATGATGAATTGAGGAGTTTTGTTTCTTTTTATTGACTTCCACATCCGCAATTATCTAACACATTAGTCGTCATTCATTCTCCCCTTTTTGTCCTTGGCATATCTCACACAAGTCATATGGCACTAGGTTAGCTCAAAAAATATACAGAGTAAAGCAAGAACTTTAGCTCCTAGAAGAAATTAAGTAGTTTAGTGACATACACGTTGATCCCCCATTAGGTCCCTGCCATTGAAATCCCGGTGAGTCCCATATGCGAAATTACCCAAAAATGGACGGGCTTTTACATCGGACTTACTGGGCATGTATCATGTCAAAATAGTTAAGACTCATTGGATTAATGCCCGCACGTGATGACTGCATTTCAAATGGTAATGGCATGAACAATGGTTTCTGGTCCCATCCAGTCATAATTCCCTGTACATAGGAGAAATGGAGCCTGTGGTCCGGTAACAATGGTTGTGTTTGGTTAGATAGTTTAGTTTAGTTTTAATGATATAAGCAGGTGTAATAAGTGGAGAGAGATAGAGAGAGAAATGAGAGAAATGATGATGTAAGCAGTACCAAAACCGGACCAAAACTGTGTACCGAACACAGCCAATGACACCTGCTAACCGCTCTAGCCTGTGTTCATACCATGTTGCACTGTTACTTCTAGTTGGATCTTGTCTCAAACCAATACGTGCATATCCATTCCCAAACCAAAATATGAAGAGTCGAAAGCCTTATTATCATTGTATCAAAGTGATGGTACTATCTACGCGTATAACTACCCATCATGAAAATGGGGTGATGAGTGTGGGACACATGATAGCTTGTCAAGAAAGCAGAAACCCATTTTGAGCCCTTGGCAATCCAGATTTGAGGCAATAAATATGGAAAGGGGTTCCAACACCAATCAAGCCCAATGCTTTATCCTACCTACTTTTTAGCAAAGTACATATGTTTCACACTTCACTCAATCCGTTGAGTTTGTGTTTAGTTTAATCTAGTCTAGCCTAGTTATTTCTCTTTCCTTTTCCATTTCCATGTAATCCAAACCACTTTGTTAATCCATTGTGGAGTTGACTTGGTTTTCATTTCACGTTCTCATTTTTCCACATGGTCGAAAAATTTATTAAGTCCTTGCTCGTTGAGGTGAAGCTTGAAGCCCATATGGCCTTACCCTTAGGCCGTATGCAGTCGCTTTACGTACGAAGTGAGCTCAAGTCATTCACACCTACACACAAATTGGACTTCATTCCAATCCTGGGACGCACTTGTAACTGCTCAGTCCATCGCTGGTATAAAACAAGAGAAACACACACCCTACAATCATACACAAACTTACATATGTACATACGAATATACACACACTTCAAGTTATACAACACTCACAAAACATTATTGGCTAATGATGTAGTAAAACGTTCTAAACTCCATAAACCTACCCATTCTACCTCAACACTCAACCATCTTCTTCAATCTCTATTCCTCACTCACTCACCAGGTCTCCTAATTAACCTCACCGCACACTACCTACTCTGATTCCCCATTTCATAACGTCGAACCCACTTCACATGTAGTGTTGTACTCTGATTCCCCTATTAGCAAACCCATCAATCATTTTAATCCATGTCACTGCAGGGCTTCTCCCATCCGTTCAAACAAACCCGACGCAACTTTTATATTCCCATGCACTATCACTTCCTATCATCGCATTCCATGTTACAGCATTTCTCTCAAGCATTTCTTCGAACATCTTACTCAAACAACAAGTATCACCAGAATTGGGATACATATCAGCCGTTGATTCAGCGTGCGAAGCCTTTCCATTGGGAATCAGTGAAAAATAAGCACAGGCTTTGAGAATTGATGGAACTATACTGAAATGATAAATACCAGTACAATGGATTTGGGTATAGGCCGAAAGGGCCTCTTTGTGATTCCCCTAATAGATGCAACATCATATTCAACAGACAAGTTCGATTGTATTGGTATGATTTTTACAGGGCAAAAAATTGGAGCTTTGTTTGCTAGATTTTGGATGGGACACGATTAGGTTTTGTGAACTTTGGTTTAAAAGTCCTCTTTTTAAACTCGAGCTCAGGTTGGTTACACCAATTGCGCTAAATCTTAACACTCACAAGCTCGAGCTAGATTACCTAAGCTCGACTCGAGCTCGAGTAAATTTCTCTGCTCATCTGCAAATGTTCCCGTGCTATCCATATTTTAACAGGACCATGGTTTCCAAAAGGCATTGGATTTCAGGTTTTGCAATCATGTTGCAGAGGTGTCAATGGAGACCAGAACACGCAAAGGTGGGCTAACGAACTCTCGACAACTCTGAATTACCGGCAATATGCAATTTTGTAAACCACTGAATTAATGGAAAACCATCACAAAAAATCACCTATATCCAAATCCATTGGCAATCTCATTAGTGGGAACACTAAGAATGGTACAAAAGTGACCATATCGGGGGTAGTTTTATTTTTGAGTTGCTATATTAACCTGGACAACACGAGAAAAAGTTAAATTAAAACCGGCCAACCCAAAATATACATCTAAGGGAGAGCTACATTCTGAAAACCAAGAGGAAGAACACAAGGGCAGAAGCTGAGAGATGAAGGGCAAATAGGTACATAAACTGCCGCCTAGACTTGTCTGTTTTGTGATCGACGCGGGCCGGATTGCTTCTCTGGCTCGGGTTTTCCCAGCCCCATCTCCAATGATCCATTAGCATTAGCTTTCTTGGTTTCACATTTCTTGTCGCGGTAAATTGCATATAAGATCAGCTGAATGGCTCCCAACGTGCATCCAAACCCGTTTGGCACCTGCATAGTTCATTGATGTATTCATCAAACTTACAAAACATGGAGTTAGGGAGAGGGAGGAGAGAAACAAAACGTGTTTCAAAAGAAAATCCCTTAATAGTTTTGAAGATGAAGTACTGTGAAATGCATTTTGTTCGTGACCAAATAAGCCAAAGCTTGAAATAGAGTGATGATAAAAAGAAGCAGCTAGAAGTTTAATTAGGCAAAGGCGAGAAGCCATGATACTCAACAATTCGATCTGATGTGAACGACTTAAAAACAGAATTTCTGTAATTACTATTTCGAGACCACTTAATTTCAGTTGTGAAAGTTACCAAAACCGGAACTAATAATACTTACAGCAACAAAAGGGTCATTTCCCAGAAGTCCAAATATGAACCAGGACGTGCCACATAAGAACACGAACAGTGACAGAAAAAACGGCATGTACTCCACACTTTTCATTTTGATCACCGTCCTCTGCACAATAAAGTGGTCATCACCATTTCCAGTTGCATAAAATGAACAAAATTTCTTTGAAAAGGTCCGTTAAGTTTCCTTACTAGAAAACCATTATTGCCTCAAACAAACGGGGTCTGAAGTTTGAAGATGTTCTATTGTTCTGTATCACTATAATCTGCACACTAGTTCTTGAGAGTCCAATAGATATGACCCTAGTTTTAGTCACCCTTTGCCACAAATATGCGAAACAGGAAAATAGATACTTGAGTTTTAGGTTTAGGGGGCAAAATCAATCCACCAAGTTTCATGAACCTTTTCGGCAGGGCCGGCCCTGACTTTTGAGGGGCCTAAGACGAAATTTGAAAATGAAGACCCTTAAAAATGCTAGCGAAACTAAATATAAAGTCGATAAACACCGTTTCAAAACTATATGCATGTATTTAACACGGAAAAAACCCAAAATGGGCCTACATACTTGGTGGTAAAAAATATTTGGAGGCCTTTTTTTTAAATTTTTCGTGGGGGCCTAAGGTGCCGGCCTACTGAGCCTTAGCTCAGGGCCGGCCCTGCTTTTCGGTCTACGAATTTCAAAACGTGTTTCTCAAGTACTGCTAGTCTGCGACAGTAAGGGAAAAAACACAACAAATATCTAGAGCTAACAAAACAAACCAAGTTACTGGAGCTCGGCTTGTATTCAGTTCAATGGAAGGAAATTGTTAAGAAGCTTAACCCATTAAGAAGCTCGTTAATCTCTGCAATTCCGCAAGATAAGCATATACAAACTGATTGTATGGAACTGATCTAAGCTCGTTTCGGGTCAGAGAACAATGAAACCAAAAAGCTTCAACACATTGAATGAGGAGACAACAGTGTTTTAAGAGCTTACCATGACTAACAGAGGTGACGCATACATGATGATGGAAAAGACGCCGGCTGCAAAACCGGAGAAGGGCTTTCTGTTGTTGCCACGAAGGGCAAAAACGGAAATAAAGGCGACTGCAGCGAATATGGACAGCACAAACGTGAGAAGCCCAAGGATCTTGCCCTTATCTTTCTTTGGTGCATATATGAGGAAAATCAGAACATAGATGGACTCAATGGCTGCACCAGCGGCATTGATTGTTGACACAAGCATGTTGTTTTTAGAAACAAAAGGCAGGCCATACCTATTCCATTCATCAAGGGTAGATTTGTTATTTAGTTCGCATCGTGAGGGCAGAGTTGTACCAAGAATTAAAAGAATCGGACCATGAAGACATTAAATACACAATGAAAAATTATTTTTCTCACATATTTTTCGTCCTCAGGAAATTCTTTTCTTTTTTTGGGAGGGAGGTTGGCCATGATTTATTAATTTGTAAATTACTTTTGGCAAGACAAGTGATATCCAAAAGATTTCATCAAAATCCGACAAAAGAGAGTGCCAATAATGCAACTAGTACAAGGTCTAAATGCATGCGGAGGGTGGAGGAAGAAACTTAAGGGGCATAGTTAGATATACATATACGTATACACACGTGTATCGATATATGTAAGAATATAGGACAGCAATTTTAAGAAGTTACCAAGTAGAAAGCAAGCAGTTGAGCAAGGTCATGACGTACGGAATGCCAGAGAATTGCTCTGTGGATTTGTTCTTTATTATCCTCATAAACGTAATCCTACCCAGCAATCAATATTTAGTTAGTACCATTAATGAACTAAATTCTATTCATTAAGCATTTTATGATCACTTTCTTGAAGAAACAATAAAACGAAATTGTGAAGTTCTTTGGGGGGAAGTTGATTGGGATGCTTACGTTGGTGCCAAAAACAGCAACAACCCATTAATATTTCCTGCAAATAAAAAAAGAAACAAGAGAGTTTAGCAATGAATTGAAACAAAAATAGAGAAAAAGGAAAACAAATTTTATTGAAAGACCCACCAAAGACTCCAAACCCGAAATGCACAGCATCATGACCCATTTCTTGCAAATTCTTTCTTCTTCTACTACTACTTCACCGAACAAGAGCAGAATCCCAAAAGAAAATCCAAAGTTAAAAGTTGAAACTCAAAATCCAGATCAAGAAAGGCTTTCAAGTTTCAAGAAAGGGAAGTAAGACAGAGTATTGACAGGAGAGGTTGGTTTATATAGAAACAGAGAGGAGAGAAAACTTCATGAATGCAAGTATCTGCTTCATGAAAGTCAGTCACTTTGTCCATCTCCTCTTTTCCTTTTTTTCTCAACGGTTAAGAGTGGTCCTCCCTGGTTGGTCCAATCAAAAGGCCATCCATGCAGAGCTTGCTTTGAGCTAAAGCTCGTAAAGCCACCGCTTTAAGCCCACGATTTTTTTTTTACTAATTTTAAGGCCCCCCAATTTTATAGGTCCATATAGTTACTAATTACGCTTATATAAAAAGGGTAATGCTACAATACGCACCCTCTAAAAATTACTCAATATGAGATTTTGTGGCTGGAGATATGAAGTGCATATGGTATGCACACTCATATGAATAGTCACAAAATCTCATATATTTTCAAAAAATCTCATATTTGGAACCACACAATCTCATATTTGGACCCATTCGGATTGCTACAGTAAATGCTACAGTAACTGCTATAGTGCCACAATCTCATATTTGGAGCCACAAAATATCATATATTTTCAGTAAATCTCATATTTAGTGTGACAAAATCTCATATTTTGAGTTACAAAATCTCATATTTTGGAGCCACAAAATCTCATATTTGGTGTCGCAAAATCTCATATTTTGAGTCACAAAATCTCATATTTTGTGCCACAAAATCTCATATATTCAATGGTCAAAGGTGACATAAATTTCCACACATCATATGTGGCACAATCTCGGCCGTCCATCTTTATGGGGTGCATACCGTATGCCATATCATATTTGAAGCCACAAAATCTCATATTTGATGCCATAAAATCTCATATTTGGTGCCACAAAACTTAGATTTTAAGCCACAAAATCTCATATGGGTACTTATACTCTCAAATAATTGAATTATTGCAAGGGTTACCAAGTTTCAAAGTCAAGATATATGGATTTATGGTTCATCATTGTTGCCATTTGAGCTTCCCCTTTGGGTTACTCTATCCTCTGCTCTTAGCTTGCTTAATATCTGTCACCACATATTCCCTCTATTAGACGATGGAATTGGTTTCCTAAAATTAATTGAGGTGCACGTAAACTACAGTGCCTTGTACAATTGAGCTATATATATGATTCACCGTATACTTGTTAAAACGTTTGGATATCAATACAAATATTGCATGTTCCAATTTGTTGACAATTAACACTAAATTTCTTTACTAACTAATAAGTCAATTCTTTTAATCAGCGCCACTTCATTGTTTTTTTTGTATTGTCATAATCTTTTATTCATAAACTAGACAAATATTTTAGGTTTTTTTAATTAGGGATCCTGTAAAAATATTACCATTATGATGCAATCCTGTGCATTTTGAATCGTTATGATTTCACCCTGTAAATGTTTTTCTTGACTGTATTGCCCTCATTAATTATTGTAGGAGTATATATGTTAATATAATGATATTGTGTAATAGTAATTAGGCATCCAAAAAATCCGGGTGAAATCATCCTATATTCATATTACTCACGCCAGTTATAGTATGTTCCCCTCTAAAAGATTTGTTTCCATTCCTGTTAGTTTTTTGAATTATAGTTGTTTCATTTCCATATCTTAAGGTAGTTTTGAATTTCAAAATGATTTAGTCCTAGCCAAATCAATTTCTAAACGCCATTTTCAATTATTCTACTGCAACCAATCCAATCTTCATCAAATTTGCAATTCCTACTCTTCAGCCAGACCCAGTTCATTCACAATCGATTGATCAATCAACTTCGCTTGGGGTTTCGGAAAGGTATTCTACATCACCATTTTTAAAGTTATTTTGTGTGCAACATCTACATTTCTTTCAAAAGGTTATTTGTGGCATTTCGTGGATGCATCGATCGGTTTAGACACTGTCGGCTCATCTTATTTCTTGATGGTACATTTTTTAAAAGGAGGCAGAGAGTTCAATTGCTTGGAGCAACTGGAAAAACCAGTAACGAAGGTATTGTAGTTCGGTTTATACTTTTATAAGTTATATGTTATATAGTAAATGTTGTGATACTTTGTTATTGAATATGGTTTGATAGTACTGCATGTTGACTAATGGTAATGTCATGGTGTAAACATGGGTTGATAATATCCCATATTTTGTGTTGTTTGTATTTCTTTACTGTATGTATGCAAGGTAACAACGTTCATAATTTGGGAAACTAGGAAGCCTCACTTTGAAGAATGGTTAACAACTTGTTCACTTTAACACTTCGAATTTTTTTCCCTTCACTGATTGTATTGAATCATTTATATGGCAATGTTGTATGTACCATGTGCTAACTCAAAACCATTTTTATTTATTTATTTTTTTTTAGAGATTTTCCCGTTGTGTTTTGCTATTGTCGACTCGGAAAATCATGACAATTGGTTATGGTTCCTACAACAGTTGTATTCCATAATTGGTCACGAAAAGAGGTTCACTTTTGTTTCAGACAGGAACCTTGGGTTGTTGGAGGCAATGAAGACGGTATTTCCAACTTCTCCTCATGGTTATTGCTTGTACCATTTGACATTCAACTTGAGATACCATCTAAGTAGGACTCCCAAAGGTTATAGAGAGAAAATGGTGCATTTGCTAGACTTGCTGCCCACACCCCTACAATGGACTATTTCCACCATTACATTTCGAGGATGGTGACTGAGGGTGGGCCTAGAGTGACTGACTTCCCAAAGAATCTCCCCGTTAAACATTGGAGCACTGTGCATTTTCCGAGTTGTTGATATGGGGAGATGTATTCTAACGTGGCAGAGTCATTTAATTCATGGATTAAGGACGAGCACAACCTTCCCATAAGGAACTTGGTGGATGCCATTCGGGTGAAAATCATGGATATGATTGCTGAAAGGAGTAAGAAAACAAGTGAATAGGTTGGAAAATTCTGCCCGAAAATATACAAGAAGTTGAACGATTCTTACCAGGAAGCTAGGACATGGGTGGTCTCACGTTCGGGGAATGGCGTGTTTGAGGTGCACTCAGTGCCTACCGTTTCTGTTAATCTAGAAGAGAGTAATTGTTCCTGTCAAAAATGGCAACAAGATGGGTTCCCTTGTTGCCACGCCGTTGGAGTAATTTCTAGTTCCAGCAAGGACCTCAGTTTTTATGTTGATCCGTACTACTACGCGGAGACATATCATGCCTCATATTCGTATCCTATCCATCCAATCCCTACTCTGTGGATGCCGTGGCATCCAAACAATGAAGATGTTATTCTCACTCCTTTGAGCAAGAAACCACCGGACAGGCCAAAGTCTCATCGGATACCGTCCAGGGGAGAGAGGGTGTCCTAAATCAGATGTGGGAGGTGTCACAAGTTAGGAAACCATAACAGGTCAACTTGCAAAGAAGTCGTCTAGGCATTGGTGGTTCGATGAAGACGAAATGATTCCAAGTACATCAGTTTTATCCTAGGTTGAACTTATGTTTTTTTTTTCCCCACTACTGCTCTCTGGACAAACCTTGTTTATTTATTACCCAAGATCAATTGTCTCATTGATCTTTGTTTTTTGTTTCACTGGTTGTTTTTGGAACTCGTGTCTCATTAGCAAAAAATGAATTGTGGAGCTCGTTTTAATCAACATTTGTTTTTTTGTTTGCTTCCACATGAGTTGGTGTTTTGTTTATTTATCCCGGATGTGTGAGATAGTAAGGAAGAATTGATGGTTACATATGTTGGACTATCATCAAAGTGTCTAAGTTTGTCAACCATATTATGTGGGGTTGGATTGTGAGATAGCTAGGACAAAATGTTTCTAGCTCTTTTTCCCACCATATGTTCAAATGGCAAAACAACACACATGTTCAATTGACAGCATAACCCAAAAAATATGGTGAACAACACAAATGGTAAGGTAACAACACAACCCAGAATATATGGTGAACAAGACACCATGATTACCTAACAACATAGCCCAAAAAAAATGGAGTACAACACGCTATGTTCAACCAACAACATATCCTAGAAAATATGGTGAACAACACATCATGTTCACCATAGCAACAGTTCCTAGAAAATCAGCAGCTTCCAGAAAATATGGTGAACAACACACCATGTTCAACTATCAACATTTCCCAGAAAAAGTCAGTTCCAATAATATATGGTGGACAACAAACCATGTTCAACTAACAATAGTTGCCAGATAATATGGTGAACAACACACCATGTTAACTTATCAATAGTTCTAAAAAAATATTGTATACTACATTAGCATATTTTCATAAGTTGGAACAACACAACATGTTCAACTATCAAGACAACCCAGTAAGTTTCACTACCATATGTTTAAACCATTGCAGGTATAAAAAACAAGTCTGCCAAAATTGATCATTTATGATCCCACCTGCTCACAAGTATAAAACCATGCTACACCTACTTAATGTCAACTAGGATCTAAATTAACCAAAAACATTAATAGTTCCAAAGGTGTTCAATTGATTGATATATCAACCACAAATCTTCATTTATGCCTACGGCTACGTGTTGTTTTTTTGAGGGCTTTGTTGGCTTCATCACCATGTTCTTCATGATCCATCTGTTGTTGAGGTTTCTAGGAATGTAGCTCATCATTAATAAATGCACATATTATTTCAGCACGCATCTGACAGCACGCTGCTTTCGGTAACTTGGGCTCCACTTTCTCGTTCCGGAAATGTTGCCGGATAACATAACACACAATTACGCCACAATCTAGGCTGGTTTAACAAAAAAAATAAGAATTATCAATCTCTTATTTGTTTATGATGTAATGGTTCTTAATATTAGTAACACCCACCTGCCCGGGGATTGTTGTGGGCTATACTCAACTTGCACTATATCTTCGCAATCTTGTGTGCACAATAGGCCATCCTTATTTTCCTTGTAGTAAGAATTGATTTAAAGGTCCGTATACCTTTAATAGATATCGGTGTTTGATTTCTATGCGGGTCTGCAACATTGGTAACTTCATGGTTTACGGGCATCACCATGTTTGTGCCCTTGGACGTTTGTTTCTCTGACCCATTTTCAAATAAATCATTGTACCGGTTGGCAGCAAGAATTTATCATTTGTGCAACAAAACCAAACAATAAAAAATCATGGTATTAGTCAAAAACATGGATTGAGGTTGATGTCCTGTAAAAAATTTGGAATATAATCCACTGGTATATCATATCAGTTCGAAATATCCTATTTCATCATAGGTGTAAGTTCAGTTTACCCTTTTCGGACTTCGATTTCTCTTTCATTTCAGAGGCACTGTCTCTCTTTGGCTCTTTCATTGGTTTAAGTGTTAGCCCTGACACTGCTCCTGTGTTTTTAACTCCTGCAGAATAATGTGAAAAGCACCGTCAAATGTTCATAAAAATTATGCTACATTGTCACATGTATTTAGTTTGGACTATAACAACATCCCATCCTCGAGGAACTATTTACACCATAAAGTGCGGTACGCAAGGATTTCAACATTAGATATTATGGAACCATATTAATGTAGAAACAAAAAAAAAGGCTCTCATGTTGCCAGAGAGATGCAAGAAGGGTATTCAAGAACATTCCTCACTAGTTTATTTACTTTTGAAAGAAATTAAGTGTATTCAAGGTTTCAAAACACAAAACAATTCAGTGACCAAAATAATTCAAATTTATATTCACGGCTTCTTTGGGTAGTGGTCATGGTACGATGGTTACCCATATACAAACATTCATTACACATAAAATGCTAAACGACTAATCCATATCCCCATAACTTCAAAATACCGTTGCGATTTTCATCTTAAATAAAAAAAAAAATGGTATTTAAACATTAAATTTGATTGTCTGGTTCACAATTTTGAAATTTCCATTACCTCTTACGTCATTTAAATTCATGGTTCAATGAATCACCATTTTCCAATGCAAAAACTCCACACGTTACGACCACAATTTGGAATGGAACTACAATTGGTCCACATATTTCTACGTCAAAATACTACTGATCCTACATAAATTTTTGTCCAAAATGGTGAAGCACACTTATTTTTCCAAAACCTTAAAAAAAGGACATGGTTCAAGTGTTCACCATGTCCATACTTTCAATACATATACAAATGGTGAAACCAAAAACCATGATCACACTGTTTCCGTAATAATCCATCTTTTTCCCCAAAATAAAGCCTCGGTGTATTGTTGAACCATAACTAATTTCTAAAGAACCCTTATTTTCAATTGGAATTGGACTGCAGCTTCAAATAGTGTACAAACCCCAAGGGTTTACCATTGGTAGATTAACTCAAGAAAATTCGATTGAACATTGCAGAACTATAAATCGACGGTTGGTTTTACAAAACCCATACCTAAAGTGCCACGAGTAAGGTATTAAAGAAAGAAGAAGGTGGTTCGAACATCGAAATAACATGGAATATTGTGGTTTTGGGAGAAATCTTACACGCCATTGCCGTGTTGCCTTCATCATCCACTAGTTAGGGTGGCACGCCGGTGTTAAAATCACCGGAAAATTTTTCCCCTCAACCGCCGCTTCACCACCACCGACTCGTTCTCTTCGTGCTTTCACAAAACTTGGGATATGGTATGTCGTGGTGTCCAAAAATTTCTGGGGGTGGGTTAATTCGAATGGGATGATTTGGGTGGAGATAAAATCTCACCGTGATATTAGGGATTTTTGGTTAGAGTGGGAATCTGGGATGGGTTTTGGGATGACATGCATTCCATAACCGTCAGTTTGAAAAGGTTGTGAAACTGACCGAAATAAAGGGGATGGAAATGAATTGAAAGTACGACATTTACGGGGATGGTGTTCAGGACTACTTATTTTTTCCAAAACTGCTAATAATATGCCTAAAATTAAAATAGGAAAAAACAAAAAGTAAGGGCTTTTTGGGTATTATAAAGAAGTCAGGATGGGATCATAATATTTCAAAATCAACATAATGGAATCCTAACTTATTCATAGTTTTAGGATGGCTAATTAATTGCCCCAATTGCTTCAATTTTCTAAAGTACTAATTTTCCCCGCTACTAATAATTCACGTAGATCATCTTCATTGTCCTTCTGGATTTTAAGATTCTGTCCCATAATATTGGATTCATTTTTTAGTATTGTCAATCTAGTTCATTAAATATTTATGTGGTTTCCGTCATCGAATTTATTTTTTGACCATCAAGTTAAATTTCGTAACTTAATGAATCTAAATTTAATGTTTCGAATCCCACATAAATTGGCTTATTATATGCTATATAACAAAATGTGTTGGGTTTAGGGCTGCAAACGAGCCAAGCCAAGCCAAGTTTTACTGTGCTCAGGCTTGTTTATTAACTTTTTAACAAACTCGAGCTCGAGCTCGAGCTTAGCGAAAACTTAACGAGCCAAACTCAAGCCGAGTTGGCTTAGGCTTGACTCGAGCTCGAGCTTGTTCATGTGCCTTAACGAACCACTGAAAAAATATATTTACATACTCACATAGGCTTAAAACAACCAAGAAAGTTTACTTGTGCATATATATATGGTTTATATTTATATACTCTATAGGAAAATAGTCTCAATATCAAAATAGTAGTGAAATTGAATAAGTTTTTGAAAAGCTAATGCATTAGGATATCAAATTGGAATAAGAAGTTGTATTATTTTATTCATCTAAAATGTAAACGAGCCATATCGAGTCGAGTCGAGCTGAGCTTTGCCATGCTCAGGCTTGTTTGTTAAGGTTTTAATGAACTCGAGCTCGAGCTGAGCCTCAATAAAAAATTAATGAACAGAGTTTGAACGAGTTATTTTTGAGCCGAACCGAGCCGAGCTCACAAACGACTTGGTTCATTTGCAGCCCTAGTTGGCTCTCGATATTGTTATGCTACTTTATGTATTTATAGATTTAGGATTCACACCACTCACCTTCATTAAGTAAGGGAGATACCCGGCCCTTGCACTCTGTAGACACTGAAATTTTAGTACAAATAAATCCCCGTATAATAAATAAAATTGTCTTGATTAATTGAAATCAAAAGATCGTCAAAGCTTTATGGGTCCACCAAATTTATTGGGCTCAATGAATTTGAGAAACGGCAAAGACCGAAATAAGGTGGGCTAATTTAGTTAGCTGAAATGGGCTGATGAAAATAAGGGCTCAATCATGGGCATGAACAAAGAGGATGGACCCAATTTAGCAGGCAAAGTGGGTCATAAGTTTGGGCCAACCCCAAAGATGCAGGTCTAGTTAAATTTTCCTTGGTCGAAAGAATAATATCAATATATATATATATATATTATTATTATTTGTATTGACTTAAGAGAAATATCTTCTCTTAAAGTAAATAAAGATAATCATCTAGAGATCCTATCATATTTAGAACACCTCTCATTTTGCGTATAAATAGAGGTTTAGATGAAGGAGAAAGGGACTTTTGGGCAAAGAGAAGTTCAAGAGTGCTCTCAAGCATTCTCTAAGCTCTCTCAAAGTTCTTCTCAAATTCCTTTCTTAAGCTCTTGTGGAGAATTAACAAGCACTCAAGCTAAGTGCCGATTCATCTGCACAACGACATTCTTCGCGTTGAATTCTGTGGAGCTTACTCAAGTTCATCGTTTCTTCTTCAACCTTGTCAAACTCGAAGATTTGAAGTACCCTCAACCAATTCCATTCAACAACAAGCTTATAGCTGTTGGATTGCAACTTTAATCAGAGATCGAATCAAAGGTGTTTGTTCTTTTTCTTGTAAAAGAGCATTTAGTAGAGGATTTTACCCCTTTATTCAATTCAAATCAATAAAAATATATTTTACCCATGTTTTTCTTGTCATTATTTTAGGACTCAAATTTGTGGTTACACACGTCTCCCAATTTTCTTTCTACTTTTAAGTAAACTTTTGAATTTTTATGTAAAATTATTGAGTGATTTCCGCAAGACAAGTCAAATTCGTAATCCTGTGTCCATCATTGCCATCAGCTCCTCATTTGATGTGTAGTGTAGTTAGATACCTGATTTGTAACGCCCCCAATATTTGGGCACGTTAATAATTATTACAAACCGAATTTAAAGTTTAAACCCAAACTTTAATACAAACGATGCAGTTCTCAAATACTAAGTAAATATCAACCGGGGTGATTCTAGGGCCTCGTCTATCCCTGCGCCGGGTCATTCCCCATTCCGGCAGCACCTCCTGTCCCTCGGGTCTGGATCCCGTAGTATGGTTCCTGTCCATTTATATAGTCTAGCATAATACGTCCGAGTCGCACAGGCAACATCATGGTATTATGCCAGGGTTACACGAAGGCAACACCGTGAGCCAGGCTCAATAGTTTACTACGCTAAGCTTCTAAGTAGCAATTCTAGAACAATATATTCATGAACAGCATATATAACTTATGAGCAGTAAATCATATCATGCATCATGCGTGTCCATGCGGATCAGAGTAAATATGCGCAGGAAGATGGTGTCACGTTTCAGTATCTCAAAACTGTGCTACGCGTCACTTTCTCAAAAATTCTCATTTCGTTTCTCAAAAACACATTTCATTTATCAATCGTTTTTCCCAAAAACTCAGTTTTCTCAATACGGTGCCATTCCCGGAATTCTTCTTCAAATTTCATTATCTCCCACCGCTCTGAAAGTTATTGGTCCGTTTACGCCTCCTCTCAGCTGATGGCACCAACCTTTCCGCTTGAGGTCCCGGTTATCGTGCATCACCGAACTTAACAGCCTGTTTGCACGGTCCGTTCTCCCCGCGACTCACACGACACAGTCCCGGCCGTCTTGCATCACCGAACTTAACAGCCTGTTTGCAAGGTCCGTTCACCGTGTGTTGTGCACGCTTAGCCCATCATCCTAGTTCTCTCCGCGAACTGGAAGTGGCGCTCTCGCTGCACTACCGCAATCAATACCATTCCTCCAAATTCTCTCCGCGAATTTGAGGTGTCAACAAATCATCTCATCACATTTCATCTCATTTCAGTCTCCGAAAGAAAATCTCCATTTCATTTCTCAAAAATTTCATTTCTCATTTCAAACTCATTTTCAATCTCATCTCTATTTTCTCGTCAACAAATATTAAATTTCGCGTCCGGTGACATAACGTATCGCGTACGTGCTCGGTGTCACATGCTCAAATCATGCTCATGCAATATTTCATAATTCTCTCTAAATTCAATTTCCTTTATAACCACATTTCTCACATACAATTATGCACAAAAATATACCAACTCTCTAAATAATTTTGTTTCCTCTAGAAACTTTTCCCACATAAAATCATACATTTTATTTCACCAATTTCCCTCAAAATAATATTTCTTCTAGCAACTTCCCCACATAAAATCATACACTTTAAAATTCTCCCAAAAATAATATTTCCATTTCTCTCAATTTAATCCTCATCAAAAATCTCCAAACTATTTTATTTTTCCTCCAAAGAAATAAAATAAATCAATTTGCTCTTTTCAAAAATGGTTTAAACCAAACTATTTTCTAGAAATCCCTTGTCAAAAATCCACCATAACTACTTATAGCCTTTCAAAAATATTTATAACTCTCCAAAAATATTCTTTCTTTTATTCTAGTAACTTTCTTCTCAAATAATCTCATTAATTTATCTTTTTCGTATCTAGTAAAAATCACAATTTTTCTTCTAGAAAAATTTCCAAATAAACTTACTACACACTTATAGAAATCTTTCTAGAAATCTATATGCATAATCCTCCCTTTATAAAATCAATTCCATATTTTCTTGCCAAAAATAACCAATAGACTTTTCTTTCTAACAAGTCTTTTATAAAAGAAATTTCTTTACTTTAATATCTCAAATAACAACCAATAAGCAAGACAATCAAGATTAATTATTTCTTTCTAGAAATAATAACCTAATCATACTAGAATCTTGTCTAGTGAAACACAACTTACTAATTAACTTCAAATCATTTCTAAACACTTCTAGTCACCTTCTAATCACTTCTAATTTCACTAATCCACTTCTAATTTCACTAATCAACTTCTAATTTCATGAAGAACTATTCTATTTAGAACTTTATAATCATACTTGTTAAACTTTCTAGGTAAAAATACTCTTTCTAAATTACCAAGAAACATACTTAGTCACTTAACACATGCATAAATTAACTTATTCAAACTCCATAATCATGCCTAGAAACTTAATTAGAACAACATAATTAAACTAGAATAGCTAATTAGAAGAGTAGTTTAGTAAACTACCTTAGTTTCCGGGTGAAAACCGGAAGCCGATTAGCAATCCTTTGGAGAAGAAAACCCTTAAACTACCTAGCTAACTTACTAATCAACTTAGTAAGTAGCTAATTAAAACTAAAATATGGTGGCTAAAAGGTGGTAGGAATATTTGGTTTGTTGGGAAAGTAGGAAGATAAATAACAAGTGTGGGGTATGGGGTGTCCAAATGAACCAAGAGGGTGGTATTTATAGCCAAAGGGTGACCTCTCTCCCCCCCCCCCTCAAAACTTTCGGCCTCCCCTCTCTCTCTCTCTACCGAAAATTTTAGTTGTGGTGCATGTATGGGAGTTATGGTGATGTTGTGTTGGCAAAATAGAAGTACATAGGTGGCAAGTCTAGGTCTAGGTAGGAATCTAGGTAGGTATCTAGGTATCTAGGGCTAGATTCTTGGCTAGAATGAACCATTTAGGGTAGATACAATGTAGAAACAATGGTGGGGGAAAAACGCGTTCCGTTGTGTAGGTTTTTGCACGGTCACCTTAGTTACGGGGTGTTTTTAGGAGCTAATATAAACCAATGGTGTGTGAAACCATTAAATGGCTAAGAGGGTAGCCATCACTAGCTAGGCTAGGTGGATTATTCCCTCCTTAAATTAAGGAAGCTTGTCCCTAGCTTACTTGGAAGCCAAGGCCTACAAAACATAGGCTAGGATGGGTGTATTGTGCACAAATGCATGTATTGTGTGGGTATGTGTAGTGTACTCCAAAAATAGTAAGGTTTAATCTAACTAATGTTGGTTACAAAACCTTAGGTTTAGTTGGCCACCTCATCAAACCATTGTTTGCACAATTGTTTCAAGCATTAACTCATGCATGTGCATGTGTACTAGGTGCATGCACTCTCTCTCTCTCTCTCTCTCTCTCTCTCTCTCGGCATTCTCTCTCTCTCTCTCTCCCGTGGCTCGCTCTCTCTCTCTCTCTCTCTCTCTCTCTCTCTCTCTCTCTCTCTCTAACTCTAACTCTCTCTAACTTTCTTTCTAACTAAGTCAAAGTAGCAAGTTCCAAGGCTCGACGTGACTACACTATGACGTCCTACGGTTGTTGAGTGAAGTAATGGTAGTGGTTGGGCAGGTCTCGGGCATTAACCTCGGTCTCCGGGTGCTACGGTAGTGTAACGGATGCGTTACTTGGTCTCGAATACGTATACCCATGGCTAAAATTAATTTATTAAAGAAAATAATATAATTATAGGAAAATATTCCGATAAACCGAAAATTAAAAGTAATTAATTAAATTATTAATGAAATTTTTATTTACGAAAATTAGGGTCGTTACATGATTAAACTTGAATGTGAGATTTTTATTGAGACCATAAAAAGTTAGGGATTTTTAGGACATTTTCGGCACATTATTATTTATGCAAAATCCAGATCAACAGACTTTAATAGATGTGGACTGAATCCCATCTTCTTTTGGAGAATTGATTCATTTTTTCATGAAGGTATTAGGTATGTGATTCGCTCAAGCTGCTAAGAATGTCCCATAAAGCAAATTTTTTACATGCCAAATTTGTTTGGACGTTTTACACAATTGGAAAATTCTTCAATGATCTGGGGACCGACCACGTACGGATCGAAATTCACTTAAAATTTTCTAAAGTACACACTCGAGTTGTTACCCATTTAAGAGTTTCTAGTTTTCACTACCCTTTAAGTGGTATTTTTGATAGTTTTCTATAGCGCAAAGACAAAATCATTCTTTTCACGTGCAAGAACAAAATACTATTTAACTAAAAATACACCCACTTTTGTGCCACGCCTAGGATTTCGCTCAATAGGTAAAGGGCTATGGTCAATTGATCCAAGTAATATCCAAAGCAACGTAGTCTTATAAAACATAGGTTTTAGTTGAACTTTTTGAAAACATATTTAATAGATTGAAAAATAACTCAAAGTTGCCACCTATCAAGGAGTTTAGGTGTGCCAAATCACCCCTTGAAAAATCCGAAGGCGATTCAAGTTTTTTGAAAAGAAAAGTATCTCGGGTTGACGAGCCCCAGTTTGTTTTAATAGAAATGATTTTTTTTATTACATTTTGATGTTATATGGCCTTAGTAATTGTTGAGGCAAATGTATTTCGAAGAAGCAAATGAGTTTTCTTTAAAATAATTTTACTTTCAATTTTCACAAAAAAAAAGAAGAAGATATTTTTAATCTGAATTAATTTCAGATACTAATTTGGGCTTCTCTCCCCTTAGAATTTGAAAATGCTTTCACTATAGTTATGATGCAACTTATTTGAAAATTTGGAACCCTTAAAATTTTGGAATTTGATGGGGTACATGAAATGGTCCAGGAAAACTCAATTAATAGTTGACATTAATCACCGATTGAGTACTTTATTTTTTAATCTGAAGATTATTGCAAAGTGACTTAACAAACCAAAAAATGTAAAATAAACTGTATAACTTTTTTTATGTTTTTTTGTATCAAATTAAAGATCTCTGTTAGTAGTTTAATTTTGCAAAAAGGAAAATAAGAAAGTATGCGCGGAAGTACTTTTATTTTTTATCCGAAGGATATCGTAGAGTAACTCAACAAACCAAGAAGCCAAAAATATAAAATTTTTTAAATGTGTTTTTACCAAATTAAAGATCTATATTAGTAGTTTAATTTGGTGCAAAAAAAAATACCAAAATTATGCGTCGAAATAGTTTGATCTGAAGGAAATTGCAAAGTAAAAAGAAAATGTCCAAAGTAATGCGAGTTATTTCCTTTAGTTATAAGAGTGAAAATACAAGACTAAGGGGTATTCCGCTAAGATTGTTTTTAGAATAAAATGATTTTTAACGATTTTTTATGTAATATATTGTGAGAGAATGACATATCTTAATTTTTGAAAAAACTGTTTTTTTTTTTTCCTGTTAATGGAAGGTGAGTTAGGGATAGGGTATGTAACATCATTCCGAACCCGACCGAGGCCAATTGTCTAGCCTAACCCAAAGAGCTCTTAATCGCGTAAAGGCCAAGAAGTTTGCTCTATAATTACAATAAATTTGATCAAAATAGGTGCCATAGGGAATTGAAGACTGTCTTTTTGAAGACGCGATGTGATTAAGGAACGATTCAAACTATATTTAGAAAGGACTTCCTTTTGATCTTCCTTTTGTGGAAAACAATAGACTTCTCCCCAACCCTCCACCGCCATTTTGAAGAAACTCCCGGAGCCTTCTTTCTCAATATTTTGTCAGAATATTCCTTTTAAATTTGCTGTTGTCTTTATCCATTGTATCTCAAATTTTTGCCCTGAGTTTGGAATTTGGGGTAACCGTAGTGACCCAAGTCACATCTCCGTAGTGACCTCATTTGTGGGTCTTTTATAATCTGCATTTAGGTTCGGAACCATACAATTTATTAGAAATGCTGAATAGATCATTCATGTAAAAAAAATTAAATTAATTGGATATTGGTGACTTTCGGATACCAGTGGATAGCCAATATCATTTGGAGAATACACTAGAAGACAAATTTGTTTCAATTATATACATCCACAAATCTCTAACGATCATAATTTTTATATCCATAACGTGCTCAATATTTCTGAAAATGACCGGTTCCGATCTCAAATGAAGATTTAAGAAGACCCACAATTTAGGTCACTACGGGGATGTAGTGACTTTCACTATGGGAATCTCAAGTCTGTGAATTTGGGATTCGGGAGGCCTATAGTGAGCACACCCTTGTAGTGAACAATCACAGTCGTCCGTTCGGCAATCAATGGTCCCAATTACATATAATTATCCTACTTATAAGACACTTATCTTTTATATAACATAATCTGGACCCTTAGAATTGATGAAAACAAACCTTTGTAATATGAGAGATTAAGTCGGCTATGATCTCAATTAAAAATGAGTTCTTGGATAAGTTAGTACATGACTCAATTAAAGAATTAATTTTTAAAAAATGCGATAAGGAGGTTTTTTTAATCGAATCGTGCTCATCATAAATCACTATATAACCGGAGTTACATTTTGATTGTGGTTTTTATGATATTGCTCAAGTTGAAAAATTACAATGTGTAGGGGAGGTCAGCGCGAGACCCCTTGTTGACTAGAGTCAACATTGACCTGCCAATGAGATCATGACAGGTGTCACCCAGGTGGCGCGGCGTCCGCGTGACACGTGGCAACCTCTGCACAAGTTTCCGCAGACAGGAGGGTCACTGGCGCGGGCATGAGCCTCTGCACAGGGGGGCCACTAAGGTTGGACCCTCTTGCGCAAGGCGGCCCAGCGGCACGCACCATGTGTCCAATTAGGGCAAAGCTTGAATAGCTATGGGTCATCTGAATAGGAGAACAACCCATGGCTCAAATGACTGGCGCGGTTTAGAACATGAGCGAGAACGCGAAAAGCCAGTCCCACTTAGCCCAGGTAATGATGCCTGTTGCGGTCTAAAGGCAAGACCTCGGGGGCCCCCTGAGGCTTGGCTGCGGTATAGGCGCGACCGAATAGGTCACGACATTGCCCTCACGGGAATAAGGGAGATCTAGTGGCTAGGAACAAGAGGATCGCTGCGCGAGGGATTGGAACGCCGCCGCGCGGAGGTGACGTCACCCGTACGGTCAAGTTGTACGGAAAGGACACGTGTTATCATATTATAGGATGACAGCCTGACACCTTTTGATTGGTCCAAGGTGCCTATAAATATGGGACATCCCCCTTCATACCCAAAAAAAGTTGGTGAAATCTTAACAGATGCAAATGCTACCCTAGAGAGAGAAAAGGGTAATCACTGAGTGAGAGGAAAACATTTCTCTTTAGTGAGATCATACTCCATCTCTTGGGTCACCAAGGGTATCACAAATTTGATTGAGAGCAATCCACTGCCTTAATCCTTTCTGTGCACACTTGCTCTGTTCTTCATCCTTTCTCTAGACCACCCCATTCCTTTCTTTCACTGTGTCTTTACTGTTGACTATCCATACCTCTCCAACTCATCATATTAACCAGAACCATCTCCTACACAATGTAACTTTTTTTTTTTTTTACACTTAATAGTAAGTGGGCAACCAAGATTGAAGTCGAGTTTGGGCAACCCAAACTTCAAGGCCGGGCCTGGTCGGGACTAGTCATGTGGTGACGTGGCAAGAATGGTTATAGCTAGCCATCATTGGTTCCAAATTATGGAACCAATTATAGAACTTTGCCATTTTACAACCAAATTGCCATCTGTAGACACGTAAAATTTATGGCCTATCACAAGCTGTCACATGTTGCTAGGGCACATAAATTGGCTAATTAAATGTTGCCAAGTGTCCACAAGTCAAAGTTTTACGGACAAACCAATCAAATGTTGCCAAGTGTCCGTAGGTCAAAAGTCTGAGCACAATAAGTGGCCAATAAAATGTGGTCACGTGTTTATAAGTCAAAAGTCAGAGGTATGTGGAGGGACCAATTCAATGGCGCCACGTGTCAAAATGACATAGTTATTTATTTATCAAGATTGGCCAATCAAATTATACCACTTGGTGAAATAAATTGTATATCACGTTTTATATAATTGTCTTTCCAAAAAATAAATAAGAGGAAAGGTATTTACATAATTCTAATTATTTTCCTTTAAACCAAATAAGGAAATAATTTAAGAGATAAGTATGGAAAGACTTGTAGTCTGTAATAAACTCTCCATCCCACATCCCCATAAATAGAGGTGCTCTCTCTCATATTTTTTCCATGAAGACACTGAAGCTTACATCAAGACACAAAAACTTCAATGGGGACATTCAAGCATTCAAGCTTCAGAGCTCTGAAGATTAAAGCCTCGAATCCCTTCAGAATTCTCTAAGTCTACATCAAAAAAGATGGTTCTTCGATCAAGGCTTCAAAGCTTCGAAGAACATTCAAATCAAGTCATCATCTTCTTCACAAATCTCGGAGAAGATTCCGTTGTTTGATTCGGGATCAAGCTGTCAAGCCCTTGTTTCAACACACATACAGACACTCAAGCTCCAGAGCTCTGAAGATTAAAGCCACCAAAAGACCTTAAGAATTCTCCAAGCCCACATCAAACAAGATGGTTCTTCTATCAAAGCTTCAAAGCTTCGAAGAACACTCAAGTCAAATCCACAAATCATCAATCTCTTTCTACCAAGTTGAAGATCTTAAATTCAGATTTGAGACCAAGCTCCCAAGGCCTCAAATCAACATCTGCAAATTCGCATCACCTTCAACCAAATTGAAGAAGATCTCAAAGACCAATTTGAGAATAACCTCCACAGCCCTCAAGTCAACGGTCACAAATTCATCATCTTTTTCCACCAAAATTGAAAAAGATCAAGCAATTCAACCTGAGAAGAAGCTTCAAAGCCTTCAAGTCAGAATCCGTCAAATTCGTTGTCATCTTTGCAAAGACCAAAGAAGATCTCGCCGTTCAATTCGAGAACAAGCACCAAGCCCACGAATCAAACTCTTGAAGAAAAGAATCAGAGGATTATTTTCTTTATTTAGAATATTATCACAGAGATTGTATACCATAATTTTTCATATCAATAAAATTAACATTTTGGTCAGTATCTTTAATTCCATCTTTTTCGCAGACTCAAAATTTGTGTGATACTCCATCATTGGAGCTCAAAGTCGCATAATATATTAATTGGTGCTAAATTATAGATACTCCATCCTTGCAACACAAAATCTTCCACCCCCTTATATTGCGTAACAAGAACTCCTGGGCTTGGTTCTGTTCCACAAAGATCACAATACAGTAATACATAACTGATTGGTCAACCGGTTTTAGTAAAGATCAGATAATCTACTGGTCTGAAGTATGGCTTGTTGTAGCCAAATGACTACGATTATAAATCATACGATGGCTGATTCTAGTGCACTAGGCCATTCCTCACAAGGTTTAAGAAGTATTGATTGTAGTGTAACTTGCTGGATCTTAAAAACTTTAGTCGTCCAAAGTTTAGATTGATCTGACAATATTTGTTTTTTGAAAACCTGATAGACGATGAACTAGACAAATCTATGTCGATCACTTAGTTGTAAATATCTGAAGATCCGATGTTTTGAATGAACAACGTGCTCCACGACCTCTGTGAAACGAACGGTCATGATCACAATTATGAGATTTTGAATTGTGCAACCGAGGTGCGTATTGGACACTGGATCAGAGAAAGGAGTAATTATTTCATGCTATTGATCATATGGCTTTCAATGCACGATTATTTTCGTATGACAACTTTATCAGAACCGTAATTAGTATTTCATAATCAACTAATGCAGCAAATTAAGGTGGGCAACTAAAAAGACGCATGCCTCTAAATTCTACCTTATTGCTCCATCAGATTCAACATAGATCATCAGTCAGGAAGCCTTCGTTGTGACAAAACTTGAAGTATGAGAATATAACAAATCAACAAAGAAAACGAGACATAAGATTTACGTGTTTCCCCCCCAAAGACGCTGAAGCTCTGTAGAGATACGCCCACGCGAGCAAGAGAGGATTCACTATGAACGTAGAGAAATACATAGAGCCAGCTATATCTGTAATTCTCAATTCAAGCACTCAACAGATATCTAGGGAGAAATCTTTGAGGAGCTACTTACAGAGCATCAAACGTCTCAAGAACACAAAAGAGACACAAAATCCAAATATCCAATCTTATGAATTAAAGACTAAACCCATGGAACAACCAAGAAAACTCTAACACATCATGGAAAACCCCATGGGGCTCCCTCAAAGGGATTCACTCAAGAAGTCCAAAGCCCTAAGAGGCCACAATGCTCCTATTTATAAGAAAGTACAAAAATTAGGTCAAAACCCTACTTAAAGCGAGTAGCCGCACAAAAACGCTCATCTCTTGTCTGGACAAGAGTAACCTTGGTCCAAACAAGTGAGGCAGAAACTTCCCAAATCATCCCAGACCCACTGGTCCGGACAAGACTTTCCTTGGTCGGGACAAGCGATCCAACAAACGGCTTTTTGCACCAAATTTCGCACTTTCTTCAAATGGCTTGAATTCAAGGCACAATTCCAACCACCCTTTTTTTTTCATGATGTAGAGTGTCTTAGCCGGCTTGCTCGCACTTGGATGGTTGGATTAATCCTACAACCCTTCCCCTAGCCCTTTTCACATCGGAAATGCTAAGTACCCATAAAGTTTACCCAGAAAATTGCCTAGAGTTTGAAATCAGTGGCTCAGATAAGTGAATCTGAACCACTGATTTTAAATTACGAGCAAAATCTGGGTACTGTTTATGGGTTATATAGCATTGCTGTTTTCACTGCCTTTTTGTTTCAATGATTCATTGAGTTTGTACTTTTCTTGAAATAATACGCCTTACGCTCTCTATGCATGCCACCAAAAAACCAATTAGTGTGGCAAAGAAATATTTGGGTGCTGCACTGATAGGTCCTCTCCTTTACTTAGATTCTATAATGTGTCAGAATCCACAACGCATGGAATAAGATTGTCATATTCTAAAATATTAATGTAGGATTCTGTAGAATTTGGAAGGTGATACTCATGAGCAAATTCCAACCTCATTACAGGACATTGAACACTGAACATTGTAGAATTTCTTTTCTAGCACTATGCTCTATGCATGCTTTCTCTTTTTTCTTTGAAGTATGATGTGCTGAGGAATAAATCCATTTTAGAAAGGGGAATAAATGTGCATAAATGTTTGACGAAAGGCAAAGGCCAACGACATTGCAAGATTATATCACAAGATATAAGAGTATACCAAAATTACCAACGTCTAGACGCGTGCACATGTATAAACTGGCTCTTAAGACACATACTGCAAAAGTAGACCAACTTGAGGTCGGGCATAAGTTGAGTTGAAGACGTGGTAGTAGAGGATAAAAAAAAAAAAGGAAAATTTTAATGACAAACATTGGAGTATTCAATATAAAATCAAACTTTTGATCAATTTTTTAACTTAAATTTGGTATAAAAAAGTGGAAGGGCAGTAGATGGCCTAATTACTCAAAGTCATTGAAAAGATGAGATCCCATTGACATGGAAATCATTGGAGGAACCAAGGAAGCATGAAACTGCAAATTCAAAAGGAATATTATCCCAAACAGTGACAAAGAAGTCCCTTTTGACGTTGCTTTCAAAAAAGTTAGTGGAGGGTTGGGGAGGAGTCTATTATTTTCGACAACGATATACCCTGTTTTTTAGTTGATTTTTTACTGTTGTATCCATAATGCTAATATTTTCCAGAATTTTTTCCACTCAATGACTTTAGAAACTTGTTTTCTTGCATTTTATTGAAAAATTCCGTGTTTAAGAAGACCATAAAAACATACTTGCAAATTGCTCGTAAAACAATACTCCCTTCGTGATCCCCAAAGTCTAGTATTCCAATTTGAGTTATTCCTTAATAATTAAGTATTAAATTTTAATCGGTTAATGGGTAAAAATTTATATAATTATTAAAATAGCACTTTGAAAGTTAATGGGTAAAACGAGTGTGACACTTTGTACATAACACATTTTGCCTTCGCTGTAGGGCTTACGGTTTGCATTGGATGACTGTCTCTCAACAGTCAACACTACTTGATCGGAATTCCCCCAAAGCAATACTATATTTTTATTTTTATCCGATAAAGGATGAGGGGCGATTAAGCGTGAAGAACCCCCCAGTGTGGGGCCATAGGGACTCCCAACCCGCCAAATGTCGCCTTGTTCGAGTATGTATTATCCACGGCGACAAGGTCGTCACCATAATACCATCTAGGTACAAGTGGGCATAAGTATGCCTTGCCATTGGCAAAACTTGAAATCGAGTCTCCTCTGGAAATGTGAAGCACCCTACCTACCAGGCTACCTCCATCAGTGGAGGGCCTGACGAACAAACTTTCACTACTAGAGAAAAGGTAATGATTGGAGGGCCTGACGAATGGAACTAAATTTGTGTTTGTGCTCTCTTTTGTGAAAGGATGCTCTCTTTTGTGAGTGGAGGGCCTGACGAACAAACTTTCACTACTAGAGAAAAGGTAATGATTGGAGGGCTTGACGAATGGAACTAAATTTGTGTTTGTGCTCTCTTTTGTGAAAGGACTCTTACTCAACCAAACCAAAACATATGACAAATCAACCCCATAAAATGAGTGATGGATGTCATATATATGAATAGATAGTCACCAGGGAAGAGAGACACATCTGTCCACAAAAGGTGTATCCGTTCACGGTGAACAGGGGTCACTAAAAAGAAATGATTTCAAATCCAGTCAATTCACATTCACACACTAAGTAAAAAACATTATATCCTATAATATTTTTTCAACAGAATGGGTTAATGATCCGAACCCTCAGTTCAAAGATCTTCGTCAACTTAACAAGTTAGAATTACTTGGCTCTACACGTAAAAAGGGATGGAAGGAGTATTTGCTAAATCATAAAGTAACAAGTGATGTATTATGTTGCAGATTATATATGTGTGTGTGTAGGTCCAAATTGTTGGGCCATTTTGTTTAGAAAATACTAGGATGGAAATTACAATGTGTCCACTAATATTAGAAGAGCACACCAAACGCAAAGTTGGCCCATCAGTTAAAGAAAACTTTAGTTAAAAGGATAATCGAAGTTGATCATACCCTATTTATTAATTGGGTGGAGCCATTTAACACGGGTGGAGGTGATAAAGCAGCTAGAAAAGCAGAAATGGATGAAAGAAAATATAAGCCATGCAAGCTGAACTTGAGAAGAGAGAGAGAGATGAAGAGAAATGGGAAAGAAAGTGAAGATATAATAGTGCCTATGGATTTGTCCAGCAAGGAGCCTCGAGGGAATGATTATTGTGGTCCTCTTCGACATTCTTTGGAGGCATTTGTATTTTATTTATGTTAAAATTGTAACTTTTACTTCAATTTATGAAATTTAGTTTATTTAAAAGTTAGTCAGTGAAAACTAAATGAAAATGGAAGGAATTGTGGTGCTGCAAAATGGCATTGCGCTTGTGAAGCAACACATCCGTTTATGGTTTATAACTGTAGACAGTCAAAAAATGATTTCTTCTTTTTTGGGGGGGTCTAACGACAGAACTCAATTTTGTTAATAATCATAAGCCGCATAAATCAAAATGGATATCCATCCCCTTGAAGAGGTGATAGAAGCCACAAAGGATGCCTAAACTGTCAGGTAGAGAAAATAGGACCTCTCACAACTCTTTGAGCAACTTTATGGGCTACCCCATTGCCACTCTACTTCACAAAAGCCATATCCGCACTCGAAAACCCAGCTAAAAGACAAAGAATGTCTGCAACTATAACCCCCACCAACTGGTGGTTTTTCATTTGTCTCTAAATCAAATGGACAAATTGTTGGGAATCACTTTCAAGTACAATGTTGTCAATCCCCAAATCCACAACCAGATGCAAATTTCCCTTGCTGCTAGAACTTCTACCATGAATGGGCTTGTAGAATATTTTTCTTAGTTTTGGTTGTATAAAAATCACAAAAATGACTTTGACGATGCCATTTTTATGGATGGACTTGCTCTAAATGTCAAGGATGGTGTCATGAGGTAGTGATGACCGCTTAATTAACTTGGGCTTTTTCTCAACACGTGTAGCATTCTTTTTGCATTACAACATTTCAAGCTTTTTTTTTTTATAAGCAAAAAATTTATTAATCTTTGGAAACGAGTTACAAAGATTAAAAGGATTCGAGACTAGAAATGCTAAGGACCCAAAAGGAGAGATAACAAGGAAAAACCAATGATGACAAGATAAGAGCCACAACAACAAAGGAGGACAAAAAACCAAGAACAAAATTCCTGAAAAGCCCCAAAACCAAACCCAAACCAAGCCAAGAACAAGCAAACCCCACAACGCCGAAGACAAACAAACAACCCCAAAAAGCCGCACCTCGAGACACCACCACCATCCAAGGAAAATCAGAACTCTATTGAAACGGAGAGTACTTTCCTCCACGTCATCAATAGCTATAATATCCTGTTTAGAAATTTCAACTCCCTGCAATTCTATGAATTTCTTAATATTGTAGCTCTCCCTACCGAAGAATTTTACACCAAGAGAAGCATTAATCTCCATACTCTCACGGGCTTCCTTGATTAAAATTGCATAACTCTTACGAATGTCGCTACTGGAATCCACTATAGACGAAAAGAAGGGCCCATCAAATTTACCTTTCTTCAAAGACTTCAATCTATCCTCTTTTTGATCCCGGTTCACTGTCTTGGAAAATAAGGCAGCTTTCAAAGGATTTTTTGTCCATAAAGGATTCCTTTGAAAACCTTGGTAGACAATACTTTCAATTCCAACACATTTTCAGTTCTCCTCCCTTTCCACCACCTCCAGCCATCCTCTCAGTCTCCAGTCTGCACCGAGCAAAAACATGTTTTCCAAATTCAAAGCATAAAAGGGACAAACATTACTTAACACCTTATTAAGCCGGTGAACTTCTTTTTTGATTATGTCATAAGAGCTTGTCTCATACAAAAGTCCATACCTTTTGGTTGTTATGTGAATATATACATTGCTGGTTATGCAGGTGCCTAACTGGTTTTGGAGCGCGTTCAGAGTGGTTCAGCTGATCTTATATTCTATTTACCGCGAAAGCTAATACTGATGGATCGTTTGAGAAGGGTCCGGGAAAGCCCAACCCAGAAAAGAAATTGGATTTAGAGAGATCACAAAATGGGTACGTTAGTGAGCCGGTTGTAAATAATAGCATTTGGACAATTCTCTCTCTCTGCTTCAGCCCTTGTGTTGGGTCTCGTCGTTTTAGGAATTTATCTTTCCCGTAGACGGAGTATCATTTCTAACACGGGAACCCAATTATGACACTACCAATGTAGTTGGGAATATGTGTTTTTTGTGATGGTTTTCCATTGATTAAGTGGTTTCCAGTCAAATACTTGGGAGTTCCATTAACATGTAGTACTCCAGAAATGTGGTTAAACATGCCTACCCTGTTGACCTTGCTTCTCTCATGATTTTTTCTGCATAGTCAAGAACGAATTGTGAAGCTCGTTGGTGTAAGGCTTTCTGTGTTTCATCTACTTCATCAACTGGTCGATCGCTTTGCTTGTCCCCGACCAGAATGCATACGGAATGTGCCAAACAGGCAGCCCGTGTTTGGCAGCATACGGTGTAAGGGCATTTTCCCAGTTGCAAATAGTAATCCCTTTGGGTTTTGAAAGTTTTACTACTTTCTATTGATAGGGAACGATGTGTGCAACCTTATTCCCATTTGGTTGGACTATTTTGTGTGACTCGAAGAACCATCACGGAAGCTTACGGAAAGCTTTGCTGTTGGGCTATGCCTTCGTTTTTAATTTGCATAAACAGATTATCAGAGGCCAGACCATAAAATAAATTCGTAGCATTCTCTTTGATTACATGTCAAAGCAAAATAAAGCAAACAAACCAACACCTAGAGGAAATTAAAACCCAGACGTACATATGCCTGCAAGCAGCAGGACACCAGATTTTTATTAGCAATATTTCAAAAGATTGATAACTCTGTTAGATATGCCCGCAAGCAGCGGGACAACAGCTTTTTATTAGCAATATTTCAAAAGATAGATAACTAAATTGCATCGGATACCCCGGATTCCTTTTCATTCTAATGCTCCATGCGGATAATGCATCTTATGCTTTCCCCTTTGAGCATGTAGTTGAAGGCCTTGTTGATCTCCGAGAAAGGGACTTGATGAGTAATGAACTTCTCCAGTTCAAGTTCCTGCAAATGTTATTAGAAATTTAGGACCAATAAAGGACTAATTTACGGACAATAGATTTCCTTGAAGTGAAGTGGGCATTTCGAAATTCACCTTGCTCATGTATTTTTCTACGACAGCAGGAATGTCAGACCGTGGTTTGTAGTTTCCAAAGAAGGTTCCCTTGAGTGTCCTTTCATTTAGGAAATTCATAGGGTGTGTCTTGAATACAGCATCTTTGTGGGGGACTCCCACGAGAACAGCTACACCCCAGCCCTGTTATGGTAAGTTTGTAGTTTGTCAGCTATAAAAATTGATCTATGAATATACAGATATTCACATATACAAGGTGTACACATCTGATCAGTTTGTCATGAATCCAAACCTCTTAACCGTTCACAAACAAACTTGAAGCAGTGCGAAGATCAGATAAAGAAGAGAAAAATAGCAGAATATTGAAGCATTTATTCAGTAATGTTACAAGAATCCAAAACTGGGCAGAATGCCAAACCGATCCTCTCATTTAAACTTCAGCATAGATAATGGAAGATCCAAGATTTGGGAAAACTTACATCATGGACACATTCGAATGCAGAAATCATAGCATCAATGTGTCCAGTGCACTCGATGCTTCTGTCGACTCCTCCATCAGTCATCTCAGCTAAGACCTGAAGAGAAAGTCGTGAACCCTAGAAACTTGACCAAAGTACTGAAAAATGCAAGGGAATGGCTAATATTGAAAAGTAGAAGTGCAGAAAAGTACCTCTTGAACTGGTTTGTTATATTCTTTAGGGTTCACAAACTCTGTCACACCAAACTGCTTTGCTGTTATACAAACAACAGCTATGTTAGAAATCAAGGTCCATAAATCAAAATGATTCTGGCCTATGCTCTTGTATGATGCATTCATCCATTCCCATTTCTCTCCATAACGCAAGAAATGTGCACAGGATTGAGGTAAATGCAGCTTATGCTTCGAAAATAGCTTCTATGTAGAATTAGATGCATTTGGAGATGAAATTGGCTGTGGCTGGTGTTCCAAATAAAATCAACTTTTGGGACAGTTATGTAGCTACTTTGGATTAATCACATGTAAAACTTAATGCAATCAAGATAAGCTGCGGTGATTTATGACAAGAAAATTGTTTCAGATTGTTTCAGGTAGTGCAAATATAAATCAAACCATTAATAGGAGCACCGACCTTGCTGAAATCTGTTTGGATTCAAATCCACACCAATAATCCTTGAAGCACCGGAAACTCTGGCTCCTTCTGCTGCCTATCAAATGAATTACCGAGATCATATAATGCTACTGAAAGATTTTGATAACAGGCAACAAAGTACGCATAGAGCAATTAGAGATACTTACTGCTAGGCCTACTGCTCCCAACCCGAAAACTGCCACCGTTGATCCCTTTGTTGGTTTTGCAACATTCACGGTAGCACCAAAGCCTATCCAAACAAAAACGCAAAAGTTGTTTACCAGAAATGGCATCATGCAGAACTTTTTGCTTATCTTCATTTTTTTGAACTCTTTTGTGGTCAAACAAAAAAAAAATCATGTGTGGCAACAGTTTAACTTTTCGCATCCATATTTTTTAGCACTGCCAAAAAGATTTCACTATTTTCCAGAAAATTCTTTTATGCAAAACAATGTGGACAACATAACTACAAGTTTTTTTGTCAAATCTTCCATTCAAAAGACAAACAACGAAAAATGTAAACATTGCCAAACAGATTTTTAAAATCAGGCTATTATTGTCTGGTACCTGTTGAGATTCCACAGCTAAGAACACAGACTTTGTCGAGAGGAGCAAGCGGGTTGATCTTGGCAACACAACCAACATGGACCACTGTGTACTCGCTGAAGGTGGATGTTCCAACAAAATGGAAAATGGGTTTTCCATTGATAGAGAATCTTGATTTTCCGTCATGGATCATGACTCCCCTATCAGTGTTAATCCTGAGGAGGTCACACATGTTGCTCTCTTCAGACTTACAGTGAGCACATTCTTTGCATTCACCAGTGAACACTGGCAGCACGTGGTCTCCCGGTGCAAGCTCTGTCACTCCTTCGCCAACACTCTCCACAATTCTACATACAAAGAAAATTTCCATGATTAGAGAAGCCATTGCAATTTAGGCATTGGAAATGCATTGTGCTTAAAGGCATCTCCAACCATCACCAAATTCAACTACGTGAAATAAGTTGGAAAAGAAAGAAACAAGGAGCTCCAACCCTTTCATCAAGTCATACCAAATCAAGGGACAAGCCAATTCCCAAATGTCATATGTCCGATGTGTTATGAAATTTGAAACTGTAAATATAGTAGATAATCTTCTTCTTTCATACAAAAGCTGTTAGCAAAAAAAAGTTCTTTCCTTCCGAAGTACCAAAAAAAAAAATTTAAAAATATATATATACTATAAACTTCCAATAAGGGACCCTTATTTAAAAATACCATGCGGACCTTCCCTTTTTCAACTTTCTGGACCAAATTTTGACGATCAGATCCGCTCAATGTTTTTAAAATGTGCTTTCAAAGGTCTTCAAGAAGAATCTCTGAAAAAAATATCCGGAAGGGCTTAATCCGAGAGGTTTCCGATCAAAATTGTATATGTATAGTTTTTATCGGAAACTGCTCAGATCAAGCCCTTCCGGGTATTTTTTTTCTGGAGATTCTCCGCCCAATCCCTTGAAAACACATTTTAAAAACATTGAGCGGATCGGATCGTCAAAATTTGGTCTGGAAAGTCGAAAATGCCCTTAGGTCCGCATGGAAAGTTAAATAAGGTTCCCTTATTAGAAGGGGATTCCTTTTTGTTGTGTGACATATTTTGGGGAAAGATGTTGTGACAAAGAAGTTCAAACTTGAATTCCTCTCTGTCAGATCAAGTATCAATCCACAAATAAAATTACTTAAAATAACCAATGTAATTACAAAAGAAACTAAGGATTTGAGATGGCCGCAGATAATCAGATTGAGATTGTCTTGGAAAGAAAATTCACTCACCCTCCCGCCTCATGTCCGAGGATTCGAGGAAACATAGGATTCTGACCCTGCAATATTTGAAAGAAACAGATTTGGGATTTACCAAGGTGGCATGATGAAATATGACTGAAAATTGAAACAAACATCAAGAAACAAGTTTTTTTTTTTTTTGGGATCGAATGGATACCAACTGAAATATAGTTACCTTGGCTTCCCAAAAGTAAACATCGGTGTGGCAGAGAGAGGTGAAGAGGATCTTCAGACGAACCTCCATCTTCTGCGGTGGCGCCACCTCCACTTCTTCGATAACCAGTGGCTTCCCTGCTTCCCATGCCACCGCGGCTGCAACCCACAATGAAGAAGCCATTATTAATAGCCCAACTTGACAAAAACCCGTTAGTGAATCATAAGAATTAAGCGAATGAAATCAAAGGGATGAAAGAAGAACCCAACAACATTTTAAAAGATCAAAGGAATGATAGAGAAACCAGAAAACGAAAGAACTCCCAAACCAAAACAACAATATTAGTGATTAAATCTCAAACCAGTATGATCTGACACCAGATTAACAAACCCATCGTTGATTAGCCAATAAATGCCAAATGATAAAAGAAGAACCAAATAATATGTGAAAAGCTCAATGAGATAATCAACAAACCTTTGCAGCGTATGACTTGACCAACAGTGCTCGACATCTCTTCCTTCCCTTCTTTACAAGAAAACTGAGTGGGTATTTCACAGAGTGAAGTTGTGTATGTGAAATGTTAAGGGACTTCTCTTGGGGTTATTTATACTGTGACTGGAAGGAAGATTACGATCGAATGAGAGATTTTGTTTACCGATTGCTGACTTGCTCTTCACGATGTTATATTATTTTCGTGGTGTTCAATTAACCATCGTTTGTCAAAAAGTAACTTCATAAAAATACTATAGGGGATGCCAAAACCGATCCCGTGACCATCGTATTTTACGACTCTGGTATTTTCTATTCTTAGGCTAAAACCGCTCCCGTGACCATCGTTTGACAAAAAGTAACGTAATAAAAATACCATACGGAAAATATTGTTTTTATTTTTTTTTTGGTGTTTATTTTAAGGAATGCATATGATTGACAGTGAATAGATGTCAACTTAGTTGAAATGTATTCAAATTATAGTGATGCATTTATTATTTACTCACATCTTATATATTATTGCAGAATTACTTTTCGTGAGGGGAGTTGTGGCTGCGACAAGTGGCGAAGAATCATTTGGTTGTGATTCAAGTTTTCAATTGAGACATGTGACACAATCTTATCATATTCCATAGATCTTTTTTCGAATTATGAAGAACTAAATCTTGCAAAATCTTCTTCTTATTTTTCATAACATAGTACAATATCTTTCCAATCATGTTTTTATTTACCTCTGTCTATATTTGTATCTAGATCATTATTTAAAGAAATATCAAACATATTAATATTTAAAAAATGACCAGTTAATCTCCACACAATTTGCGCCTTTACCGTGTGAAGGAAATGTTTAAAAAAAACAACTATAAATTACTTGTGATATTTATGTATCTGTGTGTGTGTGTCACATATATAATATTCACACAAATAAAGGGCACATATAAGACCTATTCGTAAAAAAATTATTTTATACTATGCCTATCCTAGGAGTTATAAATTAAGTAAATTTATGATATTCAAACATTAAACTCATCCTTTTGCGTGCATAGGTTTTCACAAAAAAAAGGAAAATTTTTCTTTAGACTCTAAGATGATGTATCATTTTGAATTGAGTTTCATTCCTAAGTTTATACTTCAGCCATGTCTTTTATTGTTATTTTTATCTCTTCTCCGATCTAGTTTGTTTAATTTCAAGAGATTTTTATTTGAGTGGAGTGTAAATTTGATATACATATACTCCACTCAAACAAGATTTCTTTTTATTAATTCTCATTGTCTCTAATTATCTCTTTAAGATGTATAAGATATATTTATTGAACTTTGTTGCTCCAAGATTTCTAACAAAAATTGATTGTTACGTAGAAATGACAATGAATGGATGAATGAAGAGTATAATTCATTGCACGAATAAATAAGAATTATTCTCCACCAATTAATAAAATTACCAATACAAAGGCGAAATCAGAGATTTGGTGGATCTTTTTTCATTGTCCTTATTAGTATATATGCTACCATAGGCTTAATTGTGGAGTACTTTTTTTTATAATTTTTTCTTGCATCAAAATGTGTTTTGCACATCAGTTATCATTTCCTCACTTAGTATGTGGAAGAATCAAAACACCAGAAATTAACTATGGTATGAAAATTGTTGCATAATTTGCATGCATAAAGACGTTAATTTAAGTCAACTTTTATACTTCTATACTTTTTATTTTTTTCAATTATATCAATCATAAAAAAAATTGTGGCATATATTTTTTCCCATGGTGTTGACTTCAATAATTTTGTCATTAGGCTACTTTTTTAAGGGCACCTCATTCAATGCAAATCTTTCAGAAGAATACCTAAACCCCTAAAAATTAGTTTTTCTTCTTCCATTAACCATGGAGTTTAAATCAATTTCAAGACTCAATGTGTTTACATTAGTTCAGACAGTATAGTCAGTCTTGGAATTGATGTAGTGAATGAAGAGTATAATTCATTGCACGAATAAATGAGAATTATTCGCCACCAATTAATAAAAATTATCAATACAAAGGCGAAATTAGAGACTTGGTGGATCTTTTTTCATTGTCCTCACAACTTATTAGTATGCTACCATGGGCTTAATTGTGTAGTACTTTTTTCACAATTTTTTCTTGCATCAAAATGTGTTTTGGCACATCAGTTATCATTTCCTCACTTAGTATAGGGAAGAATCAAAACATCAGGAATTGACTATGCTATGAAAATTGCTTCATAATTTGCATGCATAAAGATGTTTATCCAAGTTAACTTTTATACTTCTATACTTTTTCCTTTTTTCAATTTTATCGATCATAAAAAAAATTGTGGCACATTTTTTTTCATGGTGTTGACTTCAATTATTTTGTCAAAAAGTCACATACATGGATTATGATTTTATAGGCGATTAAATCACCATGAGAAATTAGAGTCAAGAGGAGCATATAGAAGATAAAATGGTTATGCTCGTTAATTTAATTGATCCAATAATTCTATACACTTTGTAATTAAAAATACAATTTTTTAGCTAATTTAAAATTAAAAAAAAAAACATTTCATTTGTCATGTCTCCGTGCATAGCACGGGTTCATGCTAGTTTATTGCATTACAAATGTCAATTATCAATACAATGTTTGGAGAAAATTTAGTTTGACCCTATGTGTTTGGAGAAAATTTAGTGGGATCCAAAAGTTTCATAACTCATGAATAGACCCCTACATTCGAAGATTCGGGGATGGGTGGGGCGGGAATGGATCAGGAAACTTATTCGGAGCAGGTTCGGGACGGGGACATGCCTATCTCCACCCCTATCCAATCCCAAAATATTTAAAAAAATAATCCTCATATCCTATCCAATTTCCAAACATATCTCTATATTGCTGATCCAATCGGATCAGAGATCGGATCGGATCAAATTCGAACAGGTCGGAGGAAATGACCGACCCTATTCTTAGCCTGATAGTGATGGGTTAAACTCTCATGAAGTATCCCCAGGTAATACACATGGGCAATCTGGGGCCAAATTCCATCCAGTGTGCTTGCTCACCACTCCGGTCCAGTTTGGGTGGGCTCGCACATGGCTCGGAATAATGATCGTCATGGTTGATTTTAAAAAATTTGTCTAGTATGATACACCGGCAAAATATTACATGCATAACAATATACTCCTTTCGTCCCAATTTGTTTGCCCATTTTGGGGAAGCAGGTTTTTAAAGATTGTGAAAACTTTATATAGACTTTTCTATTTTGTTTCTAAATCCAGTCAATATTACTGTGACCAAATTTGTGAGGCTAATATATTATATGAAAGTCAAAACATATTCAATATGGATCTTGTTTGATAGATATCAATTAGTTTTTTTACACAAGATTTTCAAAATCATAAAAACCGCTATAAAATAAAAGATAATAGACTATCCAATTAAGATGAGAAAAGTACTTTTTAAGGATAAAATTAGAAAGTGACCCAATTTTTATGGATGTTTTTAGAAGTGAGACAAATATTTTGGGACATCTCAAAATGGAAAAAAGGACCAAGAAATTGAGATGGACGGAGTAAAAAAGAAAAATTAGTCATAACTAAAATATATTTTATCTTTTTGAAGGGAAGGACTCTCGTCTTTTGAAATGTAAAACAAGGATACTGTTATTAGTATTGATTTATCAAAAGGACAAAACACACCACTCTCATTATTTTGGACATAAATATTCCCATCACCTTTAATTCTCTCTCTCTCTCTCTCAATACGTACCATTGTTGATTAGAAAATCAATTCGACGTTTTACCACCCCTTTCAATTCCTTCATGCTGGAACAAAGTTGTATGAAAGAGTTGGTACTGGGTTTGCAAATTGACAGACTGCTAAAACATGCTTGAGTTTGCAAATGAGTTGAGTAAGTTAATGGTTTTATCCAGTGGCGAATCCAAAATTCCGCCTAGAGGGGTCACATTTCAAACATAATTTTGGGAACTTTAAGCCAGTGAAATTCATAAGGGGTCACATTCAAGCATAACTTCAGGAACTTTAAGCTAGTGAAATTCATGAGGTGGTTTAATATAGGTGAATTTTGAAATTTAGTGAATTTTACGAGCTCAAAGCTCGTGAACATTACTAATTAATTGTATAGGGTTGGCACTTAAGTAAGACTAGGGATTAGGACCGTTACTTAACTCCCTCTAAAGTTTAATCTATTTGAACATATAAAAAAAATTCCTAACAACCAAACAAACAATAAGATGTTAAACAAAAATCATAATAATGACATATAATCAATTATTCAACACTGAAATCAGATTAGTCTGTTTCATTCTATAATTCATATTAGGCGTTTCCAAAGAATCTTAAAATAGTGGAAAGGAACTAGCATTGTTTTCTAGAGATTAAAGAACTACAACTATAATTTATCCAAGGGTTTTTTTAGCAACTTTCAAAAGTCCAAGGGGGTCACGTGCCCACCCTGGCCTCCCTGTGAATCCACCCCTGGTTTTATCCTCAAAGCGTTTGTTTAGAATTCCATTCATGCACGTGTCTGATTCATTTGTCCTCAACATCTAGATCTCATTTGGGTCACTAGAAGTGGCTGGCCGGAGGTGGAGTGGTGGTCTACTTGAGCTAGGAGTTGATTTTTTTTGAGTTTTCTGCACAATATTAGTGACAATTTACTAATTTTTTTTGGATGCCAAAATTCATTGGCCGGAGGTGGGGTGGTGGTCGGCTAGATGTAGGAGTTGATATTTTTAATTTTTTTTAACCGATATTAGAATTTTTTTAAATTAGTGACATTTCACTAATTTTTTTGGTTTCTGAAAGTGATTGGCTGGAGGTGGGTGGTGGTTGGTCAAAGGTAGGAGTTGATTTTTTGAATTTTCTGCATCAAAATTAGAACTTTTAAAAATTAGTGAAATGTCATTAATTTTTGGATCACCAGAAGTGGGGTGTTGGTCTGCAAGAGAAGGAGTTCACTGGAAATAGTAGATAGTTGATTTTTGTTAAAAGTGAAGATTCACTAGTTTTGTCGAAGGATATTTTAGTAATCATATCCGTTTATCTTGATTTTGAGTTATATTACATAGATATTTTGTGATAGTCTAATTAAGGTAAATTCTCAGTAATTAGATGAAAGGATGTGTATTCAGTCAAGGAATTTATGTTTTGACTTTGTTCTTGATGGGTTTTATACTCAAAAGGGTAGATGGTTGATTTTCGTTATCAGTGAAGATTCACAAGTTTTGCAGAATGGTATTTTAGTAATCATATCCATTTATCTTGAGTTTGAGTTATATTGGGTGGATATTTAGTGATAGTCTAATTAAGGTGAATTCTTGGTAGTTAAATGAAAAGATTGTATTTAGTCAAGGAATGTATGTTTTGGATTTGTTCTTGATGGATTTTATATCTTTCGTCAAAACCATTCATAAGTTCTAAATATAGATACACAAAAGAAGACCTATGCTTTTTTCTACTAAAGCCGCGTTACACGATCTCTAATACAATTCAGAATTACATTGAGAGAGAATAAGGTGTTTCAATGTGTTTTGTAAAAGCACTTGAAATAGTAAATTAATTATTATGCAATTCAAGCATGAGAAGGTGAGGCTTTGGTGGGAATTAATGAATTTTCTTAAGGATAGAGTAATATATTGTGCAATGAGTTCCAGGTTAAATGACTTCCAAAATGTTGGTGCTTTTGGGGTTTGCCAAGGGAGGTGAATTTGGGCCTTTTAAAAGAGTGAGTTGGTAATAGAATGTTTCCATAAAATTGGAACTCATGGAAGCTAAATGGGGAAATTTTTAAGATTAAAGAAAGTCCACCCTTTTTTTTTTTTTTTTTAGTACTTCAAAAATATACTAAACAAAAGTAGCAGACTGCAATATGGGTGCATATAAACGGTTACAGAGCCAAGGTTTCATAACATCTAGCAAGTCCACAGTCCACCCATTGTTGCCAAAATGACATTGCCAAAGTCATTTTTTGGCTTGATACAATGTCAAAAAGCTAAAATAATAACAATATCGCTCATTGATTTGGTGCTATTTTAGCGCAATCTAAAATGCAACTCATTGAATTAAGTTCATTTAATGTTTCGATGCAAATTAAAAAGATTAGATAATTGGGCAAGTTTGGCATTTGAACACCGAATATGGCGTTGAGTTTGGCATGAGGATGGAGAAGGTTTTGCCATTCTTGATACCAAATTTTAACTTTAGCATAGGATTTGGAACTTGGGTGGACTTGATCTAAGGTTGAAAAAAGATCCCACATGAAAAGCTCCCATCTATGAACAAATCTCATTCAGTTTGTTTTGCAATGGATTAGATGTTGTAGGGATGATTTGATTCGCAAAGAAGGTTAAATGGTTTAGTTTTGTTTGTGGAATAGGCAGAAATGTAATCTTTCTTAAAAGTCAAAGACGAGGACATAATATGGCAATTGATTCTGAAATGCCCAGAATATGGCAATTGTTCCAAATATTATCATATTGGAGCAGACTTTGTGAATTGTTATATGCTCTCTTCTTTTCTTTTCTGTTCTTTTTTGCTTTTTGTACTTTTAGTTGAAATGTGATAGCGCGATCATTGTGTTTTTTTTTTTTTTTTAGGGGTTCAAGTCATTGCACTCGTGTTGGATTTTATGGTATGTGTAGTGGCTTTTCCATGGAAGCTTTATCCGATAAAAGCGACTCTGAAAAGGGAATTGTTTGTTCAGACATCTCTATAATCCCAAGACTTGGAGTTGAACAAAGGTCTAGATGCTTTCTAAGCTGCAGCCCCATCTCATTCTTGACCGCGTCAGTGAGAAGCAAAACCCTTCAGTTAGAAAACATGCCAAGAACAAACAAAACAAGGGAAGCAGGCAAATAAGCCTTGTTAATATCCGCCAATGGAACTTGGTGGGTGATGAACTTTTCCAGCT
This sequence comes from Vaccinium macrocarpon, assembly GCA_022606695.1. NCBI lineage: Eukaryota > Viridiplantae > Streptophyta > Magnoliopsida > Ericales > Ericaceae > Vaccinium > Vaccinium macrocarpon. Next base: position 25,936,350 of record CM040170.1, on the reverse strand, counting down.
CCAGCTCCTACACCAATCAAAAAAAGCGCGACGTTTTTAGATAAATGTATTTTGCTTGAATTTAGGCTCTGCTTGGATATATGGATTTCAAATAAAGGCATTTTATGTTAAATTTTACACTATGCAGAAGAGTTGGCTATCATAGGCAGATTGAGAAATTAAAGTGGAAGATACTGTAGAGCTGGAACGTAGTATTTCAACAGGTGCATCGTACAACTAGAATCCTTAAAACGAAGTATTCTCCTCATAAGAACCTAGTATTTCAACAAGTGCTTTTTGCACCTAGAATCCTTAGTATTCTCCCATAAGAATTTCTGAAAACAGTTATTTTCAAGTCCAACGAAAAACCATGATAAAATCCATGTGCAGCCTCAAACACGTTCCAACGTACAACTACATGTGAGACTTGAGATTACCTTGTTCATATACATTTCCACAACAGACGGGAGGTCAGAGCGCCAGGGACGGAGTAAGGAATTTCACTATGCAAGGGCGAATTTATTTTCTAAAATACTTTGCAGGGGTGAGTCTATATAATTCATAGGAAAATTCTTGTTTTCCCTATATAATAGTAGAGGTTGTTTTTTTCCTTGCAGGGGCGACCGCCCCTATTGGCCCCCCTCTAGCTCCATCCCTACAGAGGGGGTTTGTAGTTCCCAAAGAAGGTGCCCTTGAGAGTTCTTTCATTCAAGAAATTCGTAGGATGAGTTCTGAAAGTATCATCTTTGCTTGCAACACCAACAAGCACACCAACACCCCAGCCCTGTAACAACATATCCAGTTTTAGATTTTTAAAAGAAAAATCAAACGGCAATAAGATTAATGATTTTCCAATTCTAGAATTGGAGAAAAAAAGGTAAGATTCAACAATGAATTGTTTCCAAAAGCAATGTGCTAACATCATGCACACATTCGAATGCACCCCAGCCCTGTAACAACATATCCAGTTTTAGATTTTTAAAAGAAAAATCAAACGGCAATAAGATTAATGATTTTCCACTTCTAGAATTGGAGAAAAAACGGTAAGATTCAACAATGAATTGTTTCCGAAAGCAATGTGCTAACATCGTGCACACCATTCAATGCAGAGATCATGGCATCAATGTTTCCGGAACACTCAATACTACGGTCCACTCCTCCATCAGTCATATCAGCTATCACCTGATAATCAACATTTAAATCACCAAATCAAGCATACAAAGAAGCGTTTTTATTTTTTTAATGACAACCTCAAATCAATGTTTCAATACACTTATAAGTTTTAACATTATCAGCAACAAATTTTGAATTGAATTGCTTGGAACAAAGGAAAACACGAGAATCAACGTAACAAACATAAGAAAGAGTGTTGTAAATAACCTGTTGAACAGGCTAGTCATGATCTTTTGGGTTCACAAACTCAGTAACACCAAAACTCTTGGCTGTAGGGGCAAATAAATGGAAACATCACCGACATCAGAAATTGAAATAGCTAACAAAGCCACCCACAAAAAGAAAAAGAAAACACTGACTAGAAACTCACCCTCATTGAACCTATTGGGATTCATATCGACTCCAATGATTCTTAAAGCCCCAGAAATACGGGCCCCTTCAGCAGCCTGAAAATTTTGCCTTTTGTGATTTTCTAAAGAACTCATCAGAATTCATATGTATGGTAGAGCAAAAAAAATTTTAACTTACAGCTAGCCCTACAGCTCCCAACCCAAAAACAGCAACAGTTGAACCTTGTTGTGGTTTGGCTACATTTAACGCTGCACCAAGTCCTTCAAACAAATTCAAAAGTTAAATCCAACAATAAAAAAGAATCAAGATAAATTTCGAAGAGAATTCCCAGATAGAAAGAAGTGGCCATTTATGGTCCCTTCAGTTTCAAACCAAAGGATCTACTATTCTGTTTCATGTTATAAAGAATGCCAGTGTCAAGCCATTTTGAATATTTTCAACTGCAGTTTAATTTCTTCATCAATTCCTTACCTGTGGATATTCCGCAACTGAGAACACAAACCTAGTCAAGCGGAGCTCTCGGATTGATCTTGGCAACACAACCAACTTTGAAACTTTCGAATAGTGTCCATTACATATCCCCGATGGCGCCCTAAGTTTTTTAACACACATTGTGTTGGAATTTGCACGAAATTCGGATGAATGAAACCGGGACGTTTCGGAGGGTCTGACGAGGCAACCAAACGGTCTACTCCGGATTCGATATTCAGCAGTTTCGTATGGTTATTGCCCCTAATGAATTGAGGTTTATGATACAATTCATAACAGGAGTTACAGCAATTCATTGTGCTGATTTATTTTGATTCAATTCCTCAATTGAATTGCGTATTCAATTTCGTATTCATGGCTTGAGGTTCTTCATCAACTATAAAAAGGCAGCTTTGGCTTTGGTTTTCACGACTAGAAATTCGAGAGTAATCGTTCTTGTGAGAGAGAGGCAGACAAGAGTTACAATTCGCCAAGGCTTCCAGCGGTGGTGTTCCGGTGGTTGTGGTTTAGCCGTTGTATCCTGGGACGAAGACGCCGATTCATTCTACAACACCCACGGTAGGCGGCGAATCTTTGTTAAGGAGACTGTGGTATCACAGGACTCGGCTCGTGTTTCCTAAATACTGTTTGTATCTTTTCCCCGTTTCGTAATTTACATTTTGATTTTTATTTATTGTACGTATTTGTGTTCATATGAATGGAAATTGTTCTTTGGAATTTTGCGATTGCCGCTGTATTTTTCCAACAATCTTAACAAAGATTCTTTTAACGATGACCGGCAATGGAATTTCCAGAAAACAATTTATGTCTTAGTTCTAACTATTTGGTTGCAGAATAGTTATCTTGACAGATTAATTTCCGAGGTGGGGTATCATTGATATGTGGCATTTGGATAATCTTCTTGGCATTAGCCTTGATAGTGGATTGTACGAAGGAAAAAAAAAAGGTTTTGTCTTTTGATAGATATGTGCTTCCGTTACAGCTTGGGTAAGAGTAACATAGTTTGTGATATTTGTGGCTCCTACTTCCTTGATCAGTAGCGTGCTTTGATGGAAAAGGAATTTCACACGCGAACTTGGTCTTTTGTTATGAAATCTCCACTGTGACTTTTGGAATCTACTGATCTTACATGGGTTTCTTAGCACACCCAAAATAATAACATTAGTTTTAATGATTTTTATACGTTAGTTGGACATGGGTTTTGCCTATTGATTTTTTAATAAATTCATGAAGGATTCTATTTTGGTTATGTACTGCATCAATTTGAGAGTTCTAGTATCACATGAGCTTTAATCCCTATCATTGTTATTTAATCAGAGTTTTTTTTTTTTTTTCCAGATTTCCGTTTTGATCAGTGTTGTCCTAGAATTTGGTCATTGTTTGGGCAAATGAGAACGGTTTGGAGGAAACCCAATATCCGTGGCAGTGAAGGGTAGTTATCGTTCATGGGCTCGGTTTGTGGAATCAACCGTTTGTTATGGTTCTTTCCAAGAACTGCCTTGAACCCCCTTGCCTGGTTATATCTCCTGTGAAATTATTATTATTGGTCTTTTTTTTCCTTCGGAAAAAAAAATTAAATAAATAAAGGGATACAACTGATTGGATTTAACTCTTGTTGGTGCAAGTTTTGTGTTTGTCTCCAGAGGATAAAAGGATCCGGAATCGGAGTGGGATATCATGTGGCTGGTAAAATGTTCATGGTTGTAAGGAAATTTTATTTATTTATTTTTTTTTCATTACTTCATGTTGCTAGTTTTTGCATATTCCAACTGATTGGTTCTAGGTAAGAACGCGATTGGTTTCGGAATAACTATCGCAAGTGCTGGTAATTGTTAATTTTACTCTTATGATCAAATTCTAGAGTCTGCTACATAGCCGTAACAGATTTTTAAAGAATATGATCATTTAATGGTTTTCATATCCTAGGGCTTGGATATCTTCTTGATGGAAGAGTTCGGAAGGGAAAAAAAAAAAAAAAGACTATTTCCATTTTTGGGAAATGAGAGCACTGTTTGGCTTTGGAAGATGAGCATGTTTCATGTTTCTGTGGTCTAGTGTTGGTCCTATTTTTCTTTTTCTTTTTTACGCGAAATATGATTTCATATGAGGACTGACTTGTTGAACTTTATTTCAGTAAAGTCGATTGAAACAGTGTTTGGTGATTGGTTTATAGGTCTTGGAACCATCAGATTACAATTTGGAATCACTTGGAGCATGATCCATATACAGCTACATTTGTCGTGTTACAAGAGTTTTCCGCTTTTCTTGTGCCTTGTGGTTTGATCGGCACTTGCTCATAGGAGGAAAAATTATTTGGCTTCGGCCATGGTCAGTCGTGCGCGACTAGACCTCTAATTGGTATAATGGAATGGATGGCTACGACCTTAGGCAGTAGTGCGCGGCTGGCCTTAGATTGGTGTGATGATTGGCCTCTGGAGTAGTCTACTTGGCCTATGCCTTGACACTACTCGGCCATGATCTTGTGAACATTGGATTGATTGGCTTCTGGGGTGGTCTACTCGGCTTATGCCGTGACACTGCTCGGCCTGGGTCCTTTGTTGCATTCTATAGGTTCGGCCTTGTGATCAGCCAGTGATAGGCTTGATCCAGCCTTATGTGCATCGCCAATGGTCGACTAGATGCACTTAGTTTTGTGCATGACCTGTGTTGAGCACAATTGTTTGGTGCGCCAACAGTGGTTCCCACAGGAACATGTTCCTCTCATTTGTGTTATGAGAAGGATAGGCAAGTCATTGTCAATGTTAAGACAAAGAGACAAAGACTTCTTTTTCAATAATTTGAAAGAAGCACTGAATCGTTGGATTTAATCTACGATGATGAAGAGATAATAAGTATTTTATACTTTTGTCAAGAGTAGCACGAAATATTGCTATGTGTCTTTGCTCAAAAGCAAGAACATGATTAAGGTGATGGATAGTGACTAATGTGGTAAATATGTTTACCGTTTGGTGGAACTAGTGTCCTACTTGATGTAGTTCACCAAATCACTACAACTTGTTTGCTTCAACAATATGGGATTGTTGAAATATTATATCAAGCTTGAAAAGCTATGATCTATGCTATGTTGATGAACTCTGTTCTTACAGAATTTATGGAGAGAATCATTTCCCAATGCATATGATGGCCTTAATGAGGTACTATGCAAGGAAATTGATAGAACCCAAGAATGTGGGGGTGTCTTGCGAAAGTGGTTGTACCTATACCTAAAAGGTGAGAAGGCCTATCAACTGTTGCTTGTGTGTGCACAAGAACACGAATATGGAATCTAGAAGTGCATTATTTTGAATGTGCATTTTTTAGTTTATCCAAAGAAGAGTTAAGTTCTGTCAAGAGAACTTTGGAGACTGCTAGTGAGAGCAGTTGAGACCAAGAACAAGAAGTTGATGTAGAGCCCAGACGTGGAAAAAGGGCTAGCGCATCAACATCTTTTGGTCAAGACTTTCTAACTTATCTATTAGAAAGTGAGCCTTGGACATACGAGGAAGCTGTAAGCTGTCCTGAAGGTCCGTTATGAAAGAAGGCTATTACGGGTGGGATTGACTCCATTCTGCAAAACATATGTGGAGCTGGTGGATTTACCTGCAGATAGTAAGCCTTTGGGCTACAAATGGATCTTCAAAAGGAATGCAAATGGGTCAATAGATAAGTACAAAGCAAGGCTTGTACATCAGATGGGTGTTAAGACAGCTTTCCTAGTGAGGATTTAGAAAAAAATCTCTATATGGACCAACCCGAGGGTTTTTTCCGCGCCAGGTCAAGAGAGGAAAGTCTGTAAGCTTGTTAGATCTCTGTATGGTCTAAAGCAAGCTCCGAAACAATGGCATGAGAAGTTTGACTATGCAATGTTGTCTAGTGGCTTCCACATCAACGAATGCGACAAATGTGTGTATGTCAAGGACACTGATGAAGGATATGTCATTCTGTGTCTCTATGTTGATGATATGCTCATTGTTGGTAGTACTGACAGGGTCATTCGATCTACCAAGGATATGTTGAACTCTATGTTTGACATGAAGGATATGGGCCTTGCAGATGTAATACTAGGTGTGAAGATCACCAGAACATCTGATGGACTTGCGTTGTCTCAGACACACTATGTTGACAAAATTCTTGAGAAGTTCAACCACCGACGTCACGGGCATTGCAAAAGAACCCCCAGGCGTATGTCTCCATTTATCCAAGAATGGGGGGAAGGGGTGTCCCAATTAGAGTATTCTCGGATAATTGGGAGCCTCATGTACTTGATGAGTTGTACAAGGCCTGATATAGCCTACTCAGTAAGTAGACTGAGCAGATACACGAGTAATCCAGGACATGATCACTGGAAGGCGATAGTCAGAGTACTACATTATTTAAGGTATGCTCGTGATCTAGGTTTGCACTATACTAGATATCCAGCAGTGCTAGAAGGGTACTGTGATGCGAATTGGATATCGGATATGAAGGACTCAAAATCCACGAATGGATATGTCTTCACGCTTGGTGGTGCAGCAGTTGCTTGGAAATCTTCTAAACAGACGTGTATAGCACGATCTACAATGGAATCTGAATTCATTGCTTTAGATAAAACAACCAAGAGGCCGAAAGTGGCTACGTCGGTTCGGAAGATATTCCAAAATGGTCAAAACCGATTACCCGACTATTAGTATCCACTGTGATAGTCAAGCTGCGATTGGTAGGGCTTTGAGTGCCAATTATAATGGTAAGTCTAGACATATACGTCGAAGACATAATACCATTAAACACCTACTCTCAAGTGGGGTTGTCACTATTGACTATGTGAGGTCAAAGGACAATATTGCGGATCTGCTAACCAAAGGGTTATCTCGAGAGCTAGTTGAGAAAGCATCAAGAGGAATGGGGCTAAAGCCATTACGCTCATAGTTACCGTGGGGGTAGCCAACCTAGTTGACTGGAGATTCCAATATCTAGGTTCAATGAGATTACTTTATGCGTGTAATTGAGAATGATCACTGTGGAGATTTGATCTCTTGCCCATTTCTAAGATGCGGAACAGTGAACCCTGTAAAGTGGAAGAGGCTAAGCATTGCTTTTAATGACTCTTATGCGTCGGAGATGCCGAGCGGGGTATAGCAGGATACCCATTATAAGAAGGTCACCTATGTGAGTATGAAGTGGGGCCGCTTCTGTGAGAATTCCGGCAAAATTCTCGAGAAAATACTTGCAGAACCAAGAAAGAGGGTGTCATGGCAGAAATGAACCCAACAGTGAGAACTGAACTACGTCAGGAGAAGTCCTGTGTGACGTCTGTTGTCTAAGTTTACACCGGCGGCGGAACAGTTTAAAGCGGGTTCGCACACTGGTCTGCCAGTAAACTCGATAGGCTATCACAAGGGAAGGTTCAAGGCCAAAAGCTACCTATCCTATGCAAGAATTATCCGTTGCCTCTCTCTCGGTCGACTTTTGTACTTCGGTTAATCGGTTTGCACGCCAATTTCATTCATGGGGGGGATTGTTGGAATTTGCACGAATTCGGATGAATGAAACCGGGACGTTTCGGAGGGTCTGACGAGGCAACCAAACGGTCTACTCCGGATTCGATATTCAGCAGTTTCGTATGGTTATTGCCCCTAATGAATTGAGGTTTATGATACAATTCATAACAGGAGTTACAACAATTCATTGTGCTGATTTATTTTGATTCAATTCCTCAATTGAATTGCGTATTCAATTTCGTATTCATGGCTTGAGGTTCTTCATCAGCTATAAAAAGGCAGCTTTGGCTTTGGTTTTCACGACCAGAAATTCGAGAGTAATCGTTCTTTTGAGAGAGAGGCAGACAAGAGTTACAGTTCGCCAAGGCTTCCAGCGGTGGTGTTCCGGTGGTTGTGGTTTAGCCGTTGTATCCTGGGACGAAGACGCCGATTCATTCTACAACACCCACGGTAGGCGGCGAATCTTTGTTAAAGAGACTGTGGTATCACAGGACTCGGCTCGTGTTTCCTAAACACTGTTTGTATTTTTTCCCCGTTTCTGTAATTTCCGTTTCAGTTTTTATTTATTGTACGTATTTGTGTTCATATGAATGGAAATTGTTCTTTGGAATTTTGCGATTGCCGCTGTATTTTTCCAACACATTGATCAAATTTTGTTCTTGTGTTACTCAAGAGTTTCAATTGCACTATTACACTACAGTTTCGATGGAATAATAAGATAATGCTCACAGCGTCGTGCAATGAAAATATTCCTGCTTAATACTAGTTTAAAGCAAATCTTTTCAACACTAATCTTGGCAATAGGGAGTCGAATATCGGACTTCTTCCCGAGCAAGTTAGTGTTGAGAAAACTTTGAAAATTAAAGGAACCGTTTTACCTCAAAATCTGTAAAGGAACATAAATACCACAAAAATTGGTTGTTGTTTGGGTTGAGTCACCTGACTAGGTCCATTTCTCTTTAAAAGCGCCATGGCCAGCCCTCTTTATTGCAAGTTAGTTGTAGCCGCCTTGCGCCTTCGGATAAAATAACCTAGAATACAGACCCGCCTCCGATCTTTTTACGCGCGGGGAAAAGACCGGAAATACAAAAACACAATCGACCTTCTTCTTGCTCTCTGAATTGTGTGTAGTGAAAATTGTTTTTCAGTGTGTGTTAAATGGCTGGAGTAAAGCTTCTTATATAGGCGTGGAGAAAATAGTTTTTTTCGGAAATAAGAATCAATCACAGCAAAGTGATTGAATCAATTTACCAAAATTAATTTTCGCACATGTTTTTAATCCGTAACAGCTCTTTCTTTTAATACTGAAAATAAAAACTCGTTTTTCCTATTTTATCATTTCCAAGAAAAATAATAATTTTTGCAAAACGTGGGCTAACTTCCGTATGTGCGTGAGGCTCCAAATTCGGGGATTTGCACTCCCTGGTTAACTGGTTTCTAGATCGGTTTTCACAAATTGGCTTAGACCTTGGCCCAACATGTTCAGTGGGTTTATTCACATAAATCCACAATAATAATTAAGGTTCAGCAATGCCATGTACCCGAAAATATACCTTTGAAGATTACCCCGAAAGTGAAATAAGCGGTTCAAATTCACTTGAATAATTATCTGATTCCGGGGGTAATTTTCGGTCACCTTTTCAGGGTAATTAGTATTTTCAAATTAAGGTTAGGTTCTCTTGAATTTCCCAGACTGTTTAGGTTTTTTTTTAAAATCCCATTGGTGTTATTTTACTGAAGCTCCCCCAACCCATAAAAATTCGTGGAAAATTGAATGTTAATTTTCTAACAGAAAAACAACAACAAACAACAACAAAAATTAACTTCTCTAATTTACGGGACTTTGAGACTAAATTATCTTTGGGATTGTGAAAGAATTTGGAAGAAAAGATATATTGCATTTAATATTTTATGTCACATAAGCCCCAGCTATAGAAAGGTCAATCATACTTTAACTTTTTTGAAGTAAATTTTATTTGATTTCCCGATCGCCTGAAACAAATATATAACTAAAATAAAAAGATTAATTAGAAATATTAATAAATCGAAATGGAAAGATTTTTATCTTTTCGAATTTTTTTTTCAAGTTCAGTAGACAATTATTTTACTTTTTCAATTTATCCCGCTGGAACAAATCTGAAAAATCAAACATATTGATTACATTAACGAACAAAACAAAAAAGATAACTAGCTTAAAAATCGTTAATTCAGTCCAAACTCTTCCTTCCTTCCTTCTCTAATTTCCTTTCCCTGGGTGAATCTCAAATCAAAAAAGTAAAAGAGTTCAAACAAAAGATAAATAATTGTGATTCTGTTTCTATCATTTTCATTTTTTTAAATTTTTTTTTACAGTCTTACTATAAAGAACACCAAGCAAAAACCCATTTCAAGAAAGCTGATAAAGACAGAAGCATAATCAACTGAAGTTTTCATGCCAGGAATGTTATTTTCACCTGTAATAATCAGCTTTTTTCAACTTACATTTTCACCCAGGAATATAATTACTTTCCATGCCAAATTGATGAAGAACGGTCGTTTCGAGCATTTACCTTTGCACCGAGTGATCTGACCAGGAGTGAGAAACGACGTCATTTTCTTGAATATGCGGGAATGCGGGATAGATTTGTTTCTTTTCAAACCTTGTGCGAAGAAATTGGGTCGAGGGTGTGATGTATATATCTACGGTGGGAGAAAGGCAGATATCTGTACCAGCGTAATCAATCTAAGCCCCAGGGATAAGTTCAAGTGGTTTGACGGATTTGCTTATCACAGAATTGATCAGATTTGATTCTTAGAACTTGATTTTGACCAAATTAAAAAATCTAGTTAAAATATGCGTAAGTTGATTCGAACATCAATAACAATCTAATCTAGTAACACCAATAAGTATGAGTAAACACATTAAATATTTAAAATTGATATTGATATTTCCCAAATTGTTAATGACACTTCAAAACAAGAGTATATAGGGTAAACTTCTAGTCCGGACTTTTAATTTCCGGACTTTTTATACAAAATTTTTTTTGACGATCCGATCCGTCCAATGTGTTGAAGGGTGTTTTTTGAGGGCCCGGCGAAAAATTTTCAAAAAAAAACAGGAAGGGCTTGATCCAAAGCGGTTTTGCAAAAATATATAAATACACGGTTTTTGCGGCTGCTGGATCAAGCCCTTCCCGTATTTTTTTTTGAAGATTTCAGCGTGGACCCTAGAAAACACCTTTTTCTAACACATGGGACGGATCGGATTTTCCAAAAACAATTTGCAACACAAAAAAACCCTATTTTTTCCTTAAAGCCGGGAGTGTGGACTAGAAAATCCACCTATATATATATATATATATATATATATATATATATATATATATATATATATATATATATATATATATATATGGTAAACTTCTAGTCCGGACTTTTAATTTCCGAACTTTTTATACAAATTTTTTTTTGACGATCCGATCCGTCCAATGTGTTCAGAAGGTGTTTTCAAGGGCCCTGGGCGGAAAATTTTCAAAAAAAAAACACCAGGAAGGGCTTGATTTAAGCAGTTTTTGCAAAAATATATAAATACAGTTTTTGCGAAAACTGCTTGGATCAAGCCCTTCCCGGTATTTTTTTTTGAAGATTTCTCGTGTGGACCCTAGAAAACACCTTCTGAACACATTGGACGGATCGGATTTTCCAAAAAAATTTGCAACACAAAAAAACCCTATTTTTTCCTTAAATCCGGGAGTGTGGACTAGAAAATCCACCTATATATATATACGGCAATATCCAATCCGGAATCCCGGATTGGAGGTTTTTTGGTGTTTTGATGCTTTAAAAAATTGTTTTTGAAAAATCTGAACCGTTCAATGTGTTCAAAAGGTGTTTTCTAAGGTCCATGCAAGAAATCTTCAAAAAAAATATCGGGAAGGGCTTAATCCAAGCAATTTTTCGCAAAAAAACTGTATATTTACAATTTTGCGAAAAACTACTCGGATCAAGCCCTTCCCGGTATTTTTTTGGAAGATTTCACGTGCGGACTTTGGAAAACACCTTTTGAACACATTGGACGGTTCGGATCGTCAAAAAAATATCGGAAAGGTGGAGTTCCGGATCCGGGACTCTTGGATTAGATCGGGACTCTGTATATATATATTCTTTTAAAATGATCATTTGTATTAAACCCATTAACAATCTTTACAAATAACGTCAAGTAAGTTGGACGGAATACAACCCGAATTTGTCATGAACTTGATGTTAGCGCTCCCTTTTTTGAGTGTCATCAACAGCTCAGGGAATGGCAATATCAATTTTTTTAATATTAATATCATACCTACTTGGATGTCTGTACTAGGAAAAGATTTTGTATACAAATGTGGTACCCCTCACGTACATTCGAGTTGTCTGAAAATGCAACAAATGGCTAGGACTAAAAGTGTCAGATGCATTTTAAAAAATGAAAAAGAAAAGGAAAAAGTGGGTCTTAATCTGGCCGTTCGTTGCATTTTTGGACAACTCAGATGTGCGTGAGAAGTACCATGTCATCCCAACCCGATTTGCACCTAAAATTTCCTCCTGTACTAGAAACTACTAGAAGAAGAAAGCATACAATAAAATATCCATTTTGTCTTTTCCACTCTGTTGTACCACGGTGCCTCCTGGCTTTTCCCCTGCATATAAGCCATGTGTCCCTACATTAAAGTACTACATTGTCCTCCATCGGCTTCTTACTTCCAGACACCTAATGTAGGAGTACATTTTCCGAGTTTGAAAATGTAATTTGAATCGTTCACTAGGTGAAACTTGATGCATAACAAACTTGTAGAAAATTGAATCTTTCAGATATCAGTAACAGTAACTCGGCGAACGAACCACATTCTTGGAGTGTTATAAATGTTCGAAAAACTGTAGTGTTGATAGATTTGATTTTTTATAGGTTTGTTCCACGTGTTAATAAATGATGAATGCTTCAAATCACATTTATTAGATTATTCAGAAATTTTTAGTTAGTATTTATGTATTTTTAGCATGCATGATATAGGCTAGTATATGAGTTAAATTTAGCAAATGAACGTGTTGGCTAATTTAATTGTTCAAACAGGAAGAGGTAAAATAACTGTTGTTAGAAGTCTTTGATAGAAAATGATTAGTTCAAAAAATATTTTGAGATTTTTCATGAGATTTCTTTTTAGCTAGGGTGAGTTTTCATTAAAAATACAAACTTTTTCACTATAGTTAAAAATTGAAGTAATTTCTGCTAAATGATATTTTTGAGATGTACATATTTGATAAGAATAAATTGTCGATCCGTTGTAAACAAGAAAGAAAAATACCGAAAATACCGTCTAAATGATAATGACAACTCAACCTTATTAGTTATTGGTGCTCTTGCCCTAAGAATTTGATGAATTTTGGTTTGGTTCTCAAGTAACATTGATAAAGAAGGATCGATTTTCTTGGTCTCCAAATAAGCACCACTCCTGAATCTTGGTAAGGAATATGAGAATCCAATTTTGTTCATCTATCTTTCAGTTAAATAAAGTCAACATTATCCTCACTTTGATTTGTGAAAATTGTGTAGGTTTCAAGGGATCAATACATATTTTTGGGTAATAATGTGGTTAGTTTGTAGTGGGACCCACTTTTTTTTTCCACGAATCACGCTCAATCCTCTTTTAATTAGAGTGAACAAAATCATTCTCAAAATATGAAGATGGCTCAATTTTCTATATGTGGTTAATCTGAATGGGGGGCCTGTAGTGAGTCACTACACCCCTGTAGTGTAGTGAGCAATCACAACCGTCCGTTCGGCAATCAACGGTCAGGATTATCTTACGTAAAAGATAAATGTCTTACCTATAGGATAATTATATTTAATCGGGACCATTGATTGCCGAATAGACAATCATGATTGTTCACTACAGGTCCCCAAATCCAGTTAATCTGGCCTTCCAGAACGTCAATTTTACCTCTTTTTCATTTAAGAGGATAAACTCCGACCCAATACTTTCTTCCTATCTCAAGCATTCAACATTCTTCCAAACTTCAATTTTTTTATTTTCAAACATTTTTTATATTGAACTTACACTGTAAACATCTTTTGCATTATAGATAGGAGTACTAATTTGATTAATTATAAATGTGCATATTCACATTCTTCAACTTATTAATCCCATTTCCGGATCTGCATTTTTTTTTACAAAAAAAAAGAAAAGAAAAGAAGAAGAACTTACTCTATGCGCCTGCTAGGTACGAATTATCACATGCTGTTAAATTTACTAACAAGAATGATAAATATTACAGTATATTAAAGTGGATATGGATGGGTTTTGATATTCTACGCACTGGTCGCAATAAATAGGGTCCCCCACATTTTCTGCATAAATAACCACCGCAGGGAGTTGTGTGTACATTTGAAGCATTCTGGTGACATCTTTGTCTAATTTTAGCCCTATAATGCCAACATCTAAGGGATACCCAGGAACCCTAAAGTAAAAATCTACTATTATTCCTGACCTTCCTGCTTCAATGTACAAGTCCCTAATCTCAAACATAGACATTCTATCATAGTCACAATCGTCAATTAAGGCCACAGTGCCCCCATTGTACACAACATGTGGCTCCCACTCAAATTTACCCCCACATGTAGTTATATAGTAAAGATCCAACTAGACATCCTGCACAAAATGCATGCATTTGTGTATTCAATATTCAATTATGGGCCCTTCAATTATTTGAAAGAAACAAGGGCAGAAACAAAGTGAACATTGGGACCACACAGTATATGCATTGACCATAGCACACCTGATTGAGTTTTTTATTACACAAAGGGACCTCTTACCCACAAAATCGTATATCCTTTTGGATAAACAAACAAGGGAGAAAGCATCTTTGTCGGATCCAAACAAAACTCTACATCTTTTTCAGTTTTTTTTTTTTTTTGGTTTTAAAACCCCAGAACTTTTCGGTAAACTGAAAGAGCAAAAAAACAACCCTAACTTCAAAATCGTTGTGGGGTTGTAAGCAAAAACCCTAGATCTTTTGGGTAAAACCAAAAAACGCAATTAAAAAAAACCCAAACTGTGAAAAATGGTACCTGGAAAGAGATCTTTATCACTCAACCGCTTAAACGTGGTCCAAAAAGGGTAGATTTGTTGCCTTCGAACCTTTGACCGTTTGATTTTTGGACTTCAAACCCTAGGGTTTCCCCCAAATCTCGATCTCCATAACTGTGTGGTCTCAACTTTTGTTGAAGTGTGTTGGAAGGGTATGGTGTACACTGTCGACTCTAAAGGGTTATATTTAAAAGGGGGTACAAACGTATTTTTTGTCTTTTACCATTAACGGAGTTCCAATTGCAGTTTAGTCCAAAACCATGGATAGTTAATGTGCTCATTTTTAAACGTGAGATAGGTTATTTGCAAATCGGACAAACCTCAGGTAGGTAAAAAAGCATTTTCCCCTATTTCCTTATAAATTAACTTGCCAAATGTTTTAGGCTTGGTTTTCCATTTGTTAAAATGGAAATCTTATAAAATCAAGTGTATATATGTCCAGATTCATTGGAGATAAAATCACCTCCCACTTCATTTGCTAAAATCAACCTCATTTTATCACCTCCACCGTCAATTATTTTGCATGTCTGTTTTTTAACATTGAATTCCACAGGTCTGGACTTTTTTTTTAATGTATTCAATTTCCTTCGTTACTAATCTTGGTTGTTTTTCCATCGGTTGATCTGTAGTGACCATTAAATTATATTTATTATAGCCAATGTTGTTACACGGGATTAATTAATTACACTCTACGTAATATGGTAACAGTACTGTGGGTTCTACAAAACTTAAATATTTACGCTAACTATATATTGTGGGGCCAGTGTTATTGGATCCGGGGACCCTACATTTTCCTTCCTACATTTCTCTCTACTTTTCTCCCCAAAATGACGTAGTTTTGGGGACCAAAAAAAGCACCAGCAATATTACTCAAAACAACGTCGTTTTGAGCCTTAAAAAACCCCTTGTCCTCCCTACTTTTCTCCCAAGACAACGTTGTTTTAGGAACCAAAAAAAGCACCAGCAATATCACTCAAAATGGCGTCATTTTGAGCCTTAATAAATTGCAACAAAAAAAAACTATTTTTTACCCTGAATTCCAGAAAAGAAAAAAAAAAGGCAATTCAATTTATTGACACAAATAAAAGAATTGGCCCAAAAAAAGGCTGAACAACACTTTCAAATTTATAAATTTTCAATAAGCAACATAGAAAACTTTAAAGAAACCCCATCAACAAAGACCAACTAGTAGTCATAACACCACTTTCTGGACAGACTTCTCCTCACATCCATCATCATCCATTCTAACATTCCTCAAAATTAGTACTAGCGTTGTGGGTACTGAATAAATTAACAAATGTCTAATAGCGCACAAAAACCAAAATACCACTTATTATAATACCAAATCATAGATTAATGTCTAACAGCGCAAACCCAAAGCTCCATTAAAAAATGGATAAACGGGAAATAGCTCATTGAAACTAACAAATAACAATAACTTGATGCAAATGCTAGTCCTCGTATCAATATGCATTGTTTATTCTAAGTCCACATAGACACTAAAATGTTTGTTCTTTTTTATCTTTTCGAAAATCTCATCTACTGGATTAGCTTCATGGCAATGAAAAACCAAGTGTGTCAATCATTCCTCTCTATACTCACTTTTAGTTTCTCCAATTTTTCAGTAAAATTCAAACAAATACTTGGTGGGAGATGATGATTCCGAGAAATCGTTCGATTCCAGCGGTGATTCGGTGAATGATAGGCGAGATTAGTTGCAAATGGAGGAAGATGAGCCATCCTTCAATCGTCCAAGAAAAGCCAATCCCTAGCTCTTCAGACTTCAGTTTAGGCGCAAAAGGGTTTGAGGAAGTTGTCAATTTTTTCCGTGAATTTTGATAAGGAGAAGGGGTTTTTTAAGGCTCAAAACGACGTTGTTTTGAGTAATATTGCTAGTGCTTTTTTTGGTCCCCAAAACTACGTCGTTTTGGGGAAAAAAAGTAGGGAGAAATGTAGGGAGGGAAATGTAGGATCCCCGGATCCAGTGTTATTATAGTCATTAGATTTTAAATTAGGAAATTGGTATTGACACTCTCTTTTTCTTTATTAACATTCTTTTTTTTGTCTTTATAGATAAAGTATAAGAGTAAGTTTATCTAATATAAACAAAAAAAAAAAAGTGTCAATAGAGAAAATGGTTGTGTCAATAACACGTCCCTTAAATTACAAGTAACGACTTAGCAATAATGCATGTTCTACAAAGCTTGAATACTCATGCTAACTACTACTCTCTCCGTCCGTGTTCGTAGGTCCACAAACATAATTTTTTTTTCATCTCTTAAAATTTGTCCACATTTGAAAGTCGATGAGTTTAGTTATGTCAATTTTACTCTTTTATCCTTGTCTTCAAATATTTAATTTACAAATAAATCATGATTGAAAGGTAAAATTGAAAAGACAATAATTGTACAAAACAATCATGATGTCCCATAAAAAAGTTGGAAACCCTAAAATAGACTAACATACACGGACAGAGCTATATATTTTGGGTATTATTATACCCATTTGTTTTTAGAAGGAAATGATTTTCACACTCTTTTTTTATATAATTACACATTCTTTCTTATTTTGTAGCACACTTTTTTCTCTAAAAACAAAAGAAATGCAATTGTCAAAAGGCAGTGTAAAAATTATTTTACTTTTTAAATTATAAAAGGGTTCAACAATAAATTTTAGAGGTTAACAAAATGGTCTTGTCTTGGAACTTAGAAGTTTAGTAATTTGCTCCCACCTAAAATCTCAGGTTCGATTCCCCTTCCGAACAAACTCTTTGGGCCACTAAGGGTTATACACGGTTGTTATCTACAGAGCCTCAAAATTAGTCGAGGTGCACATAAACTGGCTCGGACATCCTGTTATAAAAAAAATGGGCTTAAAAATATTGCAGGGTTCACAAAGTTAAATTGATGGGATCTGAATAGGGGCTACTTCCTGTTTGAATCTTTTTGGGTTGGGTGCTCCACGAATTATCCAAACCATTCATTAATTTTAAAATAATGTTTTTAATTATTCTTGAAAAAAATCAACTCAATTCGATATTCGTGAGATGTTAATCTAATATACCCATATTTTATTCAAAATTCAGGGACCTAACTTACGCATGTACAATTGAGATGATTTTTATATGAATACTAGAAAAATCATTTTAAATTAATGAACAGTTTAGATCTTTGGGTGAAACCTAAAAATGAATCCCACAAGACTTGGGTACGATTCTTACCCCTTGAGTCTGAACCCGTAGCTTTATCGCTTTTACGTATGGGGAAGATTGACGAGCTAGCACCTTAATTTAAGAGACAGAGGGGCGCTGCTGTCCCTTGCCCAAGACAGCCGGCGATTTTGGAGAGTTTCAGTCTCATGTCGATGATCGGAAACGTTCACATTGAAGAGTTCGCCGAGTAGAACAAGTATATCAAAAATTAGCTCAATCGGATATCATTTAGTACCTAATTGAAACATTTTTATCTTGAAGAAAATATATCCAAAACACTAGATCATACCCACTCAAACCCATTATTGCCGAATTATATTTGTACCAATGAGGTACTAAATAATATCCGATCGAGCTAATTTTTGGTAGAATTGTTCTACTCGGTGAGCTCTTCGACGTGAACGTTTCTGATCATCAACATAAGACCGGAACTCCCCCAAAATTGTCGGAAATAGCAGGTGCTGTCTCTGGCAAGGGATAGCAGCGTCCCTATGTCCTTAAGCCGTCCAGAAAACCGTTACAAAATATTGTGGGCAGATTACCAGCCTGCCAGGACAAAGCTTATCCGATACACGCGGAGACTACCTGGTTTAGGGTAAACCATGATTTAGCATTATGGATAATTCTAAGGGTACATAAGGTGTAGGAATAGAAAATGTACAGATTGTCTCGAGGACCCACTTTTGGGTCCCACACAAACAATCCGAGCTGTTTATTCATCTTAAAATCATCTTCTGAGGGGTCTCTCAAGAAATCAGCTCAATCGGACGTGTGTAGGTGTTTGATCCAAAACTCCTTCGTTTCATTCAAAAAAATTTAGTATGAAGCGAAGGAGTTTTGGATCAAGCACTTGTGCACACCCGATTGAGCTGATTTCTAACGGCGCCCCTTCAAAACTTATTTTAAGATGAATGAAGAGCTTGGATTGTTTGTGTGGAATCCAAAAGTGGATCTCCGAGGCGATCTATACATTTGCAGTTTATGGGCACATAAACAACATAAAAATAACGTTACACAATATCAACGCACGTGATGTTTGAAGCGAATGCACCATTGACATTATCAACTCAATTTGAGGGGAAGGAAGTTGCTTCACGGTCTTATTGCTACTTTTGTGTTGAAGAGAGTTGTTCCGGTGGAACTGTCCTTTTAATTCTTTGTTTTGTCTTTATTTAATTTTCTTTTACGTTTATTAATTTTGTGCTAAATTTTTATGAATTATTGATTCTTTACGACGTTAGGAACCAAAAAAGTAAAAAATGATGAGAATTTCCTAAATTTTGTGGGAAACATCCAAGAAAAAGCCCAAAAAGGTCGTTTAGTTGTTTGTCGTTGAAATGATCTAGAGCATTACGTGGCCTACTCGTGAACCACTCAATACTTACTCATTAGAGGCAATCATACAACCTTCGGCGTGCCCATGGACAAGTGGTAACAGTATCTTGACTTTTACATACCCTTGTTCTATTCCCATGTAACAGCAAAACCAACAACACCAGTAATACCATGAACCAAAACCAGGAAAAAAATTTAGGTACCGAATGGGTACCACGTTTTTTTTTTAAAGGGTGTCGAATGGGTATCACGTGACTGTGTCGAGCATGATTTCAGCCTTCCAAAAATGTTTTGGACAGCTGAGATTGATTCCCTCTCTCCTCTCACCCAACCACTCTCTCGTCCTTTTCTCTCTCTCTTCCGAACCGTTAGATGGCATTTTGGGCGGCTGAGATTGCCAAGTGAGTACCACATGGGCAATACCCACTCCACACTGAAAATTTTCTCCAAAACCAGGGAGCGGTTTTGGCATCGCCAAGTTCAGTCTAAAAACAACTGTTTGTAAAAGGTTTCCCTTAAAAATAATTCAGTATAAATAATCCAGAAAGAGTGATTCCTTCCCATTCTCATACTCCAGAAAGAGTGATCCCTTCAAAGATTTTCGGTGTAATTGTCATTTTTCTGGTTGAATCAAGGAAAGGAAGAGATGTCGAGCACTGTTGGTCAAGTCATAACTTGCAAAGGTTTGTATGGCTTATGTACTATCTGTAATCATCCAATTGATCCTTCACATTTGATTTGCTCCTTTTTGTGCCTTTAGATTTTAATTGTTTATTACAGACGGGTTTCGTATATTTTCTGGTAAATGATTGGCGTATCTTCTCATTGATCTTCACATTTGATTTGCTTCTTTTTATCTCTCTGTTTTTGTTAGTTTGGTGTTCTAAATTGTTCTAAATCCGGCACGGGCAAGATGACAGAGGGATAGTACTAATCTGGTGAGGGGATTAGAGATTGGACAGATCAATTATAATTGAGGAATATAAGTTTGGATCCCAGATTTGCGGATAGATAATGGAAAATGAACGAAAAAAAGCTAAATTGAAATCACCTCACGATCCAAAGATATCCTTACGTGTTCTTTTGAGAATATGATTTTGTTGAATGCTACCCTCACTCTGATCGGTAAAAAAAAGTGTGAGTCTCGTCACAAACTAAACTCATTATTGCCAAAAAACGTGTTGATCCCGTGGAATTTGCATAATTTCCACAAATCAAAGTGAGGATAAGGTTCAACGGCGAACAAAATCAGACTTGTTCTTTCGTTCTTCGACGGGGTTTACCTCGTTCTGGTAAAATATTTCCTGAGTATATGAAAAAAAATTTGGTCAATAATCCTATCTTCATTTTGGGTTTGCAGCTGCTGTGGCATGGGAAGCAGGGAAGCCACTGGTGATAGAACAAGTGGAGGTAGCGCCGCCGCAGAAGATGGAGGTTCGTCTGAAGATCCTCTTCACCTCTCTCTGCCACACCGATGTTTACTTTTGGGAGGCCAAGGTAATTAATTCATAATTAACATTCATTTATCAGATAGAAATAAAATGATCTGTTCCACGATGATCAATGCATTCCGTGAAACTAAAAATGGTTTTGGTTCGATCTTGCAGGGTCAGAACCCTTTGTTTCCTCGAATCCTCGGGCATGAAGCAGGAGGGTGAGTTGATTTTCTTTCCAAGATAAATTTATGAACGAGAATTCTTAGGCCATCTTCAATTCTTACTCTTTTGTTCCTTAATTTTATCATCAAATGATGTAATAGTTCATTCTTTCGATGAGAAATTTGTTATCGCTCAATTTGATAAACATATCTGATGAAAGGACTCTTCTTTTGTGGGTTTGTTTTTTTTTATAGGATTGTGGAGAGTGTTGGGGAAGGAGTGACCGAGCTTGCACCGGGAGACCATGTGCTTCCGGTGTTCACTGGAGAATGCAAAGAATGTGCTCACTGTAAGTCCGAAGAGAGCAACATGTGTGATCTCCTCAGGATTAACACAGATAGGGGAGTGATGATCAATGATGGAAAATCAAGATTCTCAAAAGATGGAAAACCTATTTACCATTTTGTTGGAACATCCACCTTCAGTGAGTACACGGTGGTACATGTTGGTTGTGTTGCCAAGATTAACCCTCTTGCGCCTCTCGACAAAGTTTGTGTCCTTAGCTGCGGAATCTCCACAGGTACTAAACAATGACGATCTCATTTTAGAAGAATTTTGGTTTAGTGTTGGGTTATTATATCTTGGTTTTCTTTTTTGTGTTTTCAAATATGAAAAAGTTTTCAGAAATGCAGATCATTTCCTTGTTGTCTCCATTTTTTTTTCAAAACAATTTTGGCAAACTTGAAATCGATTATGTGGGTTTTTTTGAAGAAAAAATGTCATTTCATAAGCTATTTTATTACAATTCTCAGAAATGATAACATGAAACAAAAAAAAGTTTTGTCGGTAAGGAAGTTTCTAGATGATTAATTCGGAAACCGTTTGGCATTTGCCAGTTTTCTGTGTTCTCCAAAGAGTTTTCGGTGTTCTCCGAAGAATGCTAACCGGGAATAGAACAAAAAATCAATACCAACTGGTTTTGCTGATATTAAGTTGATTTACTGAAGAGTAAGTCTTTTGTTTTGATAGGCTTTGGTGCAACTGTGAATGTTGCCAAACCAACAAAGGGCTCAACTGTGGCTGTTTTCGGATTGGGAGCAGTAGGCCTAGCAGTGAGTTTCTCTAGTTTCAATTCAACTACTTGGTTCTGTTAAGAAAATCCATCATATCAGAATATGATCTATAATTGTAATTTTGTGTGGTTAGGCTGCTGAAGGGGCTAGAGTTTCTGGTGCTTCCAGAATTATCGGTGTGGATTTGAATCCAAATAGATTTGAGCAAGGTACCTAATACTATTAAAGGATCAAATTTATGTTTGATTTTTTGCATTATTAGTGTGACTTATTAGAATGTATCTTTGTTTCATTCAGTTTTTGAAATCTCCTTAAAAGTCCAATATATGTAAAACTTGCAATGCTCCCGTTTGCCCATTCTGTTCTATTACATTCACTCCTTTCGCAACAGAAACCTTATTTCAATATGAATAGGAATGATGAGAATGAATAAGTCGTCCATACAATTATATGCAATACGCGATCATTGCAATTCAATCATTCAAATGCCAGTTGAACACACCTTGGTTTCTAATGTGCCTGTTCTCTCCATAACAGCAAAGCAGTTTGGTGTGACAGAGTTTGTGAACCCCAAAGACTATAACAAGCCAGTTCAAGAGGTATTTTTCGGTACTTTTTTTCAGTTAACCATTTCCTTGCATTTTATCAGCATCAAGTTCCTTCTTGTTCTTACCCGTTCTTCAGGTGCTTGCTGAGATGACCAATGGAGGAGTCGACAGAAGTGTCGAATGTACGGGCCACGTTGATGCTATGATTTCAGCATTTGAAAGTGTTCATGATGTGAGTTTCCCCTTTTCCAGCACTTCCATTATCTCAACTAACATACAAATGAAAAACACTGTTTCGGTGTTCTTTTTTTTTTGATGCTACGAAGTTTTAATTTATTGACAACGTTCCAAACTTTTGCCTTTTATCTCTTCTTCATCTCCTCCCACCGAACGTGTACACTTTCTTATACGCACCCATACATATATGCGTGCTAATGAAAACAATATGCAATAACAGGGTTGGGGAGTTGCTGTTCTAGTTGGAGTCCCCCACAAAGATGCTGTATTCAAGACACACCCTACGAATTTCCTAAATGAAAGGACACTAAAGGGCACCTTCTTCGGAAACTACAAACCCCGGTCAGATATTCCCGCTGTCGTAGAAAAATACATGAACAAGGTGAATTTCCAAGCTAAACTTTAAGCAAATCTATACCCATAAATTGTAGCCCGCTCTTGATTTCTAATTTCTAGTAACATTTGCAGGAACTTGAACTGGAGAAGTTCATCACTCATCAAATCCCATTCTCGGAGATCAACAAGGCCTTCGATTACATGCTCAAAGGGGAAAGCATAAGATGCATTATCCGCATGGAGCATTAGAATGGAAGGGAATCCCGGGCATCCGATGCAATAGAGCTTTTCATCTTTTGTGAAAGGACAATAAAAACCTATCGGTCTTGATGTTTCTTTTGTCAGATACTCTCTTCTAAGCGTAGCTGTTTTGTGTGTTTTTCCTTTCCTTATTATGTTTCTGTTACTTGTAATAAAAGAGTGTGCTTAATCTGTTTCTATGGCCTGGTTCTTATAATCTGTTGGTAAAAATATGGAAGGTAGTGCAAAGTTGGTGGCAATGTAATCCAGATACTAATTGGTTAAAAATGCCATTTCACTTCGGAAATCCAATACCAAAGATTGCTATCGAAGCAGAAATAGAGCTCATTCGTGGTTTCTGGCACGTACGTTTGGATTCTCCGGTAAAAGAATAAGTTAAAGCAAATAGTAACACTTTTTCATTGGATTCCTCCACCCAATCTAGTCCCAGAGGTGGAAAAAGCAATGGAAAAAATCAAGGGGACAAATTCTTACTCGGTTTCACATCGACTTTTAACTTCTTGTATTCCAAGAAAATTTTAATGACTTCGACTTTCTGTTTCAACATTCAGAAGAATGCCGACGAAAACCAGCTCTCCATTCCTATGTGTGATTAGCAAGACTTGGCATCTCCTACCTTGGCTTGAAATATGGAGGTTTCATAATTTCTTTACAGTTTGCATGGCCAATTGACCTCACTAATTTTTACATCCACTGAAACCTCCCTCTCCGATCATAGAGAAGTCAATTTTTTTGAAGGAGTTGTTTTCAAATGGTCACTTATCCAAATCAAAAGAGATGTGGCATTGGCTTAAAAAATGCAGTGCTGAAGCCAATCCAAATTCATGAGATTTGGTTTCTCATTTTGCAGTTGGCTTGGAGCATTCTTCCACTTCAAATTTGAGCCTGTTTGTGAAAGAAAAACAAAGGGGCATTCCCCTGAGTACAAACGAAATGGAGCAGAACCAAGCTAAGACAAACCTTTACTATATAGCAGATTCAAAAGAAAACTCGCAAAAAGAGTGCAGGCCCTACACAATCTGCTCTCTAGTACATTCAAGGATTCGGTGTTCATTATACAAAATACTCTCATTTCCTGCCTTCAAGATGCAGTACACAGAACTTGACATGGTTAATTTATACAAATCTGAGGGAAAGCCATTGCTCTTCAGGTGATGGATTGCCCAAGTTAACTCCTGCTCCCAAACTTCTGGTTGCCTCCTAAGATTTGAAAACTCTGGTTGGAGATTGTAGGGGAGGTCAGCGCGTGACCCCTTATTGACTAAAGTCAACGTTGACTCGCCAATGAGATCTGGACAAGTGTCACCCAGGTGGCGCGGCTGTGTCTTTACTGTTGACTATCCATACCTCTCCAGCTCATCACATTGACCAGAACCATCTCCTACAGAGATCGATGGTCTTAGTGTTTTGGTTGCAATTATTAGGCTACAAGGGCATTTATTTAGGAAACCTGAACCAATACCAAGGAACTCCACTGATGAGAGATGGAAGTGGTTGTAGGAAAAGAAGTGCTAAAAACAGTAATCGAATTACTGGAAAAAATAAAATAAAAATAGTAAACCAAGGTCATTGTTTGACACAATTCCCTTAAAGCCTCACCACCAGTGATCAACGTTTGCCTTCCAGGATACAACTGCTTCAAATGATTAGTTAGTAACACCTAGTGCCTCACCTACTTGCATTAATTTTTTAAACTTCAATATGCCTTTTTTCCCTCTTAATGAAGTTCTCTACATTGCCAAAGAAATACTATCAAACATCACCCATCTAGGATGGTAATCTCAACTGAACTGTACCAAACTGATTGGTGCATTTTTTAACCGATTTTTTAACCATGGTTTTAGTTTTGATTTTCAATCTCGAAAAACCAACCAGTTCGGTTCCTCTTTTATATGACAATTACACCGAAAATCGAATCAAATTCTAACCTCAACCAAACCACTAGATAGTTATGCAGATACTCTTATTATATAGTAGTACTATATATAACATGAGGAGTACTCAGTTATGGTAGTAGAACCTACTTCGTATTGACAGAAAGCAATGGCTGAAGAGTATGAGTCTTTGGTCAATCAAGGGACCTGGGTTCTTGTTCCACCTCATGTCCATGGGAATGTGATCAATTGCCAGTGGATTTATAAGGTTAAAAGGCACTCTAATGGCTCTATAGCCGGGTATTAAGCCAGGTTAGTGGCAAATGGTAATCAACAGGCTCAAGCTCTTGATTTCTTAGAAACTTTCAGTCCTGTGGTCAAGCAGCCCACAGTAAGAATCACTCTTAGTCTGGCAGTTCATTCTAAGTGGTCATTAAGGCAGCTTGATGTTTCTAATGCTTTCTTGCATGGAGTAATCTCTGAAGATGTTTACATGAAACAACCTTAAGGGTATAAGGATCCTACCTATGGGGGTGTATTTTGTGATGGATCCTCTTCGGGTGAGCCAGCTTCCTCCTCGGATGACTTGCACGCGTAGCAACCCGTTAGAGCCCCACCGGCCTCTTGCCGGCGGGCACTCCGACGATCAAGTCACCTCTGAGAGAGAAAGCCAATACGAGAAGAGTAAATTAGATCTATATCAGTGTGTGTCCATACCTTTAGGGTCTAACCCTTGTAGTTATAGCCTTTCACATGCTTGCTCTCCAAGATAAGCATGCTCACACATGTGCATATACCCACACACGTGCGGTGACATCATCTCTTACTAAACTGGGCCCGTGGCCCTCAATGACTCACACGGGTCAACCCATATAGCTCTCGTCCCAAGGCCACCATGTGGGCCTTCCGGTCTATCTTTCACACTAATATTGGACCTTCAACCCAATAATAAGCCCATGAGGGCTCAGCCCAATCTGGGTCTCCTCTCATCAATCCTACCCGTAATCTTGTGTGGATTTATCCCACTACAATAGCCCCTGAACTTCTCGTTCATCCCTTGTGGACACGAGGAGTTGATCTTCTAACTTAGGACTAAATCCTTTTAAAAAAAATTGGACTGTGAGGTCCTCAAACCTTTTTGTCAAACTCCATCAGGTCCTCAAATCCTTTTCTCAAATTGGACCGTTAGGTCCTCAAATCCTTTTGGCAAATTGGACCATCAGTCCTCAAATTCTTTTTATTGAACCAAACCGTCCTCAAGTCAAACCGGAGTGGTCCTCTTTTTACCTAATCTTCTAGAAGATCCCTAGCCCTTGTCCTTATTGTAGACTCTTGCTTAGTCAAGGATCCGGCCCTATCCATGGGCTCTTGCCCATCTCTCGGCCCTTTCCTAGTTATATGCACAATCTGCGAGGACTAAGGTGTTGAGTTCAAATTGATTGATTGTATTAACATGCCTAATCATGCACCATAAAATTGGACCATCCTCTAATCAAACCGGAACGGCCCTCTCTGTTGTTTATCTGTACCAAGTGGCGTTATATTGATCGTCGATTGGAGAACATATCGGGACGCGAATGTCAAAAAACCCATGCAACCGCTAGTACTATAGGGGGCTACGTGTCCATCTCTGATTTGTCCCATGTTGTAACCGCTGTCTGTGCCGCATCGTTTCCCGCACTAAGAAATCTTTTCGAATTTCCTTCCCTTACCTTCTGATGAGAAGGAAACTAGAATTCATAGTCGCAGACGTTTACGAAACAAACAATAACCACATGGTTGAACTTCTTTTGAGGCAAGCCCCTGATATGAAACTAGACCGTCCTCTGTGTAAACCGGAATGATCCTCTTCTGTCTAATCAACAATTATCTAGATTCGGTGAATGAATTACTTTGGGAGAAAACCGTTGCAAACGTCTTGTCATTCAACCCTTTCTTCGCTCGGGCATCTCGAGAGAAAGGTAAACAAGTTTTTGTGTTGTCATGTAAAGGCTTACATTCAGCCAACCTGCCGCATCATCACTTGATTAACTTCTCCATCAAGTAAGTCTTCTGCACTCGAAGTTTTACATTCGGCCAAAGTGCCGCGCCATCATTTGGCAAAAGTACCGTCGGCTCTGCTGCCATAGCCAACTCCATGCAATGCTTTTGGGAAACCTCCAGCTTTTAACCAGCCATCCGATTCACTCATCTTTTTCTTTCATGAACTTTGTACTTTAAATTTGTAGATACTTCTTTGCCTTTCATGAACTGGCTCATAGCACTTAGGAATATGCCGCATCCAAGGTCTATGATATTGTCTTCGTGATAGCTGACCTCATACATACTAACCGGTCAATCCATTTTTCTACTTATGCTTCTTTTCCCAAGCATCGTCAAGTTCTTCTTAGTACCTCATACCATCCTCTACCCCCCACTCTGGGTTGGGCCGGGACTCGTTTTAGTGCAAGCCAGAATTATAAACAATATATTATCGGCAACGAGGCCTGATCCCGATGTCCCATGGATCTTCCTCTTTGTTGCAACGAGGTCTGATCACGAGGATCCCTCCTCTATAAACAGTGAGGTCTGATCTTAAGGATCTCTCCTCTATAAACGTGAGGTCTGATATGAATGATCTCTCCTCTATAAACAGTGAGGTCTGATCTCAAGGATCTCTCCTCTATAAACATGAAGTCTGATCTGAATGATCTCTCCTCTTTTATCAACGACAAGGTCTGATCACGAGGATCTCTCCTCTATAAATAGTGAGGTCTGATCTCAAGGATCTCTCCTCTATAAACGTGAGGTCTGATCTGAATAATCTTTCCTCTTAATAAGCGCCGAAGTCGATGGAGTGATCAAACCGAGAACCATGTTCTCTCATCACTTTCTCTTGATGAGACCACAGGTTGTCCTTCTCAATCGAATGTCACACTTTCTTAATTCCCTCGATCATTTAGCAAGACCTTGGGTTATACTCATTTGCTCATTTATTATCCTGCAAATGAAACAAAACAAATAAGCAATTTTTGCAACAAACAGGCACAGCCACAAACATCGGCTCGGCCAAACAAGTCGTCTAAGTTTGGTTTAACCAGCCAATAACCCTCCTTTTTAAGCCATCAAAACAATGAAAACTTGGCATTTAAACAGAACATTCGGCATGCAAACAAAACATTCGCCCGATACACAGTGAATACTTAGTTTTGCTTTAAAACTATCA
Source organism: Vaccinium macrocarpon (assembly GCA_022606695.1). Classification (NCBI taxonomy): domain Eukaryota; kingdom Viridiplantae; phylum Streptophyta; class Magnoliopsida; order Ericales; family Ericaceae; genus Vaccinium; species Vaccinium macrocarpon. Next base: position 25,908,103 of record CM040170.1, on the reverse strand, counting down.
AAACAATGAACACATAGCTTTCAAGCCATCAGTACGTGGTTTCAAAAACCATCAAAACAATTAATACTCGGCTTTTAATCAATTAGCAGTAAATAACAGTTATTCTTCTTGGTAAAAAACCGAAGAAGCAATAATCAAAACAAATAAACACAACTAACGCCGCATAAAGCCAAGGTATTCATCATCAAAATAATTCTGTGACGCATACTTATCTTTTAAACCGTCCCCTTCTCGGTTTTTAAAACTACCGAAGCAGTGAAGACTCGGCGTTTAAGAAAAATACTTGGCCGATATGCCGTGAATATTTGGCTTTTCTCTAAAACCATCAAAACAATTAACACTTAGCTTTTTAAACTGTTAATACTAAGTATCTCTTAATTTCTTGGTGAAGAACCGAAAAAACCACTGTAAACAAATGAGTGCAACAAATAATACCAAGGCTTAGCACAAGCCCCTCACTACCCCGGCAATGCGAAGCAATTTCTAGCTTTATGGTAGTAGCAACCACAAGTTAAATGGATCAAAAAAAATTAAATTCAATCCTCAATACAAGTTGTCGCTTTAAGGCTCTCAAAAAGTGAGGTTTGTAGCCGACAATAGAACCATAGTGTTCATACACATATTCGGCATCTTAACAACAAGACAATTGCTAAAAAAACTATTCCAAGAACTCTTAAATATGCTTTGACACATTATCATCAAGATACACGCAAAAAATAACCCAAGAAACTCTTAAATCATGCTCCGATACTTCAAATAATTTTTGGAAGCGGAAAAATAACACGTACCGCTAGTTTTGGTGTCGAATCACCTCAAACAAAGGCCATGGTTGAATCCAAAACGCAAAAATTAGTCTGGTACATGTCTAGAACCCTCCAAAAAAAGTCTCAACCGGTCCAAAAATGTTTTTGAACCTTAAAATGGCCTTTAGACTCAATAATTTCCGAGTTGAATCGCCTCAAACGGAGGCCACGGTTGAATCCAGAATGCAAAAATTAGACAAATACAGGTCTCAAGCCTTCTAAACGTGGTCCCAGCCAGTCAAAAATTATTTTTGAACCTCAAAAAATAATTTAAATGGTCTTTTGGACCATTAAAAACCTTATTTGAACCTTTTGGATGCCGTTGGCCCCTCTTAGAACCCCATTTGACCTTTCTGACACACAGGTGAACCGTATGACACGCGGAATGGGCCCTTTGATCGAGACCTAACCAGTTTTGACTCATCTGAATTGGTTGACCAGCCTTTTGAACCTTCTGACCGCGCAAGTGGTCCCTTTGACCGATCGTTCATCCGTTTGACCGTCTTCCTCCTGAGCATGGCGCGTGTCACGTGTGAGACCCAGTCGCAACGAACCAACTTCATGCGCCCTCGTTAGTCCGGCGGCTGAGGATCACCGCCTTGCTTTCTGGCGACGTGCTTTACGGATCTGTGATCGTTGAAGCAAGAAGAACAACACCCATTGATCAAAAGTCATTTTCGATCCACTTTTACCAGAACAAAAGCCAAAGAGGCGTTCGGTGTTCCTTTCCGGTGTTCAAAAGTTGATATCGTCTTCCTCCGGCGTCGGAACTCAATGATGGCACCACCAACCGACTCGTCTTACTGAGCCGCACAACCCTTATCGATCAAATCGTGTTTTCGTCGAATACCCAAGAGAAAAATAGACCTCAAATGCAAGTTAATCTAACTCGCGTCCACGCACCGCCTTTTAACGATGCGTGAGGGCTTCTCCGGCATCCTCCGGCGTCACGCCAAGTACCTCCGTGATCGTCTCATCGAAACCCACAAAACCCTGGGCTCAGATGTTGCAACCGATGACTCTAAGTGAGATCAGTGACCAACAGTTCTTCCGCCACTCCTCCGCCGCCTGCTGCCTTGTTCAAATCGACCGTGAGGGTTATTCCGACCACGAAAATCGACGTGCTACGCACCGTAGCGATCGTCTCTTTGAGAGGAATAAAACGTCATGGTCAAAAGTTGTATTTGATCATTCTAACTGAGAGAGATCTTCAACAGAACCTCCGTTCATCTTGAGTCGCCTTCCGCCGGTCTTTAAATCGTTTGTGTGTAGTGTTCCGGCGTCAGATTCCGACGATCTAACTATCGTTGAGATCGTCTCTGAGAGGAGCACAACCTTTGCTAGTTTGATCGACTCCTTCAATGAAACCCAGTCAAAATGTCCCCTTGTTCTCCAAGCACCACCGGAAAACCACCAATAAAACACAAAAAAACAAATCTACCGTCTCTGACCACCCGAGAACCACCAGAAAAACTTCGATCCCAGCAGGCACATCAATTGTGGGGGTTGTATTCAGCGATGGATCCTCTTCGGGTGAGCCAGCTTCCTCCTCAGATGACCTGCACGCGTAGCAACCCGTTAGAGCCCCACCGGCCTCTTGCCATGCGGGCACTCCGACGGTCAAGTCAGCCTCTAGAGAGAGAAAGCCAATACAAAGAGTAAATTAGATCTATATCAATGTGTGTCCATACCTTTAGGGTCTAACCCTTGTATTTATAGCCTCTCATATGCTTACTCTCCAAGATAAGCATGTTCACACATGTACATATACCCACACATGTGCGGTGACATCATCTCTTATTAAACTGGGCCCGTGGCCCTTAGTGAATCACACGGGTCAACCCACATAGCTCTCATCCCAAGGCCACCATGTGGGCCTTCCGGTCTATCTTTCACACTGATATTGGACCATCAGACTAATAATAAGCCCATGAGGGCTCAGCCCACTCTGGGTCTCCTCTCATCGATCCTACCCGTAATTTTGTGTGGATTTATCCCACTACACTACCCATCCTCATTATGTTTGTAACCTCACCAAAGCTTTATATGGCCTTAGACAGGCTCCCAGAGCTTGGTTCTCTGTGTTTTTTTCCCATTTATTGTCTCTTGGTTTCACACCAAACTTGGTAGACACATCACTTTTTATCTATCACAATGCCACAGTTCTTACTTTAGTCCTTGTTTATGTAGATGATATTATCATCACAAGGACTGATACATTTATTATTCATTGGTTCAACAACTTAGTTCAAGATTTGCTATGAAGGATTTAGGTGCTTTGCATTGTTTTCTGGGGATAGACATATTGACTATTGAATAGGGTTTATTTATGTCACAAACAAAGTATGCTACAAAGGTATTAAATAAGGCAAGGATGTTGGACTGCAAAGCTAGTGCCTCTCCTACTTCTTCTAAGCATCCTCCTGATCCTTGGTTTGAAGATGTGACTTTGTTCAGAACTTTAGTTGGCTCAGTGCAATATCTAACTTTAACTAGGCCAAAATTGCCTTTTCTGTCAACTCCTGTGTGTCAACACATGCACAAGCCCAAACTGAGTCACTTTTGTGTTGTTAAGAGGTTGCTTAGATATGTTATAGGGACCCTGTCACATGGTTTGCTTTTAACCTCTGGAAGTTTATCTTTGACTGCCAACACTGATGTAGATTGGGCAGGGGACCCTCTTAATAGGAGTTCAACCTTTGGGTTTGTTGTGTTTTTGGGACCTAATCCAATGTCTTGGTGTGCTAAAAAGCAACCAACTGTTGCACGCTCTTCTACTGAGGCTGAATATAGAGCCAGGGCTCAAACAACCAAAGATTTGGTTTGGATCCAACTTCTTACTGAGCTTCACATGCCAATTTCCCCTCCTCATGTCCTTTGTTGTGACAAGAAGTCTACTATGGCATTAGCTTTAAATCCTATTTTCCATGCTAGGACAAAGCATATAGAGATTGATTACCATTCCATACGTGAACAAGTCGAAACTCATTTTGTACTATATTGACTCTGATGCTCAGTTGACAGACATATTTACTAAGGTTCTATCTGTTTCCAGGTTTGCTTCCTCAAAGTTCAAACTCATGGTAGGTTTACCTCCCATGAGTTACCATGAGTTTGAAATGGGGGTGTTAAGGAAGTAAATGCATCTCCTTCAAGTACTAGCTCAATTCAAGTTTAAGCGACTGAAGTCAAGTGCTTGTAGTCTGTTTGCATTGGTTCAATTATGTTTTCATTTCATTTGAGTAGTGTTTTCATTTAAGTTACATTTCATTTTGTAATTCTATTGTTGATTATTTAGGCGGGAAGTAATTGTGCCATATCAGCAATCCAAGTCTAAGTCCTTTGGTCCAATAGTATTGCAGAGTTAAGTCCTGTATATAAGGATTTCTCTCTTATTCTATGACAAATTGAACACATACGAATACAACATTTGAGTTTACATTCTCTCTCTCTCTCTAGAATTTCAATTCTTCTCAGTTAGGACTTCCAGTTTTATTTTGTAATTTGAACCAGTTTCTGTTTGTCCTAGTCTTCAGAATCACTTGCTTTACCAAGTTTGTAGGAATCTCAGTTGTATTAGATCCTTATTTTCTGGTACAGTTGTGAGTTAGATTCGAAATCAGTGATATGCTAATTTAAGTAACCTTCTATTTAAGGAGTTGTGTCTTATGAATAAACTGCTTCAAATTTTCAGCATATATTTGTTTCTCTCATAAGTTATATCATAGCTTACACAATTTGGGTTTTTCTGGTAAAAAAGTGAAAGGAAGAGATGGCAAGCACTTTTGTCAAGCCATACGTTGCAAACGTTTGCACAATACAATTCGTTATAGTATCCGTCATATGGCAAGCACTGTTGGTCAAGTCATACATTGCAAAGGTTTGCACAATACTATTTGTTGTAGCATCCATCAGCTGGGGCGACTGCTCTACTCAAGTTTCAATTTTTTCTTATAAACTAGTGTTAGGCTATATGCTACACACATAACCACGTGCTCATTGTTCTTGAGATGAACTTCATAATTTTTAGTTTTTTTAAATTTATATTACGTTCCTTTTTTTGAATTTTTTTAGAAAATAATTATAAAGAGAGATTAGGTAAGTCGGGAAATTTTTACGATTGCATTTGGTGGAATTGTCATTGTGTGACCAAATCAAATTGTAATTCATGGTGCAATTATGCACACTTGAGCTGAGATTTTTTCCCTTCATTTTTTAATACTGTTCCTAATTTAACTTAATAAAAAAAACCAAACCAAAACCCTCAACGAAAACCCATCTATAAATTACCTAATAGTGTCCAAATTACTAATAGCTTACACACGGAAAAAAAAAAGTAAACTTGTCCTCCCCCCAACACACACACACAAAAAAAAAAAACCAGAAATGCCCATTGGCATGTGGACCAAAAACCCAGGTCAAAAAAAGGACGTAGATGGATAATCTCGAAAGTTTGGTAAGGACAATACGGTAATCGTTCAAAACATAACAAGATGACCTCAATAGCTCTCCTAAAAAGCCACATCACCTCCAATTGTCGAAAAATAAGGGTAATTTGGTCATTTCTCTCACACAATGGCAAAGCCACCACCAATGTCCTTATTATTCAAGTGTGTTGACATAGTAATAACTAATAAATTTTTAAAAATTTTACAGCTATATATAGGTATATCCGTCCAATATATCCGTCCAATAAATTATTTTGTTCAATCCATGCTTGAATCCGCTAAGTGTTAATATTGACTGTCAATATATTCAAAGGGTGAAATCCACCCGGTATACTGTTTGAATAGTGTACCAGATGATCAAATGAATTTCACCCGTTGAATGCATTTTCTGAATGATTTTATGAGATTCTTTTTTGTTACTGTACCAGACCTCGGCTAATAATCGGTTCACCATTGTGGGTTGCAGCCGCCGTGGCCCGGGAAGCAGGGAAGCCACTGGTGATTGAAGAAGTGGAGGTGGCGCCACCGCAGAAGATGGAGGTTCGTCTGAAGATCCTCTTCACCTCTCTTTGCCACACCGATATGTACTTTTGGGATCCCAAGGTAACTAAATTTCAGTCGGTATTCATTTCCTTGTACTATTTGATTTGATAGATGACTTGTTCCATGATGTTTGCTTCGATTTCCATAAATGCCAAATTGCCAATTTCAGTCTGTTTCTTTTAAGTATTGCAGGGTCAGAATCCTTTGTTTCCTCGAATCCTCGGACATCAGGGAGGAGGGTGAGTAATTTTCTTTCAGAGATATCTCAATGGCCATTGAAAATTTTGATGATGGCTGGAGATGCCTTCATCAACAATGCACTTCCAATGCCTAAATTGCAACGGCTTCTCTAATCACCGAAATTTTATTTCTATGTAGAATTGTGGAGAGTGTTGGAGAGGGAGTGACAGATCTTGCACCAGGAGACCATGTGTTAGTGTTGTGTTGCCAGTATTCACCAGTGAATGCAAAGAATGTGCCCACTGCAAGTCCGAGGACAGCAACATGTGTGAACTGCTCTATGTTAACTCCGATGGGGGAGGGATGATTCACGATGGAAAATCAAGATTCTCAAGCAATGGAAAGCCCATTTACCATTTTCTTGGAACATCCACCTTCAGCGAGTACACAGTGGTCCATGTTGGTTGTGCTGCCAAGATCAACCCGCGTGCTCCTCTCAACAAAGTCTGTGTTCTTAGCTCTGGAATCTCAACAGGTGCCAGACAATGGGAGCCTAATTTTTGTTATAAAATCAGTTTGCCGATGTTTACATTTTTGGTTGCTCGTATTTCGAATGGAAGATTCGAAAACACTACTCTTAGTTATATTGTCCACATTTTTTTGCAGAACACAAAATTCCGAAAACATGAAAAACAATCTTTGTGGTGTTGCTTCAAGGGGTTTGTTTTTAAAAACAGTGCACACGAAAAGTTAACTGTTGCCAAACAAGTTTTCTTTGTTTGACCAAAAAAGAGTTGAAAAAAGGAAGATAAGGCAAAAGTTTTGCATGATGCCATTTCTGATAAACAAGCTTTCATTTCCGTTGGATAGGCTTTGGTGCCACCGTAAATGTTGCAAAACCAAAAAAAGGCTCAACAGTGGCTGTATTTGGGTTGGGAGCAGTTGGCCTAGCAGTGAGTTTCTCTAAATGCTTATTGCCCTATACGTACTTTGTTGCGATCAAAATCTACAAGAAGCGTTATAATATCCTTAATTTCATCTGTCAGGCAGCAGAAGGCGCCAGAGTATCCGGTGCTTCAAGGATTATTGGTGTGGATATGAATCCAAACAAATTTCAGCTAGGTTGGTGCTCCTATTTAATGGTTTGATTTATATTTGCGTTACCTGAAACAATTTTCTGGTCATAAATCACTGCAACTTCTCTTCATTCCATTGAGATTTAACACAGATGTGACTAATCCAAAGTAGTTTCATTACTCTCCCAGATGTGACTAATACTACTTCAGTGAACGGTTAGAAGTCCGGTTTCATGTTGATTCATGATACACTGACTAGAGAAATCCGGTTAGAAGTCTGGTTTCATGTTGATTCATATAGATGTGTACACCTTCTATATCAGTATATGTACATACAGAATATATACTCCTACATAACAAGGTTAGAGCTGATAAGACAACAAACTTGCCACCATATCAGGGCTGGGGTGTAGCTGTTCAAGTGGGAGTCCCCCCCAATGATGCTGTATTCAAGACAAACCCTCTGAATTTCGTAAATGAAAGGACACTCAGGGGAAGCTTCTTTGGAAACTACAAACCCCGGTCGGACATTCCTGGTGTCGTTGAAAAATACATGAACAAGGTGAATTCTCAAATTCCGGCTTCACTTTGACGAAGTCTATTGTCTGTAATTTCACACTTAATTGGTCCAGAATTTCAAATAATGTTTGCAGGAACTTGAGCTGGATAAGTTCATCACTCATCAAGTCCCTTTCTCAGAGATCAACAAGGGCTTCGATTACATGCTTAAAGGGGAATGCATTAGATGCATTATCCGCATGGAGCATTAGACTGAAAGGGTATCCGTGGTACCCGATGCTGCGATGCACTTGAGTTTTTCATCTTTTGAAATACTGCTAATAAATATCCGTGTTGTACCTTTTATGCTTTGAGTTCAGAAAAAGCTGGAGTTTGTGTCTTCACAGTTTTGCAGTTACAATTTCATGACCAGATCTGAATAGTACCGGTTGCCCAAGTTACAACCAGGACTTGCCAAAAAAATAATAAAAAATAACGAAAAGTATCATGAAAAATGACATGTAGTCTACGCTTTGCTTTTTTATTACAGTCATCTGTAAAAATTAACCCTAAACCCCAAAAGGATAAAATTAATCGGTCATCACCAACTCATGACATCATCCTAGGCGTTTAGACTTTAGAGCAACTCCATTCATATTTACCAAATGGCAATTGGCTGTATATTCTATAGCAAATAATGATATATACACAAACTGTGTCACAAAACTTTAAGTTTGGCTAATAATTTTATACTTTTTAGATTTCTCTCGTTTAAACAAGCCAAGAAATCACAAAAAATCGACCAAAAACTAACAAATGCAAAAAAAAATTTGAATTAAGGACAAAACTAAAAAAACCAAAAAACCAATTTTTTTTTGTTACAGTTGAATCTTTTGGAGACATTTTTTTAAAAAATTACAACTGAACCTTGTCTAGCCTACCATATGCTGTAATAATAATACATCATGAGCAATTTTAGTTACCCATGCAATAAATGAATGGTCAATCAATGCATATGAGACCTTCTCAAAATTTTAATTCATATGTTTAGTTTTTTATTGGAACTTTACTGTGAGATATATATATATATATATACATGGTTACACACATATGTCAAACTGTGTATTATTTTTTTATTTTGGTGCATTTGTATTATATCTTTTTTTTGATACATTATATATTATATCTTACGTACATTAACCATGCAATAATGCATTACAAGTGTACCGGGCTACAGGCAGGTTAGTATCCCGGGGCGGGCGGGCCAACAAGCGAGTTGTGGACACCCCGCAAAAATTCACCGAGTTTCAAAAATATGATTATGATTTTGGAGTCGCCACCCAGGTTCAAGGACCGTACCCGAGAAACCGGTTACTTTTAAGTACATAAAATCTCACATTTTATGACACTTCAATCTCAAGACATAAAATGTAAAAATAATTTTATGAGATTCTCATAAAATCCTCTTAAAATCTATAGGAAACCCAATACATTTTATGAGTTGGGAAAAAAATTTCATTTTATCACCCCTCCATGAAATGTCCATTTTATGAGATTTTTATAAAATCTACCTAAAATCTATTAGAGAACAAGGCCTAAGTCATGATAAGCCCATTATTGGTATTAAGAACCAACATGGACCTACTGACTTCCCTCAATAAGAACTTTGCCACACTGATTTGGTAGAACCACTACCTTTTTTAGCTTGAATGGATGATTGAACTATGAGAATAGATTTTTGGGTGGATGATGGAGGTTAGGATCAGATTGTAAACTAGTTTTGAGAGATTTCTTGAAAGGGGAGTGGCAAAACTCAAGTGAAATGGGGTTTTTTGGTGGAATGTAAGTGGGTTGGAGGTGATTTTGGGCTCTCTTTTTTTCAGAAAATGACGGAACCCCCTCAAATGAGGGGTGTTGAGGGTTTTATAGTGCTCCAATGGGTAGTTTAGGTCCCTTAGAGGCCATTTTAGGATTGGTTTAGGCAAAAACACTCCTCCCCTGAAGATATTCTACAAAAAAAAATCATAATCATTGCACCCAAGATATTCCCGCTTAAATTTTGAAATTCTGAAAAAAGAGCTTTAGGCGCCTAAAGCAGCCCTTGAGGCGCCTAAAGGGAAGGCTTCAGGTGCATGGGGAATATTCAGGCGCCTAAAAAGGAATGGTTTAAGTGTATGACAAAGGTTCAGGTGCCAGAAGAAAAGTGCTTCAGACATATGCAAATGTGCTTTAGGTGCATGGAATGGGTTTTAATTACCTATTTAAGCACATTAAGCTCCTTCCTTGTTGGGTCCACTCAAGCACGTCTCCTCACGAAACCAGCCTCACACTTCCCATGAATGTAAGCTATGATACCACCTGTAATGACTAGTGCCATGCAACTGGCCTACTAATCCTTTATCTAATCATGTGGCACAAAGGATCAATCTCATATATGTGTGTGTGTGTAGGAAGAACTTCCAATAACGGACCCTTATATAAAAATACCATGCGGACCTAGCCTTTTTTTGTGTTTCTGGACCAAATTTTGATGATCCGAACCGTTCAATGTTTTTAAAATGCATTTTTAAAGGCCTCCATGAGGATTCGTCCAAAAAAATACGCGGAAGGGTTTCATACGATCAGTTTTGGTTTAAAGCGCTATATAGAGATCCGCATTTTAACTTAGATAAGGGTCCTTTATTGGAAGTTCTTCATATATATATATATATATATATATATATATATATATATATATATATATATATATATATATATATATATATAGTAGTTGCTCATGATTTGTTATACAAAGGGACGGATCCAATGGGGGGCACACGGGGTCACATGCCCCTGCTGACCCCACTCAAAACTAAAAAAAAAAAATTATACTATTATACTCCTATATATTTGACATAATTATTTAATATAATTCTATATTTAGCATACACACTCATATACAGTATTTCTCTATAATAAAAAATCTAGAGTTAATTTTGTATTTCAACTTTTGTTGGTTGGTTCATTTAAAATTATTGGTTTATAAATTTTTTGTTTATTTTAAGATTTATCTTTTCATTTTCCTTATTTTTAACTGTCATGGGGAAATATTTTTAAAAAAGTCATCAATAAAACCATTTTGACCATTTGAAAGACTTGCCAATATCAAAGTCCACCATACTCTAAAAGTTTTTTCTAAAATAGTGTGCTCATTTTAAGTGGGCAACTCCTTTGGCAGCAAGGTCAAGCAACCTTGCTGGGTTCAAAAAATGCACTGAAAAAAATAAAATTTTGATATAAATTAAATTTTCTTTAATATTGTCATGGGTTACTCGTACGAAGTTAAAATAAATATTTCCAACTAATTCGAACTAAGTTGTTATAGCCTTAACAAAACAAAATAAGCCTAAAGCCCAATATATAATATACACATTTAAGGGGATAATAATCTTTCAAACATGAATCATGCATTTTTATTAATCTATCTACTTGCAAAGTTAACTTTGTTTCTTCCGGTTGCCACTACAACCGTTGAAAGAGCTTTTTTGTAAATGAAATTGATAAAAACCCAATTGCGTAACTGGAAAGAAGATGAATGGTTGAATAATTCTTTGATCACGTTCATTGAGAAGAACATGTTTAGGAGTGTTGACAATAAAGCTATAATTCAACACTTTCAAAATATGAAGAGTCTTCATGAAATGCTGTAATATGTTGAAGTTTCTTTTTGTCAAACGATGTGTATATATATATATATACATATATATCTTTTTCCTAGTTAGAGTTTTTTTTCTTTCTTTTTTTGCATACAACTTTTTTATCATAGACATCGCTATGTATTTTTGTCAGCCCTAGATGAAAATCCCAGAGTTGCGCCTGTCATTTTTTTAAAATAAAAAGTATGCATTATAAACTTCTAATTTATAATGAATATCTTAATTTAGCAAGATTATTGACTAAGAAAAATTCAACGATTATAGCCTCTACTGGGATACTTAATTACTCTATCTCCTGGAAGTTCCCGTCACAATAAACGTTGTGGATTTTGACACATTCTAGAATCTGATTAAAGGAGAGGAGCTATTATGGACCACCCAAATACATTTCTTGAAAAAGGCATACTTTGTGAAACAATTCATGAAGTGAAGGCGACATTTGGAAATTGAACAGGGGCATGATTATATGTGTTGAATACATGCATTGCAACAGAAGGAGCAATAAGGGAAAATTAGAGCCATGCCTCCATTTAATTGCCAAATTCATTGAAAAGGTAGCTAAAGGGATAAGGTACAAGATGGAGTAATACATTTTGATTTTCTAAATTACTCACCTTAATTTGCTGCATTATTTGACTACAAATACACGTACATTACAGTTCTAATAAGGTTGTAAAGGGCAATCAAGAAAACAGTGTCCGTTATTCTAATTAGACTCTTTTGTTGAAAAAATACATAATACAAGAGCAACAATCAGAATTCTATGGGGCAATTTTGCTATAAAAAATTTTGGATTATTTATTTTAGGCACCTCCTTTGCTGTAGGGATAGTTCAACCCCCTATCCAATCCAGGGATAGAAGTAGTGTTTTACATAATATTCATAATCCGACCAATCATTAGCTCTTTTTGAATAATATTTACATCCCGAAAAGACTATGGGTTTAAACAATTTCACAAAGAAAATCAGGAAGTTATAGAGGAAAAAATTTGCATTGAAAGCCACACGATCAATAGCGTTAACAAATTACTCCTTTGATATCTCATCTTTGTAATCAAAATCGTTCATTTTGTATTTTGTATAAGTCGAGGAGTACTTGTTTATCCGGAGCGCTTTTGTGTCGAAGTCACTATCTTATAGCACAATCATGAAATCGTGTACCAACTTTCAAGCTGTTGCATCCATGTCGCGAGTAGAAAATAAGAGGAACAAATCTTTCATGTGGAGAAGATTACCCAGAGTACAAAAAGGCAAGAAAAAGAAGTGGGCTCCGTCCCGCATCCTCCATGCAGGGGCTGCTAGCGCGCACAAAACGTTCGGTGTACCGTGAACCAATCCAAACCTAACCAAACCGTACATTTTGATTTCGATCTGTAGATTAACGGTCTGAACATGGATTAAAAAATTTGAAAACCGTAGAAAAGGGTTTGGTCCAAAGCAGACCATACTTATTTATAAATAATGCATATAAATATATGTATTAATATTTAGTAAATTGGCTATATTTTATTAAATTATATGCTATGGGGTTGTTTGATAACCCAATTCAGCATTAAAAACTAAATGGGTTAACTAATAACTAATTAATTTCGTTTGATAACAATATTCTTCTTCTTTTTTTTTGGTACTTCGGAAATATAACAATATTTCATCATAGTAGTAATATATATATTTTTTCTTTTGTCAAGACAATAACAGATGATATTATTACTCAAAGAGAAAACATCAAGATGAGCACTCGTCCCTTGATAAGGGATCAAGTAACTACACAGTTGGGGACTCAGTCCAAAGACTACACCCCGAAACAACCACACCTTTTCCAACTAACAAATGTGCTACCATATTGAGAGATATATGGGGAAAACGAAAAATACATGAGAACCTCTTAAAATGTACTTGTATATCACTCATTTCTTTACCACCACCACCCTCTATGGCCACTGCCGCCACTACCACCATCACAATGGTACCGCCTTAACCAGCACCACTACCACCCTACCATCACTACTGGATCACTACTGCATCGCAGCCACCACCATCACCACTATCTCCATCATCGGACTGCCATCACCACTTCATCGCCACACCAACACCACTATCGCCACACTGTCCTTGCACATCTCACACATAAACCTTGAATCCATTTTCCGATTATCCTTCACTTGTAAACGTGTATATGGTCACCGACGTACCAACCACCACCCCAATATTTTATTTTATTGCTCAACTCTGGCCACACTAAATAATTTTTTTTGCACATGTCAATTCCCACGACTCGATAGTTTTAACTTCTATTTTCGATAATGGGAACTCCTGAGCATTTTCCATTTCAAAAGCATTATGTACGTTTGAGCACCGTGCTTGTTACTTTTTCTACATCGCTTGAGAAAATTCCCCACTTCAGTGAGGCAAAAAAGAAACCGGCAATGGATTTCATCTACCGCGCATAAGTAGCCTGTTTGGAAGTCAGCCTTTTCACGCTTGGACCAATCGTGTTCCTAGCACATCCGCGCAACTCGATCACACGGTTAAGGCATTATTTCGCTCTTTTGTGGGAAACAATCGAATATCCTTTGATATAATTTTTTAACACCTTTAACTCGAGAAAAAATGAGTTTAGAAAATGTTGCAACATTGGATAAAAATCCATTTGTCTAGACAAAAACATGTTTTTAAGAAAATATCGAATGTCATACGATAAGAATGATATTTTGCGTGCCTAATATTCATGATTAGTTCTGATATATCAACGGTTTCAAACACTAAAGCGGACCTGGGAACATTCCCAAAATGCGCCGGACGGAACTGTTTAGTCTCTTAAGGCCTCGTTTGATTTGGGTATTAGGAGGTGGGATTGGACTATTTTTGTCCAATCCCGCGTTATCCCTTGTTTGGTTCCGCAAAAATGGCATGGGATTAACAATCCCGGGACAAGTTTTATCCAATACGTATGGGATTACACAATACCTGGGGGGTGATGGGATTGTTTAGTCCCGGATAAAATGAACGCGGAAGGGAAATCCACCAAATTGCAAAAATGCCACTTGTTTAATCCTGAAACGTAGTTTAGGGAACCAAACATGGGATTGGCCAAAACATGAGATATCCCAATGTTAATTATGCATGAATCAAACAAGGGATTGCGTGAGATTCAGTACTAAATTAGTCCCAGGATAAATAGTCCAGGACTATCAATCCCAGGACTATTAATCCTTTTTTTTTTTTTTAGTCCACGAATCAAACGAGGCCTAAAGGGACAGGAGATCATCCAATTCCTACAAAATTACCACTTATTCTTCTTCTAATTGTCACGTTTAGGGAACTGACCTAGTTACAATCAAACAACCGTACCCGTGCCTAAATTGGGTTGGGCGGTTATATTATTTCTTATTGAATCCGATCGCTGGGGCCCATCAACACCTAGGCACGGGTATGGTTGTTTGAGGGTTTTTTTTTTTGGCGAAATGTTTTTTTTTTTGGTGTTATTTCATATTTGAGGGTTTTTTGAAAAGAAAAGGAAAAACGATTTTTTTTGGGCCAGTTCTGCCTAATAAGAGAGGATTGCTTACGTGCTTGCTTGCAAAATCTTGGCCGTTAATTCTTGCTTACGTAGACTCTCAACCGAAAATGTGCAACACTTTGCGGGGCTCATTTTCCAGAGGAACAATGCTACATATATACACAATAAAAATGTACAATAAAGTGAACAACACACTCAAATGGGGTGTGGGCTCCACACACACTTCACAATCAACTATGTGTGGAGTTCACATCTCATGTGAGTGTGTTGTCCTTTTTGTTGTACATTTTTGTTGTGTATCTAACATTTTTGTTTCTAGAGGCTATTCTACATTCACCCATGGGTGGGTCACTGGTCACTAGAACACTCTCAAAATATATATGTATATATATATATATATATATATATATATATATATATATTTAGGATACATGTAATTTTATTTAAGTTTTGTCCTTTCGAACACCCTAGGCGTAAATATTGAACACCTATCCCAAAAAAGTTTGAAAAACGATCCCCAAAATATCATCCCACACACCAATCCAATGTAAAGAACCCAATTAAAAGCCATACGAGGATCCATACCTTCCCATAGATATATAGTCACTTGAATAAAATAAACTCTTTATCTCGGGTTTGTTTGAACGCTTAGTTCTATACTGTGAACATCTATCAACCCAAGTAATTTATAATTGAATACCTAATATATTAGCTCAAAAATAAAGTACATACTCTTAATGACAAAAATCAAAAAAATAGAGAGAGAAAAAAAACTATTTATTCGTGTCGATGTTATGCTCTGGCTTTTTGTGAATACCAATTAACTGTATATCTCCAAAAAATATAAGAGTTTATGTCAAAAAATCCTTGTGAACCAATTCGCCAAACAATAAAAGCTACTATGCTTATCTGCCGGTTTAATTTTGCTTGGACTAAAAAATAAAATTCACCGAGAACATGCAATTCTGACATATATCTTACGCATTTTGTATTATTTGGTCTCATTATTCAAACTATTATATATAAAATTGTGTATATATAGCTAGTTAATAAAGCTAGTCAAGTTAAGGTAATTTTTGAACACCCTATCCAAAATTTCTGGAGCCGCCATTGTCATTTTTAGAACCCACATGACGACTCTAAACCGTTCATTATTTTCGAATGTTCTTGCAAAAAATTTGCTCAATTGGAAATGTGTAAAATCTAAACTTCAAGTTTTAAATTAGAATTCAAGATCCTAGTTTTTGAATAAAAAATTTGAATATTGGATCACCCACTTTCGCATATCTAATTGACTTGAATTTTGGTAGTGACATTTGAAAAATTATTTTAAAATTAATGAATGGTTCATAATATTCATGTGCAACCGAAAAAACCCCATAGACCATTGTACATTTTCTGTTAAGAGTCCACCTAGGCAAGTAGATGTGAGGATTGGCCTTTTCCCTTAGGGAATTGAGACGACGACGACGAAATCGATTTAAATTATAACTGTAGGGATGCAATTGAAACAATTAAATCTACAAGGACAAAAATGAAACACGGGACATTTTATAGAGACCGAAAACGGAGATAAAGCCTCACAAGTCAAAAAGTTTTCGGTGGTCTGTCGCCAGAACATTGAAGACATTTCCCAAGTGTGTAAATCTAGATTACATTTATCAGAGTCCAAAGATTTGTGAAGAAATTAAAAGAAGAGGGTAACTTGGTAAAATCAAATTGGGGGTTCCATTGGCAACAGAGGTCCATTTCCACCGCCCAAATAACTGCTTGCAAATTTACTTGCTGAGACATTAGTCCTAGCAGATTGAGGGAATCGCATATTCTTCTGGAAAATAAACAATAATCAATCCTTTCCTTATCCAAGAAAATGTGATTTAGTCCACATTTATCAAAGTCTGATCAACTTTAATCAAGTATTTGAAGTTTTTTTTTTTTATTAGTATTTGTAGTTCATTATGTATAAAAGAGGGAGTCAATAGTTTCTCTCGAAACGATAAATATATGATGTAGTAGTATATATTTACAAAACTGAGATCCATCACATTTTTTCAGCAGTTAATAACTTTAAGTTTTTGGGATCGGCAACAACAAAGTTAAGATTCAATGCCAAATTTTGTATAATTGGACTCATGAAATTTTATAAGATGGTCATTACACATGCATACAAAAAAGAAACTCGATGACAAAAATGAGAGAAATAGTTAGTGAACGGGATCGAAAATACTAAAAATGAATTCGGTATGAGACCCAATGTTAAAATACAGATGTATCTTGAAGTCTGAAGTAGATCCATGTAAAAGTATTTGAAAGTGGGGACATTAAGTGGAATTTGGGAAATGAAAGCACTTCAAATATTTTCATGTTCAATGACAAATACTACTACAATAGAATGCCTTATTAGGGGAAAAAAACATGATGTTAAATGTCAACAAATTTTAACAAGTATATATCGTGACCTGCAGGGGGACCATGGGTAGTGTAGCACAGACTCTGTAGTGCGAATTTGAGCCATTTGATAGGTGCCGAAAAGCACTCATTTAACCCTCTAATTAACACTTTAATAGTCCAATCACAGAGTTACTTAATGAATTATAATGGTTGAATTGTGTTTGTAGGCTTTGGAGAGTGTCGAACGATTAAAAGTGCTAATGGGAGTTGATACAAGGCATGGAACGCCAAGTAGACTTGAAGAGCTTCACAACGGTCTAAGAATCGCATCATTTCGAGTTCGGATGAAGCCGGGGTGAGCCCGCGAAGTTTTGGGCTACAATCTAGATTTTCTACCCGGGCAAGAATCAAAGCCCACCCGGGTGGTTTTACCCGAGTCAAAGGCGGATTAGGGCATTGACCACATTTTTTTGGGGTTTTATTATAAGTAGGTCATTGCTTTGTATGTTTTGGGGGTTCTAGAATATTTTGAGGCAAATTTAGAGAGAGAAACGCGAGCTGTTCCATGCATTCTTCAAGTTCATCAAATCAAGTATTCGTCTTCATCTCCATGGCCGGCTAAACAGCTTCTAGGGGAAAGATGAAGCCCCGATCTAAGTAACTCTGTATATTTGTATGCGTTAGGTTTATTAACTCGGATCGATTGTTTAACTTAGAACATGTTTTCATTACATATGGTTGGAATCGTTTTAATTCTTTCTATTGGTTGAGTATTTGTGATTGCAACTCAAATACCTAGTTAAACAATGGTTTCCTACGATTGTGCTTGGGTAACTGAGATGGATTATGCTCGTAAGACGGATCGTGCTACTGGACAGTCCGTGAAAGAGACGGGTTGTGCCAGAGAGACGGTCCTTGCTATGGAATAGTTCATGTCTGTTAACAACATAACTATTCTCTTGACAAATCGTGATTTGAATAATAAACCTAGCCCACACATAACTTAGTTATGTGGTCGGGGTGGATTCGAAACCCTAGTTCCTCTCTCCATTAATTTCACTTAGTTTTATTATTTCTTAAATTAATTTAGTTCCCAAAAATCAATCACTCAAATCCTTTTTTCTGAATTAAATTAGAAATTAGTCAAAGTTAACGTAAATTAGTCAAAGTTAACGTAATTTAGCCAAATTGTCTCTGTGGATCAATACTCGGACTTAGCCACTATTCTTCTGAGTAAGGGTTAATTCCTTGTTTTTATAAATTTAATTTTGATACAGAACGACATGGTCAAATTTTGGCGCCATTGCCGAGGACAGTTTGTACGATTACTTAATTTTGATTGGTTTTTATTTTAGTTCTTAGATTAGGGCTTCTTAATTTTTGTTTGCTAGTGATACTCAGGAACAGGTAGCAAGCGTTCAATTGAGCAGGATCATACAGTGAATAGCGTTGCCGTGATATAAAAGCGATATCGTTGCTCACTGTAAGTCTTGCTTCCCTTCCAGTTGCTTGTCTCTGTGTATGTTTGGACGTCGGTCTCAAAAACCCAAACTTGATCCTCTAAATCAAGATATCGGAAAGAGACGTAAGGTTAAGAGTGAGACTTATTTACATTCAATGGGGGATATTATAAATGGAGATAATCCGCTAGGTGGTGCTAATCTAGCAAGGGGTGCTAATCCGCCAGGGGTAGCTGACACGCCCCTTGCCCCACTGCACACACATTTTTTGCCATCATCCTACGCCACACCATCATGCATCCAGTTGTCACCATTCATGACAACTCACTATGAGATTAAACCTAGCATATTGCATGCGTTGCCCAATTTGCACAGGCACTCTAATGAGGATCCCTATTAGCATATTGGCGAGTTCATAACCATAAGTTCCACACTTCAAATTCATAATTTTCCGAATGAGGTGTTTAGGTTAATCATGTTCCAATTTTCACTAAAAGAGAGTGTCAAACATTGGCTCAGTTCTTTACCAGCGAACTCGATCACTAGTTGGGATCAACTTAGGGACGTGTTCCTTAAAAAATACTTCTCCATAGGCAAAACAGTCCAGTATCAGAAACTGATTACTTCGTTCCGACAGAATGACAATGAGCCACTTCATGAGGCTTGAGAGAGGTATGGTAACCTCATTAGGAAGTGTCCGCATCACGCAATTGCATAGTGGCAGTTGGTGCAAAGTTTTTACAATTGGTTGAATCCCCACTATGGGATGATGGTTGATGCATCATGTGGAGGCTCATTAATGAATAAGGATGAGAAGTTGGCATGGAAAGTTTTTGAGACAATGAGCGACACTTCTCAACACCATGCCACTTACCAACACAGTGATAGGGGGACCACCACGGCCAATTCTTGAAAGCCACGAGGTTTGCATGAGGTTAGCCCCTCTAATCACCTCGCTCTTAAGGTTGACTTTCTCGCCAAAAAGCTTGACCAATTTTTGAGTTTGAGTTCGACTTCTGCTCCACCTCCTACCTTTCAGAAAGCATGTTCTCTATGTACTGGTCCAGCCCATTACGTTACCGAGTGTTCGGCGAGAGACCAATTTCTAAGTTTTGTGGAAGAGCAAGTTCACACTGCTCAAGGGTATTCTAATGTTCAAAATTATCCTAAACCAGATGATTCTTCTTTTAACACTTACCACCCGGGGCTTAGGAAACATCCTAACTTGTCGTGGCGACAACCACAAGACAATGCCTCTACCCCACATTCTAGACCATGGTCCACACCGTATAATCCTGCAGTCTATCGCTATGCGACCTACTAGCTGCCACCCCCTCAACAAGCACTTGCTCAACCTTCGAGGGATCCTTCCTTCGAGGATAATTTTCTTAAGGCATTCGAGATGATGATTGCAACCCAACAACCAATGACTGCGACCCAACAGCAGGTGAATTCTCATACAAAGTCCCTCTCACTGCTAAAGGCTCAATTGGGCCAATTGGCCAACTCAATGAACCGTAGAATGAGGGTAGATTGCCTAGTCAGCCGATTCATAACCCGAGTGGTCAGCATCAATGTGAGGGTAATCAAGGGACTGATAACTTCCAACAGGCGAACGTTCTCATGTCCCTTCATAATAAGAGAGAGGTCAAAACCAAACCAGAAAAGCCAAGAATCGAGGAGCACCAAGCTCTCTCCACCCCATCTAATTACGAGGTGCAGAGTTCACATAGCAAGGAGGTAACCCCTCCAATCACTACTTCACCACCCACCACCACGACCACGGGCTCTAAGGCACCACCCTATGTTCTTAAAGCTCCCTTCTCTGCTACCCTAAACGGGCCATCTCCCTACACCAAAAAGGGATCATCTATGGAGGGCACTCTTGAGGTATTCAAACGCATGGATATCAACATACCCCTCCTAGATGCCATCAAACAAATCCCTAATTATGCCAAGTTCCTCAAGGACCTCCGCACTCATAAGCGAAAATCTCGGACACGTGTCCAAAAAGGTCCTTCTCACCGAGCAAATGAGCTCTGTTTTCTAGTCTATCACTCTTCTTGAGTTACAAGATCCCAACATTCCTACCATTGCCATAGTCATAAGTAGTCATGTCGTCAAGCGAGCACTTTTAGACTTGGGGGCTAGTGTCAACTTAATTCCTTACTCGGTGTATGAACAATTGGGATTTGGGAAGTTGAAACCCATGACAGTGACCCTGCATTTAGTTGATTGATCCATTAGGGCACCACGTGGGATAGTTGAGGACGTTCTTGTCAAGGTCAATGACTTTTACTTTCTTGCTGATTTTACAGTCCTTGACACGGAACTAGTGTAAACCCTCAAAAAGCAAACTCTTGTCATACTTGGCCATCTGTTCTTGGCGACAGCCAATGCTAATATTCATGTGAGGAGTGGGGAGATGGAGGTTACCTTTGGGAACATGACGCTCAAGCTCAATGTTTACAATCCCACAAGGTAACCACATTTGGAGGAAGACTGGTTCGTAGTCGATGTGATAGAAGACTTAGTTGTGGAGGCCTTGCCTTAAATTTTGACTAACGATCCGTTGGCCGCATGTTTGGCACACTTTGGGTATGAAGAGTACGATGTAGAAAAGTCCATTGAAAAGGTGAATCTATTACTTGATAGTTCACCTCCCAAGTGAAGTGGGCAGCCCAGTTTGATCTTATTTCCTCTCTGTTTAGTGACATTGCCCCTACATCTATTGAGATTCCTCTAAAGCTTGAGTTAAAGCCGCACCCAGCCAATCTTAAGTATGTGTTTTTCGATACCGAGGACACCTTTCCGGTTATCAAAGCGTCTGACCTTTCTGCAGCGCAGGAAGGTCAACTTATTGACATGCTTAAAGAGCACAAGGGTGCGATTGGGTGGTCTATGGCGGATTTAAAGGGAATTGATCCCTCCATTTGCATGCATCGCATTAACTGCGAAGAGAGTGCTAAACCTTCACAAGAGATGCAACGAAGGTTGAATCCAAACATGAAAGAGGTGGTGATGAAGGAGGTAGTGAAACTCCTCGATACGGGTATTATATACCCCATCGCTGACAGGAAGTGGGTGAGTCACACGCAAGTGGTGCCCAATAAATCGGGCATCACGGTTGTTAAGAATGAGAAGGGGAGTTGGTCCCCACACGGAGACAACTAATTGGCGTGGTTGCATTGATTACCGGAAGCTCAATTCCATGACAAGGAAATATCACTTCCCATTTCCTTTTATTAATCAAATCTTGGAGCAGCCCGCGGGCCAAAGTTACTACTATTTTCTGGATGGTTATTTCGGCTACAATCAAGTGCCCGTCGACCCCGTTGACCTAGAGAAAATGACTTTCACTGTCCTTTTGGCACTTTTGCTTATCGGCGAATGCTGTTTGGTTTGTGCAATGCACTAGCTACCTTTCAGCGGTGCATGATGTCCATCTTTTCCAACATGGTGGAGAAGTTCCTCGAGGTCTTCATGGATGACTTCTCAATCTTTGGGACCTCATTCGAGGATTGTCTCCAAAACTTGCATAAGGTGCTTGAGCACTGCATAAAGAAAAATCTAGTGCTTAGTTAGGAGAAGAGCCATTTATGGTTCAAGAGGGAATAGTTTTAGGGCATGTGGTGTCCAAGAGGGGGAACGATGTTGACAAAGTCAAAGTTGACTTGATTTCCAAGCTTCCTCCCCCTCTTTTGTTAAGCAAATTCGATCATTTTTAGGACATGCAGGCTTTTACCGTCGCTTTATTCGAGACTTTAGTAAGATTGCTAAGCCCTTGTGTGACCTCCTTGCCAAGGATACTCTGTTTGTCTTTGATGCGGCGTGTATGAAAGCCTTTGTCACACTTAGGGATGCCTTGATCTTTGCGTCAATTATGCAGTCACCCAATTGGTCCTTACTATTTGAAATCATGTGTGACGCATCCGACTATGCAGTTGGTGCTGTCCTTGGCCAACGTGGTGACAAAATTCCCCATGCTATTTACTACGTGAGTAAGACCTTTTCCGATGCTCAATTGAATTGCACCACTACGGAGAAGGAATTGCTTGTGGTAGTTTTTGCGCTCGACAAGTTTCGGTCTTACCTCCTCGAGTCTAAGGTTGATGTGATCCCTGACCATGCCGCTTTGCGGTATTTGCTTTCTAAGAAAGACAGGAAACCTAGGTTGATTCCTTGGGTTTTGTTGCTACAAGAGTTTGACTTTGAAATTCGGGATAGGAAGGATTCCAAAAATTCGGTAGCTGACCACTTGTCGAGGATCATAGTTGACTCCTCTGGTGACACGATACCTTTGTGTGACTCGTTCCATGATAAGCAACTTTTCGCGGAGTCACAATGGTATGCTGACATTGTTAATTACTTGGCCACTGGTGAGGTTCCTTCGCATTGGTCCCATCTCGATAAGGACCGATTCTTCTTGCAAGTGGAACATTATTTATGGGAGGATCCGAAACTCTTCAAGTATTGCACGGACCAAGTGATCCAGCGTTGTGTCCCTGAGAGTGAGTATCATAGTATTCTTACGTTTTGTCACATTATTGAATGTGGGGTACACTTTAGTGGGAAGAAAATAACAGCCAAGGTGCTACAATGTGGCTTTTGTTGGCCAACCTTGTTCAAAGATGCCCACGAGTTTTGTAAAACAAGTCTTCGGTGCCAACACTCCAGAAATATGTCTCGCCGATACATGATGCCATTGTCTCCAATTTTAGTTGTTGAGATATTTTATGTGCGGGGAATTGATTTTATGGGACCGTTCCCTAATTCATTTAGGAATGAGTATTTTGGTGGCGGTTGACTATGCCTCAAAGTGGGTTGAGGTTGTGACGTCTAAAACGAATGACCACAAAGTTGTGATCAAGTTTCTTAAGAGTAACATCTTTAGTCATTTTGGTTGCTCGAGAACGATAATTAGTGATGAGGCACCCACTTTTGCAACAAGCACTTTATGGCTCTAGTAGCTTAGTATTCTATTAAGCACAAAGCGGCGACACCTTATCACCCACAAACTAATGGCCAAGTTGAGATTTTGAATAGGGAGATTAAGAAAATCTTGGATAGGACGGTTGGTACAGCACGCAAAGATTGGTCTACTCAACTAGACGATGCGTTGTGTGCTTACCGTACAACTTATAAGGCCCTTATTGGCATGTCTCTTTACCAGTTAGTTTTTGGTAAGGCGTGCCACTTACCCGCAGAGTTGGAACATCAGGCATTGTGGGTCATTAAGAAGTTTAACTTTGATATGGCCGTTGCTGAGTCTCATAGTCGACTCCAACTTAGTGAGCTTGAGGAGTTGTGTAATGATGCATATGAGAGTGCTCGTATTTATAAAGATCGAACCAAAGCTTTTCATGATAAACACATTGTTCGCAAGACTTTTGAGCCTAACGAAAAGGTGTGGCTTTTTAATTGTTTGCATTTATTTCCGAGTAAGTTGAGATCAAGATGGGATGACCCTTACATTGTTTATAAAGTGTTTCCCCATGGGGCAGTTGAAATAAGGGATCTACGGGATGGTAAGATCACTAAGGTTAACAGTCAACGTTTGAAACCATATGTGGAGGGAATTGTGAATGAAGAGGCTGTCAAGGAGATCGACTTGGTGGATCCTGCTTATTCAGATCTCTGAGCATTCGTGAAGTTTAGGAGACTAGAAATCCTTGGAGTTTGCGACAACTCTAGTGTTAGCCGTGCTCAAACGGCTTTTAATGGTCCGGCATAACCACCAAATTTCTAGCCTTAAGTTTATGTATCTGGGTTTCCAATAATCTTATTGTCGTGTCTCGAATAGTCATAAAAGACGATTGGCTCTGATTTCTTTAAAGAAAAACCTTGAGTGATATAACCTATTGAGTCGTGACTTACCCAGGACCTTCTCTACACAAATTTAAGTGAGAAATAAGGGAGAAAAGTAGCACCGGTCCCTTTTGTGTGAAAAAAGGGGTGGATTTAATTGTTTTAGTTTATATTTTCTTTTATCATTTTCGTTCGTTTTTTTTTTTTTTTGCATTTCGTGGTATTTTTCACTTGTGTCTTAGCTTTGCAGGTTTTAGAGTTCGATGCAAGAAGTTAGGGGGACTAGAAAAACCGCCCATGACACGCCCAAGGTCGCCCAGGCGTGGTTTCCAGTGAACAAATGAAGAAAATCGCGTGGGGAGCAATCAGGAAAAATCGTCCGAGCAAGAATGGATGAAGTTTTGACGAGAAAAATAAGGGAATTTGGGCTCTGGAAAAACTGCCCAAGCGGGTAGAGGGCCGCCCAGGGCAGGAACAGTACGGGTGACGAAGAAAAAAATGGTTAAAAAAATGTTGCTGGAAAAACTGCCCAGGCGGATTGAGGGTCACCTGGGCGAAAAAAACAAAGAGTAAGGTGCTGGAAAAACTGTCCGGGTGGGGTGGTGGCCGCCCGGGCAGGTCGGGCAGGCATTAGCTTGCTGGAAAAACCGCTAAAGCGGGTTAAGGGCTGCCCCAGTGGGTCGGGCAGGACCAAAAAAAAAACTACTCTCTCTCTCTCACTCTAAACCTCCATAACCCACACCTCCACCACCACAACTCCACCAATCCTTCACCCAAATGTACCAAAACGATCCCACACCTCCACCACCACAACTTCACCAATCCTTCGCCCAGATGTACCAAAACGATCACCACACCGCCCTCTACCCGTCTTGGCCGATCATAAGCCTCATCATTTGGCCCCTCGGCCCGTGGCCCGCCTGAAGCCCGCTAGGCTTTTACCCTGCCCGAGCCCGCCAAATGGGCGGGCTAGCCCAACCCGAATTTTCTATGGGCAAGGCTTGGGCCTAAATATTTTCTCACCAACCCGCCGCCGCCTTTGTTAGCCCACCCGTCGGCCCCCCACCCATCCATCCCCAAGATACCGATACCCGGCCACCCGAATACACGCTAGCTTAGTTAATTATACTTGGTGATATACTTGGTGTTCACATTGTACCTAACCAAACCCCTTGCCCTCTTTAGTTAATTATTAGTCGGTTTAGTTCTCGAAAAATTGGATTCCCTTTGGCACTTTGGCAATTGGCAGTATCCCAATTCCCACCCACTTTCCCATATTTAAAGTAGACTACATTGACTAGGGAGTAGGGACTGGAGTAGTCGGTGCCTCGGTGGGTGAAGTTCAGAACTCAACAGTCAACAAAAAATTAGATCTGAAAATTTGCCCGTTGCCCAGAGAATCTACTCGTTGCTCAACAGCTCTTTTTTCTCATCTATTAAAAGTCTTTACTCTACCTTTTTCATTCCACAAAAAATTAGATCTGCAAATCTCCAGCACAATAGCGACTAGCGAAATCAATTGGGTTACTTTCAAGTTTCAATTGATTGGGTTACTTTCAACGAAGGCAAAATCGATCAGAAAAATCAAGTATCAGCGATCAGAAAACTCATCACCAATCTTGGGGGTTACTTTCAATCTTTGGATTCAATCTAGGTTCATCAATTGGGTTCATCAGAAATTTAGAATCATCACCTGGGTTCATCATTTGGGTTCATCACCAATCATTATCTGCTCATCTGGAGACTGGAGTAACATTATTCTCTCCTAATTACTTTATTTGATTTAATCTATTTATCTATTTATTTGGTCTGTTTTTCCCTGTTTTTTTTCCCCTTAAAATTTAGTATGGCTAATAATAAAAATTTTGTGAACATAGACTTAGAGGAAGAAGATGAGATAAATGAGCTTGAATCACTTGGCTCACCGTCACCAACTTCTCCAAATTTGTCTACCCAACCCGGTTGTTCATCTACTTCAACTTCCAAAGCATTTTCGAAATTTACATCTGCAGTTTGGAATTTTTTTGATAAACCTGTGAATGTTGTTGTTGATGGTGTTGAATGTATCAAAGCACGACATAAGTTATGTGGTAAATTTTTATCTGGTTCAACAGGTAGTGGAACTACTCATTTAAAGAGACACCATGACTCTTGTCTAAAAAAAATGGAAGTCAAGTAGACATTAGAACTCAAATGCAGCTAACTAAAGGCACTGAAGGAACTTTGGCATGTTTTAATTTTGATCAGCCACTTGCTCGTAGGGAAGTTGTTGATTACATGGTTAGGGCAGAATTTCCTTTTACTTTTGTTGAAAAACATGATTTTACTGGAATAGTAAAATGAGGTTTAAATCCCCAATATAGTGTTTTTTCAGCATCAACTGCTAAAAGAGATGTTATGAAACATTTTCATGTATATCGAGCCAACTTGTTATCTTATTTTCAGAAATATAAGGGAAGAATCTGCTTAACTTCTAATTTGTGGACTTTAAAATCTCATATGGGGTTTTTATGCTTAACTGCACACTTTATAGATGAGGAATGGAGATTGAACAAAAAAATTATATCTTTCAAAATGATTGAGACACCACATACTGGTATTACTATTGCAAATGTTATTCATGAGGAATTGATTGCATGGGGTATTTCTAAAAAGATATTTTCAATAACTTTAGATAATGCTTCGAATAATGATGTAGCAGAAAGAACTTTAAAAGGATTGCTTGATGTATCTTTCGGTACTGTTCCATATAATATATTTCATATACGTTGTTGTGCTCATATTCTAAATTTGATTGTGCAAGATGGTTTAAGTTTGCTAGCTCCTTCTATTGAAAAAATAAAGAATATTGTGAGCAACATTAATTCTTCTGTGCATAGATATGAGCTATACAAAAAGTGTTTAAGACATCATGGTTTGAGAAAAAAGAATATTAATTTGGACATGCATATTAGGTGGAATTCAACTTATGAGCTTTTAAGACTTGCTTTCAAATATAAAAAAGTTTTACATTATTATACTTTGCAAATACAAGGTGTTGCGAATATTGAAACACCTACTGAGCATGATTGGCTTGTCGCTGAAATTGTAAGAGATTTTTTAGAAGTTTTTGATAGTTCAACTAGAATTTTTAGTTGTATTTATCATCCTACATCATGTCGTGTTGTTATTCAATTAGTAAATATATGTCTCACTTTTAAAACTTATTCTCATCTTGATAAATTTAGAGATGTATTAGATGTAATGAGATCAAAATTTGACAAGTATTTTGGAACTTTACCACTTATTTATTGTTTTGCTGTTATCATAGATCCTCGATTGAAAATGGATGCTTTAGAACAATGGTTGGACACTCTATATGATGGTGATGAAATAGAAATAGAAAATACCATTAATTTGACAAGGTCTAAATTAGTTGAGCTTTTTGATCACTATAAAACCTTAGTAGTAGGTGTAGATAGGACAACTCTAGTCGAGACCATGAGCCCGGCCGCGTCGGCAATTCGAGGTGGAGCAATATCATTGCTTAAAGTTAGAAGAATGTCTTATATAATAGTTCTAGTGCAAGTGGTATGGAGTCCGAATTAACACGTTATCTTAACCAACCAATTGTTGAATATGATGAGGAGGATGAGTCATTTGATCAATTGGTATGGTGGAGATCACAAGAGTCTAAGTATCCCGTACTATCTGTTATGGCTCATGATATACTAACAGTTCCAGTTTCTGCTGTTGCATCCGAAGCTGCTTTTAGTGCAGGTGGTCGTGTAATTTCTGAAAAGCGGGGTAGTTTGAAGCCGGACACCGTGGAAGCATTGATTTGCTTAAAAGATTGGCAATTGGCAAAACAAAGAATGCAACAAGCTGAACAAGAGTCTAAACTTGCGGAAGAATTGGCGAATCTAAAAATATCAAGACCTTCCTTTATTGAAGATAGCGATCCGGAAGACGATCCCATACCATTGGATTGAGGATAATCAAAGGCTACTTAGACGATTGAAATGGGCAGCAGTTCTGGACTAGTCTTGGCAATTGGCAGTAACTTGGATGTAGTAGTGGTTCATTTTTTTAATACATAATGTGTAATTTATTTGTTATCGCTTAATTCTAAGGTATTTAATTTATAGTACTAAGTGTTGGTAATTTATTTGTGAAGTTTATTAGGTGCTAATCAGAGACATTATTTTCAATACCAATATTGGATGAGAATGAAGTATTGGTTCATTTTTTTAATACATAATTTGTAATTTATTAGTTATTGCTTAATTTTAAGGTATTTAATTTATAGTGCTAAGAGTTTTTAGTCTAAAAACTGGAAATTTGTAGTGAAAATAACTTAAGTCTTGGCCCAAAAAAGCATAAGTATTTTGGCCCACCTAAATTGCCCAGTCCAACCCGCCCGCCCGAAAACGCCACCCGCCCGCCCGAAAAATAGCCCGCCCGCCCGCCCTACAAGGATAAGCCCATGGGCTGGGCTTGGGCTTCATCTTTTAGGAGATAGCCCGGCCCGCCCAGCCCGCTCCAAAAACAAAAAGCCCGCTTAACCCGGCCCATGGGCGGGCTTGGGCTGGAAGTTCACGGGCTGGCCCGGCCCGGCCCGGCCCGATGATGAGGCTTAGCCGATCACTTTCGCCGACCAGCCCTCTCACCCGCTAGAATTTGTGCTTCAAAGTGCATGGTTTTTGAACTTCAATCCTAGATCTCTAGCCACCAGAGCACTTTCAAGCAAAACCACCACTGGATTCTTACTCCTTGGAGCGAGGGCTTTCACCTACCGGTGCTGGTTCATCTCCAACAAAATTTTTCCGATCAACTTTTCGGCGACCTCCATAAACTCCGGTAACATTTATTTTTGCTTCTTTTCTTGTTTTTCTTAGATTTATTTGTAGACTTTCATAGTTTCTTAGTGTTTTAAGTCGTAGGAGTATTTGGCAATGCCTACTCGTCATGTCCATTGCCGGACCAATCCTACTGAGGCCTCCACCGCCGCGGGGCCATCTAACCAATCACCACAAGGCCGCTTAGAACCCGATTGGGTTAACTGGGGGTTTAATGAGATATATCACTTCCCCATCGACCTATTTCTCAAAGAACCGTTATTTTTGGCGGGGGTAGAATAATTGCGGGCCCACGAACTCGAATATCTCTTGGACCCTTATCCTCTTGTGTACCCCCGCCTTGCTTGCCAATTTTTCCAAAACTTGGAGGAATTCGACCACCCCGGGGGATTACGCACTATGGTTGATGCTATGACCAGTATTTCTTTCCCTCTTGACGTGGCTATGGCCTTTGGGTTTGACCATCAAACCGGTGTACCGGCCTTTGTCGAGGATATTAAAACTGCTTGGCCTCACAATTTGGCGGCCCAAATGTTGGCCGACGATGCACTAACGGGTGAGGCATACCTCAAGCGAGCTAAGCTTCCACCGGAACTTTTGTTGGTGGATTGGGTCTTTAAGAATATCACTTTTGGTCATAAGGATGAGCGGCGGAAGACGCATTTGCGAGTTCTTGCTTCCTTTCACACTGCGCTCTTGTTAATGTTCCCCTGATTATTTTTAATGAGTTCCATCGGTTCATAATGGATGGTGGTCCACGGACCAATATCCCGTTCCCTTACTTGGTCCTCTCTTTGCTAAAATCTAGCCAGGTTGATGAGGGTAGCTGCAACTTTCGCCTCCCACCCGACCAACCATCCTTTCCAGGATCTATAGTTTACACACTCACCCAGTGGCAATCGAGTCTTTGGATTCTCAATCAGGGAGGAGGTGGGATTGCCGAGCCTCCCAATGATGAGACACCCGCACATGACTTTGTTCCTCCCGTTGCTAATGATGTTCCTCCTTCCCCAGGACAATGTGTTTTTGGGCAAGCCCTGTATGAGTATTTGGTGGCCGAGCTTGATAATGCTAACAAAGTAGGCCGGCGAACCGAGCGTAGGGTGGCCAATGTTGAGCGCCGCCAAGATTACATCCAAGGGGCGATGCATTATTATGGGGAGAGGCAAGCACACGATGTTTATGATTTACGAGCCTTCCTCCATGTTATGCACCACCAACCCCCACCACCACCTTTTGTGCCACCCTACTATCCTCCTTACCCAGGGGATTTATCGGTGGGGAGTGATGAGGATTGATTACTTTGTCGTCTCTAGATGTACAATGTCCTTAGTATTATATCTTTTTGTTCTTTTCTTTCTTTGTCTTTTGTTGTGTCTTGCGGACTAACACATATAGGTTTCTTGGTTTAATTGGGGGGGTCTCTTTCTCAACCTATTTTTCTCTTGTGTGTTCCCTTGTTCGAGGTGATCTCTCTCTCTCTCTCTCTCTCTCTCTCTCTATTTATGTCCTTATCTTTTAATGTCTATGCGTTCAATGCAGACATTGCACTATTCAAGTTGGGGGGAGGGATTACTTTATCACTTGTTTTTACTTAGAGTTTTACAAATCCAAAAAATTCACTCCCTCCGTCCCAATTTTTTGGACTCTTTTGGGGAAGTGGGTTTTTAAGGGGTGTGAAAATTTTGTATTGACTTTTCAATTTTGCCCCTAAATCCAATCAATATAACTATGACCAAATTTGTGAGGCTAATTTATTATATGAAAGTCAAAACATATTCAATATGGATTTTATTTGATAGATATCAATTAGTTTTATTATACAAAATTTTCAAAATCATAAAAACCGTTATAAAATAAAAGATAATAGACTAGCCAATTAAGATGGAAAAAGTACCTTTAAGGGTAAAATTGGAAAGTGACATAGTTTTAATGGATGTTTTTAGAAGTGGAACAAATATTTTTGAACATCCCAAAATGGAAAGAACCAAGAAATTGGGACAGCGGGAGTAAAAATTTGAAAAATCCAAAAAAAAGTGGGATCTTTTTGCATGTAATTGAGACATTTTTGCATGGGAGTAAAAAGGAGAAAAAAAAATCCTTTTTGGTTAGTATTTTGAAAAAATTTGCGAAAACAAATTTTCCCTACTTTTCTTCTCTCTCTACTTATTACTCATCTCTCCAATCATTAGTCACATTTTTCTTTCTACTCGTTGCCCTTCTCTCCTATCATTACTCTCATTTCTCCCTATCTCTCTTTACTTATTACCCCTATCCAATTATTACTCATTTCTCTTTCCAATCATTACCCCAAAAATCATTTCAAAAAACTAAATCAAACACTATCTCAAAAATATATCTCTAAATTTTTTTCTCAAAACTGACAACCAAACATTATCATTCATAATGAAATTGTTACGAATTATATTGCTAAAAAGTTACGAATTTAAAGTACAAAAGTTAAAGAACGCACAAAAATGTTACGATCTTTATGAGGTGATACAATTTGAACAGCACATTAGGTTCATATAGTAGACACCTTTAACAGATGTGTATTGTAGATTTTTCCAAAATGTTAAAAGCACATGTTGACAGAAATTAGAGCAATACTAGGTAGCTCGAAATGTTATCCCGAAAATGTCCTTGAAAATAAAATGAGCGGTTTAGATTCACTTTGATGTTTATCTAACCACCGATTTCACTTTTGAGAACATTTTCGCCATAATTTTTAGGAATATTTAGCATTTTCCCATAAATTAATCACGTCAAGAGTAGAGGAGGAGGGAGAGACAGAGTGACTGAGTGCAGAGCAGAACCCATTAACCCCTAGCATGCACACCGATAAGGACGAAAGTCGGTTACATTAATTTACTACAGTTAGTTTTCTCTCCTCTCTGTTTCTATATAAACCCATCACTCCTCTCAATAATCCGCCACCTCCCTCTCTCTCTCTCTCTCTCTCTCTCTCAAACAACCCATTTGTCAAGAACTGGACACCTTGCCTGCAGCTTCCCTTTCTTGATTATTTCTGGCCTTTTCTGTAATTTCTTGATCTGGGGTTTTTGTTTTGTTCTGGGATTCTGTTCTTCGTTCGGTGAGGAAGAGGAAAAAGATTAGAAGAAGAATTTCAGAGAGCAATGGGTCATGATCATGTGTTGCATTTCGTGTTCGGAGTCTTTGGTGAGCTCTTCGAATACAATTGATTTTCCCTTTCCTCCCGATTTTTGTTTCAATTCCTCGCTAATTCACTCGCTTGTTTTTTCGGTTTCAGGAAATATTAATGGGTTGTTGCTGTTTTTGGCACCGACGTAAGCATCCCAATCAACATCTATCTCTCTCTCTCTCTCTCTCTCTCTCTCTCTCTCTCTCTCAAGAACTTTACAACTTCGTTTGTTGTTTCTTCAAGAAAGTAATCAAAATGCTTAACTAATACTAGAATTTAGTTTATCAATGGTACTAATTTTACTGATGGGTAGGATTACGTTTATGAGGGTAGTGAAGAACAAATCCACAGAAGAATTCTCTGGCATTCCGTACGTCATGACCTTGCTCAACTGCCTGCTCTCTGCTTGGTAACTTCTTGAAATTGCTTTTAATTCTGTTTCTAACTTTTCTTATACATCCATACCTGTACGTATACACACATATGTATATCTAACTGCGCCCCTTAAGTTTCTCTCTCCACCCACCGCGTGCATTGAGACCTTGTACCTTGTCAAGAATCCCTTGCACAAAACAAGATTGAAGGGAAATTTAGTAGGTGTACATGTAACATGTTGGAGGATATGTTGTATGTTGCCATATTTTCCCCTCTTCCTACTGTCTCATATTCATTTTTTATTTTTAGAAATTCGATGATTTTGATTATTCGTTTGTTTTTGTATAAAAACGAGATGAAATGGGCAGAACACTTTCAATCCTAAATTTATTCAGTGTTACTGTATTATTGGCACTCTTTCTTGTCTCTGTTTTTTGAATTTTAGTCAGATTTTCATGAATTTTTTGAATATCATTTGTTGTGCCAAACGTAATTGAAAAATTAATAAATCAATTCTATAATGTCATTATGGTCCAATTCTTTTAATTCTTCTTACAACTCTGCCCTCGTGACGAAAATTAAATTACCAATCCACCCTCGATGAAATGAAACAGGTATGGCCTGCCATTTGTTTCGAAAGACAACATGCTAGTGTCAACAATCAATGCCTCTGGTGCAGCCATTGAGTTCATCTATGTTCTGATTTTCCTCATATATGCACCAAAGAAAGATAAGGGCAAGATCCTGGGGCTTGTCACGTTTGTGGTCTCTGTATTCCTCGCTGTCGCCTTCATTTCCGTTTTGCCCTTCATGGCAACAAAGAGAAAGCTCTTCTGCGGTTTTGCAGCCAGCGTCTTTTCCATCATCATGTACGCGTCACCTCTGTCAGTCATGGTAAGGTCTTAAAACACCGTTTGTCTCCTCATTCAACTTGTTTAGCTTTTTGGTTTCATTGTTCTCTGAGCCGAAACGAGCTTAATATAGCAGTACTTAGAGAAACAAGTTTTGAAATTTGTCGACCGAAAAGGTTCATAAAACTTGGTACATTATTTTTGCCCCCTAAACCTTAAACTCAAGTATCCGTTTTCCTTTTTCGCATATTTGTGGGAAAGGGTGATTAAATCTAGGGTCATATCGATCGATTGTAATCTCTAGAACTAGTGTCCAGCTTATTAATGATTCAGAACGTATTCTCTGCACATTCAAACTTCTGACCCCGTTTGTTTGAGGCAATAATGGCTTTCTAGTTAAGAAGCTTAACAGACCTTTTCTAATAAATTGTGTTCATTTTGTGCAACTGGATATGGTGATGACCACTTAATTGTGCAGACGACGGTCGTCAAAACGAAAAGTGTGGAGTACATGCCGTTTTTTCTGTCACTATTCGTGTTCTTATGTGGCACGTCCTGGTTCATCTATGGACTTCTGGGAAATGACCCTTTTGTCGCTGTAAGTATTACTAACTCTGTTTTGGGTAACTTTTACTATTGAAATTAATCGGTCACAAAATTGTAATTATACAAATTTTAGCTACTTCTTTTAGCATCACTCTATTTCAAGCTTTGTTTTATTTGGTCGCGCTTTTGTTTTTTACTTTTATTTTTGTCACAAAATGCATTTCACAGTACTTCTCCAAAACAAGGAAGGGATTTTCTTTTGAAACACGTTTTGATGTGTGGTCAGTTTGATAAATACATCAACGACTATGCAGGTGCCTAACGGGTTTGGATGTGCGTTAGGAGCCGTTCAGCTGATCTTATATGCAATTTACCGTGACAAGAAAGGTGAAACCAAGAAAGCTAATGCTAACGGATCGTTGGAGATGGGGCTGGGAAAGGCCGAGCCACAGAAGCAATCACAAAACGGAGACGTCTAGGCGGCAGTTTACATACGGAATATACATGAACAGTTACCTATTTCCCCTTCATCTCTCAGCTTCGGCCTTCTGTTTTCCTTGTAGTTTTCGAAATGTAGCTTTCCCTTGGGTGTATTTTTTGGGTTGGCTGGTTTAAAAAAAAAACTTTCCCCTCGCGTTGTCCACGTTAATATAGCAACCCAAAAATTAAAAATAAGCTTCTTCTGATATGGTAACTTTTGTAGCATTATTCCCCACTAATGACATTGCCAATGGATTTGCATATACATGTGATTTTTTGGGATGGTTTTCTATTAATTCAGTGGTTTTCAAAAGGTCACAGTAACCAAAATTTTCATGTTTTGGTCTCCATTGACACCTCTGCAAATAAAAAACACTCTCATGTGATTGCAAAACCTGAAATCCAATACCCTAATAAATTCCTGCCGAATTCCTTTCCAAACCGTAGTCCTGTTAAAAATATGGATACCATAGTCGAGTCGAGCTTAGGTAATCTAGCTCGAGCTCTTCAGTGTTAAGATTTAGCACAACTTGTATAACCGAGCTGAGCTCAAGTTTAAAAAGAGGATAAAGCCTAGACCAAGTCACATTAACATATAAATTCCGTAAATTAAATTTTACTAACCTTTATGTGTTGACGAGATGACACAAGGTAAGATGTACTCGACTCGGCTCGGCTCGACTACATACTCAATGACCAGCAAAGTTCGCCTCAGGCTTGTTTAAGTAAGTGAACCGAGCTCAAACCAGCTTTTCATGTTGCTACTACGGCTGGTTTTGGCTTATATCTCAAATATCTCGTTCTGACATTGCCCACTATTAATGCAAGCAACAGAAAAACCGTTTGGACAGACCCAAAAACCAGCTGACACAGAAAACAAAAAACAGTTATGTACCAAAGCTCCGATTTCTGCCCTATAAAAATCATACCAAAACAATCAAATTTGTCTATTACATAAGATGTTGCATCTATTAAGGGAATAAAAGAGGCCCTTTTGGAACTAGACCCAAATCCGTCGTGCTAGTATTAGCCAAAACGGGTGGTGCCCACCACAAGCGCGCTGTAGTTCCGCCACTGGCCCTTACATTCATATTGGTTTAACTTACTATTTATAAGTCTGTGTCTGCGTTTTTATGTGTCCTCTGGGTGTTCATTTGCTTCCTTTACTTTCAATGTTTATACAAATTTTGGTTATGACATGTTAGAAAAGAGAATGCTATGAATCTGTTTTGTGGTCTGCCCTCTGATTATCTGTTCGTGCAAATTTAAAACCGCGGCATAGCCAAGCAGCAAAGCTTTCCGTCGGCATCCATTGTGGCACTTCGAGTAAAAAACAATTGTAGCAAATTGGGATAAGGTAGCGTGCATCTGTCCCAGTTGTAAGGGCATGAAGAACAATCTCACGGAGAAAATAAAGCAAGCAATCAAAATAACAAAGAGCAAGACAACGATATATGGAGTTCGGACAATTTTCTTAATCTTACTCCACGGGGTGTTGGGGGGTTTCACTATGATGAAAGATGAACAACGATTAAACCTATCATTTGCCTGTTATAAGAAAATACAACAGAAGCACTAAAAACATCAAAAACGCACTCTTCGCAGCCACGTTGGTCTGGACCAAAGAGACCAAGGTCCAGACCACCAACCCCCTTGGTCCGGACCACCAAACCCAAGGTCCAGACCAAACATGCTGCAACATGTATTTTGACTTCCTCTTGCTTGGTCTGAACCACCTTTGACTTGGTCCGGACTAGAGATGCTGAAACTTCACAATTCACATAGAAAACGATGAACCAACGATAAAGCAACACTAGAGCCAGTTATGAAGCCAATGATCTCCAATAGTACTCTGTTTGGCGAGCTAAGATAGAAATGACAGGGTAAAAAAAATGCTTTTATTATACTTTAAGCGTTGCAAGTGTCATGTTATATTTTCCATTAACAGTCAATTCTTTTAACGACATTAATCACAGTTTCAAAGCATCATGTAAGTTTCCGAGTTTCAATGACACCTCCATAGATGAAGGTTTCAAAACAGTCATCTTCGACTTTTAATCACACTAGTAAACTGTTATCTTTAACAATAATTGTAGGGGTGTAATAATTATCCGGGTCAATCTTTCCTAAGTCCATCTCCAACGGTCCATCAGCCATGCGTTTCTTGGTTTCACCCTCCTTGTTGCGGAAAATGGCATATAATATCAGCTGAACGACTCCTAACCCGCTTCCAAACCCGTTAGGCACCTGCATAACAATTGATTGTTTGTATTCATCAAACCAGCATTATACGGAATTATATAGTAAGACGAGTAATTATTCCATGGTCTTGGGGCACCGTCATACGGAATTATATAGTAAGACGAGTAATTATTCCATGGTTTTGGGGCACCGTCACTAGGTGCTCAAAAACCCTTACCCATCTCACATTCCATAGCATGAAATATAGGACCATGTTCCACAACACATTGAAGCAAAAATTAAAGTTGAAGTTAGTGACTTCACAAAGTAGTGTAATTACACTTTCATGACCAGTTTTCAAGTTACCCAAGAAAGAGCTACAAATACTTACTTACAGTGACAAAAAGGTCATTTGCCATAAGTCCAATTGCCCAAAGAGGAACCATGATGTGCCACAGAAGAACACAAACAGTGACAAAAAAAAATGGCATATACTCCACGCTTTTTGTTTTGACCACGTTCCACTGCAAAATTAAGGAGTCATCACCACCTTATAATGTAAGCTGAATTTAGAGACATATTTGAATGGGGAAACTAAACAAAATTTCCTTGAAAATGTTTGTTAAGCTTATTAACTAGAGGCTCATTTCCTTCTGAAAATGTGTGCTACACTTATAAACTACTAGAGGCTCGCTCACTTCTGAAAATGAGTGCTACACTTCTTAACTTGAGGCCAAGGTTACAACAATCCCTTATAGAGTTTATTACTATTAAGGTCACAACACAAATATTTATTACCATTAAGGTCAATCACTCTTTTTAATTACCATTAAGGTCAATCACTCCTTTTTTGAGTTTATGTTTAGGGTGCACTTTCTTGTTATAGTGTTTTAATGGTTTAGGCACTTTCATAAGGTACTCTAGGATTTTAGGCACTTTCATACTTTAGGGTACCCTAAATTTAGAATGTACATTTTAGAATTTAGACCATACATTTAGAATTTAGACCGTACATTTAGAATTTAGACTGTACATTTAGAATGTACATTTTAGAATTTAGACTGTAAATTTAAAATTTAGACTGTACATTTAGAATTTAGATCTTACATTTAGAATTTGGATCGTACATTTAAAATTTAGACCGTACATTTAGAATTTAGACCATACATTTAAAATTCAGAATTTAGCACTTTCATAGGGTACCCTAAGATTTTAGACACTTTCATAGGATACCTTAGGGTTTAGATTTAGACACTTTTATATGGTACCTTAGGATTTAAACATTTTTATAGGATACCTTAGGATTTAGGTTTAAGGTGCACTTTCCTATAGGATTTTAGTGGTTTAGGAATTTTCAAAGGGTACTCTAGAGTTTAGATTTAGACACCCTCACAAGGTACTCTAAGATTTAGGCACTTTCATACGATTTGGGGATTCAAAATTTAAAATTAAAAAAAGGGAGAGAGAGAGAGAGAGAGAGAGAGAGAGAGAGAGAGAGAGAGAGAGAGAGACTAATGAGTGGAGGTTTTGATGTATTTTTTAAAAACTAATTGAGCTTGGCGTGCACAATCCAAAAAATTGGACCAACTCAAGCTTTTCCCTACGTTATAACTATTACAAAATGCAATCAGGATCAGGCGATCCGATGATAAAAATGGCATACATATGAAATATACAATCTCATATAACAAAAAACACGAATCTAATTGTAATAGCCCGATCTCATATAACAAAAAGCTCCGTGAGATCGTATATTTCATATGTATGCCATGGCTGCATAGCACGGTGTTGTGCATCCCATGCACGGCACCCCTAAGGTCCCTAAATGGCCATGGGCTACACATCCCTCGAGGTGGTGAGGGCCCCATGATGTCCGTTATCACAAAACCATGACAGTGAGATAATGTTTCTTACAGCAGAATTATGTTTACTTTGACATCAATATAGCAGCAATTTTGGACCTTTTGGCTACACTCTGGAACATTTCTGTTTATCCCTATGCGCGGATCACAAATCTAATTGTAACAGTCCGATTCCACAATAAAATTCTAACAATGAATCCGATAAAACAACCAAAACCAATAAATAATTTTTTTTGTAATTTACCGTCTCAATGTTTTAGGCTTTTGCCTCCAACCAAGGCCTCTCCTAAGAACATATGACACATATCCACAACGCCACTAAAAGGCTATACACCCCACCATTAACACTTATTAAGAAAATTGTTAGTGATCATTAAATCATTAGACAGCTTAACTGTAAAAATGCAAGCTCGTTATTATTATATATATGGGATATTACAATATATATGGGATATTACAATATCCCCTCCTTTTTTTAAGAATTTCTCATTAAAATTTATGAGTATACCAACAAATTTAACTTTTAAGAATGAGAACCCAAACAAAAAAATACCTTAATACACAAATGATGGAAAGACTCGGCTTCCGGGCGGTTAAGGTTGTTATACATGACCTCAGACTCTTTCTTCCTCCGCAGTGGTAGAACTTAAGAGGGGGAGGTGGCCAGTGCGACCCTTAGTTCCACGACGTTTCCTTTTTTCTTTTTTTCCCAAAGTTTTTGAAAAACCAAAGTGAGCCTAAAAGGCTTGTGTGACACCCGGATCCGGCGGGTGCTTTGCACCATGCTGTGCACCCTCGAGTGTCCGATCATGTTTTGAACGACCCAGATGTGTTTTGATTTTTAACAAGTAAAAATAAATAAAAATTAAAATAAAATTACCGAACGCATCCTAGCCGTCCAAAACATGATCGGATAGCTGAGGGGTGTAAAGCACCCTGGTGCACAAAACACCCTCCCCCTTCAAAAAAAAAAATTAGATTTTTCATGAAAAAAGCTCTCGCACAAATCTAATTTGATCTCCCTTGGCAATATCAGACGATGGCCGGAGGATGACAACTTTGACATCGATTGGTGCGACTTTGACATTCTAATTTCAAATTGTAACATATGAAAAACAACACTAATTAATATTGCATGGGGCCCATGGGTGCGTCCACATGACAAAATAATTATTAGCATAAGTGCTAAGTGGATCTAACTACTTAAGGTGATAAGTCTTAAAGGGATTTTAACTACTTAAGTAATAGAGATAAGTAAGTCTTATCTTATCCAAAAATAATAAATCCTAGTACAGAAAAATATATTCCCATATCAATCAGAATAATGCTACGGACACAATACTCCACCAGACCACCAACCATAGAAGCCTACGTAGCACAGCACGATTGGTAATGGGAGAACAAACACTTTGAAACTACTTTGAAACCGTCCATCATGTAGTGCCATGTAGGCTTGTGTGGTGGAGTGGTGTCCCTGCCATTATTGTATCAATTACTAGGGGTGTACAAGAAAACCGAAAAAACCATGAAACCGGACCAACCGAACCGATCCATTTGGATTGGTTTTATGGTTTAATGAATTGGTTTTGGTTTCAAAAAAATGAGAACCGTATATTATGGTTCAGTCCTTGGTTTTACAATTGCAAACCGTGGTTTGAACTAAACCAAACCGTTAATACATACATACATATATATATATATATATATATATATATATATATATATATATATATATATATCTATTTTACCCTTGCATATGCCAGGAACCATCAATAAAGCTTTTCAACTACCACCAAACCCTTCCACTCCCCAAAACTATTTCTTGTTTCCCATAAATCTGAAATCCAACAATGATAGCTACTATATTAGAACTCTTTTTAAGGGTTCCAAAGTTATTTCATTCTCACATCTCTAACTCTCTCCCAAATGAATGGCTCTCTCTCTCTCTCTCTCTCTCTCTCTCTCTCTCTCTCTCTCTCTCTCTCAATTCATCAAATTGTGAGCAATTTTAATAAATTAATCGTATTTTTGGACAATTTGCAGATGATAAATGGTTTAGAACTGTAAATCGAACCAAACCGAATTGATCAAATGGTCTGGTTCCGGTTTGGTTCCATATGTGTAATGGTCTGGTTCTGGTTCTCAATTTTTTTGAAGCGTAAGATATGGTTCGGGTTCTTGAATTTCTACAAAACCGGTCCAATCCAGACCATGCACACCCCTATCAATTACAACTTAATCTCTCTCTCTCTCTCTCTCTCTCTCTCTCGGGCACCTTTATAAAACAAAAATGATTGTGACACAAACTTTGTGCCACAACCAACCACAACTCTCTCTCTCTCTCTCGGGCACCTTTATAAAACAAAAATGATTGTGACACAAACTTTGTGCCACAACCCCACTCACATGGGTTGTGGGTCCCACATGGGCCCCATGTGCGGGCCCCACACCCCATGTGAGTGGGGTTGTGGTTGATTGTGGCACAAAGTTTGTGTCACTATCATTATTCTTTATAAAATCTTAGGGATTTGAAACATGTGAAGAGTAGTGGAGGACTTTGGTAGCTACTCCACCTGTGTGAAAGCGTTATAGAAATTCTTACAGGACGTGGTATTGGTCAGAGCTCGTAATTCCTTAATCTGAAATAGGTATTTCGTGTTTTCCGTTTTTATCCTACAACTAAAATGATACAAATCATATAAATTCGAAACGTGGATAGGGCGGTTGTTTGGACTCATCCGATCTGACCTTAATTGGTACTAAGCGGAATCACATAGAGGGGGTGAGATATGTGTCACCCACACTTTTTTTTTTTATAGACTTTGTCACTGCATAAGTGTTCCCTACGAAAATTTGTGTAATTTTCGAACCAAAAAATAAAGTACTTTTGCGCATAATTTTTGAATTTTTTGCACGAAGTATTTCCTTGCATAATTAGATCTTTAATTCAGTTTAAAAAAATTGAAAACATTATGAATGGAAGTACTTTATTTTTTATTAGAAAATTACATGTCATTTTAATAGAGGACACTTATTTGGGGATGGGGAGAGAGAGAGAGAGAGAGAGAGAGAGAGAGAGAGTAATACTTTGCACAAATACTGTAAAAATTGCAATTTATAGAATGATTAGTTTGGGTCAAGAAAAAATACTATCTTAATGGCGTTCATTAAGAGAATTGGAGCAAGCCTTCATTTCTTTTTCACAAAAAAGGCCCATGAACAGACCTAATAATTATATGACTTTTAACAGTTAATACTTAATTTTCTTCTTCATATTTTTCCGAATAACATGTACCTAAATTTCTATTGAACAGTGTCATTTGAATCCTAGCTCCGCCACTTCTTTCTCCTCCGATCCTCTACATTGGTGTGCAGGCAGGCACAACCACAATTATGAGTCATGAGTCAAAGGAGGTGGTTAATGCGTGTGTGTTTGAAGGGCATAAAAAGTCTTGGATATTTGTCCCAAAATTAATACTGATATTGACGGGCCCCATTTGGTATATCCCATCTTCTTATTTTATTTGCATATTACATCCCTGAATAAAAAAGTTATACCAGATCTCAGCTGGTTGAAATGTGATAGGAATAAGAAAGAAATAAGAATATAATCACCATAATTTTGCATACAAATAGTCTAATCACTTACAATCCACCGTGGATTAATTGTAGTTCTCTCAATGGAGCACGAAAAGCGTAATGTTATGAATACACATGTGTTCAGGACCGTCTGATGCATGTGAGTTTGGGGCTCACATACATTGGAAGACTCCTAACACGTTTATGTCTGAATCTATAGAAATCGTATTTGAAATTAAAAGAAAAGGGGCTTAAGTTGGTTGGATGGTAGGGAATCCTATTTCTGGAATTGATTACCAAACTGGGAGTTGTTTGAGAGCCTCATTTTTAGTTTTTTATTTTTAACTTTTTGCCTTTTTGGATTATGGTCAAACGTATTTTGAATATGGTAGGAGTGTTTGAGAAAAATGTGTAAAATGCATTTTGCAACATGAGTAGTGTTTGGAAAATATGTGTGTAATACATTTTGTAGGTCTTTTTGATAATCGAAATGTTATTAAAAGTGAAAAATAAGAAGTCAAAAAACTCCTCTCACCTTACTTTTGACTTCTCCTCTCTATTGTCAAATTTTGAGTATGCGTTTTGCCTAAATGTGCTCTGCGTTATTTCAGTCAAACAACCAAAAGGTGAAAAAGAGAAGCTTAAAACATGAAAATGCGTCAGCCAAATTCCCCCTAACTGATTCGGATGCGGCTTCATGGAAGGAAGATGTTGTCACTAGTCTTTTCGAGCCAGATCATGCGAGGTGTATTCTTAGTTTACCTTTATCATGGATTAACAGAGGTGATAAACTTGTTTGGCATTATTCACAGTCGGGTATTTATAATGTTAGCTCTGGTTACTTGTTGGCTTTGGAATTGGAAAACCAAAGATTTTGAGGAGGGGAAATGAGGATGGTCGTCCAAGGTCTTTGGTAGTTCCGGAGGAATGCTAGAAGAGCATTTGGGGTTTGAACATTCCCAAGAAAATTTAGCTTTCTTTGTGGAAATGTTTTCATGAAATTTTACCTACTAGGGATGTGTTGCAGCAGAGAAAGATTGTGGCAAATTCTAGCTGCCCGATTTGTGATGCTGAGCAAGAGACCATTGTTCATCTTTTTTGTACTTGCCCTTTAGCCGTCCAGGTGTGGCTTTTGTCGCCTTTACAGGTTGATATGGGGCTGGTACCGCTCAATTCTTTTAGTGGTTTCGGGATTATTTGGTTCTTCCGTTGGCATGATCATGCTAATAGGGATTGGTGTTTGTCGGTAGCTGCGGTTATGCTTTGGCAGGTTTGGAAGTGTAAGAATGGGGTCATTTTTTAACAAAAGCTTTCTATTCCGGGAATGGTGTGCAAGTGGGCCGTGGCGTATTTGCAAGAGTTCTTATCTGCGAATTCTTTGGATGCGGCATATGTGGTATCAAGTGGGAATGGGAGTCTTAGTTCATGGCAGAGACCGCCTAGTGGTGTTTTCAAGATCAACGTGGATGGGTCATGGAAGAAAGGGGAGAATGGAGGGAGTTTTGGGGTGGTTGTCAAGGATTTTAGAGGGTTTTTTTTTTGCTGCCTCTATGGGGTCTATTCAGTGGTGTGCAAGCTCATTGGTCGAAGAAGCCTTGGCAATCTGGCAAGGTATTTTGCTAGGTTCTCAACTTGGGTCGGGGTCGATTATTCTGGAGAGTGATGCTTAGTTGATCGTGAATATGCTCAATGATCAAGTAGCGTTCAACCAAGAAGTGGAAGACATTACTCATGATGATCAAGTTTTGAGTAAAATTTCCAATGTTCCAGTTTTTCCTTTGTTCGTTGGACAAGTAATAATGTCGCTCATGTTTTGGCTGGTAAAGGTTTTAGTGGTTGCTTGATCCCCTTTCTAGGGATGGGTTTTCCGCCTAATGTTTTAGTTGTGTTTTAATAATATCAGTTGTT
This sequence comes from Vaccinium macrocarpon, assembly GCA_022606695.1. Classification (NCBI taxonomy): domain Eukaryota; kingdom Viridiplantae; phylum Streptophyta; class Magnoliopsida; order Ericales; family Ericaceae; genus Vaccinium; species Vaccinium macrocarpon. The sequence goes on along the minus strand of CM040170.1, from coordinate 25,863,898 downwards.
ATTGTTGTGACAAAAAAAAAAAAAAAAAAACCTCCCCCTAACAAACTCCTCTAAAATTAAAAAGAAAATAAAAGAAAAAAAACTCTTCTAAAATCGTTCTATCCTTTGAATAAAATTCCTAAACCAAACGATGCGTCTAAAATTGTTCTATCCTTTGAATAAAATTCCTAAACCAAACGACGCGTAAGGACTTTCCAAGGACTTGCTTTCTGGGGGATTGTTGGACGACTTATTTGAACTACTTTTCTCACTTCGTGCCATGGACGTGATCTGCCTCCGACCCACATGGTTTCTTATATAGTATAATCTTGTCCACTGTTTGTTTTATATTTGTTGCATTCCTTTCCCATTTTGTTGCCAAGTTGTTTTACCATTTACAGTCTTTTAATCCAAGTAACCCTTGGCAAAAAGGAAATCTTATCTTATCTTATATAGTATTGCAGAATGACTTTTTGTGAGGAAGACTCTCATTGCGACAAGTGGCATAAAATAGTTGGTTTGTCATACAAGATTTTGAGTGACACATGTGACAATAATTCAATTACCATAAGTAGGTAAATTTCAAATTTCAAGCAAGTTCCATGATTTAAGGAATTAGCACTCAAGATTGGTAAAGAAAATAATCTGCCAAATAATTTTAAATTCCAAATACTCATCAATCAATAAATTCTACAAATGAAACAATTAATTAGGTAATTAAATTTTTTAAAATAATTTAAAAAATCACTCAACATTTGCAAATAAAAACAAAAATCCATTAGTTTTAAATTCCCAATACATAAAAAAACTTATAAAATGAAAATGTCCATCCCACATTTTCTCAACCATCAGTCTAAAAAACTCTCAAGTCTCTCATTCCAACCAATTATATTTTCGTGCAAACCTTATTGTTGTTCTTATACTTTGGCTTGGGGCATGGTTGGCCTAGTGCAAATGAACAAATAACTCATGTTTTGGTACCAGTGAGTTAGTTTGTAATAATTTTTTTTTCAATTTCTATTGATTGTTATTCCTTTTTTAAAAATAGATAATGGCTTTTGATGTCAAATTTTATGTTGCTTAATAAATGACTTGGCTTTTACAGGATAGATGTGAGAATCTTGATGAGTAAATCAATCGATTGAAATTGTCAAAACAACATTTTGAACGCAAAAATGGTCAAAGGGTTAGATATCATTCCAATTTTATCGGATGTCCCCGAAGGGACATAATTAGAATATTATTCTCAATTTATTAATAAGTGTCAAGTTAGTAGTTACTATTGCTAAAATCTTGAAAGGTGCAATACTAAATTACTATATGAGTATCAAGTGACAAATGAGATCTTATCAATTCTTTTAGCCCACCTTTCTTAAGTTTTGTGGGATAGAATTTGTTCTCTTCTTCTTCTGACAAAGTGACATTTAGTAATATATTCTATTTTAAGATAGAATGATGAATATCTATCTGACTTAAACAATTAATATATGAACAAAATAAAAATTCGTAGAACACAGTTGAATTATATTGTGGAAAAAAAATTCAAAACTCAAATATATGCCTAACACTTATGATACGTAATAATCGCAAAACTAACATCCAAATATAAGAAACAATATATCCATATGAGTGAACTAATATTTTGAACCAACATACATTAAGCACAACGATTGCACCATTGCAATGTCCAGCTCCATAAACAAAGGAATTAAGCCCCAAAGCAAAATATGAAGGTCGTGAGGTATTTAAGATTTGATTAAGTTTGATTTTGTGAGATACTTAAACAAGTTATAAGATTTTTTTAACAATTTATATTAGAGAGTAATACCTATGGACGGAGCCAAGATTTTGACTCGGAGGTAGCACCTACAATTAATATTCTTCCACCTCCATCCCACAAAAGATAGTCTATTAATTATAAAGCGAAGTGCAATTTTTGGATAAAAATTTCAATTAGTTCTTTAATTTTGTATGAAGAAATGTATAAATCATGTACGGAGGTGCTTTATTTTTCTATCCGGAAATTAAATGTTTTTAGCAATGGATTATCTTTACGAATTGAGGGATTATTAGTATAAAAAAGGGTATAAGTGTTCTAAGATTAATTATTTATAATACAAAAAGGAATACACATTTTCATAGGTTAATCATCATCAACATGATTAATACCAAAAAATTACACTCTTTCATCAATTTATCACTCATTAATATGTTTAATACCACGTGTTTGTGAAGAATAACACTATTCTTGCCATACAAATTTAAATTATTGGTATATGAAAACAATAATTCATCCCATACATAGCATGGCTTTTCCGCTAGATTAATTGTCGGATCAAAATGCTCCAAGCATAATCATGTAGCACGATACAACGCTAGATTTTTGTGGAAAAACTAAACCAACAAACAAACAAGGCCATTTTAATGTTGAAAGTATTCATCAATAGTTAAATTTTTTCGTTTATTGCGACTCCGCACATAGCACGGGTTTGATGCTAGTAGTTTGAGAATTGAGAAGGTCCTTGTACAAAGATTTTTTTGAATATATCCAAAACCTGTGCGTCTGTTACCATTCGATAAACGTGGCCTTATACAATAATAATGAAGAGTTCACATTCATTAAACGATTCTGATTATATCTATTGCAGCATGTATAAATAGATTTATCTACGTAGCATTACACTATTTAATATTCTAATACATAATTAATGTTTGGTTGGTCCCTGTGATTTTAGCTAAGCATGAAGTTACAGTTACAACCGCATTTTTTGCTTGCTTTGGTTGGGAGCTAAATGGAAAATGCATTCTACCATTATCAATTTTCGAAATTTAGTGTCACAATTGGGGAATCAGCCCCCCTTAGGGTAGAGTATTGAATTGTCATTTCACACTGTCCATCCTATTTAGAGCCAAAAGACCATTTTTCTCTTACATTTCATAAAAAAAAAATGTTGTACGAAATCAATAATTCACAATCCAGAATATATAACTAAATTTTTTTTAACGGCATCTGTAATTAAAAAAATTGACTCTCAAATACTACCTAAGTCGAGTTTGTGGAGCCCCGAAGTTGTTTAAACTTAGTTTGACCAGCTTTAAAATGTGGACGAATTCGATTGATTAACAATTATCAATCAAGTTTGTAAGGTTTTTTTTTTCTTCTCTCTTGTGACGCTTTAAATGAATGATATGATGCAGAAAAGATTTTGTGTTCGAATAACAGTTCATTTTTATCACACAATAGGATATTTGTATGATAGTCAATTTGATGATTACAAATGGTCGATGTTTAATTAGCTTGAACCCAAAATTTATTCGTCTCTTTTTAAGTTTTGTTGCTTCGTATATCTAATTTATTAAAAAAATATTATTATTACTTCTTTACCTCCACTTTACACATTTCACATCAATTTTTACCCCATTTTTCAAAGTTATCAACCACTTTTACAGATATGATGAATTCTCAGAGTGCGATGTCAAGACAACAGGTTGTAGTCTTGATCCCAATCCAGCTGATCGCGATTATCAATAACCTGATTTCATCTCAAAGACTTGCAAAAATTGAGTCTCCCATTGCTAAGATGAAATCCAAGCGCTGATCTTTGTTAATCAATCAAATAGATGTCAAGCCTTCTGAGTTGCAAAGGTGGCACTCCACCGCAAGATTCTCAGATCCCATTTTTACCCATTAAATCTTTACCCAAGTTTTCGAAAGGGCAAAACAATAATGGTATAAGACTTTTACCAATTAATTTTTCAAAACACACACTTATTAAGGGATAACCCCAAATGAAATAATCAACGATTAAAAAGAAATCGAGGAAGTAGCCTTAGAGGATAGACAATTTGAGATAAGCCCAAGGTCACAAGTCCGTCCAAACAAAAGTTGATTGGTTTTATGTTGGCGTATTACACAGACTATTTTCACAAATCGATCATTCTCGGTTAAAAGAATTATGTTGAAAAATGATTAATTATTGTGTCTCACACAATAAAATTAGAATTAAAATTATCAAACAATAAAAATGATTTCAGTGTTTTTTTATTTTTATTGAAAAAAGGAGGTAGTGACAAGTGGACTGGGCCTATTCCGAAAAATAGTAGTATCAAAATCCTACCAATTTGTGGGCTGGGCCTATTCCCGGCTAAGGTAAAATTGGGCTAGCTAAATGCAAAATATGTTTGGGCTGGGTGGGCTTTGGAGCCCTTTTTATTGTCAAACCTACTCCATTAATACTTTGGTGATCACATTTTGGTACCACATTTTAGTACCATGGTCATGTGTGACCAATACGACCAAAAAACCAATCAACTTTTTAACTCAATACTTTTTTCAAAAAAGAAAAGAAAAAGAGAATGTGTTTTTGGCTCACTAGAGTATGTGAGATATTGACATAATACGACCAAAAAACGAGTAGAAGAAAGAAAAATTTAATAGGAGACGAAGTTATCGATAAATTAATAATCTCGACTTCAAAAAAAGGGACAGCTTATGGAACAAGTGGTACAGCTTCGTCTTTATTTCTGGTTCCGCCAATACATTGCAACTGGATTATTCTTTTGGGAGGGATTAATATACGGTGTCTCGATCGGCATATGCGTCCTTTCACTATTTCGGATCAATCTACAAAATCTTATACGCACTAATCGCATTAGAGTAGATAACACCTACGAGATTTTCAATATGAAACTTAAAGAGGAAGCATTCCCTTTAGGGCCCGATTGGATGCATGATAAATTTTGGTGGGATTAAATATTAAGAGAGGATTAGTAAGGGGAATTATTTAGTAATGGTGGACCCACATTGATGTGACATTTATGAAGGGGATTAAATAGTATGTGGTTTGGATGAATTTATGATAAATGAGGGATAAAATTGGGTAGATGATGTAAAAACGTGACAAATGACTTATTTGCCACTGTACATGGGTCATATTAGATTTTATGATAACATAAATACATAAATACAAGACTAATTAAATTAATTATACTTGTCAATAAACATGATATAATAATTTCTTTTAGTAATTATATCTAAAATTAAAAGAATTGATTATTATTTTTTTATAATTCATTATAATAATATGCACCCAAATTTTTGCTATTTTTTAATTATGCATTTTTTACTTATTAATTAGTAATTTTTATGTTATATTTTGAATTAATTACATCTTTAGTAAATTTTTTAGTCTTTAAAAACACTATGGGTAATGTAATCATAGTTATTTTTTAGTCTTTCGATTACTCTTTTGGTCTTTGTTATTAATTTATGAGTCCGTTTTTTGGAAGGACATAGTAAAAGGGTCTTTACTTCAATAAGGACAACAACTTTTTCCTTAATGCCAAAATGACATATCACCTACACATTCCAAAAATGCCCCCACTAACCAATGAAAGTCAGCTTAAACCTAAAACATCGCATTTTTACGAAAAGCATTCCAAACCCTGTGATACTCTTTTTAAAGCATCTAAAACCCTGCAGACTCTCTCCGAAAGCCGCTTAAACCACTAAAACCCTATAATCAAAAAAGCTGCACCCCTAAACCTAAACCCTGTGATACCCTATGAAAAGTTGCCTAAAAATACTAGGCATCAGATTTAAAGTGTCTCAACAAATTAAAACCCTATAAATTCGAAAAGCTTAACCCCAAGACTTAAACTCACTATACCCTACCTCAAAGAGCTTAAACCCCCTAAAATTGAACCTAAGAAATTGAGCCCGCCCCAAAATTCAAGAGATAAATTAATTTTGTCCCATCCACCCAAAACCCATGCATGAGAGAGAGAGAGAGAGAGAGAGTGACGGGGAAAAGAAGTGAGTCAGGACCACATGTCGCTTTTAGTCATAGACTCATAGCAAAGGGGACCACATGTCGAGCATGAAAGAAAAGTACCAACAGCTAGCATACTGTTTGTAATGTCGCTTTCAATGCTGTAACTTTCGGTTTGAAAATTCCTCCACATGGTGCACGTGAGTGTGAGTTTCATTAAGGATATTTTTTTTAAGATTGCTTCATGCTTCATCAAAAATTCCTATCATGATTTATTGGAGCGTTTAAAATAAGTTAAAATTGTACTAAAACACAATTTTCAAAGTTCCCAAATTTGTCCTTTAGACCAATTTTCTATTAATTTATTTGATATTTCATACTCTTAATTAAAAAAGAGAAGTTAGGTGCATGCAAGTAATGGTTGAATATACTACTCATTTGGTTTGGCAAGTTCTAAGTATAAAAAATTTCAAAATTTTTTTGTATCGAATTAAAGATCTCGATTAGTAGTTTAATTTGGTGCAAAATAAATAAATAAATAATGTCAAAGTATTTTATTTTTTGATCCGAATGATATTGTAAAGCGAGCTAACAATTTAAAATTCTTAAAGTATAAATTTTTTCAAACTTTTCATATTGAATTAAAGATCTCGATTAGTAGTTTAATTTGGTGCAAAAATAAATAAAAAATTATACGCAAAGTGCTTCATTTTTTTAGCCGAAGGAAACCGCAAGGGTTCGTAAAATATTTAAAATGGAATTCGGTTTCTTGTTAAACAATCAACGAGAGAGGGAGGGGTAAGGGCCAAGGGTATAAGCGAGGGTAGTGAGGTAATTTTACTTGGGGTATTGAGGGGTACTAAACTATAACACCCCCTCCCCCTATTATTAATTAGTACCCCTCCAAGGGTATTGAGAGGCATTAATCTGGGAGAGATATAACTTCAACTTATACCCCTCCCAAAACATTTGCAAAACCAAGGCTTAAGTGGTGGGACTGGGATGAAAGGAAGGGGTATAAGTTATACCCCTCCTTAACCAATAGCCAATCAGGCCCTTAGTATCTGGCCTGACCACCAGGCCAATCCTTCCTGAATGACAATACAAATATTTACTTGCATAAGTTTTGACTTTTGAGTATACTTTCCCAATTTTAAACTGTACAAATGAAGTATCCCAAACAACCTAAGGGATTTGACCTAGGGCACAATTGGAAAAAATTTTGGACACAACGGTTACTTGTTACGTCCTCTCATATAATGTGAGTCCTATATACACATAGGTCCCACCTCAAATGAGAGATGCGTTCCAAATAACCGTACGTTGCATTGAAAATTTGCTCGCACAATTGGGTGGGTGGGGTTGGGTTGGATGCAGTTGTTCCTTATATATATACTTTCATCATTTGGGGTAGATTCAAATCAATATCCAAAGGATGAGGATAACTAAAACAAACGCATTGGGCCTAAGAATAAAAAATTATGATATTGTTTTCCTTTTTTGGCTGAAGAGGGTGGCCAAAACTTTTCATTTGACTAATTTCTAAATACATGTTTGCCCTAAAAATTACTAGGATATTTTGCTTGTACTTGTTAGGTCATGTCCAGGGTGAGGTTTTTGTCAACGTCTTTCGAGATCATGAAGTTGCAAGTTGCAACATGTACCACAACTTTATTTCCTTCAAATACCTTTGCTTTAGTTTCATTGGCGGTATTTACCTCCAAAATGATAGAGACATTCGAACTAGGTCACTTCATTGTGGTACTTGCAGTCACACACGGGAAGGGCGGTGTCAGGGTAGTCGGGCATTTGTACCATTCTAAATATTCTCACGTGTTGTACTAGTTTTTTACTTGGCAAAAAAAAAAAAAAAAATCAACGGGATGAGCCTTGTGAGTCCCACGAGGGAGAAATTCTTTTCTTAAAACTCTTGTATAAGTGTGGAAAAAAGTCCTTAAAACTTGAAGTTATGATCAACCTTTTTTTGGCATGTATAAAATTGCATGGCAACTACGATTGGGTATAAAATTTAGTCTCTTCCTTTAACATAACAATATATACTAATGCAATGTAGTACTCGTTTTTGTTTTTTTAAACGTAGAAATACGGATTGCTCCAGCCCTTGCTATGTAGATCGGTAGAAATTTTGCGTCGACTGCTGGTCACACAACACAATTGCATAGACAGGCCACTATAATATACCTTCATCAATTGAGAATTAGAAAAGATAACGACGTGACTTAAGAACGTTTGTTTTTATTTTCTCATTATTTTGCTTTTCCATTCCTTTAAACAGCTCATATAAATTGGTGTGACTTGATCAACGACCCACTGAAATTGTAAACTCGAGCCTTGTTAATTGATTATTCAGTTTTTTCTTAATTTGTTATACCAATACCAAAGACAAAAGAAGCAAATGGTATGAAATCTGAATACCCAATAAATTTTCTTCTTTCCCTATTCGTCTTAAGAAATGTTGATCAAACTACCTATGGGAAAAAAACAAGGCCTTGTACTAAAAAACCTTTGTATATTAGTGATGGCTTGTTCAAACTCTTGGTTTGTTGGTCTTTAGTTAGTATATCTCAGTTAACTTGTTCTTTTCATAACTTTGAATCTCATCTTCTTGTTGGCTGTTATTTACTATCTAACTTGATTTTTTGACCAAAAGTTGTATTTTCAAATCTCTCACACACATTCTCACTCTATTTAAGAATTGCATTATTTTATAAGGACCGTTATATATCCTCCGTTGGTTTTTATCTCCATTTTATTTCGTCGTACGTATGGCAAGATATAACTGATCTCTTCTTGCATTTTTAGCCACGTATAATCAGTTTTCTCTTATTTGATGGGCTCATTTTGAATGACTAAAACGAAAGCCTTGCTCGTTTGTTAAAAGCCGAAACTATAGAATTAGTCTTGTGGTTCTGCAGCAGCACTAAATGTTGTGAGCAGTGGCGAATCAGGATTCAGATGCGGGGTTAGCACCGTTTAATGAAAATCTAGTTACATGTTATGCGAAAAAATACAAAAAAGAAAATTAAGTGTAAAGTAATATAATTACTTTAGTCTATAAAAAAAAAAAATTATGCATTTGGAAGTGCGGGTGCTACCAGACGCGGGGGAGGTGTTGTGCAGCGTGCTGCCCAGCAAAACGACGTTGTTTTGCTTTCTTTTTTTTTGGGTCTATCACTTTTTGCCGCCAAGGGCTCTATGTCGGGCCACTCTTTCCCCATTTTTTTCTCGTATTCTGCTACCAAGGCCTCCGTTTTGGCCCCCTCTTTCCCCATTTTTTTCCTTGCACAAAGAACTGGGCAACCAAATATAAATTCAAAAGAGTAACAACAAAAAAACTGGGCAACTACAGAACAAAACCTTTGTGGAAGAAACTAAAATTCCTGAGGTTTTGAAAACCTTTTCTAATACCAACATACCATGAAGGATTTGAAAACTCTTGTGAGCTTTGGCAAGGTTACTGCAGAACAAAAGTAAGGCTGCTGATGGTTATGGCTTGGCACATTATTGTTGGGATCAGTTTTTTCAACTGGGAAATAAGCAGCACTTTGATCTTCCAACAAAGAAGAAAACAGATATTGTACAATTATGTATACAAGCAGCCCAACTGGTGACCCAAAGGGAGTGATGATATCCCATGAGAGCATTCTTTCAATTATGTTAGGAGTGAACCAATCACTAGAGAGCAAAAGTAATATCCCATGAGAGCATTCTTTGAATGATCAACTCGAAAAAGAAATACGTACAGAAACGCATGTGAAATAAATCTGGTAACCAAAGAAAATTGTGAGTGGCAATGTGATTAACATCAAAAGACATCAGTAGCAGTAGCAAGATATAGAAGCAAAAGTATCCAGTAAGCATTCCCCTTTCTATTAACATCAACAGCAATATCAGTCATCAACAAGGCAACAAGCACCATATCATCCATATTTCTAATTTAGTAATAAAAAAGGGGAAAGAGGGGGCCAAAATGAAGGCCTTGGCAGCAGAATACGAGAAAAAATGGGGAAAGAGGGGTGCCAAACAGAGCCCTTGGCAGCAGAAAATGATGACCAAAAAAAAAAGCAAAACAACGTCGTTTTGTTGTGCAGCACGCTGCACCACAGGCTTGTGCACAGACCTACCTCACTTCCGGGTGCTACCTATCCCACCCTTCTCTATGTGGCTTTGATTAGTACCAAGGAAGGATCGAGAGGCGGATGAGCCTGGACGACCACCTATATCCACGTTTCACATTTTTATGATTTTTATCATCATAATTAATATTGTTTTTCATATATTTCAATTTGAAATCGAAGCACGTCAAAGTTGCACAGCATGTCAAAGTTGTCGTCCTCCGGCCATCGTTAATATTACCAGCGAGATCAAATTGGGTTTGTGTGAGAGAAAGATCTAATTTTATTTTTGGAACCGGTGTGTCATACGAACCGGTTAGGCTCTGTTTAGTTTGTTGAAAACTATAAAATAAACAAAAAAAAAAAAAAGAAAAAGAAAAATCGAACAAGTATAGAGGGAAGTTTGGTACCAATTTTCGTTAGTTGGGTTTGGAACTAGGGCATACAGTAGATCATCCAATCGTATGACCAAAATTCAAAAAACAATCAATTGGTGACAAAATCCTAATTTTAAGATATAAAAATATATAATGACACATAAAATATATCTTATGTACTCTCCAGGAAAACACTCACTATCAAGCATTTAGCAATTAGTTGAACCTCCTTACAATAAAGTCGTTGATACAATTTCTTACGAATTAAACCTACACCCTTTTCCACATATTTTATATGGCCCAGGTCTTTCTTGGGTACATTTTCTTTGAGTCCTATAAATAGGCCTGTCTCTGTTGTTCTCTTCATTGAGTAATTCTCAATTCATATTTTTGCTTTGCAATGAGGGTAATCAATTCTCTCTGTTCAACCATGCATCTCAACCAGCATTAATTTGTTTATTTTATAACTCAGGTGTCCAGACTAGCTTACGTGATCCTCGGTTAATTTTGGGTCTACTCCACTACTCCTTTGTGGCCAACACAATTAAAATTAGAGCAAAGCTCCGTATGGACTGGCCCAGAGAAATTGATAGGATTTAATTTTTGCTCAACCTTTCTTCATTTATATTCATTTATTTCAAAATCTTAATGTAACTAAATTTTTTTTTCCTTTCATGTAACAATTAATACTGCAGAAAATAGACTTGAAGGTAAACATTCATTGCCAAAGGTGCAGTACAGAGGTACTGAAGTCTGCTACCAAACTAGAAGGTACGTGCTGAGTTCAATCTTAACCTATTTCTTAAACAGGCCGCGTGGAAATGGTTTTCGCCTTCTGGTAGTTCGGAAATGCACTTCAAAAGAAATACTTTTTCACCCTCGGAAATTTGAAAAGATACATGTCTTTTGCAAATTGTAATAAAGTTGAAATGAATGATTTTAACCCTCGATTTGAGAAGCGCAATCCAAATTTTGGCATCAAGAACCTCCCCTGTTTTGAAGCTGCCATGCCAAGATAAGATCAGTCCCATCACGAACCATTGATGATGAGACTAAACCATTGAGCTCCTCTCCATACCACGGCCTCCATACCTCTGTCCAATCCTATCGGCCTAAAATATATATCCCAAGCCCTAAAAAAATCAAGCTGGATTGGACGGGTCACTGGACCAGTGTGCACCCCTACTACTAAGTAGTGATAAATTGCTAATATATGCAGAGACCTATGGAAGTTTTGGACGAGAACCATTTCTTTACAAAAACACTCACTATCAAGCATCATTAAAATAGCTCAACCACCTCACTAAATCTCAAAACCTTAAAACACTCAAACCGTTTTCGTGGAACCTGCCGTCACGATGACGAGCCCGAAGGAATATACTGCGAGCACATGCTTCCAGTAAAATCATTACGCGTGTCATAACCATTTGGATGATGTCACTTGTCATGATCACATTTTGTTACGCGCACATGCAGCATTAACTGCTCAGCTGACTCAGCATCTGATCTTTCGGAATATTCCGGAATTAATGAGTTGGTTGAGGTAACTCCTCGAGTACACCCCGAGGTCTTTTAGAATTAACCCTCAAGGGTTACTAATGAGTCGATTATAGGATAGGTTTCGGCAAATATCCGAGACACCAGACCGAAGCCCCATTCTGTCTCTTTTGCACATGTTGAGTCATACATTTGAAGAGTCCCTCGAAGATAATCTCTCGGTAACTATCAAAGAGGTGTCTCTTTATGTGAACTAGATGCTCAGTATATCCAGACCCCTACACTATTCCATATAGTTTAAATGGTCAAGGTCTTTCTTTAGATATTTCATTTCCTTCAAGTCCTATAAATCTCTCTCTCTCTCTCTCTCTCTCTCTCTCTCTCTCTCTCTCTCTCTCTCTCTCTCTCTCTCTCTCTCTCTCTCTCTCTCTCTCTCTCTCTCCCCCATATACTTTAAATGGTCAAGGTCTTTCTTTAGATATTTCATTTCCTTTGAGTCCTCTCTCTCTCTCTCTCTGTGAGTAGTGGAAAGATAGTTCTTTTTCAAGTCATACATTTGCTTTGTAATGCAATGGTCCTGGTAATCAATGCTCTCTGTTCAACACTTCATCTCTAACCAGATTTAATTTGGTTAACCTTGTTCGCTATATTTATTTAAATTACTTCCAAGTTCATGTAACTAATTTGTTTTTGTTTTTTACATTTAATATTGCAGAAAATAGATTTGAGCGTCAACATACATTGCCAAAAGTGCAGTACTGAGGTGTTGAAGTCTGCTACTAAACTAACAGGTACGAATTGAGTTTAATCTTTGGCCTGTTCCAAAATGGGAAATGATTTCCACGCTCTCTCCCTATTTGATAATTAATGGACTCCATATTTTATTTTGTAAGGTTGCTCATACACTAAAAGGTAAATTTGGAGTGTATTCACCTAATGGAGGAATGTGAAAATCATTTCCCGTTGTAAATTATATACTATTTATAAATAATAAAAAACCATGTCAATATTACCTTAAATGTCGCACAAGAACATGTGGTTTTGATTTCATTTCCCATGCACGTGTGATTTTCAAGTCAATTGCTCAACAAACTCAAGATTTAAATTCGTGTTTTTCTTTTTTAAAATTAACCAATGTTTTCAGTTTGAGGCAATGTTTTGAAGATATGACTTGAAATGAAATTTGAAATAAGTTAATTCGGATTTGTACTGTAAAAACACAACTTCAATGAGTCCTCTAATACGAGACGAGGGGATAGGTTGGTGTTTGTGAACTCTTGTACCACAGGGTTCTAATAATCTAATAATAATGTAAGTATCAACTTTATGTCAAATACCGGTGCATGAGACAGCTGTTTGGATCAGTCAGTCTACTCTCACACCCTCTCGCCAACACCCCGTTATGGGGACCTATCTCAGGGTCTCACACGAATGATTAGAGTCGCTCAATTTGTTTAAATATTTTTTTAACGGTCTTTGTGAAAAATTAGCTCAGTCAAATATCAACAAAGGTTTGATTAATTCGTTCGACTTTCAATTCTTGAATCGTATGGATCAACAATTTAACAAACTTATCAAGCCTCTACCGATATCTGACTGAGCTAATTTTTTCAAGGACCGTTAAAGAAATATTTTAAACAAAATGAGCGGCTCTGATCATTTGTGTGAGACCCCAAAATAGGTCCCATACAATAAGGTGTCAGAGGGTTGTTAAAGAGAGTAGCTTTATTGAAATCGGACAATATTGCCGATCCATGAGTAAACATATTTACCCCTTGGATAAGTGTCGCAAAATAAATACTACACAAAAACTCAATTTCTGAAGCTCTAAAATTTTCAAAAATGATATCCACAAATGCTATTAAATGTGAATTTCGAACAGGAATTGATCACATATCTGTGGATGCTGAGAAAGATATAGTGACTGTCATTGGAGATGTTGATCCAATATGTGACACAACCCAGATCAGGAGGAAGACAGGAAAGAGAGTAGAAATCATCAGCATTGGCCCACCACCAAAGCCTCCATAGCCTGGGAAAGAAAAAAAAGCCTCCTGAACCACCAGTAATTATTCCATGTTACTGGCATGGCCCCCTTGTCCGCCATAGCCACACGTTTGCATGCGTTGTGTAACTACATATGTTTGTTGATGGTCGATTTCACTGTGTTTTGTACCTACACAGATCATGGCACTCGGGCACATTGTAGCGCTTTGGGTTTGTTGATGGCCCTCTTGCTCCCGTGTGACGTATGTCATTGACTCTAATATGGTACATGTATAATGCTCCAATATATTAGATGTATATAATTCTTGGAGGGAGAGTTTGCCATCATTTAAGGTCTGAATCTAAAATCATAGAATTTATGTGTTTATACATCTCTCTTGAACAAAGAAAAACAGGTAGTGAGATGACCAAATGAGTTGGTATGTTATTGACTTATTGGTGAACTAAAGGAACAAGTTGCTGTTGGAAAATGGGGTAATTTAGTTCGTAATTTTTGGAACAAAATTTATTGAGAAATGAATGAGAAATTGTCTCATAAAATGGACATGACTACCATGATTAATTTGGTGCAACAAATTAATTTTGAATTCAATTTTGTGAATTGAATTGGGAATTCAATTTTCTAACGGCTGTGAGTTCATTCTTGCAAATTTAATTTGCTGTTACGAAATTCAATTTTGTATTTGATTTCATATTTGAATTTTTAGGCTCCCCATAATAATGACAAAGGCTCCCCTTGAATACTATAAATTGGCCTCTCATCTCTTTGATTCAACACACCGGCAAGCAATTCTCCTATCTTCTTTTAAATTCAAGTTGTTTTTGTTAATTTGTGAGAGAGTACTACAGAGTTCGATTCGTTGAACAATTCCGGCGAGGTGCAACCGCTAATGTGCAACTGTCTTATCCTAGGAAACAGATGCTGAAGATACTCAAGCATCCTATGGTGAGGCGGCGTTTTGTTTTAAGGAGACCATATGAAATACAGGATTCGTTTTGAATTTCTATACATATTTCAAGAATTTCTTCTTGTTCATTTTATTTATTTTTGTAATCTCAATTTTGTATCTATAATTTGTGTTTGTTATTTTTCCCGTATTAACAAAAAGGGGCACTTAAATAATCCTCTAACTACCTTGAAATTATGGTTTCATCTTGTGCTCTATTTGGAGTTATGTTTCAATCCCAAAATTCAAATAAACCCTATCTTGCCCTATATATATATAAAGGGGCACATAAATAATCCTCCAACTATATATATATATATAGGGCAAGCTTCTCCTCCAGACTCCGGACTTCCGGACTTCCATGATCCAATTTTTTTTTTGACGATCCGAGCCGTCAAATGTGTTCAGAAGGTGTTTTCACGGGTCCACGCGTTAAATCTTCAAAAAAAATACTGGGAAAGGCTTGATCCAAGCGTTTTTGCAAAAAATTGTATATTGGCTCGGATTTTTCAAAAATAATTTGCAACACAAAAAAATCACTTTTTTCTTATTCTCGGGAGGTTTTGGACTACAAAATTTCCATATATATATATGGTTAGGATCCTGTAAGGACCCGTATTTTTATACATTATTCCGGGAATAACATTGGGGAAATGTGAGAAAATGAAAATAGAGTGATATGGGTTGATGTGTAGTTAGTATATGCACTTGGGTGTCTTTATAATGAATTAGAAACACTAGGGGTGTGAGTGCTATTGGAGTGTATATATTTTAATGTATGGCTGATTTTTTTTGTTCAAAACACAACTCCTCTCTCTCTCTCTAAAAACAGCCGACCCTTTCTCTCTTGTCCCTCTTCAAACTTTTCTCCAATTCCTCCACAAAATCAACCTCTCTCACTCAAATACTTCAAAATCCAACCATGAATCCTTCATCTACGCATGATTTAGAGTTCGGGTACGTTGGGTTTTGCTCAGAGGAGGTGGGTTTTGGTTGGGATTCAAGAAAACAAGAGTTGGGGTTTCATTTCTCACTTAAGGGAAGCTAAATCATTGAGGTAGGGGACAAATTTCTACACTCTAGTTGTATTTTGTTGATTTGTTGCATATATCTTTGGATTACCTGCAAATTTCTAGTTAAACTTGAATGTCTCCATAAATGGGTTTTGGATCTTGAAAATCTCCATTGAAATGAGTTTTGTTTGATTGAGTTTGGTTTTCATTTGATTGGTTGCTAGATCCACAAATTGGTAGTTGATATACTTTTGTTCCATGTTTTGTTGGTGTTTAAAACCCCAAATTTGACTTGGGTTGGAACCCCCCTTTCATTCGGGAAAAGCTGTTGGCCGGGCACCTTTCGTGCAGAAAATTTGCTCTTTCTACCGGTAGACACAAAAGTGCTATACCGGTACAGATTTGAAAAATCAGAAAAATTGTTCTTTCAACCGGTAGAGCACTTATTGTGGATACTTTGGTACTTCTTAGACACACGAGCATTTTGTAATCATTAACTCCTTGCTTTAGTCCTCCTTGTTGTACTTGCTCAAAATCATTCTTGGTATCCACCTTTATGTGCATATATCATACTTCATACACCTAGCGTTTGTAGAATAGTTTCCTACTGGGCTAGTGTAGCTCAACCTAT